>CM048750.1:133228548-133893548 GCA_026315105.1 Locusta migratoria | reverse complement strand
GACGTGAGAGGCTTGTGGTCTGTCAACAAATAGAATTTTCTGCCATACAGATAATGATGAAACTTTGTGACGCCGTAAATGATTGCTAAGGCCTCCTTTTCTATCTGACTGTAATTCTGTTGCGTTGGCGTCAGTAGCTTGGATGCAAAGGCAATAGGACGATCGTGAGATCCAATGCGATGTGAGCTTACCGCGCCCAGACCGTACGACGAGGCGTCAACTGCTAACACTACAGGCTTCTGTGGGTCAAAGGGAATCAAACATGCATCACTGAGTAGTGCAGACTTTAGTTTGTCAAAGGCAACTTGGCAATCTTTGGACCATACAAAAGGAACATTCTTCCTACGTAAGTGATGCAGTGGAGCTGCAATCTGAGAGGCATTGGGAATAAATCTGAAATAATAGTTCAGCTTCCCCATTACTGCTTGCAATTCGTGCACATTCTTAGGAGGAGGCAAGTCTTTGATTGCTCGAAGATGTGACTGTAAGGGATGGATTCCTTGGGCATTAATCACATGGCCTAGGTACTCTATTTCAGTTTGAAAAAACGAACACTTTGCTTTATTGCAACGTAGACCTGCTGCAGTCAACACTTTGAAAAGGCACTCCAGGTTTGCTAAATGTTCTTCAACTGTACGTCCGGACACCACAATGTCATCTAAATAGTTCGAACAACACGGTACGGAAACTGTCAGCTGTTCCAAGAAACGCTGAAAAATAGCGGGAGCGGAAGAACTGCCAAAGGGTAGGCGTTGAAATTGAAAAAGGCCCATGTGAGTATTAATGACGAAAAACTTTTTTGACTCGTCATCAAGTGGAATCTGTAAGTATGCCTCTGCTAAATCAATCTTGGAAAAGAAACGAGACTGTCCTAATTTGTCCATCAGTTCCTCAGGTCTGGGCAGGGGATAAGTTCGACAATTGTTTGACTGTTCACTGTTGATTTGAAGTCCGCACAGAGACGAAGTTTTCCTGACGGCTTGGGTATAATTACTATAGGCGAGACCCACTGACTCGCAGAAACAGGAGAAATCACCCCACTATCTTGCCAACGTTTAAGTTCTTCGGCAACTGTATCACGCAAGGCGATAGGCACTGGTCTAGCTTTACGAAATTTTGGAACTGCAGATTCTTTTAAAGTCACATGTGCCACGAAGTCTTTTGCACAACCTAGTTCCGGCGAAAACAAGTCACTGTATTTTTCACACAATGCATTTATTTTGTCCTGAGGCACTATTGACGAAATTTGAAGCACATCTCTTTGAATTGATAAACCAAACAAGTCAAAAGCATCTAGTCCAAAAATGTTCTGCGTAGATTTGGCCTGAAGAACAACAAAAGCAACTGTTTTCGTAACACCTTGAAAAGAGGCAGGCAGGCTACACGTTCCTAGCACGGGAATATTTTGACCTGTATAAGCTGTTAACACTTGTTGACACAGCGATAATTTTGGCGAACCCAGAAGTTCATAAGTATCTTTATTAATTAAGGTAACAGCGGAACCAGTGTCGAGCTGAAATTGCACAGTCTTATTGTCAATGGAAAGATTCACAAAAAGTTTTTGCTTTCGGCGCTCGACAGGTGCGCGAATGTGGGCAACGTCTGTTACGGTTTGTTTACTGCGCTTGCGCGGTTGCGTGCGGTAGGAAGCGGCGCATACTCGGCACACAGCGGATTAACCACACTGTCACTAGATGACACTACCGCCGGATCGGCGTCCGCGCAATGCGAGGCTACTACAGAGTCACTAACTACTGCACTACACTTTTGAGTAGCTACTTGATGTCTACTGTCACTAGCTACACAGTACTGGGCACTATTACAAGGAGCAGTTGCAGAAGGCACTATTTTCACTACACGAATGCACTGTTCATAGTCATTTTGCTTGTCCCGAACCCGTTTCCGTTGCACTGTTTTACGCGCTCGTCGGCGCTTGCGACGTGGCTCACTATATAGGTTTGCTTTAGGCACAGAACTTTCTTGCATGTGAGAAGCAATAGAAGCACTGTCTAAGTTCACAGCATGTATAACATTTACAGAATGAACTGTTCTCGCACTCTGCGAAGCACTGTTTCTAACGGTACCGTTCTTTGAGTTTTTAATTTGCATACACACAGACTGTACATGTCCTGATTTGCCACATTGATAACAAGTTGCGTTGCGACTAGGGCAATGAGCACGCTTGTGGCGAGACACACACTGAGGGCAAGATTTACGTACATTTTTCTGAAATGAGCGTTGGCGCCCGTTATTCAAATTACTGTTTCTAACACGACGGGGCGACCTTTGTGTCGCACTTTTACACTGGCTAATGTTCACTTTCTGTTCAGCACGGCCGGTAGAATTATAAGAATCACTAGTGCTACACGGAGAACTACGGCTAGGAAAGCGTCCGTTGCAGCGCACTGAATTAACACTGTGGCTTTGCATTTCTACATCTGCTAAGTCAAAAGTATCATGCGCTTCTATAAGCTGCAGTACACTGTCTAAGGAGGGGTCAGACTGTTTCAGAATTGCTGCTCTAATTCTGGGGTCCTGAATATTCTGCGTAATCGCATCCCTCAACATCACGTCACTATACGAAAGTCCACAAGAGCAAGTAAATTTACATTGGCGGGTTAAGCCCTTCAATTCCGTAATCCACTCTTGGTGTGACTGCTGCGGTAATTTTTTAAGTCTGAAAAATCGGTACCGAGCCGCAGCTACAAGAACTTTTCTCTCATAATGAGCATTTAGTGCCTCTACTATTTGTTCAAAGTCTACATCACGAGGAGATGCGTGAGGGAATAGTTTTTGCAGTAACACGAAAGTTTTGGGGCCCACCACAGACAATAAAAGATGCTTAACAGTCTGACCTGTAAGTTGATGAGCCGCGACGAGTTCTTGAAACTGTGCGAAATAGTCGCTCCATTCTTCCTCACGTTCGTTGTATTGGCGAAACGTAGGAAGTGTTGCGGCGGCAGGTGTGGGCTGCTGAAGCGGCGGCTGTTGTTGTTGGTTAGCTGCCTGCGCTGTGAGCTGGGACACCGCCTGGAGGAGTTGCGTTATTTGCGCCGTCTGTAACTGAATAATTTCCATTAAGTTTGGGTTCGGGGTAGTGGCCATGATGACCGATTAGGCGCCGCGCATACAAGTAAATTATAACAAAACACAAATGCAATATGAATGAGGACGCTCTGCAACAAAAAAGTCCACAAACACGTAACTGAAAATGTTCCCCCAAAATCTTATAATAAGGGTGGGTGGGCGGGAGCAATTTTTGCGTGCTCCGACTGCTGCTGTCTGGCTGCTGCAAGCGGGCTGATCCAAGGTTCTATCACTCCTCGTCGCCACTTTTGTGTCCCAACTTCGTCGCCGCTTTTGTGTCCCAGCCTCGTCGTAGGTGTCGGTGGCCGAGTGGAACGAGACCGACACAGTAACAAGGACAGCACGCCGGTGCAGGTACGGAGGGGAGCAGCCAGAAACTACAAACACTAGAATAGATTAGAAAGAGATATATATTGCACAGAATGTAACAATACTTAACTTTTACATAGTACTGCAGAATGTTGATACATAGTTGTTAGAGGCCTGCCTAGTGCCTGTACAATAGCAAAGTCTTCACTGGTGCCTATCTGATTACGAAGGTCCTAACTCGTTGCTATCTCAGTCCGAAGTGCTATATCTTTCCGTGGTGGCCACGAGCGGAGTTGTCGCAGAGGGCGCTCGTGGCTGTAGTCGTGAGAACGCCGCGCCGAGCGTGCCTGGCGGCGCGCGGCGAAAGTAGGTGGCGCGCACTTTGTACTTGTGCGACACCACAATAAGTCTCTTGCCTCTTGGTGTACATTGCTTTACGGTTGTAGTAATTGTTCAGTCAGGTATACGGTGTACGGTTGCTTTTCATCTCAGTGGATATTGTTTTATTATGGTAATTATGTTCTGTACATTTATTTCAGCCCGGATGTCATCGTTTCTCATTTTAACCATCAGAGTACGACTATATCCAGCAACATATCTAAGTAAAGTTAATTCACAAGCTTCTGTTCTTCTCGACTCAAGGCCTGTTTACGAAATCAAAGAGCAGTGCTGGTATAACCGTAACCTTAGAAACATTTAGTACAGTATCTTTGTAGACTTTTTCCTCCAATGTTCCTCCTATATTTCCACAGAAGTGATTAATTACCTGTATCTTATTCTCGATTTCATTCAATTTCATTCAGAGACGCACGGACTGGTTTCCTAAAAATACAATTGCTTTTTGTCTTTGTAGAAGAGTTATTCGGATTACTTAACTTAATGACAGCCTCATGTAAGTCATTTTCATTCTGCGTAACAGTTACTTGGTCGTTAGGAAAAAGTATCTTACTAACATCCACAATGTTAATATTACAAAGTTTTATTGCCTGTAACGAGCTTTTGGTTTCATCGTAAGTGTGAATATTAAACAGAGGCGGTGAAGGGAGGCACCCTTGTCTGACTCCTTAATTTATAACAACCATGATATATGTCACGACTGCTATTTTTATTTATATTTATTTTGTTGTTAGTGTATACACCTCGTATTGATCTTAAAATTTTCCCATATGCATTTGGATTGACTTTATCAAAAGCTGCTTCTTATTGCCACAAGACCTAACGTTAACCGACTGCTGGCGTGGCGCAGGGGATAGCGTCACCGACTGCAGTGCTCAAGGTCACCAGTTCAATCCCGGAAAAAAATTATTTCTTTGTAATTATCATTTCCGGAATGTTCTACATGTTTCTTATGTTTACTTGTAATTTCTACTTGTTTCTTGTTTGTGTTAACTATTTCTCTAATTTGTGGTACATTCTGTCTGTGTATAAATAGCAGAGCACTCTGTCCGAGAGGCAGTCAGTGCTGTGTGTACGTTTCAGTTCGCAATAAAACTGCTTTCAGTATAAGTGCTGTGTTCAGTTGCCTTCGAAGTTATTTCAACGTGACATTGTTTGTTGGACGCGCCGGGAATCCTGTGCAACAGCTGCATTACCGTGGCTCCGATTAGGAAACGTAAAAGCCGTCGCTTACACTGACTAGAATGAGAATAGAAGGGATATACCGAGTACATCCTTCCAAAAGTCCGTATCATCAGAAAAACAATGGACACGAAACCAGCGGTAAGCCAGCTGCACATAAGACACCCGTCGAAGTTCTCTGGAGACGCTGGACAGGACCCCAACAAATGGCCAAAAGGGTTCGACGGAGTCGCCAAATATAACAGCTGGGATCATACAATGTGCTTAGCCAACGTTTATTTCTACCTGGATGGCACAGCCGAGCAATGGTTTGTAAACAACGAAGAGAAGCTGAATGACTGGGAAACGGAACTTAAGAAGACGTTTGGAGACCTCCAGCGACAAATCCGCTCGGAGGAAGAACAACTGAAGAACCGGGCCAACGACATGGTGAGCCAACACAGTCGTACATACAGAATGTTTTGGCCCTGTGTAACATAGTCAATTCGAATATGACTGAGGCTGACAAAAATCATGCACTTGATGAAAGGCATTGCAGAAGACATGGAAAATATAAACACACACTAGTTTTTAGAAGCGCTAGTTTGAAAGAAGCCTGATTATTAAGATCAGCAAAATCTCGGGTAGTTGAGATCTGCGAATGTAAGTTAAAACGCTCATTGCCGCTCTAAATTACTTTATGACTGGCCACAGTACATGAGCAACGGAAATTTATCTAACTGCTCTCTCCTTAAGGGAGCAGCCAACGTTTTAACAAACACAAATTCGATGTTAAAACAAATAAATGAATAGATAATTAAACATGGGATGGGGAGTATGAAATCATAAAACAGAGGTTTGATACTTTAAAATCATCATTATTCACTAAAATAACAAGCAAATAAATGTGGGGAGAACAAATTAAGCACATACCTTGTACAAAAGTGAATCAAAAAATATAATTACTGCCTGTATTAAAATTGTTTCTGCCCTTTGTGAATATGGAGGTAACATGGGAGAAAGTTTTCAAATACTCAATGAGATGCTGAAAGCACATTCATTCATTTACAGACATATGCATAAAGCTTGGCAGTACATTACAATCCTGAAACACATAAAAGCAGCAGTGAAACTTTTGTGTCCTAGCTTCGTCGCCGCTTTTGTGTCTCGTTTTCGCCGGAGGTGTCGGTGGCCGAGTAGAAAGACTGACACAGGAATAAAGGATGCACGCTTGTGCAGGTAGGAGGTGACCAGCCAGAGGGACAGCAGAAACTAGAAACAGTAGAGTAAATTAGAACGAGATCTATATTTCTTAGAGACTTAGTAATACTTAACTTTTACATAGCTCAGTACTGCAGAATGCTGATACATAGTTGAGCTAGAGGCCTGTCTAGTGCCTGTCCGATAGCCAAGTCTTCACTGGTGCCTATCTGATTCTGAAGTGTTAGCTGGTATTTATCTCAGTCCCAAGTGAATGATGTCGTTCAGTGCTGGCCACGAGCGGAGTTGTAGCAGAGGGCGCTCGTGGCTGACGTCGTAAGAACGCCGCGCCGTGCGTGCATGGCGGCGCGCTGCGAAAGTAGGTGGCGTGCACTTTAGACTTGTGCGACAGCACAGAAACGACATGTCAACGACATCTTGACAAGATGGTGCATGTCTTGATAACAAAATTTTAAATCATACTGTGCACTAACGAACTCATGTGCGGGATGGCAGCATCATACTATTCTTAAGTACCACGTGGTGTGTGACCACAGTGAATTACATAGAAATTACAATGGAAATTAATTCAGAATAAGCAAATAGAGCACAAACGAGAATTCGAATGGAAGAAAGTTAGTATTAATAAAACCTTGGCCGAAGGCTGAAGTAACGACTGTTATGAAAGCAAATGGTGCAACCGGTCATACAAGACAAGAAAGACAGAATCAAATCAGAAAATCTGAGAAATATTTAGCATGGAATGAAAATGCAAATAACAAATCTACACTGAATTACTCGAGTTCTGTAAATTAAGAAACACTTCGCCTCTCGTAGGAAAGAATTACTCAAAAGAACTATCACTGAAAAACCAAGACTGCCTGATCACAAATAAATCAAAGTCCTAACAGCATTCCTTCCCCTCATCATGATTTGGCGGAGTAATTACTTCCTCAGTCGTCAGAACCAAAATGAAGAGTGAAGACTAAAGCTCTAAGGCCTCGGAAAAACCTCCGCCCACCATACACCGGATGTGTATGTGTAGTGTTTACCAACCCTTGCTACCTGGCCAAGACAATTCCCTCTTCTAGCGCTCCCAGAGAGGTCTTCTGTCATCTCCTTCTTCCAAGAATAGGTTGGTACGACACTAAGAACACGACCACCTCTCCACCTTGCCAAGTAAGCTTGTCTCTGGCCAGCCAGCAGACACCAGCGCAGACGACAGACGATGCAGAGTGCGTTCAGAGACTAGTGTTTACCAACCCTTGCTACCTGGCCAAGACAATTCCCTCCTCTAGCGCTCCCAGAGAGGTCTCCTGCCATCTCCTTCTTCCACGAATAGGTTGGTACGACACTAAGAACACGACCACCTCTCCACCTTGCCAAGTAAGCTTGTCTCTGGCCAGCCAGCAGACACCAGCGCAGACGACAAATGAAGTCATGCGTTCTTAACTACAGCAAAACGAGGCCTAAAGCGGGAGGCGGCGACTGTAAGCCATTGCGTGGCAGTCAGTCAATATTAAGAACAAACATTCAAGTTCATATGAACATACAAGTTCAATCATATGGATGGAAACATTTGTAAATATGGGGCAAACATATAAACATGGGGCATTGATCATTAATAAAAAGATTAAAATAATTAACACAGAGATAGATAACATTAATGTTGCATAAACACTTTAGGTTAATGAATAAATCAAAATGGAACAGGACCACACATTCAGTGGACGTGTTTCAAGCTAACTTCAATTTATTTACCCCTGACATCTTGAGTAGGAAGACATGCGTGTCTATTTGGTCAGCTTAGGAGAACACATTTGGTCCTACAGTTTACGACCAAAACTTAACCAATTACTTTATCAGATAGCTACAAGTGTCCCTCAAAAATTGTGGAATTCTTTCTTAATATTACAATGAATTACCACACTTGATTACAACATAGGAATGTGTTTGCTAGAGAAATTAGGTCTCGCTGCACCCGTAACAATTTCACAGGCATTCGGATTAACTACATATCCACAGGGTCGTACAAATCATTCAGTCAGCAGGATTAGTCATAATATTCACCGTCAGACTGAAACACACGCATTCTATGATGTCATTTTATTTATATTATACACCAGGTACACATTTTTGGGTTCCCTGTACATTACTTCCATAGCGTTCTTTAATAAGGATGAGGTTACATTAGTGCCGAAATATATTTTCTAGCTGTCTGGTTAATCGCTGTTTCAGACAGTATACCTTAAGGTATAAATGTCATCGTTTGTTTCCCAGCTCGAAGTGGAGTTTTCATTTGCAAAATAGGCTTTTTTATGTATGAGATATCCAAGTTTTTCAAGCGCATACAAAATAAATTACAGGAATATGCCCCTGTCATTTTCAAATTAGAAATGCAGCTAGGTAGCAGTGCGCAATTCAGTTTAGAACCTCGTTTTGGATAGCGATTCTGGAAATATCACACACACACACACACACACACACACACACACACACACATACATACACATACACTAGCGTCAATACACAACCAAAGAAGACCGATGAAAGAAGAATTGATGGTGAATGTCAATAATGAGCGGATCTAGGGCGTCATGCTGCGGGCTGGACTGCCGTTCCCGCCGGAGGTGTAAGTCCCCCTTCGGACATGAGTCTGTTTGTTGCCATTGTGTAAGTTAGCTTATGTACTTCGTAAATCTAGCGACTGACGAACATAAAAAAGCTTATTCATTTCATTATCCACTCCAAGGAGTGGAGCGGGCTGTTTGAGATCCGGCCCATGAAAAGTCGCGGTACTATTCTGCCAATTATCAGATAAGCTGATAGTGGGGCAAGGGGAGATCCCAATTTGAAATAAGTGGGAGGGGCTTGCCAGGTCCGACATACGCCTTGCAACTAAGGAGAGCCTCCCGTAAACCTCGGCCGAAACCGGGGGATTGTTGTTGTTGTTGTTGTTATTCGGATGTTTAAGGGGGACAAAACTACAATGGTCACCAGTCCCCCACCGGGGGGAGGGGGGATTGGGACCAATTTAAATTATCTCTGGGGCGTGCCACAAACTAAAATAGATTATCGGGGGATCACGAGTGCTTTCACGACAATCAAGGATCAGACGCCCGAGTTACTCTCGTAAACTCGCAGAAATCAGTTCGACCAACAGTGGACAAGCGTCTCCCTAGGGTAGCCGCATCCGGAAGCGGTATCTTCCGCGTCTAGGTGGGGAACATAGCAGTTTGGTCCAATAAGTTTACAAACATTGAACGTTTCACAACCGAGAGAGCAGGATCCCAAACAGTATCCATCCCTATTCATAATGTCACTTGCAAATTTAATTTCAACTGACTTCTGAATAACACAACGATAATAGCTCGAGGCATAACAGACTCTCCTTCTTATATGCCGTTGCATGTTTGTAAATCAAAAGTAATTAACTTCGAGGGATAATTAGTCTCTAAGCTTAGTATATACTTAAGCTAACATAACTCACACTAAGGACAATACACACACTCATGACAAGAGAGGACTCGAACCTCCAATGGCGAGCTACCACGCGCTCCGCAACAAGGCGCCTTAGAGTGCTCTGTCACTCCATCGCGGTGCAATAGCAGATTTGCTGGACTGTCGTAAATTTGTGTGACGCTTAGGCTCGCTACACTGGTTCTCCACGGTCTGACGTATGACAAGGCACGACTGTAAGACATACGGTCGACAGCTGCCTTGCGCATCAACGTGCACGGCTCGTCTGGTGTCGCCAGCGGTTTACTTGGCATCATGAATGGCGATTCGTGGTCGTGAACAATGAAAGCAAGTTTTGCCTGCACGCAAGTGATCGTCGTTTGCGCATAAGACGTAAACCGAGCCCTGTCGCGTAGAATAAATTAGTCGAAGACACACTCGCTCTGTCCCAGGTCGTTTAGTCTATGGTGCGGTAAGCTTCAGCTCTCATACACCTTTGGTGTTTCTGAATGGAACGCTGACCAATCTTCTGTATATCCAGAAAGTTGTAACGCCCGCATGTGCCATTCTTGCAAGAGGTTGCGTTGTTCCAACAGGATAATGCTCGTCAAAACAAGGCGGGTGAAACTCAACGTGCCCTGCAAGACGTGGACAACTTTCCTGGCCAGCACGGACAAAAGACTCCAACCGAGCACTTGTGGGACACGATGCGGCGGCAGCTGGCACGTGCCAATCATCAACCACAACTCTTGTAGAACTACGTGAACAGGTCGAGCGGACGTGGGAAAATGTATCTCAAGACAGTGTTCTACATCTGTATGATCGAATGTCTGCATACCCACCGTGGAGAACGCTTACTGATACAGAACCTCGAAATTTAAATCGAAATTCAGTGCGAAAAGCTTATAATAAATTCCACGACGAAACCCTGCCACGTAATTGGGTAGATAATCCTAAGAAATTCTGGTCGTATGTAAAGTACACTAGCGGTAAAACAAAATCAATATCTTTCATTATGCAACAGTAACGGTGATGCTACTGATAACAGTTCTGCTAAAGCAGAATTGCTTAACACAGCCTTCCGAAATTCTTTCACGAAAGAAGATGGATCAAACACTCCAGAGTTCATATCAAGAACAGCTGCCAACATACCCCTTGTGTATTAAAGCAAATCACTTAACAAAAGTACGCCTCCCGGTCCCGATTGTATACCGATTAGTTTCCTTTCAGAGTTCGCTGAGGCAATAGCCCAATAGCAAGTTATAAAACCGCTGGCTCAGCGAACGTTCCATACCCAAAGACTGGAAAGTTGCGCAGGTTACTCCAATATTCAAGAAAGGCAATGGGAGTGATCCGCAAAATTACAGGCCTATATCATTGACGTCGGTCTGCAAAAGGATTTTAGAACATATACTTTCCTCAAATATTGTGAACTACCTCGAAGACAACAACCTATTGTCCCATAGTCAACACGGATTCAGAAAGTGTCGTTCTTGTGAAATACAGCTAGCTCTTTACTCACATGATGTGATGAGTGCTATCGGTAAGGGATGTCAAATAGAGTCCGTATCTCTAGATGTCTGGAAGGCTTTTGACACTGTACCTCACACGCGAATTCTAATCAAATTACGTGCTTATGGAATACCGCCACATTTGTGCAGTTGGATTCGTGATTTCCTGTCAGAAGGGACGTTGTAACTGACGGAAAGTCATCGACTAGAACTGAAGTGTCTGGCTTTATTCAGGGAGGTGTTACAGGGCCATTACTGTTCCTTATTTTTATAAACTATTGATGAGACAATCTGACTAGCTATCTTAGGTTGTTCGCGGATGATGCTGTTACTTATTGGTTAGTAAAGTCACCGGGAGATCATAAACAACTGCAATATGATTTAGATAAGATATCTACGTGGTTCAAAAATGGCAATTTAACCCTAATAATGAGACTTGTGAAGTCATAATATGACCACTAAAAACAGCCCGTTAAAAAAGTCAAAAGTATCGTCCTTAAATAATTACAAACAACTTAAATTGGAAAGACGTCATAGAAAATATTGTAGGAAAGAGAACCAAAAAAATGTTAAGCTTATGGGACTTAACTGCGGCGTCATCAGTCCCTAAACGTACAAACTACTTATAAACTAGATTATACTAAAGACAATACAAACATCCAATCCCGTGGGAGGATTCGAACCCCCGACAGGGAACGGCCTCGCGCATCGGAGCATAGTGCCTCAATGAGCTCGGCCACTCCGCTGCGGCGAAAGAGATCCAAAGACTATGTTTCATTGGCAGAACACTTAGAAGATGCAACAGTTCTACCATAGAAACTGTCTGCTCCACACTTGTGCGTTCTATTTTCGAGTATTTTTGCGCACTGTGGGATACCTAACAAATGAGACTGACAGACGACTTCGAGAAAGTTCAGAGAAGGGCAGCTCGTTTTGTACAGGGTACGGAGTGTCACAGGAATGATGTACGAGTTGGGGTGGAAATTATTTTTAAAAAGGCGACTCGTTGCGATCAGAACTATTTGCGATATTCTTTCACCAAATTTCTCCTCCGAATGCGAAAATATTTTATTAGCACCCACGTAAAAGAAATCAGAAAACGGAAAGATTTAGGTGTTCCTTTTTCCGCGAGCTATTGGAGAATGGAACTGTAGAGAAACATCATAAAAGAGTTTCAATGAAACCTTTCCACGACTTCAATGTGACTTGAAGTGTATTTATGTAGATATGGTTGCTGCAGCATATTACCGCTTGAGTTATTGAACCGTAAATGTAATCATTTCATGTACTCAAAATGCACTGTTTCTGCAGTACGTTGCAGGTGAACTATGAGACTTTAAGAGGGTGCACGTTTTCTTTTTTCCGGCGGCGCTTTTAATTATTTTGTTGGGAGTAATATTTTGTAGCTACAGTCAATAGTAAATAAAACTGGTTATCAACATTCATGAAGCTAGATTTCTTTCACATAGTGTACTTTTTAATTATGTTGTCATTCATATTTTAGGAAAATGAAAGGAGCCGTGAAATTATTGTATGCAGACGAGGTCTTCAGCGACGGAGCATTAATATTTTTAGCAGTCGTTTGTCTCCTTTCTTATGATGCTCACGTAACAGCTGGCCATTTTACGTCGCTGCGTGCCGTAAATACAAAAGCAGCGAAAGAGGACAATGCCACGGCTCCGTAAAAGCCGGAAGTGTTTTGAAAACGCCTTTCAGACTAGCACTGTGTGTCAACCCCCCATGAGCACACCTTAGTAGTCTTCCATGTACAATGTCACAGGAGAACTGTGCTATCCGTCTTAATCTTGGAGTAATAGAAGTCTTTTAAGTTTTAGTTTCCTACATGAGCGTTTTCCTGGAGATGGAAACATAATTTATACGTGCATAAATGCAATACTAAACACTATAAAAGCGATTCGAAAAGCTTTCAACAACACTAAAGCAGTACCATAGCAGCATTATCAGTTAGATCCAGGAAGGAATACTTTGCCGCGGCGGAATACCTGTGCGCACTGAGGCGCCATGCTCCGGTGTGCGTGGCCGGTCGCCGTCGGAGGTTCGGGTCCTCACTCGGGCATGGGTGTATGTGTTGTTCTTAGTTTGACTTATATTAAGTAGTTTGTAAGCTAGGGACTAATAACCGAGCAGTTAAGTTCCATAGATTTACAATTTGAAGAATACTTGCCACTATTGCAGATATAATGAGAATTTTGCAAGACCTCGAAATTCATGTTCACACAGACGAATTTCCATAAAAATCTTTAATGGCCAAATATAACGAAAGAGTACTCAATATTTAGACTTCCCAAGGGATAGTGATATGCTTCTCACCATGAAAAAACAAATCTCAAAACAAAAATTATATCTGATCAATACATGAAACCATCTTTGTAGGTGGCTATTATCGATGACCAAGTTAGTAAACTTTTGGTAATGAGCAACTGTTAGACATGCAATAAATAAATAAATAAAATGAAATAAAAAAAATAAAAAAACTGTTCAAATGTTTGTAACCTATCGGACCAGCATGGTGGTCCTCAGTCGGTAGCTTACAAACTACTTAAACTAAGGTAAACTAACCTAAGGACAACACACACACACACACACACACACACACACACACACACACACACACACATGCTCAAGGGAGGACTCGAACCCCGACGGCGAGCAACCGCGCATTCCGCAGAGAGGCGCCGTAGACCGCTCGGCTAGTCCACCGCGGCAGCTGATTATCAAAAGAGACAAATATAACTTGTTGCGAACTAGTTTAACTAAGTGAATGACATCCTGCACCCTGTAGCTATACCCTGCACGACACTCTTAGACTTCATTTCTCAACAAGTGTATGCACGACCATATGTGCCAGCTCGAACACGTGCATTCTTGAATTCTTGGTATCACAGGATGTCAGATTCTGAAGCAACATTCACAGTCTCATAGTGTCATCTTCTCAGATTCCCTAAGTGCTTCTTCAGAGCCTCTGAGTTCCATATCCAGTCCATCCTATGGTACAGTGGATTCATAAATGCCTCCACAAGCTTTTAGCAGGACGACGGTGATGTTACTGTGAGTTCCCAGTCATGTCGGAGTGTTGGTATATCTCGGATGCTGCTAAAAAGGATGCAGTTTCTCTCCCTCGGCTTGCTACCCATTCTGTTCCGTCGGGTGAACTCCGCGCTGTATTCTCCAGGCGTGTGGTATCGCTCTGGAATACACATTGGTCTTCCCTTCAAGGCAGTGAACTCCAGGAGATCAAACCATTCCCTTTGCATGGTGGACTTCCTCCCGGCCCTGTCGCTGCAAGGTCATAACAGTTTGCCTGCGCATAGGACACCATCGCTTTAGGCACCGCCACTTTGGCGATCCTGCCCCACTTTGTGGCCACTGTTCAGAATGTTCAAATGTTTGTTAAGCTTAAGGGACTTAACTACGGGGTCATCAGTCCCTCAACTTACAAACTACTCATAAACTACCTAATACTAACGACGGCACAAATATCCATGCCCAAAGGGGGATTCGAACCCCCGACCGTAGTGGCCGTGCAGACTGTGGATGGCGCGCCGCAGACGCTCGGTCACGGCGGCCGGCTATATTTTAGGAAAGGATCTGCTCAGCACGCGTGGGATGCGTGGACAGCTAAAACAGCTATACAGATTAGTAATACTAGTTTTATTTACTGAAATAATATTCAACTTTAAGAGAATATGTCAGTTCTCACGCCAGCATCTCCTTGGTCGATGTTAGCTGCGCTCTCTCAGAGTAACTTTCTATTTCGGAGCCGAGTTCAGAGGTCTGCCCTTCCAGACGCATGGCGGCCTAGATATACCTGTTTGTAGAGGGCACGCTTCTCCATTGTTCCCTCTAGGAGGCGCGGCGCTGGCGTGCGATTGGCTTCCGGTCGTCCATTGCCCGATTCACGATCGTTTTCATGCGTTTGGGGTGTGACGCTGACTTTACGCCACAACATCCCTCCCCCTCAAAGCGCCGGGCCGTTGTCGTGTAGGGAGCTCGACACCGAGGGAGGAGGCAGGCTCGTGGACATAGTGATGGACCGGAGTCCGTAGCTGCGGAGGACGGCAGACTACCGGCCGGGCCCTGCCATCTGGCCTGAGCTCGCAAGGGAACGTACTCCGGGAAAATCTTCGAAGGGCATATGTCCACGGCCTGGGGCCCAGATGATGACGTACCCGGTGACGTCGGCTGCTGCGTGACGTGCTGGTCCCAGGTGAGGCGGAGGCGGTGAGGGCTCCGTCTCCATGTAGTCGGTCCGCGGTGCTGTGGAGATCTGCTGCTGGGGCGGCTGCCGAGGTCGCGCGGGCGGTGGAGGCCGGGCGGTCTGCGTGTTGTGCGAATCTGCCGAGAGAAACGCAGCAGGATCACAGGGTACACAACAAGGGCGAATTCTGTTTCGGTGTCTGCGTACTACTCCAGGTCCTGGGATTTCAAACATGGAAGCTACGAAACATTTGATGATCTCAAACCGCTGCCATCGTCTGCGACCGCTAAAAGCTCTGTAAAAGACTGGGTTACGCAGAGCGAAGCGATACTTGCGTGTCGTCGGCTGCTGCTTCGGCGGCGCGGTGGTTGGAGCAAATGGAGCAGAGTGCGTGGCGAAGGCCGTGCAGAAGCTCGGCCGGCGATGATCCTTCTCATGGATGCGAGCGGTAGGAGGCGAGGAACAGTTGCAAAGGTGCCTCCAGTGCGTGCGCCGAACGGAATTTGGACATCTGTTGCTTAAATGTCCGGACAAAACGTTCCGCAGCGCTATTTGACTACGGGTGTAAGCAGACTACACTGGTGAGATGCTTAATTCCATTTCGTGCACAAAAGGAGCGAAATTCGTGCGATGTGAAGAGAGGGCCGTTGTCAGAGACTATCAGTTCAGGGAGACCTTCAGGACAAAAAAATTGAAGATAACGCCCAGTCGTGCTACTAGACGTCGTAGAAGACATTTGCGCCACAAATGGATAACCACTAAAAGCACCAACCACAATAAGCCACTAAGTGTTCCAGAAGGTACCAGCATAGTCAGTATGCACTCGTTGCTATGGTGAATCTGCTTTTGGCCACGAAAAAATTTCTGAGATACGGTGGACTGGTTGGTAGCTCAGACTGAACACTGTGACGTCATCTGTTCTATATGGACGTCCATATCCTGCCAAGTACAGTGTCGCCGTGCCAATTGCTTAGTGCGGGCAGGAACAATTGCACGTCGTCTGACCTTGCGCTCGTGGACGCCTGACGTCGCTACAGTACACAGTGGAACTGAATCCAAGTTTTCCGCTGCTGGGGCACCTGAATCTATTCTACTTGGTGGAAAGACAGATCTGACATTTTAGAATCTGCTAAGGTGGTGGGAAACAGTTTTCTGACAAGACGAAACAATGAGGAGCCTACACTTCACAAGAAGAAATGAAGTTTGAGAGTACCTTGTATCCTGTGCACTGTTGCGTAGGTTCAAACTGTTGCAGCCATTCTGTCCATTCCTCTTGTGCTTCGTTATACTGGCGAAATGGCGGAATTACTAGAGGTGGTAGCTACTGCAGTGGTATTTTGCGGTACAGGTGCGGCCAGAAGTTTTTGTACAGTATACAGCAAGGAGGCGATTTGTTGACTCTGAAACTGAAACATCTGCAACAATTACTGTGCAGGAAACTGCAGCACTGTAGCAGGGATGCTTGTGTTAGTGGGGGTTGACATTTTGCAAAAAGAACAAGAAGAAACAATGCGAAAGAATAGAAATTGACGCTATGCCCTGCAAAAGAAATATGAAGATTATATCCTGCAATTTCCGAATCCTGTAAGAAATTGAAAAGCAAAATAAAGTCGCAGCGCAGTGTCAGAGTTTGGCGTTCAATGAAATTGAAATCTCGTCGCCATGTGCTTAGTCCTGATCTCCATGTGTTTTTAGTCCTCGTCGCCATGTGTTTTGTCTCCCCCGCCTAACTTTCAAGAAAGGGACTGCTCAGGACGTGTGGGATGCGTGGACAGCTAAAACATGCCATACCGATTAGTAATACAAGTTTTATTTACTGACGTTTACAAATACTCAACTTAGATCTGTTCTCGCGGCGGCGTATTCTTCTTGCACTATGCTAGCTGCGCTCTCCTATAGTAATTTCCTAGATCGGAGCGGAATTCAGAGGTGCCCGTGCACAAGCATGTCGGCCTAGATAAAGCAGCTTGTAGAGGGCGCGCTTCCCGGTTGCTCCCTCCAGGAGGCGCGGCGCCGGCGTGTGATTGGCTGCCGGTCATCCGCTGCCTTCTTCACGATCGTTTTCGTGCGTCTGGCGCTGACTTTACGCCACAACAGTTTCAACACTTTTTTTTATTATTTGACAAACATGGCACCGTTGAACAAATACATCCAAGCGTAACTAATCACACATACTTAAAGTTCTGTTTGGTGCAACTTCATTGTTTCCATGATTTAGTGCCGCACGGGAGTAGCCTAGCGGTCTGGAGCGCCACATTGTGGATCGCGCGGCCTCCCGCGTCGGAGTTTCGAATCCTCCGTCGGGCATGGATGTTTGTGTTGTCTTTAGTATAAGTTAGTTGATAAGTAGTTTGTATGTTTAGGGACAGATGACCCCGCAGTTAAGTCCCTTAAGCTTGACAAACATTTGAACATTTTTTAGTTAATTTAGTGCCCACTGTGTGTGTTGATTAATACCAGCTGCAGAAACACAAATGTTTTGGACACGTCCGATAGAACAGATACCACCCATACATAAATGCTTTAGACAGGTGAATGATTGATTGTTAACAGCTACAACATTTCATAAAACACATTTTCAACTATCAGCTGTTTTTAATAAGCTTTATTATCAACCGGTTTCAGTCATACACCATCATCAACGATCACAAGTTCTTAAAACAGTTTAGGGAAATACGCAATTTTTTGTTATTATGTATTTCCCTAAACTGTTTTAAAAACTTGTGATCGTTTATCATGTTGTATGACTGAAATTGGTTTAGAATAAAGTTTATTAAAAAAATATTATAGTCAGACACGCGTTTTCTGAGATATATAATTGTATTTCTCCCTGCAGGAGAAAGAGATTATGGATAAATTCTTCTTAAATACTCTAAAGCGACAGAGCACTTTTGTTATTTGAGGGTATTATTACTATCTAGCATTCCTGAGAAACATTCTCTACATTCTCATCATCACAGAAAAACGATTATAGTCTAGGCACAGACTACTGAGTCTCATTCGTACGAACGCTGTTGTTTTGAAAAATAGTTACAGCCCACCATCACACAGCACTGTGTGGGGAAGACAATATTAACTGTTGTTGACGACACTGCGCACTCACTGAATACTCCTGCATCACGAACAAGTTAACAAGTGCAGTCCGGCAATAGGCGTCGTTGCTACTCGTTGTCGGTAGAAGGAAACAACCCCTAAATGACGCCGTAAGCGTAATCGTATACAGGGTATAAAGGTGGCAGGGAGCTGCTCTTACGTAAGTTAATAAACTTCGATCGGTTAAATTTGGTTTAACCGTTGACTTCGTTGCCCCATCTCGTTGTCACATCTCTTTTAATAATTTGACGCCATTCTACATCAGTAACTAGTTATTTTGTTCGTGAAAACATGCTCTTCAGTGATATTTTATTAGTTCAACCTTCACCCCACTTGCCCCCGCCCCATGCCTAAACGTGAATGTGGTTATGTGGCCTGCAGTTTTATCAGTCTGCACCTTTTCTATTTCTAGTATTTCTTGCTTAGGGAAGAAATTAGATAACATGTTTGTAAATTTTGCCTTCGACGTCTGATGATGCCCAGTAGAAGTTAGTTACAGATTAAATTACTACACATATAATTATGTTATATGTTGTTGATGTCGGCCCCGGTGGTCGACTGGAAACCGAAGGGTATCGAAGCGCTGTATCTGGAGAGTAACGCCAAACCGGTGGGGTCTATCTCGCAATAGCAGCGCTGTGGGCATCACTGTTAAATTAGCATTTATGATGAAGGGAAAGGGTCTGTATATCGACGTGGCATGACAGTACATTAAGTTTCATCACGTCTACTGCGAATATTAAGGAAAAATTGGTAATCTGAGATCGAGAGCTGAGATCAAGACTTTTATTTTTGTACAAACTAGCAGTAAAAGTTTCGTGCTACGTTTTGTCAAAAGTAATATACGCTCTAATGATAACAGACTTCAACCCAGGTCGGCTGAGCTAAAATATTGAATTTATAGTACAGCTACTTATTAAAACACAAACGTGTACCTTAACTTACATGTTAGCTTCTTTAATACATTTTATAGACGATGATAGTTATTTAGGCCTTTAAGAAAACGAATGAAAACCACAAATTAAATTAATTTGTCTAAAAAACTTGAAAGGTAATTTATCTACATTGTAACAGCATCTTAAAATACTTTCACTGCATTTCTCATGCCAATACCTTTACTACCGCATTTTGCTGTGGCATCATTCTCTGCCTGGTGGTTAAATTTTGTGAGAAGAAAATATAGTCTAGTGGTTAAAAATACGAAAACAACTTTGACAAGACGGAATATTTTGAACACGGTCATTGATTGATTTATGTGCAACTCCCTTCTGCAATAACTGGATTTTCCTTTTCAAATTTTCTACTTCCGTTTCAGCGACATTCTCAGCAGGTATTTCGACATTAGAACTGTCAATGGCCGGAAATGTATAAATGTATAAAAATGTTTTGTCGAAATACATTGCGATAAATTTAATTAAAATGAGTAAGATATTGATCCTTTTTATACGTACAGAACGTGTAAACGGTACCTGGTTCTGCATGTGCAGTGGAATTGCAGTCAAATTCACTTTGGACACGCCTGTATCTTGGTAGCTTTCGTTCCTAAATTTGAGGACGATGACTAAATGTACTAGGTACGGCATTAGGTTTTAGTTTCTTACCGCCCTCCTTGTGGTTTGTCTCAAACTGATCAGGAGTAAAATGAAGCTAAAAATGAAAACCCATGTTAAACTGTAATGTAATAGTTATTCATATTACTAACGTTACAGTTAAGCCAACACTAACAATAACTGAAAAAATTGCCCTCACAGGGATTCTAACTCATGACCTAATGATTCCTAATACTTTGAGATAAACTACTCTGAGTGATAATTGTTCATACATAAGAGTATTACAGATTTTAAGAAATTCATAAAAAGTTTGTTTATTTCACACAATTTTTCATTCTCGAATAGAAATGCATGTTTTCTTCCAATGGGATGTAGCTACAATTCGCGTCTTTTCGCATTCCTTTCGCCCTATAAAATGCGGAATTCTACTTTGGACTGGCTTAGTTATAACAATTCACTGCACAACACCGCGGCATTCTTCACCATATAAAAGTGGAATATGCTACGTTAAGCTGTTAATGTAATACACAATGAGTCTACAGATTTCAAACACCTCTAAACGCTAAAATAACGGCTATTTAAGTGAAATATGCTATTTACGCTGATGGATTGATTAGGTCTAAAATGACGGACGTGCGGTACCCGCGCTCAGCTGACCAATAGCAGCCGGCGGTTGTCGAATAGCCACACATCAAAGGTTGGCGCTACTCTCCCAATACAGGGCTCTAGCGTCTGGACAGCATTAGAGCCCTCTTTATTCTGCTGAAATATTAGTATCTGACGTATTTATATGACAACAGAGTTGAATAAATGAAAACGGAAATTACATGCTGTCATGAGTAACATGTTTTTTCTACTGTTAAAAGATAGGGCTAGTACTGTAGTAATGAAATGTCATAATAAAACTGCAAAGCTTTGACGCTACATGTCTTTAGGAAGACACCATATTACAGTTATTATATGCTTGTGACTGTTACATTAAAATAAATAAAACTACTAAAATAATTTACAATATATTAATAATTTTGTAAATTATAGTGTTATTATGTAGGACAATTTTTAAAGATTAAAATGCCGCGAAGATCGTGTACAGCGTCATCTGGTATGCCATGCGTGAAGCACATTACATGATAGAGAAACATATGATTAACTTAGGTAAACATAAAGTGATTCTTCAAATTCTCCCGGCGTACTAAGTATCGAAATAATTCGCGGGTAAACTGCCGGGTTTCAGTGTCCAACGGGCACAATATTTCGGCAAACGACCATGTTGCCATCATCAGGTGCGCTGATGAACTGAGTGGTCCTCGCCGGGCTTTTATCGCCATCCGCTCTATCGGCGGTCCGCGCCCAGCATCCCTGCCCTCGCTTCTCCCGCCGACCGAGTGTTCCACCCGAGGTCCGCGCTCAGGTGCGCGTGCTGGCGGCTCTTCTGCTGTTCCTCCACCTATCCCCGAAGTCTGTTCTTTATCAGATATCTCGTTCCTCTTCTTCATCAGCCTAATGGCGGGATCCCATGCCTTGCTAAGTATGTACCCGCTGTCACGATTTATTTGCGGTTGGCCCCGAACCACACAGTCCCAGAAGTTGGACGCTTGTGTCAGAACCTTGGTGAGTTCGTAATCCATTCCGTGTATTTCCGTCAGGCAATGTTCTTCTACTGCAGACTTTCTAGGTTGCTGTAATCTTGTGTGTCGTTGGTGTTCTCGGCACCGATCCTCGACAGTACGCACTGTCTTACCTATATATGTTGCACCACATTGGCAGGGGATCTGACAGACACCGGACTTCCTCAGTCCCGGGTCGTCTTTCACATTTCCAAGCAGTGCTCGAGTCTTAGCTGGTGGGTGGAAGACTTTCTTCACTCTGTGCTTCCTGAGAATTCGTTCTGTTTTCCCGGATCACGCGCCACAGAAAGGAATAAATGCCGTGGCTACGTCCTCCTGAGCGTCCTCTTATGGTTCCCCCGGCTGTGCAGGGGGTGTAGGACGAAAGGCTCTTCGAATTTGCCACTCTTTGTAGCCATTCTCCGGAAAACAGCTTTCAGATGCTCAATTTCTACCCTGATACTACTATCATCAGAGAGAGTATGAGCCCTGTGTACCAACGTTTTGAGCACGCCGTTTCTCTGAGCTGGGTGGTGGCAACTGTCCGCCTGCAAATAAAGGTCGGTGTGCGTCTTTTTCCGGTATACGCTGTGGCCCAAAGTGCCGTGCACCTTTCTTTTAACTAGGACATCCAGAAAGGGTAGCGCTCCTTCGACCTCGACTGATGTTCTGGTGTATGGAATTGAGTTGCATAAGGAAGTCATTGAACTTGTCTCTTCCATGTGGCCATATCACGAAAGGGTCGTCTACGTACCGAAAGAAACAGGTAGGTTTCCACTGAGCTGATTCCAGAGCTTCTTTCTCGAAGTGTTCCATATACATATTGGCAACAACTGGTGAAAGGGGACTCTGCCGGCAGTGGCTGACTTCCGGAAAAGAATTTAAAAAATGTTTGTATAGTCTATGGGACGTAACTACAGGGTCATCAGTCCCTAAACTTACAAACTACTTATGAACTACTTACGAACTAGGACGGCACAAATATCCATGCCCGAGGGGAATACGAACCCCCGACCGTAGTGGCCGTGCAGACCGTGACTGGAGCGCCTTAGTCCCCTCGGCCACCGCAGCCGGCGGAAAAGAATTAATTCTGAATTAGAATCTGTGATCAGAAATAAAGTTGTATTTGCATGGCTCTCACTTTCTTTGTCTGAGGATTGGTGTGGACAGATTCCGCAAACTTGCGGCGTGCTTTACCAAGTTTCGGCGTTACAGGATGACAGGGCATCCCATTTACACTTCAGTGTTTAGCCCACAGCCTGTTTAGGTTTCTCCTCCTCTACTAGTCCGCATTAGCTAGTTGTTCCAACCAGATGTAAAGAACAACTAATTTATTCCTCTAATCAGTACAGTCTGAAACAAGTAATATGTCACAACGTGTGGGCACACAAGTCCGAGGCCACAACTCACAAACACTTCTTAACGTATTGGAGAGCACGATCCTCCGAGACGACCGCCGATGAGACTCTTGCTGGTGAGTCTGCGCCGGCCTTATATTAGGGTCAGCTGGTTCCTCCACAGAGCACAGAGGGCGCTTGTTCCAGGCCACGCCCAGGATCGCGCTACTGGAGCCCCCTGTTCGAGAGCTTCGAGGTATCGCAGTGTGGCTATCTCTGGATATTTTGCAGTTACGGTGCCCTACTCCTATAGAGCTGGCAACCCGTAACGTTGTGCTGTTGGAAGGGTAGTCGTACCGCGGTCGTAGCACTAGTTATATTCTTTGGTACCTCTGTGTTTTAATTTGTTGTATACACGATATAGTAGGGAAGAGCGTATGTGACTTTGTATAACCTTTTGCATGATCATGTGGTGTGTGTTATAGTTACTTTGGTCTCATATCTCCATTGTACAGGCGCTGATGTTCACGATGTTGAGCGCCCTAAAGCAACAGCAACAACAACTTCGTATTTATGGAATGTATGGCATTAACTGCCAATGGTTAAGGTTGAAAATGTGTATCCAGCCGGGATTCGAATCCGAGTCTCCTGCTTTCTGCGCAGTTACGTTGACTCCTATACTACTAAGGACACAGCGATAACGACACCTGCATGAATTACTCAAGCACTCATCCCGTCAGATACCAATTTTCAAATTTACCCTGCCCACTATTACTCAAACTCGTAGTTTTGTAAACGGATTCCCGTAAGAGTAAGGGTCTAGGAGTGACTCCGCAATGAAGAAAGGATGATTGCCCGTCTTATATATAACTTAAACAAGAACTTCAAATAATCTAGACGGTATTAGATGTCCTTTTAAGTATGTGTGTATCAGATAACACGTTCAAATTATGAACCTATTGGACCTAACTGCTGTGGTCATAAGTCTTTAGACTTATAAAGTACTTAAACTAACATACACTAAAAACAACACACACACTCATGCCCGAAAAAATGTTCAAATGTTTGTATTTATGGGATTTAACTACGGGGTCATCAGTCCCTAAACTTACAAATTACTTATGAACTAACTAAGGACGACACAAATATCCATGCCCGAGGGGGGATTCGAACCCCCGACCTTAGTGGCCGCGTAGACCGTGACTGGAGCGCCTCAGTCCACTCGGCCGGCCTCATACCCGAGGGAGGACTCCAAATTCCAACGGGAGTGGCAGTCCAGTCCGTGGATAATGCCTTAGACCACGCAGCTACTTCCGGACGGCACGGTAGGTTCAGTTTTGTTTCTGCGATATGTTTATATTAATGAACAAGTAAAAAAATATTACAGAAATGAAACTAAAAATGAAGCGTAGGTAAATAATTAGAATAAAAAATTCATTCCTTGAACATACCCCCAGGAAAGGAAAGGAGGAAATACCGTAGACAGGCGTCGGGTAGCGACCCATGCCCATCCTGCTTTCACCTGATCCTCCCTTCTCCATCATGACAAAAAAATAAAAAGGAGAAATAACAAAAAACGAAACCAGAGAAAAAATAGGCGACTGCTGGGAATAAGCAGGAAATACGTGTTCGGATGACAATCCCACACAAACCTCCAAATTCGAAATTCAATATATTTCAATGTCATGCAGCAGTCAAAATATTCTAATATTTCGAATTCGCAAACTGACATATGAAAAAATGTCCATATTCTAGTTTATGTCACTTTTCTTCTTTTTTTTTTTAATGGTCTCAGTCACACCACTGATGTTTAAGTCACTAGCTGTCCTGCCATTTGTAAATAATTTTAATTATTTATTTAATGCTCAGACATCTGATACATAGTCCTTAGTCTTCTAACTTTCCCAATACAATTGACCATCTGACATCACAATATTGCAGTCTGTTAGAGGTATATAGATACTCCCAATTCATAACATTGTTTTCTCTTTCACGTATAATACACTTCGGTGAGGGGAAGAGTCCAGTCCTGTGCAAGTGTTCCGCAAGACAGTCGTGGCCAGTGATTCTTAGAAATGCTGCCACCGTTTCCCTTCTTGGGTGTTTAGGAAGGGCGTTCTTTTCTAACAATAGAAGCCATGTTTTTCCTTGACCTTGAGTTGTCAGGTGGTCATAAAACTTCTTCTTGAAACTACTGTTAATAAGTCTGCTAATGGAGGTGCATGATAATTTTGGGCAACTTGTTTGAGAGATCTTTGTTCCTTTTTTTGGCTAAAGAATCTGTCATTTCATTCCCATGAATACCTGTATGTGATGGTATCCACTGAAAAACTATTTTAGTTTCAGCTTCGCTGATTGTGTAAATAGAGGATTTTATTTCATTTATGCAAGCAGTTAGAGGTGTTTGGAAGGTTGCTATTGCCTGTATTGCAGAAGTTGTATTACAAAATATAACAACCTTTTTGTGAGCTTTGGAGAGGAACAAATATTATTTTAGTGTCAGGTGTATTGCCTCCAACTCTCCATCAAAATGGGGAAGGGGGTGTAATGTATGCCACCTCCACGTGGTGCACCCTGAGTAAAGCTAAATGGCATACAGTGAAGCTCATGATGGAACATATCGGTGGTAATCAATCCGGACGTAAAATAGTCCCCCTTTGTAAATAATTGTAGTAACAAGTTCACTCTAATATTGCTAATGTTTTTGCGATACTGTTGGCATAACAGATACTCTAAAGAAACTGGTGCCAGCACAACTAGTGCAACTAGCAGAATGTGCCGATTGCTTCCATTGCTCCGAGAGGAGAGGGAGAGGGGTAGGAGACAGAGGGAGAGAGATAGATAGAGAGAGAGAGAGAGCATTATGTCCTAGTGGTGGGGATTGCGATAGATAGCGCATTTACTTAAGAGACCATTCACGAAAGTTGTCGTGTCCTACCTAGGAAAGAGGGAAGAGGTAGCAAGGTCAGTCTGCATATCCCGAGCGGAAAGGAGTGACTGCCGAGAGACAGTACAGGCATCTACTAGAGATGCGGATTTCGGGACTCGAGAGGATACTTGTTTAGGAAACTTTATGGAACTCCTAGGTACCTTGCATTGAATTTATTGCATCTCATACTAAGTCTACTGCACTGGGGTGAGTTATTAAAAAAAAGTATAAATCGTTTGCCACAACAGAAGCCAGTAATTACGTTCCTTAGCAGCATTCCCTAGACAGACGCACTCCCCGCGAGAAACAGACTGTCGTGGAGCACCCCGAGGCCGACGGCGATAGTCACGGGCTGGCGCCCAACTCGTCTGACTGAGAACTCCCCTCCTGATCCAAAACCGGGTGTGTTAACGGCCGGTGTGGGCGCACTTCTTTTCCCAACTTTCCGACAGTTGTTTCCTATTGGCCGCTGCTTGGTTCAACCAATCTAAATTGTGGCTTACCCTCTCTCTGAGTCCTCGAGCGAACCACGTTTCAGCCCTGTCCCTTCTGCCATTTCCCGGGTGGGGAGGTGGTTTGTTTGTGCACTAACAAAATCCATACTTCAACATTGTTCAGCTGAATGTAAAACGTCACGACACTACCCAATATGGGCAACAACAACAATGTTTTACGTCAGTTGGCCACGCCTCAGGGGAGCTGCTAACTTGCAGTTTTTCTTCTTTACCCTCTCACTCTAGCTTCGTGAAACCACTGAAGTTGCTGTTCCCAAGTGACTGTTATCAACTTTGCTACGTACATTAAAACGTGCCTGTTGGTCACCACGTACTAATGTGACGTCTTACAACAGCGTCTAGACGCTATATGAAGTTACGCCCATCTTCTCCGAAAGGTAACCTCCACCCTGGGACTATGGCTGAGGGCAGCAGCCGTTCGCTAGGAGATTTCTTTAATGCCTACATCCCGTAAGATATACGTGTCTGTTTTAGCCTGTTATCTGCAATGGTCTCTATTTCTCAGCATGGAGTGCGTCTCTGTGGCTCACACAGTCTCTCAATAATTCCAACAGTAAAATCAATATATGGCAAAGTGCTCCCAGTTAATACAGACGTACCACCCCTTATGGCCTGACATCACGTTTTAACGGCCAGAGAACGTCCATGGCAGGTTTACCCTTTCAGTCCCACATTATGAATTCAGCTTTGGAAAATTAAAATTCATTGTTTTCTGTATTAATACAAGGGAGTAAATATCAAAACATGTGTTTCAAAATTTTTGGTCGAACTATTGATTTTTTAGGTCATGTGTTTCATTCAACACATAGACGTTTGTATAGAGGTATTTTATTACTTGGACGTTACTTTGTTGGTAGTTAACACTGTCAGATGAATAATACTAGCATAATCTTCGCCACAGCACTAAAGACAAGACAATTCACTGCTGGAATAAAATAAGAGGAACCTCACTCAACTCGCGCCCACACTCTCAGCCACGTACAGACGGAAACGCAATACAACCTCGAAGACGGACAGATTAATGCCTCAGAAGTGGCTGCACGCCGGACCAAGCAGCAAAATGTCATACTAGAAGCATGTTCTTCGTCAACAAAAATGTAACTTAAAGGATAGATGCACAAAATACGGTATAAATATACTTTTAATACGTTGTTGTCCAGGAATAACACTGGGAATGAAAGGATTAACAGGGCATATCCATATGGAGCGGAAAAGGTAAGCGCAGCAAAAGTCGTTAACAATGCTTTTTGTGGTTGTAGCAATCAGTGACCAGTCGTCTTACGAGGTGGAAGCGACCCATGAGACTCGTGTTTCTGACAGCGTGCAATTTGTTTGGTCCTTGGTTTGCCGATCTCGAAATGGGTATATTTGGAATAATCCATCTATTGTTTCTCTCTCTCTCTCTCTCTCTCTCTCTCTCTCTCTCTCTCTCTCTCTCTCTCTCTCTCTCTCTCTCTCTCTCTCTCTAAGATGAAATACAGAGATATCGGCTACATATGAGCCATATAAAACGAGTACTGTAAGCTGTACCGTTTTAAAAAAATTCAATATTGTGCTGTTCTTGGCGAGAAGTAGGTAAGGATGAGAAGACTTTTTATATCCCACTATGGCTACTTCCCCCATGGTCAATTTATGATTGGCTCGTTCGATTTTCATACTTCGATGTCATTCTACATTTATATATATATATACTCAGCAAATCGCATCTGAATGCGTGGCAGAGGGTTCATGTTACCGCATATTTCTGTACAGTTCAATGCTCTAATAGAGTGCGGGGAAAAGAACACCTAAATCTTTCCTTTTTGGATCTGATTTCTCTTATGTTATTATTATGATCATGTCTTCCTCTCTAGGTGGGTGGTAACAAATATTATCGCATTCGGAGGAGAAAACTGGTGAAAGAAATTTCGCCTTGCTGTTCGCCGTCAGGGTTTCGAGTCCTCTCTCGGACATGGGTGTTGTGTTGTCCTAGCATAAGTAGTGTGTAAGCTTAGGGACTAATGACCACCGTAGTTAAGTCCCTTAGATTTACAAACTTTTGAACACTTTGAGAGATTTCTCAAATAGATCTCACCGCAACGAATAACGCCTTTCTCTTAATGTTTTCCATCCCAACTCGCGCTTCATTTCCGTAACATTTTATCCGCTGTATTGCGATAAAACAAGACTAGCTGCCCTTCTCTGAACTTTTCTACATCCTCCGTTAGTCCCATCTAGTGAGGTTTCCATAATGCGCAGCAATACTCGAAAACAGGGCGGACAAGTATATTTAAAGAATTTCTTTTAGAACTCATATGGATGACTTCAGACTTTTCATTATTAAGGGTTAATACCCAATTCCACCACTATGCTGACATATTATGTAAATCTTTTTAGTCGTGGCGGATTAGCCGTGCACACTGGGGTGTCGTGCTGCGATGCACGCGGTCGTTCGCCGTCGGGGGTTCGAGTCCTCTCTCGGGCATGGGTGTTTGTGTTGTCCTTAGGTTAATTTACCTTAATTTAAGTAGTTTGTAAACTACGAACTAATAGCCACGCAGTTGAGTCCGATAGATTTACAAAAATTTGAATATTTTTAAATCTCTTTAATCTTCAAGTGACTTCACTAACCGATACACGAAAGAATCATCCGTGAACAGTCTAAGAGATCTGCTCTGATTGTGTCCTAAATAGGGGCCCTATAACAACCTCTAAGGAACGGCAGATATCTCTTCCGTTTTACTCGATGACTTTCTGTCAATTATTTATGTACTGTGACCTTTCCGACAGGAAATAACGAATCCAATCGCACAACTGATACGCTGGATTCGATAGGAAAAGGTGGTAGGAAGGGGACCAGGCTGGCTTTCATTGGTAAGATCGACCATGTCACTGACAAGCGTGGTGACGTCAATAATAGGGCTGGGCGCGATATTAGCTCTGAGTCACCATTGTCCTACTACTTACGGTTCCTTTAAAAATATAAAGGTTTTCATTAGATATTAGGCAATTTCTTAGTATAGGTCACGTAGTTGTGCAACGAGAAAGTAGCTATTGCCTAGGCTCACACATCACCGCGTAGCAAGAAGATATGTTGTCGACACTGTGCACTCGCTGAATATTTCAGTGTCACAAAACAAACAAAACAAGTTAACAAACTCAGTGCGACAAGGGTCGTGCAAACTAAATGCAAGCAGTACGCACAGCATACCATTCATTAGGCTGGTCATTGCCTGTTTACTGTAAATGACGCGATATGGATGTCACACGTGCAGCTGGACCATAAGTATCCTCTTTCGTAAAACCATGACTTTCTAGACGCTAAAAATATCTTAAGTGTGAGACTTGATTTACCACAATTGAGCATATGCTGGTAAGGTAATCAGTGTAAAAGAAGGGTTGTTATCATTTATTCACATGAATGTTGGTTCTTGCACAAGGAAACTCTGGAGAAGGTCTTCATAACCGAAATGAGCGAGCCACGAAGGCACCATAAGGCAACAATTCTTGCGACTCACAAGGCGTTCGCGAAGAGAATATATCTTTGGTCCGGGAAGATTGCAAAATTTGGGAATTTATGAAAATTTTTAGATTTTGAAAGTTTTAACACTTATTAACAGTTAGAGAACCTTTTAACTAGGTTAACTAACTATGGGTAGGCGCAACAGTGCAGAGGGCGCCGTTAACAGACAACACATTTAACAGACAATACAATGCCTAAGCTGGTGCCAGCGACTCCCGATAAAATAATCGAGTCGACGCAATACACATGCTGGTGACCAGAGACGACACAAAACGCTATCGACTCCTGAGAATAAACAAACTAACCCGTCATACGAGCGAGTGGCACAAGATGCAAAATAAAGGTGACTGCCCAGAGGCAAAACAAACCGACCTGTGTTTATCAGAACAACTGGAAAATGTATGTGACGATCTTTTGATCATACAGTTAAACAACAGGTTAAGTATACACACACGCCGCGGCGGAGTGGCCGAGCTCACTGAGGTGCTATGGTCCGATCCACGAGGCCGTTCCCCGTCGGGGGTTCGAATCCCCCCTCGGGCACAATGTTTGCGCTGTCTTTAGTATAAGTTAGTTTATAAGTATTCCATCATCTTTCGGGAGTGCATACGGGACAGCGACAATTCTTCGTCCAATATTTCGGCTGCAAACCTTACAGCCATCTTCAAGGCGAGTCCAAGACTGAGTTCTCAGGGTCTGCGCGTGCCTATTTATACGGTAAATCACGTGATGCAAAGCTACTGAGGATTAGACTGCGCATGCTCGAAGATATCACATTCGTAACGGCTGCGCTGGTCATAGATGAATATATACATCAAAGATAAACATGTGAGCGCCGAGGGCAAACATAAACAAAGCTGTTACGTATCCACAATGCTTACAGATGAATAATTAATCATTAAAAGTCGTAACATCAATCGGAAGTGAAGACGCAGACATTCTTTCAGAACGAAGGCGTGATATAAGTGGCTTCCATGCATTGTCAAGATGAAATCCGTCGTCATGATTTAACTAGTTGTCCGCCAGTTGTATGTGTACAGCTTCCTTTACAACTGAGTCCCAGAAAGTAGAAGCTGTGGTTAAAATCTTTACTTCTTTGTAATTCATGGAATTACAAAGACCTCAGCTCTTTTGGGATCTGTCAAAGATGATCTGTTATTACGAAAAGCGGGAGTTTATGAAATCCCTTGTGAGTGTGGAAAACGTTACATAGGTCAAACCACGCGCACTGTAAAGGAACGATGTGTTGAGCACCAGCAGTATACACGCCTTCTTCAGTCCAACAAGTCTGCAGTAGCCGAACATTGTATCTCTACTGGCCATTCCATGAATTAAAAAGAAGTAAAGATTTTGACCACAGCTTCTACTTTCTTGGGCTCAGTTGTAAAGGAAGCTGTACACGTACTACTGGCGGACAAACTGTTAAATCGTGACGACGGATTTCATCTTGACAATACATGGAAGCCACTTATATCACACCTTCGTTCTGAAAGAATGTCTGCGTCTTCACTTCCGATTGATGTTACCACTTTTAATGATTAATTATTCATCTGTAAGCACTGTGGATACGTAACAGCTATGTTTATGTTTGCACTCGACACTCACATGTTTATCTTTGAAGTATATATTCATCTATGACCAGCGCAGCAGTTACGAATATGATATCTACGAGCATGCGCAGTCTAATCCTCAGTAGCTTTGCATCACGTGATTTACCGTATAAATAGGCACGCGCAGACCCTGAGAACTCAGTCTTGGACTCGCCTTGAAGATGGCTGTAAGGTTTGCAGCCGAAATATTGGACGAAGAATTGTCGCTGTCCCCGATGCACTCCCGAAAGATGATGGAATATTATGTCCGCCGGGAAAACTTCAAGAATCATAGTTTATAAGTAGTTTGTGAGTTACGTCCCACAAGCTTAACAAACATTTGAAGTTTTAAACACACACACACAATTTCAGCCTTTAGCCTCGCTCGTAGCTCGTCCCCGCCCAGCGCCAGACCCGCAGCCACGGGGGACAATGGGGCACCGCGAGTCAGCCACGGCCCAAGGAGGTTAGAATCTCTGAAAAAGTGAAGCCAGCAAACTGGGCATTCCGGCATTTGTTTGTGCCCAAAACATTGGGCATAGTGTGTGTGTATGGAGTTTTAGTCGTTGAAATGTACGTCATATGTAAGTAAATACTCCAATGTGACTCTCAATTTATCTGCTTTACGTAAAGAAGGCAATATTCACACTGAGTTTAAGCGAGAAATCTTTGTTTTGGGCACAAAAGCATGGCTCCTCTGGCTTCACCCAATGTCTGTTCTCAGCATAGGTAATGCCACCTCCCTTTATTCTAACCTCTTTGCCACGGCCAGCCTGCTACGAGTTTCCACTACGCTCGTGAGACTCGTTGAGTCTCGTAGACCCGTAACGCTCGTCGAAACTCGCAGACTCGTAACGCTCATAGGAACTTGGAGCGTCGTTTCTTACAGTGACGACGAATAGGTATGTTCTGCGAGTATTACCAGAAGAAAGTTGGTTAGGCCCCGAAGAAACCGCTGTGATTCTTGCTAGGATAAGTTACCAATGTAATAAGAAATTTGTGTCATTTCATATTAGATGAAGGCGGTTCCCACATTAATATATTCGATTTTTCTGAAGTTTTTTTATAGCCATTTTAAACAAGAGTTCTGAAGATTTATTTTCATATTACTTGTACTATAAACATTAAACGTGCGGTAATTATGATATTTAAGCGTTCAGTTTGTTTGACAATGTTGTTACAGATGCGCGCCTTGTTCGCTCGTAACGGATATTATTTACAAGTAAGAGATTTCATGTAAAACGTTTTGCGCCGCATAGTGTTCAATATGTACACTATAGGCGAATATCCGACAGTGCAAAAATTATTTTTGCATATGAAAGAAGCTAAAACTAAAACGAAAACAAAACCTGAAAAACATAGGGTTCAGGTATAAAAAAAAACGAACGACGGGAAGAAATTACTCGTGGAAGGTAGCGATATTGTAGCTGCAATGACTGAATTTTGAAGAACAATGCAGCAAATTAGACAAGCTAGCATCTTTAGAATTCAGTATGCAGATGAAACTTTCGCCAGTTAAAACCATGCAAGAGCTATGTGCTCGAATATGAGTGATGGGTACGGTGAATTAAAGGTTCCAGTTGTTAAGGTTAACAGAATTATAGTGCTGCATGTCAGCATTATAGTGCTGCAAGCCATCTGAAAATGGCTTTATTATTTTTAAGGCGTCAAAGGCTAAGGATTCTGAAGATGACCACGGTAAGATGACATACAGTGACTTAAAGAGGTGATTTAAAGAACAATTGTTGCCATTCATACATGATCGGTTATTGTCATGGATCCTTTCATTCTAACTCAACAAGGCTCCCACTACCAGTTCCAAAAAAGGGAGGCATTACTGATTACTACTTGGTTATCGTCGAACAGAATACCTCGTAGTTCCTTACATCCCAGAGTAGAATTGCTGCTTCTTGTCATTGCCCACAAGCCTCCGTATAGAGTTTATGTGACAGATGAAAATTGCAAATCAGCATGGACACCATGCTGTTAAATTACCCCCATATCATTGTCATTACAACCAAATCGTACTGGTGTGGGATCAGGTGAAAGTATATATCGCAGACAGGGACAAAAATTTACATTGCAGATATTGAGAGACTTACACACGAAGCAATAGAGAACATCTGAATAAATTAAGGGCAGCTTGTGTAAGACACGTAGAAAAACAGCAGGGTGGAGATTACGAGAGATGAAAGGCCCGAGACACTATTGTGGAAACTTTGTCATAAACCATGCAGAGTGCGAGACCTAAGCATCGGACAGCGGAAAGGAAGGCGTCGATTTCTTACCGTGTAGTGAGTATTACTTACTGGTTTTTATGAGTTTGTATCTATAACTTTGTCCACAGCTGTGTTAAAAATTATCAGTAGTTCTAGTATTCACCTTTAGCCTCGTAATGCTTTTTTCCTCATCAAACATATTTCTTTGAAGTGGACCTACACATGTAAATCATAACACTTTGGTGAAAGAAAATTATCTTTTTGTACCCAACATCTTGTGCAATTCGTTTAGTAAACACAAGTCAACACTAACCCCCTCTCCGGCAACTTTCTGTTATTACACTACCTTGGTTGTCGTAATGTTGCTTCTCCACTCCGTAGAACCGACAGAAAGACGTCGAACCATTTTAGTACTTTCTGCCGATGTCAATACTTCAGAATCTCTAATTGTTTTGACTAGTGTAGTAAGGAGCTTAAATAATACAAGAAAATCTAGAACATACAAACAAGATGATACATAGTTTATAACATGGACAACAAACCCCTAAACAGAAAAATAAACAAATGCGGACATATATAAACAAACAGATCAGATACGAGAGACACCGAAAAACGCACGAGACATGATTGAAATTCTATGTGGCAAGTCAGACACAAATGCGGACAGGCATACAAAACGTACAAAATGAGTTATTTTACATCCGTAAAGAAATACACTTTGCGTATCATTATTGTAACGAATTGTCATCACTGTCTAATAAAGTCACTTTCCAAGCTTCTTTAATCTAAATCTACCTTGCATTTTTTCAGTTGTGGTCACAGATATACTTTACTCGGTGAGAAGCAGCTAACAACTGAGTGCTGGCGTTTCTTCTTCGCGGAATATTCAAGTTATTGAAATTGAACTTTGACTTTCTGAATTTGTGAAATATCAGGATTGAGGTCAACATTCTAGAATAAAATATTTATCTGATTTCGCGGTCCTGGAAATACCAACTAAACTGTAAAAATGAGTTGTCATTATGAAAGAGGCCCAGTTGGGTAATGTCAACACCACCTAGATTGAAAAGAATTTTTAAGTAAAAGTGTAATATATTTTCGGACACTCTTTAAATCACAATTGATAACATTTTCACACTAGATGCAATTCTTAATGAAACGCAGGCACTAGTAGCAATACACAAGAAACAAGATACCAGTAAGTGTGAGACAGGCGTGTTTATATACATACTGAGAAACTTTCATTTGCTCTCCTTAAAATCAAGATAATCTTTGTCGATTAATTATTCTTTAATACTGAAATTAATAATTTAAATATTAATAACTTTGCCAGACTACTTGTTACATGTACCAAAAATTACCAATAATTGTAAATTCGAAATGAAGTGGCGGAAGAGGCAGGCGACCATGATGAAATGAATGGGTAGTGCAGCTGAAAAGCTGACACATGTATGCATAATTGCATATACATGGATATGTGAAACTAACAACTTTTTAGATTGACGTATCTGCATACGTGTGACTTGGTCACAAAGATATACAAATCCGATGATGGTTAACGCGAAACGCGTCATTGAACTTGCACTGTACATGAAGTGTGACCTGTAACAAAAAAAAAAAAAAAAAAAAAAAAAGTTGCGACCTAGCCAGCTTTTCGGCAGCACTACCCATTCTTCACCAATAATACTTTTATCCGTAAATAAAAGGAGTCTTTACAGTTCGAAAGTGAGAGGCAAACAGGATGCACAAATACATGTAGAACAGAGTGCATAATGTGCATCGAAGTCCGATACGACAGACTCAGAACGTAACTTATACTGACAGTCGACAACGAAGTCAATATCTGAGTACACAACAGACAAGTCAAAGCGCACCAGTGTACTGTATAATGTGGAACAATATGTGTCATACAACAGTCCAATGCCAGAGCAAGGCAGGACATTACCAGAGACAGACAGACCAGCACGTGCGCCACAGTTTGAGGCAAATAGCTGCAGACCTCTGAGACGATGAGAGACATGCCTAGAAGAGAGCGCTAGCCGGCAATACACAATGGCGGTGCAGCCCACATACAATAGCAATGTAGGCGCAGTAGGGGGAAGACGTGGCCTAGAAAATTTGACAGTGACCTCTTCATCACTGTAAGAAAGTTACTTACAAACAGGGTGGCACAATGAAACTTGCAGTTCGATACTGACAACCATTGGTAGAAAGAGGACTAGATCAGTGGCCGCAGAGTGCGGCACTCCCTATAATCCATTTGTAGCCTGGGGCAACGTCAAAGAAATAAATTAAATTGGTCGCAATTCCCCTGTTCCGCCCAATGATTTCCTTGGTTGTAAGGCGTATGCCGGAACTGCTAAGCCCCTCCCACTTACTACCAATTGGGATCTCTCTTTGCCCCACTATCAGCATGTCTGATAATTGGCTGAATAGAACCGCCACTCTTTATGGGCCGGATCTCAAACAGCCCGCTCCACTCCTCAGAGTGGAGAATTTAAAAAAAAAAAAAAAAAAAAAAAAAAGTGGCATATTTGAGTATTCTGACACCCAATGCGGCTTCACCCAACCTCCTTCAGCACCACGCCATCATAACCACCACATCAACCAGACAATAATATCATTCTTTTTTTTCGTGTCAGAGGAAGAGTTGTATTGAAACAGTACGTATATTGCTGTAGTCCTCAGTCGGGGGACTGGCTAGATACGCCGGCTGCAGTGGCCAAGCGGTCTGCGGCGTGCCAGTCACAGTCTGCACGGCCGCTGCGGTCGGGGGTTCGAATCCCCCCTCGGGCATCGATGTTTGTGCCGTCTTTAGTATAAGGTAGTTCGTAAGTATTTTGTAAGCTTAGCAACTGATGACACTGCAGTTAAGTCTCGTAAGCTCTACAGACTTTTGAATTTGAAACTGGCTAGATACAGATATCCACCCTACCCTACCCCGACCAAACCCCTCGATCTCCTTATACGAATGGCAACTAACAGCCTTTAGAATCTTTTTTCTGTACTCGTCTCTTGGTCTCTCTCTGCGATTTTTACCCCACATACTTCATTACAACGCTAAATTCACAATTTCTTTATGTCTAAGAATGTGTCCCAGTCGATCCCTTCCTTTAGTCAACGTATGCCAAAAAATTCCTTTTCTCCCCAATTATTAGTTACGCGTTCTACCCACCTAATCTTCAGCATCCTCTTCTACTGTTTTATTTTCTCTCATTTATCTCAAATGTTGCCTAAAGGTCCCTCTGATATTCTCAAATACTTCAGGTTCCTTCAAATTATCCAAGTCTCATCTCGTAATTTTCCTACCTTTCTGCAGTTTTTTAAGTTTCAGTTTACAGTTCATGAGCAATAAGATATGGTCAGAGTGTGTAAGTAAAATATAATGTTAATTGTTGTGTTTACGGTTTTTATTGATGGAAACAAATAAACAGAGTTCACTTTCTGTTTAATTATTGATATAAACCAGTAGTACAAATAAGCAATGATCTTCATAGTTATAAACAACAACCTGTAGCTTAGAATCTCTTCTTTCTGCAACTTCTGAAATTGCGTCAATAAAATAGATAACTTTGGTTACACAATTTCAACTGACGAAATTGACAAATTACAGTGGAGGACATAAAGTAATTCTTAATTACTATGTGTTTTCAAAACTCCTTTTACATGACGTTACCAAAACACACCAACTACAGAACAATGTTGCCACCAAAAAAATTGGGAACGGATTCGGAGAATTCATAATCTACGTTAACTGTAAGAACTCTAGAAATACTCAAACAAGAGATTTTTCTTTTGGAACACGGTTTCCAAAAACTTTCTCACATGTGGAGATACTGAAAGGATTGGCTATGGCAAGTTACACACCAAAGACCGTGGTCTGTAAATGTATGGTGTGGGATTCTGGAGGAGAGAAATATAGGCCCATACTTCATCGACTGAAATCTCAATAGTAGGATCCATTTTTAAGTAACGTAAATATGTATTGAACATAATATTTCGTTAGAAAAGAAATCAGCCACCAGTTGCAAGGTACACTGTACATAAAGCTATCTCGAAAAGTGACAATATGTACAAAGTATTAAGTTCATATAAACGAAAACATTTTTTATTACTTACATTAATTCTGTGATTCTACTACGAATTTCATGTAATATTTGTATATTATTCTTAACTATTTGCTGTACAGATACCTGAAAAAGGGAAAAACTGCTCGAAACCGGTTGTGTATAAAACATAGTTGCTGCAATGAATAAAATATTTAAAATAACTAGTACAGCCTGTGGTCGAAATTCGACTAGTTGTGTTTGCAAAGTCATGAAAATGAATTTTTTTATGTAATTGGAATGTATTGATTACTGCAAATGTTGGCAAATGTTGGCATTTCTATGTGAATGCTATGAGCATAGGTGAAAGAAAGGGAAAGAGGAAACATGAGAGAATGAAAGACACAAATGAGGGAATTAATTCCTTTATTTCACAAAACTTCAGTAGAAACAACATTTTTGGTAAAAATCCTTTCATCATTCGCTAACTGTCCTTGTTCTCTATGTTCACAAATATAAAATTTCAAACCATAAAAGGATCGAAATCTACTTGCTGCAACACATAGCTGACCATGTGTGAAAACTGGTTTTCTTAATAGAATACCAACTTCTTCAAATGTTTGTTCATGAGATTTATTATAATAATGCGTTCATTAACTGAATTGTTTAATTATATTTAAAAACTATATTTAAAAGTTAAGAATTGAACATTATGAAGAATTTTAAAAAATGGGGGAACCGAACCCAGGACCTTAATAACAGGACTCAAACAGCTAACTGACTGGGCTAATTTTAGTTGTATCAGTATGCCTCCTACAACGAGTTATAATAGCAAAACGTATGGAGAATTTCGAGTGTCATCCTAATATTTCTTTTTCTTTTTACCACTCTTAACGGCTAAGTACACATATAATTTTTATATTGAAAACCACCTTTTGAATAATGTACGTATCATTAGCCTTCTTGTACGTTAAATATTAAAAAAATCTGTATCCTCAGTTTCGTGTTAGCGTATTTATATAACCTCCTCAGTCCTGTGAAATTTTTGCTCAATATTTTTGCATTATGTTTGTATTTTATTAATAATTATATTCCAAAAAGGCCTCAAAATATTTAAAAAATTTCTGACCCTTTAGTATCTCCAAAAACTTATGTCACCTATAAGGGACATCAGGACAGTAGGTACCACAACTGACAGTATGGGGTGTGATATTTCACTATGCAATTTATATTAATATGCTTTTATTTATTCATGTTATTAATAGTAAAGGCTGATTTTACATTAACTAAAGAGTTCCATGAAAATCCGAGTGCTCACTTAGCCAATAAACCTCCTTTCCATTCTGCCAGTTATTTTATAACTGCTGCAGAGTTAAAAAGTGGAATGCTAGTGTGTCTTTTTCAGTTGCAAGATGTGCTGCCACCTTCCGTTTATGTGTTGAGATGCCTAGCACTGCGACCAACGAGATTTATTTTATGTCCCCTACAGGGGGTGCAGGGACCGAGGAGTATAATGATGATATTTGTTTAAGTTATAGGCTGTCATAAAATATTTTGTTTATTCTTCGAAAGTTTGCAATATTGTACTCGAAATCATTACACTGAGATCCGCAGGAATAGCAATGGGCATGGATGTGTGTGTTGTCATTAGGTTAGTTTACATCTACATACATACTCCGCAATTCAACGTAAGGTGCGTGGCGGAGGGTACACTGTACCACTACTAGGCATTTCCTTTCCTATTCCACTCCCAAATTGAACGAGGAAAGAAAGAGTGCCTATATGCCACCGTACGAGCCCTAATTTCTCTTATCTTGTCTTTGTGATCTTTACGCGAAATGTAAGTAGGCGGCAGCAAGATCGTACTACACTAAGCTTCAAATTCCAGCCCTCTAAATTTACTTAACAGAAATTCACGAAAAGAACGTCGTCTTTCTTCCAGCGATCCCCAATTGAGTTGCCGGAGCATTTCCGTGACACTCGCGCATTGGTCGAACCTACCAGTAACAAATCTAGCTGCTCGCCTCTGAACCGCCTCTATGTCTTCCTTAAAACTGATCTGCTGCGGGTCCCAAACACTTGAGCAATACTCAAGACGTGGTCGTACAAGCGTTTTATACGCGGTCTCCTTTACAGGTGAAGTACATCTTCCCAAAATTCTCCCAATAAACCGAAGTCTGCTGTCCGCCTTACTCACAACTGTCCTTACATGCTCGTTCCATTTCATATCGCTCTGCAGTGTTACGCCTAGATATTTGAACGACGCGACAGCATCAAGAAGCTCACTACTAATGCTGTATTCGAACATTATGGGATTGTTTTTTCTACTCATGCGCATCACCTTACATTTTTCTACATTGAGAGCTAGCTGCCATTCTTCGCACCAACTAGAAATTTTGTCTACGTCATCCTGTATGCTATTACAGTCAGTAACAGATGACACCCCCCTCCCCATACACCACAGCATCATCAGCAAACAGCCGCAAATTACAACTTACTCTGTCCATCAGATCATTTATATACATAGAAAATAATAGCGGTCCTACCACACTCTCCTGGGGCACGCCTGACGATACACTCGTCTCTGATGAACACTCGCCGTCGAGAACAACGTACTGCGTTCTATTACTTAGGAAGCCTTCCAGCCAGTCACAAATCTTTGAACCTATTCCATAAGCTCGTATCTTCGTTAGCAGTGTGCAATGTTTAACTTAGTTTAAGTAGTTTGTAAGATTAGGGACTAATAACCAAGCAGTTAAGTACCATAGATTTACAAACATTTGAACATTTTGGTGAACACATACCGCATTAGAGGGCAACGAGAAAGATTTTTCACTATTATGTTATCTCCATACTGCCTCGATCTAATTAAACGCCATGCAGAGCTCAAGTAAACAGTTGAGATAGCAAAATATCGTAGTGTATTACAGACATATTACAATTGTAACCACTGTCTGAAATAATGTCACGATATGCATATTGTGTATAATACGTCATCTGATCTCCCCATTTCTTTTAAGCATTGTGGTATAAGTAGCTGGTAAGTTTAGAGACTGATGAACACAGCAGTTTGGTCTAATAGGTATACAAACATTTGAACATTTTAGATAAGTTACCTGATTAAATACAAACGTAGGCTTCCGCGGCTGTTGTCACTATCAATAAAATTCTTCTGGGTATGAAACCGCGTCGTCATTTTATAAATTCCACCGACGTTTCGGCCGCTGTTGCAGGCGGCCTTCATCAGAGACTGTGTCCGACTGCTGAATATACGATATCTTGGGATTTATATAGCTGCGGATGAGGGAAAGGAAGGGGGACGTTGGTTTGCCTTTATTGGTGGTTATATTGTTTCACGCCATTGGTGGAAATCGGCAATGATGATTGGTGTTTTAGAGGCTAGTTTTCCATGTGATTGGGGGTTACATTCTTCCCCCTTATTGGTCAAAATGGACGTTTCCGATTGGCTTTTGTATTAGAAGTTGCTATTGGCGGAATGGACCTGAGAGAACGGACGGCGGTTGTGCCGTGCCGCTGTTGACTTGTCGCCTGGCGCAGACGGCGGCGGGCCGGTGCTCTGTGTGTTCGCGGCCGCTGTGGTCTCCGGGGCAGTCTGCGCGAGTCCTTCCGCGCGCGGTGCCGTCACGTAGCGTTGCGACTGCTGGCAGCCAAGACGCCGGCAGCCTGTAGCCATCCTCCCTGTTCATATTGGCGGGACGCTTCGCTATTTCTATAGCCTCTCTAATTTTCCTCCTCGCTGAGAATGGTTGTTTCGCCAGCACGCGGGCCTCGCTGAAAGATAACTGTTTTCCGCACTGATTGTGATGCTCAGAAACCGCTGACTTTGTGTGCTGTCCAAGCCGTATGTATCTTTCATGTTCTGAAAGCCTCGTGGAGATTGCTCGCCCGGTCTCTCCTATATAAACCAGCCCACACTCGCAGCTTATTTCATACACGCCGGCATTGCTGAGTTTGTCAACTGCGTCATCCTTGGTCTTATTGGTGCTGCGGAAGACTGGCTTGATGCCTGCCCGACGTAGAACCTTACCCACACGCTCAGTGACGCCCTGCACGTAAGGTAATAGGGCGATGCTTTGTGCTTCCTCTTGCTCCCCTCTATTCCCTTCATTCCTCCTGGACATTGTTTTATGTATCTCGCCCAGTCCGTAGCCATTAGCCGCAAAGTTGGATCTGAGATGTAGTTCCGCCTGTAGGTGATCGTCATCGCTGATCCTGTGGGCCCTCCTTGTTAGTGTTTGTAGGGCGGATTTCTTCTGCATGGGGTGGTGGTGGGAGGAGGCGTGGAGATACCTTCCCGTGCTGGTGGCCTTTCTGTACACCCTGTGGTCGAGTTTACCATCAGACTTTCGGTAGACTTCGACGTCGAGGAAAGGCAGCACCCCATTCTTTTCTACTTCTATCGTGAAATTTATTTTGCTGTGCTGCTGATTGAGATGTTGATGAAAGTTCTTTAGCTCCTCTTCCCCATGTGGCCAGATGACGAAAGTGTCATCAACGTAACGCAGCCAGCATGATGGGCGTAGTGGCGCTGACTGGAGAGCCGTTTCTTCAAATGTTTGCATGAAGATGTCAGCTGCAGAAGTAGCAAGGCGGCATCGTGAGTCGGTAGTGCGCTTGCCCGCGAAAGGCAAAGGTCCCAGGTTCGAGTCCCGGTTCCGGCACACAATTTTAATCTGCCAGGAAGTTTCAATGCAAATATTGTCTAACGCGTCTCCTGTAAGCACGCCAAACATTCTGAAAACTAACACGAATAAAGTGGTGAGAATCTGGATATCCGCAACAGTCTCGCCTAGTTTCGCAGACACTAATTTAGAGACACCGCAGGCAGTAAAGCCACCCTCCGTTGCCGGCTGAGCTACAGTCGCGCTAGTAATAACTGCCCAGTGGCAGCCTCGCACCTGCATAAACGCCGGGTGGACCACCGCGCTCAGTCGCGGCTAACGGCTACGCGGTGTAGTGGTGTCCGCAGCAGTGGCAGCGGATCTAGCGTCACGCCGCCTGCTTCCGCTACATTGCCCCGGCACACTCACGATCGTTAAAGCCCGTCGCGCCAGTTACAATTCAAGTATCTCCCTGCGCTTTGTGATTTTCGCAACGCAGAAACGCGAATTGCTGTGCGGTTGATGCAGCGTTCTCTATATCTCCGCTGAAAACCGCACTCACGTTTCTCTGCCGTTACCCACTAGGGATGGGAAAAACCGACCGGTTAAAGCTGATATCTGTATTTTAGTTCTGAATAACCGTTTCTGCTGTATTTATCTGGTATCGGTTGTAAACTTTTTTTTCGTTTCTTTTTTTTCAGTTATTGTCAATAACCGGGTAAAAACACAGGTATAAGTACCGTATTATCGGTAATAGTGGTTCTAAGTGAAGTTTTGTTTTTAAACAATTAACTAAACATTTAATGCAGATGACATATGCACGATGGCTACTTCTCCTGAACCTCTCCAAACATACATGAACCTGCTAAATGATTCCTGCAGAAGATTTGGTTTAGACATAAGCATCAGCATTGTAGTAATCGATGGTAAGGCATCGACTAAAACAGAGGTGATATCGGGCGTTCCACAGGATAGTGTCATTGGTCCTCTGCTGTTCCTTATTTACGATTTGGGAGAAAATCTAAGTAGCTTTCTTACGTTGTTTGCAGATGAAGCTGTCATTTACCGTCTACTAAAATCATCTGAAGATCAAGACCAACTGCAGAACGATCTAAATAACATATCACTATGGTGTAAAAATTGGCAATTGACTCTAAATGATGCGAATTGTGAAGACTTTCACATGAGTACGAAAAGAAATCCGTTAAACTTTGTTTACAAGATAAATCAATCAAACGTGAAGGCCGTAAATTACACTAAATACCTAAGAATCACTATTACTTCGGACTTAAACTGGAAAGAACCTGTAGATAATGTCGTGGGATAGGAGAACCAGAGACTGAGTTTATACAAACTGAGAACTTACTGTTTTAAATGCTGTTACTGTCATCCAAACGGCGCTTATCGCTGCGGCGTGGGCTACTTACGAAACTCCTCCGAATGTGAAAATATATTGTTGACTCCCACTTACATAGGTAGAAATGATCATCAGAATAAAATACGAGAAATCAGAGCTAACGGAGAGGTTCAGGTGTTCTTTCTTTCCGCGCGCTATTCGAGAATAGAAAGGGGGATGAATAGTGTAAAGGTGGTTCGATGAACGCTCTGCCAGACACTTAAATGTGATTTGCAGAGTGTCCCATTTAGATGTAGATGTAGATAACTCAACTCCTTCAGCAACCACTTAGGGGTTCCAATACAGACGACTGCAGTATTACGTTGGACAACAAACTTCTGTATAACGTGTCACACTTTAAACATCTAGGTAGCCAAATTAGAAGCGTGACAACAGGAATTACAGCTCGTATAGCCAATACAGCCTCAGTTTTCGTCAATCTGAATCACCGAGTACGAAAATCACATGATCTCACACTAAAAACTAAAATTCCAGTCTACAAAGCATAATATTACCAACTTTACTTCACGCCTCGGAAACCTGGAGCTGTTGTAAAGCTTTCATTAGGAGGCTATCGCCTTTCATCTTCGCTGTCTGAAATCAATCCTCCGCATAAATGGGAAAACCGTGTTCCATTTTGCGTCGCGTGAAACTGCCTGGGATTGGAGCTCTTTTAATGAAACACCAGCTGAGATGGCGTGGTCATATCATACGCATGGACGACAGTAGTCTTCCCAAAGCGGTGTTCTACACAGAGCTCTCGAGTGGAAAGCGGCGGCAAGGTGACAATACCTGCGATATAAAGACACCATTAAACGCCACCTTACAGCTTGTGGCATTCCGAGCAAACGCTGGAAGGAGCTTGCATTGCACCGATCAGTGCCGCTCAACTGTACACAAGAGTGTGGAACAATTCCTGCATACCCGCCGAAATAACCTGATGTTTGTTTTCGAGAACATAACTTACAAAGTGCAACGCAGTAACAATAATTTGTCTTGTCTTTCAGGTATTGTGCAGCTGTTCACTGGGGGTGCAAAGAGCTGTCAAGAGAAATAACTCCAGCAGCCTGGAGTCGGCCAAGCAGAATTTCGCGGCGGATCTTCATGGGGCAGTACAGCCTGTGAAGAAGGCTATGAGGTTCTGACAACAGTGTATTCCCTCTCTGTACATGATGATCTACTAACGAAAAAAGTATTTCTGATGCTACACCATTTTAAGAGCTTGTCAGTGCCACTTCATTACACACAAGAAAACATGCTGGTAAACAGATTACAATTTTCAGAGAAATGACAGTTCAGCGTTCCTGATAAAATGAAATAAGACTAATAGGTACTTCAGAACAATTATTGAATGAAAGAAACAGCTTGTTTCCTCGTTACATCCACTACAAGAATTACCGTAATGGCAAGATAGGGCTTTCCCCAATAAATAGTCAAGCATTTACACTACTGAGCCGGCCGCGGTAGCCGAGGAGACTAGGGCGCTCCAGTCACGGTCTGCACGGCCACTGCGGTCTGGGGTTTCGAATCCCCCCTCGGGCATGGATATTTGTGCTCGTCCTTAGCCTTAGTTAGTTCACAAGTAGTTTGTAAGTTTAGGGACTGATAACCCCGTAGTTAAGTCCCATAGACTATACAAACATTTGAACATTTGAACACTACTGACATTGTTTGTAGCTATACAAAGGAAATTTTAACATTAGCAGTAATTTACCCGATAACTGAACATCTATGAAAATCTAGACTTTCTTTCTGAGCCGGCCGAGGTGGCCGAGCGGTCTGCGGCGCGCAGTCACGATCTGCACGGCCACTACGGTCGGGGATTCGAATCCCCCCTCGGGCATGGATATTTGTGCCATACTTAGTATAAGCTAGTTCAAAAGTAGTTAGTAAGTTTAGGGACTGATGACACCGTAGTTAAGTCCCATAAGCTCTACAAACATTTGTCTATCTGCATATGTAATACGTTCAGGTAAGAAAAACTGGAGTAACATTCTTGCATCCTTTACTTAATGTACTTACGAATGTAATTACGATCTACCAGTAATTCTTTCTACATTTACATAGATACTCTGCAAATCACATTTAAGTGCCTGGCAGAGGGTTCATTAACCACTTTCATAACCTTTCTGCTCTTCTCTGGAATCAAATGTTCAAATTTTTGTAAATCTATCGGACCAAACTGCGTGGTCATCAGTCCGTAGCTTACAAACTACTTAAACCTAGGTACACTAACCTAAGGACAAACACACACACACCCATGCCCCAGGAAGGACTCGAACCTCCACGGCGAGCAACCGCGCGCTCCGCAGCGAGACGCTTTAGACCGCTCGGCTACTCCTCCGCGGCTCTTCTCTGGACCTTCTCAATGTCTTCCGCCAGTCCCACCTGGTGAGGGTCCCACACTGGGCAACTGTACTGCAGGAGAGGAAGCACAAGTGAAATGTAGGCAGTCTCTTTGGTTGAGCTGTTGCATCTTCGAAGTGTTCTGCCAATGAAACGTAACCTTTGGTTTGCCTTCCCTCAATATATTCTGTGTGTTCTCTCCAGTCTGAGTTGTTCGTAATTGTAACTCCTAGGTATTTGGTAGAATTTACGACCTTAAGGTTTGACTGATTTATCGTGTAATTGAAGTTCAGTGGATTTCTTTTAGTGGTCATGTGGTCACACTTTCCATTATTTAGTGTTAATTGTCAATTTTCACACCATGTAGAAAATTTGACCAAATCGCTTTGCAGTTGCTTTTGAGCCTCTGTTGACTTCACTAACCGATAAACGGCAGCATCATCCGCGATCAGTCTAAGGGAGCTATTCAGATTATCTCCTAAATCGTTTATGAACACGAGGAAGAGTAGGGGACCTATAACGCTTCCCTGTGGAACGCCAGATATAACTTCTGTTTTACTCGATGACTTACCGTCAATTACAACGAACTGTGTCCTTTCTGATAGAAAATCGTGAATCCAACCGCACAATTGGGGAGATATTCCATAAGCACGCAATTTCATTAGAAGCCGCTTGTGGGGTACAGTATCAAAAGCCTTCCTGAAATCCAGAAATATGGAATCGATTTGAGATCTCTTGTCTATGGCACTTCATGTGAATAAAGGGCAAGCTGTGTTTCGCACTTTCTGAATCCATGTTGACTATTGGTTAATAGGTCGTTCTCTTCCAGGTAGTTCATAATGTTCGAACAAAGTATAAGTTCCAAAATCCTACTGCAAATTGTCGTTAACGAGATGGGTCTGTAATTTTGGGGATAACTCCTATTGCCTTTCTTGAATATTGGAGTGACCTGGGCAACTTTCCAGTCTTAGGGTACGGATTTTTCGCTAAGTGATCGCTCGTATATGGTACCTTAGTATGGAGCTATTGCATCAGCATACTCTGAGAGGAATCTAGTTGGTATACAATCTGGTCCTGAAGATTTGTTTTTGTTTAGTGACTTGTTTTACTATTCCAGGAACATCTACTTCTAAATTTCGCGTGCTGGCAGCTGTTCTTTGTTCGAATTCTGGAGTGTTCACTTCCTCTTCTTTGGTGAAAGAATTTCGTAAAGCTGTGTTTAGCAATTCTGTTTTAGCAGTACTGTCATCGGTAGTATTACCATTGCTATCGTGGAGTGAAGGTATTGTTTCTGTTATGCCGCTAGTGTACTTCACGTAGGACCAGAATTTCTTTGGATTTTCTGCCAGATTACGAAATAGGATTTCGTCGTGGAAACTACTATAGGCTTATCGCATTGAAGTCCGCGCTAGATTGCGAGTTTTTTGCTAGTCTTGGGGATTCTGTGTCTGTTTAAATTTTGCATCCGTTTTTCTTTGCTTCTGCAACAGTGATCTGACCTGTTTTGTGTACCACCAGGCGTCAGAAGCGACAAAATACGTTTTTCCTTCTCTTTTGCAAAAATGTAATCAAATGTGTACCAATTTTTGAGATCGTAGTGGCCAAAAGCTGTACTGGTCCTGATGTCAGCATAAGACAAAACTGAATAGGTCGTCATTATTAAAATACTAAAGAACTACGTAAACAGATTATTCTGTATGTCGAACAGCAGTTAACTGCTGATTCGGGAAGAAGACTCGAGACAACGAATCTGCATCCAGAGGGATTTACAATAGAAGTAACGTGTCACAGTTACAGTGTTACAGTTAAAGGTATCTGCAAACAAAACACACATTTCACTCAGGGATTTTACAAAATTACTACCACTTTTTGGGTCCTTTGTTGTTAGAAAGTCATCTGAAACAAGGTATACTCCTTAGGGGGCTGTATTACATAAACAGTGCACTGCACGGTCGTGTCAGATTTGCTGTAGACTTTTTATGAGAGTTTAGTTATGACCGCTAAAATTAATACGCATTATGTACGTGCATAGCCCACGACTCCACTTAAGTAAATACACAATTTTTGTTAGAATGAATGAAGTGCAGTTTTCTCTAATTGCAGCACAGCTTGTAACTAGATACCCGAGCGCTTTGGAGCGATTGTTTCTGGGATAGAGAGGTGTGCTGGCCTCAGTTAGTACCCACTCTTTGCATTAACGATGCGGGGGGCAGCCTGGGAGTGGTTTCTAGGTGGTTTCCCACAATTCATTATGTGGATACCAAGCTGGTACCTACGCTTCAGTTACATGATTCGAAAACATTGCCACTTGACCATATGTCTTAATAGGTATAACACTATAGGCTAAACGAGGGTAACTCGCACCGAAAACCAATCATGACAATACATTAGCCAAATTGTGTCAAAGCAGGAATAGAACAAAATTAAGTAGCTCATTTTGTTAATCATTTTGTGTAAATACCCGGCCCATACTGTTAATCGAAAGCTCTTTCGTTTTCAGTCAGGTGGCAATGTTACAATATAGCGACGTTTGCACACTTAAACTAAAAGAACTGGACGTTTCTGTTTTAAATATTGCCTCGAGTGATAAGGTATGTAGCTGATCAGCTACACTTTACATAATCTTGTGTGATTTTTAGAATACAGACACAATTTAAGAGTTTAATACGGGCACCGTAAATTAATCCGTTGCACGCCGTTATCAGAATCTTTCACGGAGAAACAGTAAAACCTAAGAGGCTTTTTGATATATGCTACTAAGCCTCTATGAATTATCTAAATTTTCTTTTTTCAACAAGCATCTTTACTTGACGTGACAGGTCGTGGGAAAGCGAATATCGTGTCGGTCCTCATTCAAGTACAGGAACTGAACGTTAACCCTTTCACGACTGAATTATTTAAAATTTCGCATATTACTGTAACAACTGGTTTATTACTTTTGGAATGGGTACTGAGTCAAGACATATTTCTAAATTTCGGTTTTTATAGTTTTACAATTATTTGTCCCACTGGTCTCGAGGAGTATATTTACGGAACCACTGTTTTTAGCAGACATTAGTGTCTGCACAAATCAGAATGTTAGCGTGATGATTTATTCAGAAGTTTCTTTTTGCAAAATTTTTCAACACACTGCTGAATACATAGTGATACTTTGCATTAGCTACATATGGCCGGCCGCGGTGGCCGAGGAGACTGAGGCGCGTCAGTCACGGTCTGCACGGCCACTATGGTCGGGGGTTCGAATCCCCCCTCGGGCATGGATATTTGTGCCGTCCTTAGTGTTAGCTAGTTCATAAGTAGTTTATAAGTTTAGGGATTGATGACCCCGTAGTTAAGTCTCATAAGCTATACAAATATTTGAACATTTGAGCTACATATGAAACTTGTCCATTCCTTCCGTGTTTTGTATTGTCTGCATCGCCTCCTTGTATTTTCCAACTGCGCATAAGCGAATATAATCAGGAACGCCAGAACCTCTTGTTTTTGAATGTCTTGCCCTTCTCTTTATAGTACTCGCTGTCATTTGAAAGACTTCTACCACAAATTTGAGCCATCAGGTGCTATAAGTTCTTCTGCTGTCTCTTCAGCACATTCGTCTTCAGACTTTCCCTTCTTAGTTTCCAACGAAACAACTGAATACAGTGTCGTGGCTTTCAGTATTTAACAAGCATCTACCTACAATACGACGTTTTTCCCGTTTCAAAACAAAGAGAAATAACATTACACAGTCGAGTAAAAGCATAAACATGTTGATATAAATATTAAGAAAAGGAACAATATAAATACTGCACACACGCTGGCCACAAAGAAACCTCGAATGTAGAAGTGATTTAACAATAAATATTTACACAAATCTGTATATTTCCAGAAAACAAACGAAAGGAAACAATAAATACCTTTACTAAGCGGATTTCAGACAAGAAAAAATAGCACGTAAAACTGCTAAAACATGAGTCTCACTACGCACAACTGAAATAAAATAGGCGATAACATATGTCATAAACACCAAACAAGAAGTCAGTTGGTTCCAGACTGTTGATGCCTTCAACACTAGACGGTATCACCACACATATGTGCAATTTTTATATCCCTGTGAATTCAGAGACACAAATTCATATGTGGGACACATACGTCTCACTGGTCACGACAGCGTTAAACAATCCGTAGAAGGCCAATCGTTGTGAGGGAACTTAGAGTCCATGGTATCCATGTTATCGAAGTATATACAACCATAATCTCAGAGAATTTTATATGAAGTACAACCACAGCTAAAATACTTACACATAGTTAAGGAAGTTTCACACAGTTAAAATACAGGTGTTGAAATATACCCTGATGGAGCTGGTGAAGCCCACTACATCTACGACAACCTGGCCACCCACCACGTAGTTTAGATGATGAATCAGCTCAATAATATATACCAAACTGAGAAGCCGAGTTTTAATATTTTACTTGAAATGACACAAACTGTATGGTCAACTGATTTTATTTCTGACTAACTGAGGGAAGTTACTAGTGGTCGGACCCGACCGTAATCCCTGTTATTCATCTAAAGAATTATAAGCGATACATTTAATTGCAACTGCAGCTATAAAGTTGCGAAACTGGTTGTGCGGGTCTCCACGACTCTAAGTGGACCAACGCTTTTCAATCGGACAACTCCAAGTTAACTTTAACAACAACATTTTAACTGAGTGAAAGTTCTTTAACTACGTACAACGAGAATAGGTTCAATTTGACCAAAGGACCCAGTCCATCTCTGTCTATATAAAAGCGAAAGGACATTCATTCACTCAATCACTCACTGACTATGTACGAAATCTCGAAAACTACTTCACCTACGAAGCTGAAATTTGGCAAAATTGTAGTTTATGGGGTAGAAGACGTCAGCTAAAAAAGGATTTTGCGATATGACGTCATAAACAATGAAAACTTCCCCGTCTTTCGGTACGTAATAGTGTGACTTTATCAGTCCACTATTTGAGGAGGAGAGCACTTTGCGACTTGCCACAAACTTTGCACATAATTTCAAACCTTTAGGAAACCCTTAGGAAAATTGGTCAATTGGTTTAGGAGAGAATCAGCAGCATTGTCGCTTAATGCAGGAGTTTTTTCACGCATCTCATTGTTTATGGCGTCACATCTCATGAACTATGAGTTGTACGTGATTCTTACACATACGGCTACCTTCCTGATGGATTGAAGCTTACGTGTACAAAATTTCATTAAGATTGGAACAAAACTGTAGATTTGTATGCAATACGTACACACAAACATACGGACACTGTGCTTTATATATAAAGATTCCCAGACATTTCGCAAACAGTTTCCTAACATTCTAATGAATGTATCTGAAAAAATACACAATTATAATACAGTTTTCGTGGGACATCTACAACTGTTCCTAAGATTATTCATGGTGAATCATTCCGCTCCAGTTGTATTATTATAACTTAAAGAAAAAGCTGACTAGTAGTTAAAAAGTCAATTTGATGAATTCCAAAAAAGAGAAGAGTGTAAATATTCAGAGATCTTTATAGACATGACAAATTAAAACTACAGGTTTTCTAGAATAGCTGTTGTTTTCTACGGCTTTTAAAGTACAAGATTCGTTATATTCTCAAAAATGTTCAAATGTTTGTTAAGCTTATGGGACTTAACTGCGGGGTCATCAGCCCCTAAACTTACAAACTACTTGTTGTTGTTGTGTTCTTCAGTCCAGAGACTGGTTTGATGCAGCTCTCCACCCTACTCTATCCTGAGCAAGCCTATTCATCTCCTCATAAGAACGACAACCTACATCCACTTGAATCTGCTTACTATACGCGTCTCTTGGTCTCCCTCTGCGATTTTTACCCCACACACTTCCCTCCAAAGCTAAATTCACAATTCCTTGATGTCTAAGAATGTGTCCTACCAATCTATCCCTTCTTTTAGTCAAGGTATGCCAGAAATTTCTTTTCTCCCCAATTCGGTTCAGTAACGCCTCATTAGTTACGCGATCCACCCACCTAATCTTCAGCATTCTTCTGTAGCACCACATTTCAAAAGCCTCTATCCTCTTTCTGTCCACACTACTTATAAACTAACTTATACTAAAAATAACACAAACATCCATGTCCGAGGGAGGATTCTTACTCCCGACGGGGAACGGCCTCTCGCATCGGAGCATAACGCCTCAATGCGCTCGCCCACTCGGCCGCGGCGTTATATGCTCAAGCACTCTTCTTTAGTAAAGTGACTGTAGCTATTATTTTGATGATGCTGACAAATTCGTGTGCCTCAGTAAGCTGGTGCAATCTTCCAACTGAATGCCACTCCGACGACGTACATGTCCCAAGCCTACCCTAGCCATCCAGCCGGTGGACCAGTTACCCAACGGGTGAAAGACAACAATTTAACGTGGAATTCGAACCACATGTCATTTCTGGCGACTGCTTCCACATATTATAATCAATAAGTCGTACTGAAACTAATGAAGACTTTGTAGCCCTCAAATGCAACTGCTCACAAGGAGATAACCATTACGAATCACTCTTAGTTAACGATACAGTAGCTCAACACTTTCTAAAAGAATAACTCAAGAGCAGTTACCAGCCAGAAAACAATTTTTATTTTCACAAATATGGAAATAAGGGTAAAGAATACGCAACGACTAGAAATGACTGAGATACGAAAGCTGTAGTAACTGAAGGAATGATATGTATGCTTGTAAGCTGTCTCTGCCAGTGTCTTCTATTCCTCAGACGATATTTAAAAAAAAAAAAAAAGTAAAACAGGAATTAGGAACTGCAATCAGTCACTAGGAATACATGCCTCACATCTTCCGGAAGACTAAAAACGTTTTTCGATGTCTTGCTTACACAATATTATTATTATTACATTTTCAACTAGCGAGCTGAAGCACGTTTAAAAATCTGCTGTGCCTTTACGTGGGCACGACAACCAATTATTGAATTGGAACACCGGAAGCTAGAACCGAATTTCCAGAATATATTCTGGAGTACTTAAATGGCGAACCAAACTGAAAAATTTTGGGAAAATGATTTACGAAATCCGTTTTTGGCTGACCTATGTAAACGCTGTGAGTTGTGTGGAACTTATGTATAAATAACGTGCTACGTATCACAGGCGAGATTCTTCATAGTGAACATTGAAAATCCATTTTCTTTTTAAGAAAATATTCTAGAATTATAAAAATATCGCAGTCTAATACTGAAGTGACTGCTTATCAAGAATGCGGTCGGTGTGCTGATGTGTTACTTATAGCAAATACAGTACAACAGACAGCATGAATTGCTTTAGATACGTTACATCAGATGCGTAATACTGGGAGTAAAAAATTCAAGGTGTTTCAGTCCACTTGATGCAGTATTCGACATCCATGTAGAATGCAGCTCGTAAAACTTTTAAAGAAGCTACCTGACATAGAAAAATCGACTCAATCACCTTCCAGACTTGTAACAATACAAAAATGTTCAAATGTTACTAAATTTTATGGGACTTAACTACGGGTTCAACATTCCCTAAACTTACAAACTACTTATGAACTACTTACGAACTAGGACGGCACAAATATCCATGCCCGAGGGGGGATTCGAACCCCCGACCCTAGTGGCCGTGCAGACCGTGACTGAGGCGCCTCAGTCCCCTCGGCCAACGCGGCCGGCTGTAACAATACCAATACTCATCTGCACGATATAAAACAAAGTTTTTGGTTATGAAGTTGTAGTGCAACATTACCTAGAAAAAACTGTCAGTTATCATCTATATTCGTTTTATTTTCTGGCCATTCGTGGAATCTGATTTTAACACATGGGAATTGTAGCTATCTGGATCCGAACAAGTTACACTAACAACTAATTTTCACGTGTTTTTGTCAACCACAGCTGTAAGTAGAACCATTAACTGTTATGATCGTATTCACATTTATGTTGATATTATTTTCTCTTGAATGTTCCCAGCAATATAGAAACGTATTTGTACACGCATAACATTTAAAAGGTTTTGAACAAGAATATGCAGAGAAAAAGCAATTTGCTGCTTGACTGGCTATTTTAAGCTAATCATAAAAAATGAATTGACCCTACTTCATAGGAGAGATGATGACGGAAAGTGAAGTTGCAAAAATTATAATATACATACTTTTTTTAGGAGATTCTGCTTCTTCTGCTACACCCTGAAACACTTCCATTCCGGACTGATTACAACAGATTGTTCGGTACGCTAGTGATAAATTTCACCACACTCCACTTCTCCGAAAAACACGTACGCCCTAAAAGTGCCTCTTCTCAATTTGAATGTTTACTCAGACGCCATGAAAACTAACAACATGCATGGATGGCTGGGACTGAGTCTGATGACTGCAGTGAGGTGACGTCACCGCCTAGACCCGGGTATAAGAGGCGCGCTATGGCGGGCTGGCGCCATTTGCTTGTTGACCGTTGAGTGCATCAGTTGTAGCTATGGAGTCGTTCTACTCGCTGTTGTGTTTCATGGGATGTGCGAGTGCTTGTTCACAAACTGAAGCGTTGGACATCATTGGAATGCTGCCTCCGGAGATAGCCCTGATGATTCTCAGGTGAGTTTTCCTGTAATTATTTCTACAATGTATATGCCGTAATATTCCAGTGATACGTTAGTGTAGTTTCAAAGGCTATAATGTGCTATGTGGTGAACCTTTGTGCTAGGTACTCATTTACGCGTGTATCTTAGTTTTGAATAGGTATCAAAAGAGTGGTAAACAAAATCGATTTCTTCTTTATAGTTTGTCGTTATTGATCGGCGAAAGAAAACACTACATTCTTTATAGGATTTCCAAAAAAATATTTTTATTTTGACAAATCTTTGTGACTCACGTATTTTCATTATCGGAATACCGTAGTAATAAGCTCAAGTCGGCTAGGAAACTTACTACTCACTTTTAAGTATTTCAGTGCCGCATGGAAATAATTTGGTTACATGTGGAGAAAATTTCTTTATAGAGGGCTTACCTATGTATTGCGATGTGTATATTTTATCTCCCGTTAACTTTTCTGTAGTACAACGATGTGCAATTAATGGTACGGAATATTTTCATTCTCACAAACCATCGAAAAAGAGATACTATGTACTCAAAAGCACTCTTGGCGAAATTTGCTAGCAGAAACTGCATTATGTAAGTTTCAGATCAGCTGTCATTTTCGTGTTACTCGGAATGTAGGCCTGCAATTATTAATAAAATCTGGTTTTCGTAATACTTCGTCTTCGGTTGTTAATGGTGATTCCTGTCACTGGGCTCTACACTTATTTACCGAAATTTGTCTACAGAAGGTTGAAGAATGATACTCATTCTGAAGGGTTGTTCGTGTATCTTGTTTGAAGTGCAAACTTGAGAGGTTAGAAATGTCAAAATCGTACTAACTGGATACTTCAGGTTTATAGAGATCTGGAAGAAAATACATTCCATAATAATACAATCGTCAAATATGAAAGAAGTGTTGAGTCTTTTAAGGCTGGGTGCCTTCCTATTTGTTACGTGAACATAGTCTGTCGGGGCGCCATTTTACTTAGAACTAAAAGTGGCTTCAGATCATAGTTGCTTTCTTACGTTAGCTAATAGTATTAAATGCAAGTTTTAGTTACGTAGACACCACAATTCAGTGGAATTTCATTAGCTCCAGATCCTTTGTAGGAGGATGGGATGTATATTTGAGGCCGCTGTGGAGTGGTCGAGCGTTCTAAAGCGCCTTGCTGCAGAGCCCGCCATTGCTCGCCGTCAGGTATTAGAGTCCTCCCTCGAGCATGGGTGTGTCTGTGTTGTAATTAGGTTAGTTTAAATTGCTTTAATTTATTAGTTAGCTTAAGGACTGATAACCAAGAAGTCCCATATTTACAAGCATTTGATTTGCAAATTTGCGAGCTCCGTGGAGTCTCCAATTAAATGATGAAACAATTGACTTTTCTCTCCCTAGTAAATACTCCTTACTCATCTCTTCCTAAGCAGTCTTGCTATAGATTATTAATGCTCCTCAAACGTTTTCCGAACCATTTGCTAAACAAAGTTCTGCAAGTGCTGTTGATCGAAGTTTGGCTTTTTGAAGTAAACTAACCTCGCAGTGATTGTGGTCTATTATATACTTTGAGCTGACCACGGATTTCGTGAGCTAATTTCAGAATACCGCTCCAAATTCGATCCTGGTAATTATGACAGCTGTAGACCTTTACACTTAAGATGTTTGGCTAATATGGACGTTATGCGCATTCATTCACATATTTTTCATTTTTTTCGGTAGTAAAGGCAGACGTCTTCATTTGTGGTGTTGTCAATGTCTTGCCATTGGAGATTGCATAGAAATTTATTCAAGCCTCTCCTTTGAAATCTTGTGAAGATACTTAACTAATGAATTGATATGCCATATGCGTGGTGTCTAATAAAATGCCTTTAAGCAAACTAACAACGGAATGACGGGAACTTAAAATCAAGACCACAAGAAACGATAAGCAAAAGTAACAGGATTGTCCTCGTTTATTATCTTTTAGGCAAAAACTAAGAGTGAATGATTTCATGTATTTACGTGACAAGATTTGGCATACTTTCAGAATGCACTACTGGGTCATCAAATAGGCAATACCGAATATTTCGATGCCACCCGTTCCACAAATAGTTAGTAGGTACTTCGTTCTCAAGTTCTCAATAACACCTGATTGTAGCAAGCTTTGATCTTTCTGTAGATGTTTCTTTCTTCGTAGGATTAAAGTCATCGTGTTCTATATTGTAGCCATATTTATTTGAAACAGCGAAGTCAGTGTTGCATTAATATTCCATATTAATTTACGTCCCTTATGTTTTTACGTTTATAGTAAATATAGTACGGCATTTAAATGTATTTGTGTTCCATGCATCCTTGGCACGAATATATCGCTAGGATGTAAATGTCACGTTATTACAGTGATAATATAAAGTATATGCACAGAGAAATTGAAAACTACGGTCGGAGTGCATAGATACTAGTAGCAATCATAGCCATACATAGTTATAAGGTCTAAACTGTAACTTGAGTTGTCAAAAGTGAGAAGTGCTGTTTCCAGTTCACATGGATTGGGAAACAGTCAAGGGAAGGTACATTCCAAAAGTTAGTTCAGTCAGTGTTTGATGATTTGGCACTATAAGTTGGCTTATCTTATGTAATATGCCCATTCAGAACATGGGGAATTTTTTTCTGTATTTGTGGCAATCATGTTCGCTTACTTTAGTTTGATAAAGGGTGCAATCGCATAATGCATTTGTCATTTGCGTGATTCAGAATTGAGTATTTAAGTACGTATGAGGCAAGGATATTAAATATGGTGCAAATATACTTTATACGCCAAAGAAGTTACACTATGAAAATTTTCAGCGTATCTAAAGGTGTGTAACCTGGAAATATGCTCAATTAATAAGCCATTACAGGTCAAAGTGCTAATTTTGTGTTAATGTATCCTCATCAGAAAAGTTGTTACCGCGAAATAAAATATATGGCCTTAGATAGACGTCGGTTTGCTTAGTATCGGAAATTTAAATATTGCCGGAATTAAAGCTTACAGTGAATCTATTATCATATCTGTTAAATACAGTGAATCTTTGGCATAAAGCCATGTCCAGTATTAAACTCAGATATGTTAACGTTTGCACTGTTACTTACAATAGTCACGGTAATCCTCACTTAGGTCGTTTTGTGGGAGTGAATTTTCATTTCCCTCAAACGGTCATCTTATCGATCTAGAAGCTTCGAAACGTTAAATTGCGCTACAGTGATGTACATACGACTTTTATTAAAATGTAAAACGATGCCTCTTAACGATTTCGCGATGTGTAGAAATTCTTGTTAATTCAAAGAAGAGGGAGTAATGTATATCGCATTTCGTTGCGATCGATACGCTGCGAAGTGACAGTACACATTCATTACAGATCGTCTTGTCGAAATTGTTCTCCAAGCCGCGACGGTCATTCATTCTTATCGCCCGCAGTGAGAAAAATATACAGGATGGCACTTTTGAGGGTACAAAGATACGCAGCATATCAACGGAAATGCAGTATGTTAGATACTGGACTGCTGGAATTACAATGATGGGAAATGTTCTGTTGCAGTTTAATACAATAAGGCTTCTTGTGTTACACATTTGGTTTGAGGGCTCCCACAGGAAGTAGTAGACTAGCACACTGGATGATCAGACTGACCTCTGCTAACACTATTACTTGTGAAGACTGTAAATGTGCCCAAAGGTTCGGCCCGGTGTATAGACAGTTGCTACTGTTTGAAGTAACTGTAGGTCTTTACAACCTCCGTTAATGCAGACACCAATGATTTAAAGTTGCCTGGACCTCTTTATTTAGCAAACCCTGTATGTAACTCCCGCTTCGGTTCCGAATGGTTCTCAGAAATTGCCGAAATTTTAACTCATTTCTCCAGGATCGTATTTAGCTTCTCGAAACAAGAGCTAAAGTTCTTTGATTAGGACGCAGCTGTGAAGCTGTAATTGTGGGACACAGTTTGACTACGTTTGACATTGCAAACATATTATGGCCATATGAAAAGAGCAGGATATCGTAGTTTATAATAGATCAAACAGAATCCTTACCTTGCTTTCGAATTATGCATGTAGTACCAGTAATTGTTGGAAGAAAATAATTTCTGCCTCAATTAACTTTTAGATGAACTGTAGACCGTAAGTAGAAAATCTTGCGCAGTAAGCTCATCTGAAATTCACATTTTCAAGGTTGCAAATCCATCCATGTACCGTCAGATAAAGTCTGAGGTACCTGCGACACACCCACAGCATCACCAGCTTCGGTGGACTGTATCAGCACCGTAACGATTGGTGCAACTCATGGTAAGTCATGAAGAGTTTATAGATGAACAAATAGTATATGAAGTATAACTGAAAGTGTTTCGGATTTGTAATGTTACTCGGACGACAGACTGACAAGTTGTTTGCATGGTCGTCCTGTAATCTTAATCAAGATTTTGGCTGATATTGAAATATAATGAGTGAAAGCCATTTGTATTTTCCAAAATGTTAGTTCACTACAAGGAGAATATTCTAATGGTTATTAACACTTCACAATGAGAGGCAAAAGGATTGCGCAGCCCAAGTAATTGCGTTCAACAATAGAGCACTGCAATTGCCCAACCTCAGAAGTGCCAGTGTTCCAGACTAAAGCGGTCTGTGGAACTTTAGCTTGGTGTTCACATCGGCAAATAGCAGCATATATCGAGATTATTGCACGTTAACGAGTCATTTATTTTGAAAACCATTACTCGAGAGCGAAAAATCTATTGAAATAAAAGAATTCCGTGTTAATTCCATTATTACGACGATAGTCGCACATCTGCTTCACTGATGGATTGGGTAGGCTGACATTTTACGAACGACCGAATCTTATTTTAAACCTTGACTACAAATTGTGCAGTTGTACGTTTTACTAGTTTCCACATTCTTTCAAAACCTTACACTTTAGATAGTCAAAATATTTAAACATTGAGACAATGGGCGGGCAATCCTTTGAACTCTCATTGTACATACTATGTATAAACTTTCGAGCTTGGTGTGATATACTCCTTTACAAATATCGCAATTAGATTTCGTTCAAATGATTGTCAGTGGAGATTTGACTCCTGAAAACTCACTGCATAAAATATTTTAACAGTTGAATCATCTCAAGTGCATGTTACAACTGCCCAGTTTAAACTTGTTACATGTACTGGGGAGGCCTTTTTTGTTATATGGATTTAACAGATGAGATGTTTTATGCGGTGTACATAAGTCTCCAGGACTCTTGCCTGCCGTGATGTCCAATCATTTAAACGAAATTGATATTTTTAACTAAATATTTTATATTATATATTGTTTTGTTACAATATTGTGGACGTTTGGCGCACAATCCTTCATAGTCAATATACACTATATATGAAGTTAAATGGGTAATGTTTGTGACCGAAAATTATATAAATAAAAGGTTTCAACTTCAATTTCCACATTTGGCGATAGCTTCCCTATTATATGTCTTATATGCTTGGATAAATTATTTGGCCTTCTTTAAAGTAGTTTAGTGTTATCAGCAGTCCTGAGGCTCCTATAACTCATAGAGCTTATTTCACTGCCGTTATTCGACACACGTTGAAACCGGCTTTTCATTTCACATTTGTCAGTTCCCAATATAGTGGTGAAAAGCAGCCTAAGTTGTTTGCAGTATAGGGTGCGCTGATAAACTATTTCCGAAGAGAATTAGACACGTTCCACTGCTTGTAACTTCATGAACATTAAAGTTAGCAAATAGGGTCGTTGTAAATGGGAACTCCACAAGAGTGAATAAATTGTGCATTGGACAGTAGCTGGGTTCGATCGCGATGCGACGGCGCAGCAGTCTCATGTTCTAAACTTTCTTTGCATACTTCTCTTTCGTCGGATTCACATGAAGAAAACACGTTCAGTAACAGCTCTTGTCACTTGTTACTTAAATTTACTCGCGCAATGTCCTGCTGGAATTTCAAGACAAATTAAATTGGAAACAGCGCTATATACCGTATATTTACTTCACTTATTTCCAAATACAACCAACTCTGCAACACCCGTGAAAACGTTTCAGACTGATTCCGAACACTGTTTTCTTCTGGGACGCCTTATAAATGTACTGTAATTTGAGACTGATACATGAAGCCACTAATAACGCAACAATGAATGGTTGTTGGTTGCATCGCTTTCGTCACTATGTATTATTTAAAGTAGTATTACATGAGTACATCGTTGTTACCATTGTCATTCTATTTTTTGAAGAGACTTTGTTCTATTGGTCAGCTTTCTTACTACAAGGTATGAACACATCTTACTGTGAGTCTTGAGGCATTATTATTGTTAAACTTGCAGAGCGGAATAAAGTTGACATCCTCACGTTTTTCTTTTTTTACTTACTGCTGGAGAGAACTGTTTTCCGTCCTCTCACCTTCACCCCTACTTCCGCTCCCTGTTCAAGCCACAGTTGCCTTTTATCTTTACTAATTATGACGTTCGTTTCAACCGACTAACTTAAGGTTGACGGAGAAAATGTTTTGAGTTTAGTTTTGGCGCATCATGAATTTCTTTTTACTGTTAATTTTCTGCAGTCTTACACATTTTCCCGCCTACATTGTCATTGTAATTACTATACTCACTTTGTCTATGCAGATGAACTGCAGTCAGTCACAAATGTTTTTAATTTTCGCAATTCTATATTTCGTTCACTGTGTGACGTTATCAAAACTTAAATGTTAGTTGAAACATACAAATTTATCCCATCTATATGTCGAAGATTTAGTACATTTTAAACTACGTTTTAAGCATCAAAAATGGTCAGTGACAGAAGTCTAGATTTGCGACGGAGTTTTTGCGACTGTTTACTGGTCATCTGCGACTATAGCAGTCGCTGAGCACGTCAATTACACGTGGAATCACACTTGATCACTTTTAGTGGTTCATTCACGTACTGTACTGTATACAATTTTGTTTTACTTAATTCCTACTGGTCTGGAAAGGCATCTTATGTTACTGTTGATATCCATTTAGATTGAAGGAAGCATCTGGAGAGTTTAATGTTGTGAGATGACATAGGTAAATAAAATTAACTTCCATATGGGAAACACAGGCGCATCACAACTTTAATCAGCAGATGTCAGTCCTCAATGAAACATCAATACCGCAAATCCAGATTTCGGCTAGTAAGTAATCATTGTGTTAGTGTCAAGTCTACAGTGATCCTTAAACGCCTGTGTACATTTTTCATAGTTGTAAATTTACTATCTTAATGTATTGCCTACCATCACTAGTGTTCTGCCCTAAGACAGGTCTTGGCATGCAGCTCTCCATGCAGTCCTGTCGTTTGCTATCCTCTTATTTTTCTCGTAATTGTTTCCTATCTTTATACTGTGAAGCATCTGGTATCTTCTGCGTCTTCTACCATTCACTCTTCCTACCATAGAATCCATCAGCAGACAATCTCTTCTCATCCAATGTCAGTCAATTCAGATGACGCAAAAGTTTTCTGGGTATTGTACCGCGTCATGATGTAAGGCTTATTTAAGTAATAGCCTTACATCATGACGCGGTACAATACCCAGAAAACTTTTACGTCATCTGACTCTGGCCGCGGAAGCCTACGTAATTATATCAGTCAATTCAGTTTCCTCTTTGTGGTTACCTCTGGGATTTGTCTCTTCACATCTCCCCCCCCCCTCCTCATTCCTCACTTTGTCTACACACTTTATGCCTTCCATCCTCCTCAAAGTCCACATCTCGAATGCTTCCAATCTTCTTTCGTCCTCTTTTCTCAATGTCGATGTCGCAGAGCCGTATAGTGCCACACTCCATAAAAAAAATCGTTTTTCCTCATAGAAGCCTCCTCTTATTAAATTCCTCCTTGGCAATTGCTATGCGGGTTTTCACTTCCTTGTGGCATCTATCTTCCGTAATTATGCCTCCTAGGTATTGGCAAGAACTAACTTGCTCTATCACTTCCTGACGTAGCCTTATTGTTCCTACTTTTCTTGCGATTATAACCATACATTTTGTCAGTAATTTTCATTCCAAATTACTCACAGGTCTTACTGAAATCATTTAACATTTCAGTCAGTTATTTCGCTCTCTGCCAGTAATACCATATCATCGGCGAATCGAATACCTTCTATTCTCCTACTTACCTACCCGTACCTCAGTTTTAATACATTTCTGCACAATGTGTCCCTGATGTGTTAAACAGTATTGGGGAGACAGCAACCTTGCCTCACTCACCTACGTATTGCATACCATGGAGTGTTAAAAAGTAACATTCTTAGAATGGCTATTTACTAACCGAAATACTATATTTGCGGTAGTAAAAGATTGTATTTGAATTACGATAAATCGCTGTTTACGTTGTTTAAATTTAGTTAAAATATTCATATTACCTACATGTTTAAATCCTATAAAATGTAGCGCGATACGTACCACACATTATATGAATGTAAAAGTTTGTGTCGCCAATTTATGCAGTGTTAATAGCGGGTATTTGTGGTGTTGCAGGAAGCTGGACGGGGCGTCCCTGGTGTCGGCCAGCCGCGTCAGCAGGCGCTGGCAGAGCCTGGTCCGCTCAGACGGCGTGCTGGCGCGCAGACTCAGCAGGCAGCTGAAGGCGCAGCGACGGCAGCGCCAGGCCCGCGTGTTCGCTGCCGGGTACAAGCCGCTGAGGACGCCGCAACACCTGCCGAAACCACTCGCAGACAGGAATGGCAGATACGCTACCGCGAGACCCGACACTGGTGAGTACGACTGGCATTTTAATATCGTCTCTATTATGAAACCTTAAATTTTTCCGGAGTTGTCTTTAGTCCGCAGGCTGGTTTGATGCTACCCTGTTCTGTGCAAGCCTCTTCATCTGAGAATACATTCGGCAACCTACATCCTTTTTAATCTGCTTACTGTATTCATCCCTCGGTCTCCCTCTTCAATTTTTACCCCACACACTTCCTTCTAATGCTAAGTTGACGATTCCTTGATGTCTGTGTCCCATCAACCTATCCCTTCTTAGTCAGAATATGCCAGAAACTCCTCCAATTCGGTTAAGCATCTCATCAGTTACCTGGTTTACCCATCTAATTTTCATTTGTCTGTAGCACACCGTTTCAAAAGCTATCTTTTTGTCTGAACTCCTTATCGTCCACATTTCATTCCCATACAATGCTTTCAGAAAGGACTTCCTAACATTTATACTACTGGATGTCAAGTTCCTCCTCTTTAGAAACGTTTTTCTTCCCATAGCCAATCTGCATTTTATATCTCCTTTACTTCGGCCATCGCAAGTTATCTTGTTACTCAAATAACAAAACTCGTCTACTGCTTATTGTCTCATTACTTAATCTAATTCCTTGAGCATCACCTGATCTTGTGACGCTATGTTCCATTGTCGTTGTTTTACTCTTGTTAATGTTCATCTTATATCTTTCTTTCAAGACACTGTCCATTCCGTTCAATTGCTCTTAAAGATCCTTTGCAGTCTCTTACAAAATTACTATGTCATCGGCAAAGTTTTTATTTCTTCCTCCTGACTTTTCCCTCTTTTTTCTATTCGTCTGTAAATAATTCGTATTAGTATTTTGCAACAATGACTTATTAAACCGATAGTTCTGTAATTTTCACATTTGTCTGCACTTCCTTTCTTTGCAATTGAAATTACAATATTCTTCTTGAAGACGGTATTTCCCCAGTCTCATATCTTGCATACCAGGTGGAACAAGTTTTTCATGACTGGCTCTGCTAACGATATCAGTAGTTCAGACGGAATATAAACTACTCCTGGGCCTAGTTTAGACTCAAGTCCTTCAGCGCTGTCAAATTCCTCTCGCAGCATCATATCTCTTATCTCCTCTTCCTCGACCTCATCTTTCATTTCTAGAATAATGTTTTAAAGTTTATTTTCTTTGTGTATATATAATCAGTTCAGCTCCTCTCGGAGTGCTGAATGTTTGACCATTGCCTGATATTTTGATAGCATACCCCGTTATCCTCAAGGCACAACTACCAGTTGCCCGACAGCATAGCGTAAGTTGTATAATCTCTTACTTGATACTGTGAAATGTCACCGTGATACTAACTTGGTATTATCACAGTTTTGTCTGCGACCTAAAAATCTTCTACAGCACTGTGTTCACGGAACTGTGGGTGATAACTACCGCCTCACAACATATTCCTTCCTTGATGATTGTTATAAAAATGCTGGATGAAAAAAATCAGCACAGGGTAGGGTTCATTTAGGGCATTTTTCCCGCTTTACCGTAGGATGAAAATGGAACATTGGAACACAGAAGTAGAGCCGATTGAAAGTATTATTGAAGGCACGTAATTCATTTAATGTGCCGTGAATTTTCCAAGGTTTACATTATTGAAAACGTAAATTTTGTACCGATGTTATAGGAATTGAGCATTTTTGGTAAAAATTATTCTGAAAAGTTCTAACATAGCAAACCATTTTCTGTATGGTCAACACTTATTAACAGATAAAGTTTATAATTAAAATTTGTTTATGCAACGTATACATGAGCAAAAGTTAAAACATGAGATGTTTAGCTTTCATTCATGAAATTGGTATTTTGTGACTGTCTTAGGATAGGAATTCTTGAGCAGTTTGTTATTAGTCTTTCAATAGATAGCAGATATATACACAGGAAATTTGTCTACCATAACCATTCATGGGTAGGCGTTCATTTACTGTCTTGAAGAGAATCACCTACAATTCATCCAAACTGGTAGTACCTCTTATTGTTTGAAATTTTATTGCTGATTTCTCTGCAATGGGCATTTGACCTATCCTCAACTGAATAGTTTCCTTCCATCGATGATATCATAGATTTTCCAGAATGCTTTCATAGTTCTGTTCATGGTTTCAAAACCAACAGCTCGGTCAATTGAAACAATGAGATTTTAGTACACACATAAAGTAAATTACTTTGGTTTTGGAAGTCGTCGGTCATTAAGGAACGCACGTTTAAATTAGCCACTACGGTCGGGGGTTCGAATCCCCCCCTCGGGTATGGATATTTGTGCCGTCCTTAGTCTTAGCTAGTTCATAAGTAGTTTGTAAGCTTAGGGAATGATGACCCCCGTAGTTAAGTCCCATAAGTTCTCCAGACATTTGAACATTTTGTTTAAATTAGTTGGAAATCGCTCTCGGAAAATCTAGTATTCTTAATTCTTAAAAAAACAATCGGAACTCGAAATTTCTACATTAGCACAACAGTAACAGAAAGAAAGCAAATCTCATTCTGCTCAAAGAAACCAGTGATTGTTTTATGTAATGATACCCCTTCAACTACTTTTTACATGTCAGTTGCCCCCATTAACGCAGAATGTAACACTGGTTTCAAACCAATTTCTACTTGTAATATCTACACATTTCTGTCAAATCCTTTCCCATTGCTAAGTTTTTTTTGCACTCCGCCCAACGAATAAGCAAATCACTGTGCTTTTTTGGAATACTCGTATTTCGCAATTTATCTGCTATCGCGTAACAAGAAAATGTCAGCTCACATTCCACTGTCATACTGACTTGATATTCCTGGAATGTGTAGAAACTGTTAATACTGTGGCTGCAATTTACCATTTCAAATTCAAGAACGGAGCTGTCATTCATTAGATGACCAAATGGATTTCATGGCTGCCGTGACTTCACTGAGTTGTTGCTCTCCTTCGAACTCAATACAGTCCTTGTAAACTCTACGATTTCACTCGTCATGGGACTGATGACCTAGCTGTTTGGTCCCATCCACCCATCAACCAACCAACGCTTTTCCTCAGGTGTACAAAACCCAAAGAATGAACGACACACCATAATTAAACTGGATGCAGAATTGATCCAAAACAGATGGCTTCAGTATTTTTCACACCCACACATTTCGATTTGTATCATATCCAGTAGTGTAGTACAGTTTTGTTTGCTAGATTAACCTACTACGAGTAAGTAATACAGTTACATAATCTGTCTTCTGTTACAGGTGTCCTGCAGCGGTTAGCGGCGCCACTGGGGGTGCACAGAGCTGTCAAGAGGAAGAACTCCAGCAGCCTGCAGTCGGCCAAGCAGAGGTTCGCGGCGGATCTTCATGGTGCAGTGCAACCTATGAAGAAGGCTATGAGGTTCTGACAACTCTGTATTCTCTCTGTACAATAAATTATCTAAAAACCAAAACCTTGTTTTTACTTTAGATACTAGTACCCAATGTCATTAACAAATTTCAGTGCTCTCTCTATTATACAATCTAAATAACTATTATAGCAGTAATAAAAATTTGCCAGCAATGATTTTCGGCACCTTAATCGTAAAATATTTTCTTACAGTTTTGAAATATTAGTCGGTATAATTTATATTTTACAGTTCACTTATGTACGAGGGTGAGTCATAAGTTGCATACTGAGGTACACTCCAGTACTGTGCGCTGTGTAAGAGTATTTTTGTATCACTAAGACACATCCGTCTTAGAGTTGCAGCAGTGTAACGAAACAGTTACAGCTCAAAAGCGTCACTTATAGGATGCAAACTGTGCCACAAAAATTAAAAGCTCCAGGCTTTTATAGGCTTATAGGACGATGGGACGACTGTTTCACTTTACATGTGGAGTCAGTTGAGAAGTAAAGCAATTTTTGGGCATGTAGACGCAGTACTGCCTTGTCTACTTCAGTTTGCGACCTATTTACTGACCCACCCTCGTATTTTCCAAAAGCTGAAAATAGTAATGGTTCAGATGACAGCATCACAAAGGAAAAAACGATCAAGCTCGTCAATGAGCAAATATAAAATACTGTAAACATTCTGAGACACCTAACAGTGCTAGTGGTACGCCCAATAGCTTTTGTTTGCCAATTCAGGAAGACTTGAGGCAACGAATCTGTGCCTAGGATTTACACCAAATCTGTAACATACGGGAAGAACACCACTCGAATAATTACACTGAAAACTAGTCGTAGGCACTGTATTCACAAAATAAGTCCCTAATTGTTTTGTATGTAGTTGCACAGTAATTATTTTGCAGTTCTCAACACCATAAAGTTAACAGGGGGTGTTCCTGTAGTGCAACACAAGTTTTTCTTAAAGGGCTTTGGTTTTATGCTTGACCTAAAGAACGCTGCTTTCCAACATATTTCAACGCAACGGCCTTAGGCCATTTTAATGGGAGATTCTGAATGTTTGTGTGGTACCACTCAGCTGCTCTATTTCGGATCCAGCATCTTGCTTTTGCCTCATCAACGTAGCGTTCTCCACGGAATGAAAGCTTCATTGGTCCAAACACACGAAAGATAGGACGAGTTATGGCCTATATGTTGTATGGGGTAGAGCAATCGGATAACTTCTTGTTAGACCCTTGATACATAAATCTTGTGAGACACATTTGTTATATGGACCAAGACCTGTTTACCACATCACAAGCAGGTTCAATGTCGCGCAATATCAGCCTGTCTCTAAATTCTCGGGGAATATGCTGTATTCACGTCTATTAGTGCTTCGGTCTGTCAGGGTGCCATTCATCTAAAATCCAGGTTCGCAAGTCTTATCAGTAACATGGGCTGCTGTGATCTGATACACACTATGATACTGTTCACTCCCTAAGCAATACGTCGCTACCTTGTTGCGTACCACGATATCCAATGGACCTATCCCGAGGACCGCCGGCAAACTCTTAAACAGCTGTAGCGCGAAAGGCACCCATGAATCTGATAATTCAGTGCAGTTCTTTTCTGTGCATCTTCAAGCTATGGGTCTGTGCATATGACAACTCGCCCCAAGGTGTTGCGATGACTTCTATTGTTGTAACAAATAAGCAGGGATTCGAACTAGAGATTGAAAAATAAATCCGTGAAATTATATATGCACAAGTTAGGGGAAATTATTATTATAACTTGGGATTGACTATATTCTGCAGCAGAATTTAAGTCAAGCATTCAACATTAAATAAAATACATTTACCGTGGCTCATGGCCTGGTGAAATTCTTTCAGTTGGACGCCACTTCGGCGACTTGCGTGTCCCTAGCCTACCCCAGTTATCCAACCGGGGAAAGGGGACCTACAACTTAACGTGGAATCCGAACCACGTGTCGTTTCTGGCGACTCCTCACATCGTTGAGAAGTGAAGGATGGGTTAATGTACAGACTGAAAAAACCGAAACTTTCATTTAATCAAACAAAATGGGACCTTAATTGAAGTAATATTTCACTTGTGATGTTATGAGAGAAGCTATTCTATGAAAGCACGCACACTGGTGAATTCTTCTGAAATCGTCTGATCTGAAAATGTTCACCCGCCAAGCATCATCAAGCAATCTGTGTTTACTGCAGGGCGCAGGCCGTTGGCTTAACACAATGGCTGCTCAATTCAGAGACGTGATTGTTGGTAGCGTGACAAATTTTATCTTGCACATGGCTAGCTCATGAAAAGGAAAACAACTTTAACAAAACTCGTCACGAATCTGAGGGACGCTAAGGTAGCTTGACTCGAAATTAAAAATTTAGTGAAGAGAACGTGGCCACTGTGGCTGCCAACTATCTTACGTCCGCCCAGCAACCTCTGCGAAACTGCAGTGCAGAAAAATTGTAAAATAAATAAATAAATAAAAATTATAAAATTCAAATTGAATGTTAACACGAAATGTGTATGAGCTTTAAATAAAAAATAAATTGAAGTACGAGCACAGAATTAAAATACGTGTATATTCTGAGAGAGCCAGAACGAGTGTGTCGCACAAACTACGCGCTATGACAAGCGAAAAACTACCTTCTCCTCCAACTTTTTCAACATTCGAATTTTTACAAAAGACTATACTTATAGCATCATACGGCTTTAATCTCTGACTAAATAAAAGTGAAAGGACATTCATACACTCACTCACTGGCTAAACACGAAATCTTGATAACTACTTCACCTATGAAGCTGAAATTTGTCAGGAATGTAGTTTATAGGTAGAAGACGTCGTCTAAGTATTTTGCGATACGGCCGATAGTTCAGGAGGTATGACGCCATAAAGCCACAAGTCACAAGTATATTGTTCACAGTAAAGTTCTGAATTAAATAAATGTAAGAATGTTACATATCATTTGTTTTGTGATTACTATCTTTCTTCGTTTGGCTAATGCATTTATAATTTTGTACATTGTGCAAGACAGTTTTATGTCTCTTATATTCTCTGATAAATACCACATGTTATTAGAAAGGAGATGTTCAAATGTTTGTTAAGCTTAAGGGACTTAACTGCGGGGTCATCAGTCCCCAAACATACAAACTACTTATGAACTACCTTACACTAAAGACGTCACAAACATCCATGCCCGAGGGGGGATTCGAAGCCCCGATCGTAGCGGCCGTGCAGACTGACTGGCGCGCCGCAGACCCCTCGGCCACCCCGGTCGGCAAAGGAGATGGACAGAGAGAGAAGGTATAGGAGAAGTACTAACTCAATGATTGAATAAATAAATATTTGGCCAACGCTGTGTTTTCAGCTAGTTTAATAACAAAAACGAAAATTTCTTTAAGAAAGCAATAGTTCAATTCATTAAAATTTAAATCCCTATCTCAACGTCTCTCTGTTAATCAACTTTCTATTTCCATAATCTGATGTAACACTTGAAGACCGCCTACTCACACACCTATACGGACTACCCAGACACGTAGTCCTCCCAACCCAAACTTCCACATTTCCTCCTATTTCGACCACTCTAGTCAATGGCTCCCTGGATTATCGCCAGGAGTTTGGATCTCCTGTGCATCCACACGGAAATCTGCATCATTACTCGACATGGAGACTTTACAATTGAGAAATGGCGGCGTCTAATCTTTCGGGCAAGTCTTAACGCGTTGGCTGCCGTCTGGCCGCCGGTAGGCACAGCAAGCGGCTCTAGCGCGCCTCTGACGTCATCGCGGCAGGCAACGTGTTAAGAAATTAAGTGGGAAATTCACGATGACTTAGGCGACACAGTTATGTGACAAGCATAATGATAACAGTAGAACGACGAGCAGACTAAGTAGGTAGCAGTGAGCATACACATGCAGTACTCCTATCTCACAGAAGCTGTTATAGATAAACTGTTTTCTGCTTGTGGCAAGACAGATGGCCCATCATACCGCGTTAGATGTAACTTTCTTCAGTTCCCCTCTAGGAACTACTGCTTATTGAACAAAATCAGAGGCATCTTTAATCCAAACATGAGATCTGAATTTCAAGCAAAGGATATCACTCATCAATCGTACGATTTTCACAGAAACCGAGCGAGATGGCGCAGTGGTAACGCATTTGACTCGCACTCGGGAGGACAGTCGTTCAAATCCACCTCCAGTCATCCTGGTTTAAGTTTTCCGTGATTTTTCTAAATCACTCCAGGCAAATGCCTGGATGGTTCCTTTCAAAGGGCACGGCCGATTTCCTTCCCCACCCTTACAGGATGGGATCATAGTGAAAGAACTGGAATCGAGGTTCAGCAGCGTTAATGTAGTGAATTCTCATCTAAGATCTCTTCTGTAAGAAGGAAGTCAGTAACAAGAGTAAGCAATGCACAGCTCTATCTTTCGACCAACATTGTTGTATGGGAGTGAAAGCTGAGTGGATGCCGGTTTCCTTATTCATAAGGTTTAGGTTACATACAGGTGATACCAAAAAAAAAAATGCTCAAATGTTTGTAAGGCTTTTGGGACTTAACTACGGGGTCATCAGTCCCTAAACTTACAAACTACTTATCAACTACCTTATACTAAGGACGGCACAAATATCCATGCCCGAGGGGGGATTCGAACCCCCGACCGTAGTGACCATGCAGGCCGTGACTGGAGCGCCTCAGTTTCCTCGGCCACCGCGGCCGGCCATACAAAAATACGGCCAAACTGTCAGAAAACATTCCTCACACAAAGAAATAAAATATGTGGACATGTGTCCGGAAACGCTTAATTTCCATGTTAGATCACATATTATTACTTCTCTTCAAATCACATCAATCATGGAATGGAAACACACAGTAACAGAACGTACCAGCTTGACTTCAAACACTTTCTTATAGGAAATATTCAAAATGTCCTCCGTTAGCGAGGGTACATGAATCCACCCTTCGTCGCATGGAATTCCTGATGCGGCCCTGGAGAATGCCGTATTGTATCACAGCCGTCCACAATACGAGCACGAAGAGTCTCTACATTTGGTACCGGGGTTGCGTAGACAAGAGCTTTCAAATGCCCCCATAAATGACAATCAAAAGGGTTGAGGTCAGGAGAGCGTGGAGGCCATGGAATTGGTCCGCCTCTACCAATCCATCGGTCACCGAATCTGTTGTCGAGAAACGTACGAAAACGTCGACTGAAATGTGCAGGAGCTCCATCGTGCATGAACCACATGTTGTGTCGTACTTGTAAAGGCACATGTTCTAGCAGCAAAAGTAGAGTATCCCGTATGAAATCGTGATAACGTGCTCCAGTGAGCGTAAGTGGAAGAACATGAGGCCCAATCTAGACATCACTAACAATTCCTGCCCAAACGTTCACAGAAAATCTGTGTTGATGACGTGATTGCACAATTGCGTGCGGATACTAACGAAACAATTGGGTATTTTGACAATTGTCTGCACGAATTATTTCCATTTACATTTAAAGAGAAATACTAAAATGAGCTCTAACATGGACGTTAAGCGTTTCCGGACACATGTCCACATAACATATTTGCTTTCTTTGTATGACAGGAATGTTTCCTGAAAGTTTGGCCGTACGATACTTACGCAAAACTCCGACCTTCAGCTCTACCTCTAATGACCAAGCTTTCGACGGGACATTAAACCCTAATCTCCCTTCTTTCCTTCGATTTTCACAAAAGCCACGTATTTTGACTACATTTTATCGGTACCCAAAGAAACAGTGAATGCTATCATCAGTACAATTTGCAGATGTGTTTGATAAGGAGGAATTTTTAGAGTGGCAAGTAGCACACCTATGGTATTTGATATTTTATCGTGATAAATAGTATCAGAACGTTGCATCTTTTGATAGAGCGTAATAGCTACGTAGCACTGAAAGGATATACGTTCATAACAGACGAATTATAACAGAAAAAGTATTAAATACCTAATGTCTCCACTATAGCTATCAAATTTCCTGTAATTTTATTGTAAAAAATCGTTCCTCAAACGTTCCATTTTCAAAAATATTTCATTTTGTTATTACTTTGAAACGGCTCATATGCATACTAGGGGAGCTACACTGAAAGAAGACAGGAAATTGCGGAGTTTGACGCCATGCAACGTGACAGTTCCGAAGTTCTACATGTGAGGTAAAAATCAAGTGACATTTAATTAGCCACGTTCTACCCCAAAATGCAAAAATCCAATATGCCAGCTTCTCAATTTCACGCTTCGCAGTGCAGTGGATCGTGGAATTTTACGGTGGTGGCGCAACTAGTGACTCGCAGAGGTTTACGCAGGTTTTCAGTATGCATGTTATGACACACTTGAGGTTAGAAACACTATAAGTGGGCCGTTTGGGATGACCTTCTGACAGCTCGAAATTTAATTGAAAATAACGTCTCAACCGTTCCCCTGAGATAAAAATTAAATAAACGAATTTGTAGACTAGAAAATTCTCTATAAGTTTGCTCCCTTGTGTTTTCTAGCATACCTCGCGCCGTTTCATAGATATTTGCAAAAATAACGGCGATATGACACTGTGTGTGTATCTGTGACTTTGTCTGTAACGTGTTCAGCCGATCTACACCAAATATTACAAACTTATTTGTTGCCGCCAGCGATCAGCACCTCCTTCTGGCGACATAGGAGAACGCCGCTAGAGGCTGGCTCTATGCCGTACTCAGCTATTATCACATCTATCAAAAAAAAAAAAAAAAAAAAAAAAAAAAGGCAAGTAAAAGATGTTCAAATTGAAAATCGAGTAATTTTTGTTTGAAAATTGTTTCAGTGTGTTGATTCTGATAGTTATTACATACATATAAAAATATAATTCTACATATAGCTGTAACGTCATCTTCTTTTGTTGTAAGTCATTTAAATGTCGTTCGAAGAATGGGTTGACGTCGATATTTCGTCTACGGATGAATGTATCACAGGAAGATACCTTTTTTTTATAAATAAATGAAAACTTTATGTAAAAGAAGTGAACAGTTCCGAAACGTCAACGAAAAATTTGAAGGAAAAAATAACAATAAAAACAAATGACAAGTGATGTTTAAGTTACGACAAATATCGCGAGTACATACTGAAGAATGTAGGAGAAGTAAAGAGTAACGAGAGAATTATATTCTGCACAAAAATGTATAATTAAATACAAGAATAAAGAAAAAATAAAAGAAATCGCAGGAGCAGAACGGAGGAGAGTTCCCTTTAAAATTAAACATAAAAATGTTAATATTATGTAAAAAATAAAGATTCCAATATAATAGGTTTCGCATGATAAACGAAACTTCAAAGAAGAATTTCATTAAATAAACTACAAAAATTAAAATGGCCTACTTTTGCTAATATTTTGAAAAAAATACTAAGAACTGAAATAATATGAAATGAAATATATTTTTAAAAAAATTCCGGCAGCGGCACAAATTTTAATTCAATGCCTGTTTTTCAGTTTAATATCTTTGATATGTCGAGACAAAATAAGTCCCTGGACTTATTATTTGACATTTTATATTGTATTATTTTATTGAATGTCATATTAAAATATTTACGTAATGTTTCATTATTATATCCTTTTCGGTCAAAAATTTGCAAAAAAAAAAAAAAAAAAAAAAAAAAAAAAAAAAAAAAAAAAAAAAACTACAGGAAAAGCTAAAGTGAGCTGTAAAATACGCCAGTGCAATTTTTTTTTTCTCTGACTTTGTACAACGGCAGATACCGGGCTGTAAGCCAGCGTAGCACAGTTTCTACTGTGACAGGGATTGGGGGAGGATGACGTACGCCGAAAATTGGCAGGGGTCCCTCACTTTCAGCAGAGAAGTGCTCCACTGTGAAAATACATAACTCGCGCTGATAGCAGCTCTCACAGGACGCGCCATGCTGGCGCCTGTCTTACCGGACGGGGGGGGGGGGGGGGGGGGGCGGCCGTGGGCCGTGGAGCTCATTTATCTGCAAGTCAGAGACAAGCGGCCACAGACATAAAAGGTGAAATGAGCGACCGACTCCAGCACCGAGAGACGTGCAAAGAACACGGTTTCCAGCGGCTTGGCGGCTTCAGCTGTCTGGTGTACTTTTTCAACACCCCCGTCCCGACAGTTTTTCCCCTAAAAACGATGAAATTCCACCTTCGTTAACTGGGCGTTTGTTAACGCCGGGACAATATCGGCAAGCATTCTCGCTGTCGCAGTAAACATCTACATTTACGTAACTTCCTGGCAGATTAAAATTGTCTGCCGGAACCAGGACTCGAACCTGGAACCTTTGCCTTTCGCGGGCAAGCGCACTACCGACTGTGCTATCCCGACATGACTCAAGAAAGGATATCTGCCAGGAAGTTTCATATCAGCGCGCACTCCGCTGCAGAGTGAAAGTTTCATTCTGGAAACATCCCTTAGGCTGTGGCTAAGCCATGTCTCCATCATATCCTTTCTTCCAGGAGTGCTAGTCTTGCAAGTTTCGCAGGAGAGCTTCTGTGAAGTTTGGAAAGTAGGAGGCGAGGTACTGGCGGAAGTAAAGTTGTGAGGCGGCATCGTGTGTCGTGTCGGGATAGCACAGTCGGTAGTGCGCTTGCCCGCGAAAGGCAAAGGTCCCAGGTTCGAGTCCCGGTTCCGGCACACAATTTTAATCTGCCAGGAAGTTTCATATCAGCGCACACTCCGCTGCAGAGTGAAAGTTTCATTCTGATCTACATTTACATCTATTCTCCGCAAGCTACGTACAGTGTGTGACGGACGGTACTTTATCTGTCATTATGAAGGGTGACAACTCCGCCACTGCCGGTCGCAGGCCCGGGGCCTCATTTCACACTGATGAGGGAGGAGGAGCGGGAGGAGAATCAACCTCGTTAAAAAACCAGGGTCCTTCTGGCTCCGGAAGGTAGCACCCTGTCATAGGGCCCCTAGCCAGGGAAACGGTGAAGACCTCAACGGCATCTGAGGCGGATAAGATGGACTTCGGAACGGCGTCGACACGGAAGAGGCAAACCTGTAGTGTCTGTACTCCAGAGGAGCGGCTGCAAAAAGCGACTGACTCCATGTTAGGGGCGGCCTCATTTAAACAGTGGAAGGCAACGGGAAACCAAACCACCACTGATACTTTTCCCATGAGAACCCGCAGTTGTAAAGACAAGTGCTGGCGCGTCTGATTCCTTCAGAGTTTCAAAAGGTGTGAGACACGGTTGTGTTCTATCCCCACAACTGTACAACAATTATGCAGAACACGTTATTAGGAAAGCTCTTGAAGGTTGGACCAAAGGCATCTTAATTGGCGGAAGAACTGTCAACAATCGCCGTTTTGCTGATGGTGCTGTACTTTTAGCCAACAGCGAAGATGAACTTGCTGAGCTACTAACTAGAATAAAAGGCATTAGTCTAGTATATGGACTAGACATCAACCTCAGTAAGTCCAAACTCATGTTAATTGATCGAGAACAACAGATCTAGCTCATAGGTCAATCAAAGGAACTGGAAATCGTACAGTCCTTCACCTATCTTGGGTCAACCATCTGCAGCACAGGTAGGTGTGAAGAGGAGATAAGAAGACGGATCACGCTAGGAAGAGTGGCTATGAAGAAGCTCACGAAGATCTGGCAGAGCAGCGCAATAACAAATAGCACATAGATCCGGCTAGTTGATACATTCGTGTTTTCTGTCTTATTTTATGGCTGGGAATCATGGACACTCAAGGCCAGAGACAAACAACGCATTGATGCGTTTGAGCTTTGGTGCTGGCGTAGGATGCTACGCATAAAATGGACCGAAAGAAGAACAAATGTGTCCATTATTGGACAACTGAATATATCCACACGCCTTTCTTCTCGAGTCGACGAAAAAATTCTCCAGTTCTTTGGCCATATTGTGAGAAGAGACGGAGAAAACATAGAAAAAAATAATCTTACAAGGAAATATCGAGAGCACAAGACCAAGAGGAAGAGCAGCCAGCAGATGGATATACCAAATCATGAAGATCTTCGGTCAACCTCTTCAGCAGGCACTGAGAGACGCTGACAACCGTCCGGGATGGAGACGCTTGGTTCATGGGGTCACGACGCTCAGCAATGAGCACAACGACTGATGATGTAGGGTGGCAACACTGCAACGTGTAAGAGAATGGATCTGTTACTGTTTCCTTTGATAATTATCATGTTGGCTACGACAGTGTTATATTGGTAACCACAGTGCTCTCTTATCTTTGGAGAATGTGTTGAAATATCATTCGTAGTGCTGAGGTGGCAGAGGAGTCCTTTGACAGCTTGCCTTGATTGTGGATACGTTTGAGGAGTTGATATGTTTCTTACTCGCTTTGGAACTTTTGGAAAGGAAATATATCCCTGTTTTAACAGAAAAAAAGCAGTTTTGAATACAAGTTTTTATTTTTTATACAAGATGGTCAATGTTGATTATCTTTAAAAGAACATACAGATTATTAAAGAATATTCTCAACAAAATTATATCACGATTAGTTTCACTTTCAAAGTGCTTTGTATTCTTTAATATATTATCCAGAAATTAACTTGGGGTTTCACAACATGCAAAAATGAGAATTCATTCCGTTTTCCTTTTGAAAGTTAATGACAAGGGTGGCTTGATTTTAGTTGAAATTTCACTAAATTGTTTGAAACTTTTTTCTGATTTCCATAAATTACACATACTTTTCCCTGCGCTTAATGAAGAAGTAGAGAGAGATACTGTGCTTCATTTAACTTTCTCATCTTTTGAAAAAAAAATTCTTGTAAATGTGTTTTTCAATGCTGTAGTTGAAGATCACTTTAACTGATATTAACATTATGCAATAAAATTCCAATTGCTGCTTTATATACAAGTATATTTATTACTATAGGACCTATTTCTGCTTTATCGCAATCTTCAGGTAATCTATGAAAATGTGACATTATCAAAATACATGTAATTTTATGATTATCGTAAGTGTAGATTCTTTTACTAAAAATACATACGTCAGATGGTCGTAACATCCACATACATCATTGGTTTTCGTGCTGTCAATTCATTTAATGCTTCGTAAAATTTATTAAAGCAATATTTGTTCTGAAAATGTTTTACGATTTGCTATTGATGTTTGGCAGCTTTTTTGATAGATAAGCAGCGATATAATATAGTTACATACTGTTTGTCTATTATTATTATAACCTTTTATTCTTGAAATTGGTTCAGTTTATGATCTTTGCATGTGTGGGAAAATTTAGTGATCTTATTTATCCGAATGTCTTCTTTATACGATAAATTTTAGTTATCCTTGCTACTGGAATTTTATTGGTGTGTAATCTATGAGTTTTAATACATTTTTCTATGTATCTTTTGTGTTTCAAGTCAACTTGTTCACTTAATATTTCAGAGGCATGGTGTAGAAAGTGTAAATATATTTCGATTTCCTCAAGAATGTTCATGGTTTGTCCTTTAGGTGTTACATGTAAAATTTCGAAAGCTTGTTCTATATTATCTGCTGTGTGCTTGTGTGTTTTAGAATAACGGTAATCACAAAATTATATGTATTTTGATAATGTCATATTTCACATATTACCTGAAGATGGCGCTAAATCCTAAATAGGCCCTATAGTAATAAAATTACTTGTATTTAAAGCAGCAATTAGAATTTTATTGCATAATGTCTTTAAATGACATATATAGTGCTGTAGGCCCAAAAAGACGAAATTGATATTAACATGTCTGTTGCGTTTTCTTTGTAAATTGTTCTGTTATCATGGTTTGCTTGTTGGTTTTCTAGAGACCCTTAACTTTAATCAATATTTAAAAGTAAGGTTGTTGCGGTGTAAAAGCTCATGCCGTTGCCTGATTAGACGCTTTGTTTAACGTTTTAAACATCTGCCTTTAATTGTGGAACAGAGTTTCTTCTTCTACGTGATCGTTTGGAGACGAGTCCGTGCTGGTGTGTCTGGAGACAAGGCCGGATATTGTGCTGGCCGGGAAAGTGGCTGCACGTCTTGCAAAGCACGTTTGGTTCACACGCTATGTTTGGGTGATCAATATCCTGTTGGAACAACACGTCAGCTTAATCTTGCAAGAACAGCAAAACAAAGAGGCTTAAAACATTCTCCGCGTGTTGAGCGCCGCGACGGAGCGACCAATAACGTAACAATTACAATTAATTATTAGAAAAAAATAATTTGCGCGAAAGAGACGATGATTGTCATAATGTAGTGAAAGTTTTAAATGAATAAAATTTCATTTGTGAAAAAGTAAATGATATTTGTTCTTTTCAAGATGATCTCGAACATATTGTTAAACACTCCAGCTAGCAATTATACTCTTCGTTACCTTTTCTCGCTGTCGAGGGCACTTATTACTTTAAGGACTCGATGTTGTTTTAAAAAATATATATATAACACTGAAATGCACTACTTTACAATTAAAAAGACGAGACTTCCACTTTAAAAATAAGTAATCACCAGCTACACTGTCACATCTTTGTTACTGCACAGTATCAGATCTACTTAACCGCTAACTAACATTAAAAAAAGACAAGTGAACAGCCACAGACATTCAGTTTTATAATCAAAGATCTTCCTCAATGATAATGAGCTGCTTAATTAATGAAATCTATAATGTATGGCAGCGAATCTAAAAATGTATTGCCAATGAAATTATTTGCGTTAAATTGTTATGAAATAGAAAATAAGAAAAATATCTCTCCACGAGAAAATAAATAAAAAATATAAATATAAAATAGCGAAAGCATTTCCTCTCGTTATATATTGCTTATCATTTCGAACTATTCTGCTATATGTATCGTTACAGGCCGAGCGTTGTGAGGCGCTATGCTATGATGTGCGAGGCCGTTCCCCGTCGGGGGTTCGAATCCCCCCTGGGTTATAGATGTTTGAGGTGTCTTTAGTAGAGGTCAGTTCATAAGTAGTTTGTACGTTTAGGGACTGATGACCCCGCAGTTAAGTCCTGTAAGATTAAAAACTAATAACGTATGCCGAGCGCTGGCCAATGTTCCCTCAACAACGTTGCAAGAGAGTTGTAGCTTATCGTAATGCAAACACTGGATGGGACAATGTACCTCGAAAGAATGCGATCTACGTGACAGCGGTCTCCAGGTCTACGTTATACGTGCAAAATGACCATCACTTGCGTGCAGAAAGACGTGATTTCATCAGAACACTATGATAATCGTGCATTCCAAGTGATCGCCTGACGGCACCAGTCGATCCATGCAAGTTGTTGCTGTGGTGTTACGAGAAGACGGGCTAGAAGTGTGCGAGCCTGCAGTTCCACTGCTAGTGACCGGTTGGCAACAGCACAAATTCACACTTCTCAGCTCACAAACTCTCTTATCTGTTATTAATTCTTGTTGATTGTGCCACCAAAAAACTAAGTTAAATAATAAGAATAAAACTCTTGAAAAATAATACAATGAGCACACCAGAAATAATAGAGCTTATTGATGCACTCAGTTTAGTACTCTCACATAATTACTTTTTTTTCAACAACAAAATTTACAAGCAATGCCCAGGACTAGCAATGGGCAGCCCTCTGATTGGTCTTTTAGGAGAAATATTCTTCAACCAAATAGAAAACAAGATATTGACCCTAAAAGACAACAAGTAAAATTTAATCCTATAAGAGGTACCTCGTTGATACTCTCATTCTGTTTGATGGCACAGATGATGAAATAATAAACTTTTCAATAAATTCAATAACTTACAAAAAGTCATCAGATTCACCCTTGAACATGAAGAGAGTAACGTTATATCTTTTCTTGACATAAAAATATCCAAACAGAACCAAAAAGTATGTTGCAGTGTTTATAGAAAACCTACTTGCACAGACACCACTATTCCACATTCCTCCACACACGGCACCTCCCACAACAGCATATAGATAAATGCTATCCAGAGCCCACAAATGTCCACTACAACACACAGAACTCCAACAAGAATTAGAAACCATTAATCATATTTATATATAAAGTACAGTGCAACAATTTTAAGTCGTTTTTAGTCAATGACAAACATGTACAACACACACACACACACACACAAACACACACCTGTTTTTCGATCTTTACAGTTGACAACCATTTACATCATGCAAAAATGTAATGTACAAGCATTTAAATTGTATTCTCAACACATTGTATGCCTTAATTTTATCTTGTTTACCGTTAACTGACAAATCTGAACTTCATATATATATATTACTATTATTGTCAGACGGCATTTGAATGGTAAATTTTTTTAATATATTTTCTTAATGTTTTAGTATAACATGTTTTTTTAAACAAAAGTGACCACCTAAGGCACTATACAAACAGATTTAAGATCGTTCTGTTTACCCTTAACTTGAGTAAGTATCTTAATTTTATCTTTTTTGCTATTAACAAACAGTTATGTGTTTTATTCCACAACACAATTTGATTTGTAACTCGTTCTGTTTTTCACATTCCATTCCTAATATTTTACAGTGTTACAACACAGTGTTTTTTTTCTTTTTTTTATGACAACCTAAAGCATTGTATACTAGATCAAGCACTTTTCATATGTGTATAAAATGATTCACTTTGCCTTAACTTTAATACAATAGCATCGTAAAAACTAAAATCAACCAATCTTTGTATATTAGCAAGAATACAAAAGCTTTACACCAATTTCAATGAGAAAAAAACCTGTTGCGACTCGTAATAAATTAATTTCACGCAACATTTCTTGAGTAACATAAAAGTTATTTCCATCACAGAATAATCACAGAATACAGAAACGAAAACTAAACAAAAACAGAATAAACGCATATAGAAAAATGAATGAGCAACAGCAAAGATATTACGTGAATGTAATCTCTGTTCGACTCGCGCACGTCAATATCTCGATGTATAGCACTGCACAAACTTGATGCCAAGACTACATCACTTCCCCCTTAAGAACTAACGATATTTACGATTAAACTTGACGTGCCGTACTGTTCTAGTGACCACTGGTTTTGTTATTGTAGAGCTGTCAGCTAAAGTACACGGTGTCGATGGTTTGCTGGTAGCACGTGGTGGGGAAGCAGTTGGTTCTGTCATGTTTTCATACGTTGTGGTTGGTGGATCATTTACATCAGTAGCAGCAGTGTTGAAGGCGGGTTTGAGGCGGTCGATGGAAACTGTTGTTGGTGTCCCCATAACATCAACTTTAACAGTTTTCTCCCTTCTGCTCAGTACTGTATATGGTCCGTCATATGGCGACTGTAGAGGCTTACGCACCGCATCATGTCGAATGAACACTTGTTTGCAGTTCGACAAATCTGCAAAGATGAATGGGCGGCGAGTCACTTGTTCTCTTGCTGTAACAGGCCGAAATTGCTGTATGTGTGAGCGTAGTTTCATGACGAAGTCTGAGGCATCAACGATAGTGTCTGGCATGTTACAGAGAAACTCGCCAGGTAGTCGAATAGGTTGCCCATAGATCATGTCAGCTGCAGTTGTTTTCAGATCGTTTTTGATGGCTGTGCGTAGGCCCAGTAATACGATCGGTAGCGTCTCAGTCCAACGCTGTGACTCGTGACACCGAAGAGATGCTTTGAGTTGACGGTGGAAGCGTTCCACTAAACCATTCGCTGCCAGCAGCAGTCCGAATGAGCTTCGTGCCTAACAGGACAGCAAGTGCTTGGAACAGGTAGGATTCAAACTGCCTGCCCTGGTCGGTGGTAATGCGCAATGGTACGCCGAAACGGGCAATCCATCCCTGGAAGACCGTAGTTGCGATGGTCTCGGCGGTTATGTCGGCATGGGGAATACCTCTGGCCAGTGAGTGAATCTGTCTATGGTAGTGAGGCAAAATGTGTACCCGTTCGATGGTGGCAACGGTCCTATGATGTCAGTATGGACATGTTCGAAACGTTGATCAGGTGGAATGAACGTACCGAGCCGTGCATTAACAAGGTGAGTGATTTTGTTACGTTGACAAGCCATGCATTGGTGGACAAAGGCCTTACACTCCTTGTCTATGTTAGGCCATACAAACGTCCTTTTCACCAGTTTTGTTGTAGCACGGACATCAGGATGTGACAGGCTGTGCAGCGATGCGACTGCTTACTGCTAGTCACAAAGGGTCGTGGCTTTGATGTAGAGACGTCACAGTATAGTAGCACATTCGTTGATGGCTCTTGAATGCGACGTAGTTGAAGACTAGATAGCTGTAACAACAGTTCTTGCAGATCGTTGTCAGACTGTTGTGCATAGGCCAATGCCTTATAATCGATACAACTATAAATCACCTCAATGCGAGAGAGAGCATCTGCTGGGACACCAAGCTCTCCCTCAACATGGACAATGTTAGTAGTAAATTGACTTATGAAGACCAACTGACGAAGGTGTCGTGGCGACGCTTTGTCTGGGCGTTGACGAAAAGCATATGTTAGCGATTTATGGTCAGTGACAAGAGTGAAGTGTCTTCCTTCGGACATGTATCTAAATTTCTTGATTGATGCATACACAGCATACAATTCGCGGTCGTAAGCTGACCAGTTCTGCTGTGAAGGAGATAACTTCTTACTATAGAATGCCAGAGGTTGCCACTGGTGGTCCACTTGCTGTTGTAGTGCAGCGCCTATTGCTGTTGCTGGTGCATCAAACATTAAGGCAAGTGGGGCTTGAGGAACCGGCTGAGTCAGCAGAGCGGCCTCAGCGATGGCAGTCTTTTTGAAAGCAGTGTCAGTTTCACTGGTCCACAACACTCTATCACTCGGTTTGTGTGAACCACAAAGAACATTGTTCAAAGGTACTTACTGCGCAAGTAACAAAACTCATCTACCACCTTCATTGTCTCGTTAACTAACCTAATGATTCGTTATTGATCTGATAACTCGGTAATATTCGCATTCGTTTTCTTTGCAGTTGCAATCATTACATTCTTCTTGAAGTATGAAGTATTTCGCCTGCCATGTAAATATTGTCCACCAGTTGACATAGTTTTGTTATGGTTGGTTCTCTCAACTCTCGAGACGTTAAGTCTCTCAGTGCTCTGTCAAAATGTCGCTATATCATAGCTCCTATCTCATATTCATCTACATCTTTATACCATTAACTTTAGGTTCAACCCTCTTTTACAGTCCTCCAAACTCCCACTATCTAGGCTTATTACAGTTTTTATCCGAGCTCTTCACGCAGCTGATTTTCTTTTCTCCGAGTGTATCTTTAATTTTCATAATGCTAGTGTAACATTTTCTGTGACTTACTTCAGCTACATTTTATGTTGGTGGATATACGTAAGTTCACTGTTGCTGTTGCCGTAATGTAGATCTTATACGTTTCTTTTAATTCACCAGTTCTTCTACGTTGAAAACGAACACGTGGACTTTTGATTCATTAATCTTTGTTATGCTAAGAGATATTAGCTCAAAACAAACCATACATGATTGCCGCGTGCATGATTGACGGCAATATCTCTCGCAGCTGACTCACGGTTCTCGGTCGGGGTCTCCGCTTATACAACCGCGTGCGTCAGTGACGTAATGACAGCGCCTCAAGGCTATACTCGGAAAGGAAGCCAGTAACGGCTGTATGACTCACGAGACTTTATGTGGAATAGCCGTCACTCCAAGCAGCGGGGATGTAGCTCAGTGGAGCCGGGCGCCGTGGCTCAGCGCGCCCGGTCAGAGGGCTGAACGGCCTCTGTAATAAAAAAGCTGAGCCAACAACACATCGAACAAAAACGAACAAACTTGATCAACGTCCGCAACGAACAGAACTACACATAGAGCAAAAAAAAAAAAAAAAAAAAAAAAAAAAAAAAAAAAAAAAAAAAAAGTGGTAGAGCGTTCGCTTTGCATGTGAAAGGCCCCGGGTTCGATCCCCGGCATCTCCAAGAAATTTTTACACGTTTGTACAAAAAGCGCTAGACTTCATTGGACTGAAAAGTTGCATGACGAATCAATAGTAGTAATCCATCAGGACAATCCAACGACGCTATTATGAGCCGTTGCAGCGATTACCCTAGCATGTAACTTTCACTGTTCCTGTTTCTCAACAAAAATTTTTTACTGCTGCTCAACTTTCGTAGCGTATCCACATCCTTTTACTCCCTTAATAGTAAAACTTCGAAAAAGCGCTGCAATGTCCAGAGACACTTGGGGAATTTTACGTTTTCTGTTCGGATTACTTATTCAATCATTCACAGTGGAACACACAGTCACCCATGTCTGTTTCTTTTGAACGAGTGAAATTAAGTGGTGTTCTGTTCTTAGCATCTTCTCCGAGTAATGTCTTTGTCCCAAACGAATATGGTCGTCTTTCCCCCTCATTTGTATACTGTATGCATCACCTACTCACTAACAGTTACGCACGACACATTTCACTTATAGATATTGCATTATTGCTCATATAGTTTAGTTGCCTGCGTTTGTGTTTCTAGAGATTAATTTTTTGCTGCAGATATTTAAGTGGAATATTGGAAAGAGTTTCTCCGACAGTGAAGTATTATTTTCATAGGGTTTTTCATATGGGTTTCGTTACGGCTGCAGAATCTAAGCACTCACTGTAAAGTTAATGGACGTATACTTGGAAGCTTATAGCACTAGACATATTCCTAGCTAAGCGCAGAAGATGATGAAGTTTAATGTCTCAGAGGAAATTCATCACTGTGTAGAGTACCTTTAAAGCCAAGAAAACCTCTTGAATTTCCTGCAGTCTACAGCAGACCGTTGCAGTAACCAGCTATTGATTAAACAGATCCGAGCCTGTTTGTTAATGGGAATTCGAGTGAAACAAAAAACGGCGAGTGTTTTAAGTGAACAATTTATTCAAAGTCTAAGTGTAGTGTAGAATAAGAAGTGGTTATGGAAGAGGGAGAAGTGAAAGAAGTATTTCAATTAAACACAGTCTTGCTTATGAATTTTTAATTGGAACGGCCGGATGGAGTGAAGAGTGGTTTAAACGAAAATAGTAATGATGATAATAATAATACTAGGATTTTTGGCTGAGGTCTAAATATGAGGGGGAAGAATTCAATTCTAACAGAAAGTTTGATCTCCCTCTCTCTAAATAAAAAACATAAATAGATCCTCTCTCTGCAATGGCCACTGCTGTTGCGAGGTTCATGTCCTCCTTCGTGCATGTGTGTGAGTTTGTTGTCCTTAGCGTAATCAACTTTAAGTTAATTTAAGTAATTTGTAAGTGTAGGGACCTCAGCAGTTTGTTCCCTTATGTTTACAAACATTTAAAATGAAATAAAATAAAAATAAATGTCTTTATCTCTTTAAATAAATAATCTCTTTCTCTATAAATAAATAAAGTATGTACACTTGCGCAATAAGATTGTGGAGCCGTCCGCAGTGGCCGAGCGGTCTGCGGCGTGCCAGTCACGGTGTGCATGTCCGCTGCGGTCCGGGGTTCGAATCCCCTCTCGGGCATAGATGTTTGTTCTGTCTATAGTATAAGCTAGTTCATACGTAGTTTGTAAATTTGAGGACTGATGACCCCGTAGTTAAGTCCCATAAGCTCTACAAACATTTGAACATTTTTTTAAGATTGTGAATATTATTGTATTTACGGATAATGTACCATTGATTGGTACGTAATGATACTTATCTACGTATTTCTACTTATTATTCTAGGCGATTGTAGTATATTAATACATATACGAAACAGTTAATAGCCGTTCCAGAGAAATGAGAAATTTTGTAAGGAAGTAAATGGAAATCATATTACTAACAGATCGTTGTCTGTGATATGATCTCTCAGGTAAGAGTCTAAAGCAATAGCACAGAATAAAATATAATTCGAAAGTAAGATGTCTCTCTTTTTTTTTTATTTGTCTATTAAATCGATTACTCAGTTACGTTTTTCAATCGAGGAAAATTTATATGTCTACGCCGCTAACCTATTTAAAGCTACGTCGATTTCTTTGTAAAGGAGGTCAAAATGGTATACGAAAGTAAAAAGATGTAAAAATGATTTTCACGGAAGATGAGCACACAGCCGGAATGCAGCATCGAACCTGCCACCCCCTGCTCTTGAAGCAGACGTTCTACCACTCCGCTACAGCGTAGGTCGACCGAATTACCGTTCTGCATCCCATGTATTCGTCTCTGTTGTCAGTACACATCGGCACCTCGTTTTCTGTAGCGATGTTCAGTGTTCGGAAATTGTATTTCAGGAAACGTGTCTGCTGAGAGCGTCGCGTACTAACCCGCTTATAGGTAATTTCTTTAAAAATCACTGCTCAGTGTCCGGTAGGTCTTGCAGCACAACCGAGTGTCTATGATCTAGAGCTACAGCATCACAGCAGTGGCCTACGCAGGCAACGAGGGAATCGGCTCTTTGGTTTCGCATACGTACACCGCCAGCGTCGCAAAGGTGGCTACCGAAGGGTAACCACACCTCCCATATTTTACGAGATCGTCCCGTTGTTCCTACAAAGTTAACACGGCACGTACATTGTCCCGTTATTTACTAGGCGCCCCATAGATTTTGAAGTAATGTACAGCATAACTAAATGGAAAACAAATGTGTTCATAATCGTACAATAAAGAAAATAGCGCTTGATGATGGGCAAAACATGCTCGAAACGCGTTGTGCTTTGTTAAACACTAACAAATAAACTGACTGGTAGGAGAAATACGAATATTTATTTATTACCTGTTATGCGTGCTGTGGTACTCGTACGATTTTTCACTGCGGTCTACGATCGTGATGGATGTCTGCGCTGCGTTTCCGTCCAGAACCTCTCCTAGGGTTGTGACTAGCAACCAGTATCACTGTATAAGTGACGCGGGACGTCTAACTTGTGTGTCAGTTCTCCGAAAGGGCCATCCTGCCGCACAGTGGGACGGAATCCCCAAAAACATGGCCAAAACCCCGAAAATAAATTTTCGATTCTCGAAATTTTTATGGGAGAGGTCGCCACCTTCCATACCTGTCGAGATACATCAGTTCAAATTGTGAGTGAATACTTCGGTAGTGAAGAATTTCAGATCTACAAGATGGAAACGGTTCATACACTTATTTACAAAATTTTCATACACTAAATCCGTATAAGCTTGCCCTTTTTCACATGAAGTGTTAAGTGCCATCGACAAGGGGTCTCAAATCGATTCCATATTTCTGGATTTCCGGAAGGCTTTTGACACTGTGCCCCACAAGCGGCTTCTAATGAAATTGCGTGCTTATGGAATATCTCCCAATTGTACGATTGGATTCACGATTTCCTATCAGTTCATTGTAATTGACGGTAAGTCATCGAGTAAAGCAGAAGTGATATCTGGCGTTCCACAGGGAAGCGTTATAGGTCCCCTACTCTTTCTTGTAATTATAAACAATTTAGGAGACAATCTGAATAGCTCCCTTAGAGTGTTCGCGGGTGATGCTGTCATTTATCGGTCAGTGAAGTCAACAGAGGATCAAAAGCAACTACAAAGCGATTTAGACAAAATTCTACATGGTGCAAAAATTGGCAGTTGACACTAATTAAAGAAAAGTGTGGAGTAATACACATGACCACTAAAAGAAATCCGCTGAACTTCAATTATGCGATAAATCAGTCCAACCTTAAGGTCGTAAATTCTACCAAATACCTAGGAGTTACAATTACGAACAACGTAGACTAGAGAGAACACATAGAAAATATTGTGGGGAAGGCGAACCAAAGGTTACGTTTCATTGGCAGAACGCTTCGAAGATGCAGCAGCTCCACCAAAGAGACTGCCTACATCACACTTGTGCGTCCTCTCCTGGAGTACTGTTGCCCCTTGTGAGAACCTCACCAGGGGGGACTGACGGAAGACATTGAGATGGTTCAGAGAAGGGCAGCTGGTTTTGTTTTGTCACGTTACGGGGAGAAAGCGTCACGGAAATTTTGCACGAATTGGGGTGGAAATCATTAAAAGAATGACGTTATTCATTGCGGCGTGATCTGTTTGCGAAATTTCAATCACCGACTTTTACTTCTGAATGTGAAAATATTTTGCTTGCACCCACCTACTTTGGGAGACCTGACCATCCCAATAAAATAAGAGAAATCATATCGAAAACGGAACGATTTATGTGTTCTTTCTTCCCGAGCGCTATTAGAGAATGGAACGGTAGAGAAAAGTTATGAAAGTGGTTAATGAACCTTCTGCCAGGCACTTAAATGTGATTTTCAGACTATCTATGTAGATGTAGATGTTCTCCTATTTATATTTTTTCAGATGCCTGTGGAAAACGACCATGCTTGCCAAACTTGCATTTTCATCTTGAGCAAAAGTAGCATATACCGCGGAATTTCAAGTCCCAGACTATAGACTGATTAATTATCCGATGGAATTGACAAGAATCAGCTGCCAGAATCTGTCATTTCTCTTGCACAATGAATATTTACAAGTGTCGGTGCGGCCGAAATTTCTTAGCACAAATGTTCAAATGTTTGTAATTCTTATGGGACCAAACTACTTTGGTCATAAGTCCCTAGACTTACAAACTAAGTTAAACTAACCTAATGACAACAAACGCAACCATGCCCGAGGGGGGACTCAACCCCCGACGCGGGAGGCCGCGCGTTCGTAACGTGGCGCTCCAGACCGCTCGGCTACTCCCGCGCGGCTCTTAGCACAACACAGTTTTGAATCTTAAGAACGACTGTCTTTATTAGCTACACTTATTACGTTTTCATTATATTATTGAATCACAATGTGTGTAGTTTAGAAGAATTTTTCCCGTTATATTTTCGACAAATATTCTGGTATAAAAACAAATCACGTTGACAGTGTATTAATTATTAGCGTCTATATATATGCTATTATTAATAAATTGTTATGAATTTTAATGAGTCACATTGCTACACGTCTGAGCGACAAGACATAAAGAGCTAAAAATTTGTACAGTTACCAATGTCAACCCGGGGAATGCTTTAGGCACGGTTTTATGGCGATAGGGTAGCTATTTATCTATATATTTTAATGTGAATGTCTGTTCGGTGTACGCTTATCACGTCCGAAACAACAAGACACAGAGACTTAAATATTTGTACAGTTACTAATTTATACCCGAGGAAGGTTTCAGGCACGGTTTTATAGCATTAGCAATGTGAATAATATAACGCGCAATGCGGAAACAATAATTACTCTTTGAAAATTATATTTACTCTTTGAATGTGGTTTTATTGGTTGCATTGTTGCTTGAGGGTTGATAATGATAAAAGGTTGGAGTATATTGGGATGGAAAGTTATCGGTGTGTATAAAATTCTACGCGTGTGTGTGTGTTAATATTTCGCTCTGCAGCGAAAACTACAGAACGCAAATGAATGGTGTGTGTGTAATTGTTGTCCGAAGTCTCCCATTGTACACTATAGCAGTTGCATGTCGATAGCTATAAGGGAGTGGAAGATGTGGCGGTTGAAAGTCATCAAATTATAAAAAAAATTCGGACTGAAGGCCAGCGATGACGTTTGCGACTCTATAGCAAGGATGTTACATTCAGCGAAACGTGATGCCACAGACCATATCTTTGGTCTATGCGTGCTACAATGTCTTCAGCGCTTTCTCTGTAAGGATAAGCATACGAATAAGGAAATATAAGAATAAATAAATAAAGCAGTAAAAAAATAATTTTTTAAATACATCTATTTAAAAAGAAATCGATTTGACGTTTCGCGCATTACAGCAGGTGATTGAACTGTGATATTATTACAGTCACTATTGTTGAATTTCGTGATTGGATTCTTCGAAACGAGTGCATTTTATGTGTGATTTGATCTACACTACTTACTTTCCTGATAAACGTAAATCATTAAGCACTTCACATAATTTTTTTTTATCTGAATAATGATTAAAAATGTTTGTTTCTTAAAGAAGGTAATTGTATTTCATTTCATCCTTCAAAACCAGTATCTAGCACACTACTGAAAGATAGCTTATCTATCATAATCAACCAACACGCGAGCGGAGCCGCAGGTTTAAGCTAGTTACCTATTAGAGAATACACACAGATGGTGTTCTGGCAATTACAACAATATGCAATCTGTTGGCGGGCGACGTTCATACCCTTATCAGTACATCTACTATCCCCCAGGTGGCATCTGCCACCTTCAGATCGAAAGCGTCTTTCCAAGTGTACTATTCTTTTTTTTCCGACAGTGTATGTAAAGCCTTTGTTTATGTAGTAAATTGAGAAATTTCCGCCTCTTTTATGAAATTCTATGGCAGCAAAAGGTGTTTTTCGTTTATTTACTTAAAACATAGCAGTGAAATTTCATAAGCAGCAATTTCCAAGTTTCTAGTTGGAAAGTTAACCAGCCTGCCCCTCCACCCCGAGACAGTGCTCGCTGCTTTGCTTTCTCCGTCTGCCCACGGAACTCTCTGGCAGCGAAGCCTTGCAACGCAGTGTGCCTTATTAGGTTTACCAATCTGCTGAAATCTGTTCGTCAACGAAAATTAAGAAACCCTGCATGTAATTAAACGCGCAGTAACGAAATTTTAAATTGGTGTGGAACAGCAACGTAACTAGTTCCGCGCAGGTAAAAAGTCGCTAGAACTCGTAAGGTCTACAGTGTTAGAAGACCCTACCGTGTGACTCGGCCACAGGGCTGGCATATCACTCTGGACTGTTTCCTATCTGATGACGTATCTGTGATCTCTGAAGTCTATTCCAACGTAACAGAATACCACAACGTATAAAAAAAAAGATATATACAGGGTGGTCCATTGATAGTGGCCGGGCCAGATATCTCACAAAATAAGCATAAAAAAAACCAACAAAGAACAAAAGTTTTCTAGCTTGAAGGGGGAAAATAGATGGCGCTATGTTTGGCCCACTAGATGGCGCTGCCATAGGTCAAACGGAACTCAATTGCATTTTTTTAAATAGGTACCCCTATTTCTATTACATATTCGTCTAGTACGTAAATAAATATGAATGTTTTATTTGGAACAGTTTTTTTCGCTTTGTGATAGATGGCGCTGTAATATTCACGAAACATATTGCTCAAAATTTTAGACGAACAGTGGGTAAAAGGTGGGGTTTTTACAACACAGAACGTAGGTACGTTTGAACTTTATTTCGGTTGTTCCAATGTGATACATGTACTTTTGTGAAATTATCATACATTATGAGAACGCATGCTGTTACTGTGTGATTACCTGTAATTGACTCATAATTTCAGCAAATGCTCAAAATGATGTCCTCTCAACAACGAGTAGTTCGCCTCCAGTTGATGTTCTCACATGCATTGACAATGCGCTGTCCCATGTTTTCAGACGGTATCGGTGAATCACGATAACAAATATCATTTGTTTCAGGTCGTGGTTGACGTTTCACTTGTGACTGAACACTTCCTGTCTCTTTAAATAACGCAACTATCCGATGAAAGGTTCGGACACTTGAATGATGTCTTCCAGGATAAAGATCAACACACATAGCACAGGACCGTTGGGCATTTTGATCACAATAGCTATACATAAATACGATATTGACCTTTTCTGCAATTGGTAACAGGAGTAATATCACGAAGCAAATGCCGTCCGCACTGGCGAAATGTTACGCGATACCACCTACTTATTCGTTTGTAACTATTACAGCGCAATCTATCACAAAGCGAAAAAGGTGTTCCGCATAAAACATTCATATTTATTTACGTACTAGACGAATATGTAATAAAAATGGTGGTACCTATTTTTTTTTTGTTTTTTGTTTTTTAATGCAGCTGATATCCGTTTGACCTATGGCAGCGCCATCTAGCGGACGGACCATGCGCCATCTGTGTTCCCCCTTCAAGCTAGAAAAGTTTTGCTCTTTGTAGTTTTTTCGTTTGATGATTATTTCGTGAGATATTTGGCCCGGTCACTATCAATGGACCGCCCTGTATATATACTGAGGTTATCCGTTACCATTCGTTATGTAAAAAGTCATAGTTTAATATTGGAATTCAGGATACAACAACGTTAAATTTAATTGACGGCCAAAGCAAACTTTAAACTGTATCTGTTTTCGCAACATAGTGTGGTAAAGTGCTTGGAACTGAAAGAACATATGGAAACATCGACATCTTTTTTCAATCGAAAATATAAATTTACAAATATATCAAACAATATATAAGAGAATAACTAGAGCCTGTTTTCTTTCTCCATTACGATTTTTCCCCTTACATTTCCCCCTACTCAGTTTTTCTCCTTCATTAGCGCCGACTTCTTCGTTTAAGATGTTTATTAATGACATTGCTTCATCAATTTACAATCTTATTCATAAACGCCGTTTGCGACAGACACTCTACTGCAAAACCTAAACAATGTTTTAGTTTCAGACATCCGACATCGATTTCAGAAGAACACTCAATGGGGAAAATATCTAACTCCAGCGAAACATGTTTGGGGAAAAAGAAAAATCAGTGTTTTTCTCAAGGCAGACCCTTGTACTAAAGACTCAAATAACGACTCACAGTCTTAAAATGTTATAACCCAGTCATTACTACTGAGATATTGGGAACCTCTATGTTAGTTGTATTATTACAGCTTGGTAGACGAGTGCAATGTCGCGTATTCTAATGCTCTCGGTGCACGTTCCTTTTTATGTAGAGATCAGGGCACACAAAATTTTCGGTTTAGCTGTGACTACCCCCCGTTTGTATGGCAATTACAACATCTGCCTTAGTGTAGTTATGCTGTAGTATCAGGAACGTACTAAGGGCATTTTTACAGGTTGACAAAATTTTGGGAGCGGCAAAATGTTGATATCAAAATATAATTTTAAGTATGATTTTCTTGTTCAGTGCGTCAGCATTCATGCATTAAATAATTCATTTATCAAGTGCTAACTCTCATTTTACTACCAGTCCAGCAGCATCAGGCGTTCGATGTACGAACGCATTTAGAAGTAGATATCCCCGGAGTGATGAGTGCTATCGACAAGGGATCCCAAATCGATTCCAAATTTCTCTATTCCCGGAATTCTTCTGATACTGTACCTCACAAACGTGTACTAATCAAATTGCGTGCTTAAGGAATATCGACACACTTGTGCGAATATATTAGCGAGTTCATGTCATAAAGGACACAGTACGCTGTAACTGACGAAAAGTCATCGAGTAAAACAGAAGTCATATTTGCTCAAAAAATATGTTGAAATGTTTGTAAGGCTTAAGGGACTTACCTACGGGGTCATCAGTCCCTAAACTTATAAACTACTTATGAATTACTTTATACTAAAGACAACACAAACATCCATGCCCGAGGGGGTATTGGAATACCCGACCGTAGCGGCCGTGCAGACTGTGACTAGCGCGCCGCAGACCGTTCGGCCATTGCGGCCGGCGTCATATCTGCCGTTCACGAGGGAATTATTAAAGGGCCCCTTTTGTCCCTTAGTTTTATGAACGATTTAGAAAACAATCTGAGCATCTCTCTTAGATGTTCGCAGATGATGCTGTCGTTGATCGGTTAGTAAAGTCAGTAGAATATCAAAGCAGCTTCCAAATGATTTATATCAGATATCTGCAAGGTCCAAAATTTTTAAATTGAAGTTAAACAATGTAAACCGTGAATTTATCCATATGAGCTCTAAAAGAAATCCATTAAACTTCATTTAAACGATAAAGCAATCAAATCTAAAGACCTTAAATTCAACTAAATACATAGGAATTACAATTTCGAACAACTTAAATTGGAAAGAAGACACAGAAAACATTGCAGGGAAGGCAAACCAAAGGTCACATTTCCTTGGCAGAACACTTACAAGATTCAACAGTTCTACTAAAGAAACTGCCGACACTACACTTGTGCGTCCTATTTTAGAGTATTTCTGCACATTGTAGAATCCCCACCTAGTGGGACTAACGAACGAGTTAGAGGAAGTTCAATGAAAGGCAGCTTGTATTGTATTATTGCGATATAGGGGAGAGAATGTCACGGAAATGATGCACAAGTTGCGGTGGAAATCGTTAAAAGAAAGGCGTTATTCATTGCGGCGAGATTTATTTGCGAAATTCCTGTCACCAACTTTCTCTTCCAAATGAGAACATATTTTGTTAGCACGCACCCACATAGGGAGACATGATCACCATAATAAAATAAGAGAAATCAGATCGAAAACTGAAGATTCAGGAGTTCCTTTCTCCCGCTCTCTATTAGAGAATGGTACGGTAGAGAAATATCATAAAAGCGCTTAATTATGATTACCGAGTATTTACTTCGTTGTAGATGTGAATGAACAGTATGTAGTAGAAACAGAAGTAGCTAATGCACATAGTGTCTGTCGCAACAGCATCAAGTGTTTGTAAATCTATCGGAGTCAACTGCTTTTTCATCAGTCCGTAGTTTACAGTCTACTTAACCTAATGTAAACTAACCTAAGGTCAACACAACCCCTACGGCAAACAGCCACGCGCACCGCAGCAAGGCGCCCCAATGCGCACGGTTAATCCGCCGCTGCGCAACAGCATCCTCTGTATGTCGCTATATACTCTTAGAACGTGTAATTTGTTGCTTTTTTATTGTTATGTGTTTCCATTGTCTTCTCTACTACTACCACTGCTGATATCGGCTTTGTTTTGTCTGTGTCACTTGGTTCTATGAAATACGCTTGGTACATGAGAGCAAATTCCATACAACTGGAGTCTAGAGAGCTGAGACTCTAGGTATCCGAAGGAAGTTCGAGGGTGAGAGAAAAAGCTCTCCGTGGAGCGCGTAAAATGACAGAGCCACTTCTCGCAATGTTAGCAGACTCCATGGACCAATTAGTCTAAATTAAACAAAGTGGGGCTACCATAAAATTTGAGCTGGATTTAAACACGACAGTGCCACCACAGTAGCGCCGAAGCTCTGCTGCTCGAAATAACGCAATGCATTGTGCAAACAGCAAAAGGTTTTTTTAATGTTGAAAAACAGTCTAGATCGCGAAGGTTACTTTATTCAACCGTTTTCGACCTAGACTTTTTCTCAACATAAATATGTATATAATAGATCCTTTGACTATGTTGTCCACATTATTGAGGAAAAGGCTTAACTACCACAGCGGCTCAGCTGACCGAAATAAAACACTGCAAGCAAAAACCTAGGACAGCTCGCTTAGACGAGACAGGAGGACCAAACACAGCATTTCATACTAAAAGACGACCAGCAACATGAGAACAAAATGTTTGATTGCCGAGTCGTGAATTCAAAGCAGAGAATACAAAGATGAAGGTGGGGATAGTTGACATACTGGGTGAGGCGCGGCACACGTGTGATGCAATGGTTTTCAGCGTGCAAAACGAGTAACCTTAAAAATGGGGGAGGTCTTCAATTGCAAAGATAACAAGGATCCAAGAGCAGTTAGACTAGTTGGTAATCAAACAATATACGAGAAAGAGTACCTGTTCTCGAGCAATCTGTACTGCAGTGCAACAAGAAAGTGTCTTTGTGACATAGATTCGCCAATGAGGTTTCTTGCAGTATTTCCCACTCCGGGTGTGGACATACCATTGCCTAGGCTCACTCGAACACGCAGTGCCCATCCGAAGGTTCAAATGTCGTAAAGCATATGGGACTTAACTGCGGAGTCAGCAGACCCTCAACTTACAAATTACTTATGATCTAACTTATAGTAAAGGCAACACAAACATTCATGCCCGAGAGAGGATTCGAACCTCCGACGCGGTAGGCAGCGCGATCCGCAACGTGACGTTCCAGACCGCTCGGGTACTCCCGTGCGGCCCATCCGAAGGCATATTGTAGAGCTTAGAATGGTATCTGCATAGAAATTAAATTGTCGAGTGTAACACGATGCTTGCAAATTATTTATCTTTCAGCTCCTTATATGACCGTTGCTGCCACGAGGCAAATAAAGAGAAAGAAAATTATTATTTTTTTATTGTCAGCCTACATACGACGGAGGCAGCCTGGTTCGATAAAACGATTTGTAGGAAGAACAAGCTCAAGTTTATAGCAACGTTCTCGCATTTGACTGCATAAGTAAGAACAAAAATGAGTATGTATCGGTGCCTAACAAGGTGGCTTAATGGTTACCACAATAGATTCTCGTTACCATTCTGAGACCTTAGTGGCGTACCATTCCGTATGCGCTGGCTTGTTTGTGTTATAAAACTAAATTTTATTTCCTGGGAGTTGTCTTTCCTGCCAGCCCTCTCAGTTATGTTCTGTAATTGATCTGATCCAATTTTTTCCGGCATTTTATAACCAGATCAAAAATGCTCGTCCTCCTATCGGAGCACAAAAGTGGAAACTATGTTCCTGACTCTGACAGAAAAGTGGAGATCCAGCTGCCTCCCTCCACTTTCTGCCCTCCTCACCAAAAATTTTTGAATGCGAATACATCCGCACTTTTGTAACACAAAACATATTAAAATGATTTCCAATCCATGGTGTACAACAGCAATCAGTTAGAATAAATATTCCTTAAAACCGTCTTGATTGCAAATTTATTTATTAATGACGCGTTTCGCCCTTTAGCAGGGCATCTTCAGATTATCTGCGTGACAGAATTTACACAAAATTACAAGGCGGAATTACAAACGGTTATAATGGTACATGGGCTTATTTTGTGTTAAGAAGACAGTATAAATGGTAAACAAAGCTTACAATGCGCTCTCCGTGGTGTGACACCGTAAGTTGTTATTGCGGTGTTTCTATTTTCTTGGGATGTTTTTTGGTTTTCCTTGTGGCCCTACAAATGTACGGGTAACAACGAATTACAATTGGAACATACTCGGTAAAGATGTGAGAAATCTTGTGATGTGAGTAATCTTAAAAATCGGTTTCATGTTTCTCGCATCTTTACCGAGTATGTTCCAATTGTAATTCGTTGTTACCCGTACATTTGTAGGGCCACAAGGAAAACCAAAAAACATCCCAAGAAAATAGAAACACCGCAATAACAACTTACGGTGTCACACCACGGAGAGCGCATTGTAAGCTTTGTTTACCATTTATACTGTCTTCTTAACACAAAATAAGCCCATGTACCATTATAACCGTTTGTAATTCCGCCTTGTAATTTTGTGTAAATTCTGTCACGCAGATAATCTGAAGATGCCCTGATAAAGGGCGAAACGTGTCATTAATAAATAAATTTGCAATCAAGACGGTTTTAAGGAATACAAAACATATTAAATCTTTTTATCCGGTCTCTCACTGTAATGAAACGTACATACACAGTATCGCTCTTTCATTGCCACCAGAGTCTAAACTGGCAGTCATGAAACTCTGAATGGCAAAAAAATGCAGTTGAAGCTATGTTAGCGCTCTAAGCGACCAGTAGGCTGTAGCAGAAGAATAGTATGATACAAAACGAGTGGTTGCTCTTTTTTTTATGCTGTTTCTTTCATATTTCCTAATTACTGTTTTTGTGGATTTTGTAATACAAATAGGAAAATTCATTAAACTAATATCACTGTTTCTGTTAATAGCGCCGCGGTGGAGTAGCCGAGCGGTCGAAAGCGTCTCGCTGCGGAGCGCGCAGTTGCTCGCCGTGGAGGTTCGAGTCCTCCCTGGGGCATGGGTGTGTGTGTTGTCCTTAGGTTAGTTTAGCTTAGTTTAAGTAGTTTGTAAGCTACGGACTGATGACCACGCAGTTTGGTCCGATAGAATTACAAACATTTGAACATTTTTGTTAATAGCAGTCTATAATTACAAAATATCACCGCTGTGGATACACCGGTTCCCGTTAGATCACCGAAGTTAAGCACTGTCGGGCTTGGCTAGCACTCGGATGGGTTCCCGTCCAGGTCTGCCGAGTGCTGTTGGCAGGCTGGGTGCACTCAGCCCTTGTGAGGATAACTGCGGAGCTACTTCATTGATAAGTGGCGGCTCCGCTTTCGAAAACTGAGATAACGGCCGGGAGTGCGGGCCGCTGACCTCGTCCCCCTCCATACCGCATCCGTTGATGGCCTTGGGGGGGGGAGGATGACACGGCGGCCGGTCAGTACCCAGAGCGCCTCTCCAGGCCTGTCGGACGGAGTTTAGTTTAATTACAGAATATCAGTCCAATGTAATTCGTACGGCTCACCATAGCTGACTCGTAAAGGTTTTGTCCGGAAACTTTTCAAGAGCAGAAACGAATTGCAACCCTTTGTGAACAAGTACAAAAAAACTGATTATGATTATATTTGCGTGTTCTGTGCATGCTTTCATGTTCATCAGTTTTGTTTCAGCGGATTTCGGACATTCTAACACAGTACTGCCCACAAAAATTGCTACACCAAGAAGAAATGCAGATGATTAAAAATGGTATTCATAGAACAAATATATATACTAGAACGTACATGTGAGTACATGTTCACGCAATTTTGGTGCACAGAAACTGAGAAATTAGTACCTAGAACAACCACCTCTGGCCGTAACAACGGCCTTGATTTGCCTGGGTATTCAGTCAAACAGAGCTTGGATGGCTTGTACAGGTACAGATGACAGTGCAGATTTAACACGATACCACAGTTAATCAAGAGTAGTGACTGGCGTATTGTGACGAGCAAGTTGCTCGGCCACCATTGACTAGACGTTTTCAATTCGTGAGAGATCTGGAGAATGTGCTGGCCAGTGCAGCAGTCGAACATTTCCGTATCCAAAAAGGCCCGTACATGACCTGCAACATGTGGTCGTGCATTATCCTGCTGAAATGTAGAGTTTCGCAGGGATCGGTAGAGCCAACGGTCGTAATACATCTGAAATGTAACGGCCACTGTTTAAAGTGCCGTCGATGCGAGCAAGAGGTGACCGAGACGTGTAACCAATGGCACCCCATATCATCACGCCAGGTGATACGCCAGTATGCCAATGATGAATACACGATTCCGATGTGCGTTCACCGCGATGTCGCCAAATACGGATGCGATCATTATTATGCTGTGAACAGAATCTGGATTCATCCGAAAAAATGACGTTTTGTCATTCGTGCATCCAGGTTCGTCGTTGCGTATACCATCGCACGCACTCCTATCTGTGATGCAGCGTCAAGGGTAACCGCAGCCATGGTCTCCGAGCTAATAGTCAATGCTGCTGCAAACGTCGTCGAACTGTTCGTGCAGATGGTTCATGTCGTGCGAACGTCCCCATCTGTTGACTCAGGGATCGAGACGTGGCTGCACGATCTGTTACAGCCATCCGGATAAGATGCCTGTCATGTCGACTGCTAGTCATACGAGGCCGTTGGAATCCAGCACGGCGTTCCGTATTGCCCTCCTGAACCCACCGATTCCATATTCTGCTAACAGTCATTGGATCGCCACCAACGCGAGCAACAGTGTCGTGATACGATAAACCGCAATCGCGATAGGCTACAATCCGACCTTTATCAAAGTCGTAATGGCACGCATTTCTCTTCCTTACACGAGTCATCACAACAACGTTTCACCAGGCAACGCCGGTCAACTGCTGTTTGTGTATGAGAAATCGGTTGAAAACTTTCCTCGCGTCAGCACGTTGTAGGTGTCGCCACCGGCGCCAACCTTGTGTGAATGCTCTGAAAAGCTAATCACTTGCAAATCACACATCCTCTTCCTGTCGGTTAATATTCGCGTCTGTAGCATGTCATCTTCGTGGTGTAGCAATTTTAATGGCCAGGATGGTATTTTCAAATCTATACATCTTGGAGACTAGGTTCTACATCTCATTATAAATGCTCTCTTCACTTTGTCTTTGCTTCTGTGCCTTGTGTGTATCTATCATGATTTCTTTAGCTACTTGGGCGGTATACAACTGAATATCTTCAAAACCGCGACGAGCTAATATTAACAGTTTATACACGGATGTATTATGTATTTGTACCACAGCACTCAGTTTTTAAAACTAGTAGATAACCGCCAAAATATGTCGTTATGTAGCGCTATAATTTTTGTGAAACTGAAGTAGGAAACTAAACTGGCTCTACTGATTTTTTGATTAAACGCAATCAGAAACGTTCACACATTAGGCCTAATTTTGTACAGTAGTACTATGAAGTAGTGGTTACGGATTTTCGTTTCTTATTAGGAACAGAAGTTTCGGAGGGAATGAAATGTTAAAGATTTTCTTCCATGGCTAAAAGTGTAACTCTTGTTGTGGTCTTTAGTCAGAGACTAGTTTGTTTGATGCAGCTCTCCACCCTACTCTATCCTGAGCAAGCCTCTTCATCTCCTCGTAAGAACGGCAACCCAAATATATCTGAATCTGTTTACTGTATCCATCTCTTGGTCTCCCTCTGGGACTTTCCCCCACACACTTCCCTCCAATACTAAATTTACGATTCCTTCATGCCCAAGTATGTGTGCTGCAAATCGATCCCTTCTTTTAGACAATGTATGCCAAAAATTCCTTCTCTCCCCAATTCTGTTCAGTACCTTGTTATTAGTTATGCGATCTAAGCACATAATCTTAAGCATTCTTCCGTAGCACCACATTTCAAAAGCCTCTTTCCTCTTCCTGTCTAAGCCACTTATCGTCCAAGTTTCACTACCATATAAGGCAACACTCCACACAAATGCCTTCAGAAAGGACTTCCTTAAACTTAAATTAATACTCACTGTTAGCAAATTTCTCTTGTTCAATAAAGCTTTTCTTCCCATTGCCATTCTGGATTTTATATCCTCTGTAATACGACAGTCATAAGTTACTTGACTACCCAAGTAACAAAACTGATCTGCTACCTTTATTGTTTCGTTATATAATTTAATTCCTTCTGCATCGCCTGATTTTCTAAGACTGTATTCCATTTTGTTCTTGTTCATTTTATATGCTCCTTTCAGCACACTGTCCATTCCGTTCAATTGCTCTTCCAGGTCCTTTTCTGTATCTGACAGAATTACAATGTAATCAGCAATGTTTTTATTTCGTTACCTGGGACTCTAATTACTTCTCCAAATTTCTCTTTGCTTTCCTTCACAGTTAGCTCAATGTACAAATTGGAGAAAGACTTACGCCCTTCTCAACCACTGCGACCGTTTCATGCCCTTCAACTCTAAAGTATAACTAGCCACCGTAAATGGACACGTGTTATTCAGAAAATTGTTCTTTTACTTCTCAGTTTCCTTTGAAAATGAGGGCTTTCCGGATTATATTTTTGATAGATCCTATCATTCTAAGCGCGACGTGAGCTCCTAAATACGATGGTATTTTGAATCTCCAAATACACATTCAATACACAATCGTTTCGTGGTTTATTTTTTCGACCCAGCCGCTTGTCGGAGCTGTAGTTGTGAAGTTGCAGAAATCCACTGAGTGTTCGCGCCTCTTTTGTTAGACTCTGCTGTCACTGTCTAACAATAATGTTTCTGTCCCACTGTGTCCTATTACTCCCATTTGGCTTTCTCATGTCCGTCTTTACCAAATTGCACTCTCTTCATCCCATTCACAAAATGTTTTTAAAGCTACGGGACAACACTGCAGTAGCCATCAGTCCATACACTTACAAACTATTTAAAATAACTTATACTAAGGACAATACACACACACACACGTGTACACACACACACACACACACACACACACGTATACTCATGCCCGAAGGAGGACTCGAACCTACGACAGGAAGCAGATTCGCACTCCTCAGTAAGGCGCTTTAGAGCGCAAGGCCAGTCGCTCGCGCCTGTTCATCACGTTCTATCGAGCTTCCTGTCTTTGCCATTTTCACCGACTGCTATTGTCATCTCCCAATCTTTCTCTTTCACACAGCCACTGTGTTTCTGCCGCAGTATCCCGTCTGTCAATTCGGTCACTAACTTCTGCACGCTATACATAATCTTTGCGGATGGACTGGTCGGATTTCTAAATACTATTCCAAGAAACATTAACACATGGATAAAGGAAATGGGAAAAGATGGACAACATTTCACTTTCTTATTTATGTGGTGTCTGTTGTTTTCGGACATTTCAGACATGTCCGAAAAGAACAAACACCATAGTAGCCACTGCCGGCCGTAAATTTACGAAATCGATCTACTGAAATACTTCGACCGTTTTTGGGCGGTGAAATAAATTCAATGACAAAGTTGAAAATTTGCTTGTTGCGATCATATTTACACTTATTGATCTTATTTGGAGATGTCCGAAAAGAACAGACACCATATCATTAATCGTAAATATGCCCATAACAGGCAATGACAGGCTTTATTCCATATTGGAATGTGTGCTCCACGACTGTATTTGATTTGTGGTAATTTATTCAGCAATCAATTATAATATAAAAATAATATATATATATATATATATATATATATATATATATATATATATATATATATATATATAAAGAATTTTATATTTATGACGACTGATTGCTGAATAAATTACCACAAGGCAATGACAGTTTCAATGCGGACGCAATCATACGCTCGGTCCCTTGCGAAAATACAGTAAAAGCTGCGAGCAAGAGGAACCAATGTGCATGAAGCACTACAGCAGCAGTGTGCTATAAGTTGAGGGTTTGAAGGGAAGTGTGCCTGCATAGCGAAACTGATTACGGCGACCGCTGGCCCAAAGCAGGAAGTCCGGGTTGGAACCAAGTCCAGCACAAATTTTCAACTTTATAGTTGAATTTATTTCAACGCCTCGAAAAGGTCAAAATGTTCCAATATTCGATATCAAAAATCCTACATGATTCAGACCCGGCAAATCTTACGTATGGACTCCAGGCACTTCATTTTGTCATTCCTCTCTCTTTGGCTCGCCCTGCTGCCTTCTAGATGCTTTCATCTTTTTCACTTCTACTGTCTACATCTCTCTCACTATCCGACTGTGTCCTCCCTTTCTCTCTCACTAGCACTGGCACCTCTCTTCCACAGTCACTTTCTGCTATTCTCTTTTAACGCGGATATGTCCGTATGGCATTAGTTTTTGTGGGGAAGGCAGAATGAGGACTGAAACAGCTGGTTCTCCACTTTCCTGTCAGAGTTTTTAAGCAGCAACATATTTTATTCACGGAATGTATGACATTAACTGCGAATGGGTAAAGTTGAAAATGTGTACCCAGCTGGATTCGAAATCATGTCTCCTGCTGTCTAGAACGTTGTTCTGGCACCTACGGCTAGTACCACACACCGGAACGGACTTCTCAAGCTCGCCTTGTGTCAGACACAAGTTGTCAACTTTACCTTCTCCACTATTCATATTCATAGAATGTATGACATCAACTACAAATGGGCAAAGCTGAAAATGTGTACCCAGCCGGGATTCGAACCCGGGTCTCCCGCTTTCTAAGCAGTTGTACTGACCACTACACCACGCACAAGATCTTTTTCGTGTACAGTTTTGCGAGGAATATATCTACCAATAAGAGCTCTGTCGAAAAACGAGCCTTTTTGCGTATAAATTTAAAGTATTGTACAAATTGACTGTCGGAGGGAATAAAAGGAAGACACGCCCGTCCTACGAAGGGGAACATTTCTGTTTCTTATTACTGAATCCCATATGAGTATTTTCCCAAAGTTTCAAAACTTTATAAGTTGTTCCCCGCATTTGCTGATTTTCTTCCTAATTTGCCTGGATTGGAAAGCGCGCTTGATGTTACAACTGGCTGCGAAACTGAAATATAACTTTTCCTCTCAGATTTCGTGTCAGATACACGTGTACTCGATAGGTCAAATCAAATGTTCAAATGTTTGTACAGATTGAGACTTAACTACGGGGTCATCAGTCCCTAAACTTACAAACCACTTATGAACTACCTAATACTAAGGACGGCACAAATATCCATGCCCGGGGGGGATTCGAACCCCCGACCGTAGTGGCCGTGCAGACCGGGACTGGCGTGCCGCAGTCCCCTCGGCCACCGCGGCCGGCTACTTGATAGTATTTACGATCGTGTACCCTAGCTGTTTATACTTCCAAACAGGCAGCAAAACTTTGCGGTTGTACATAGCGATTAGGCGAGGAGTCTCGCGAATTCTGTCAACGACTGTAAATTGTGTATGGCATTTCACCTGATTCCGTAATTGTTTTGAACAGTGAATTTTCAAAACAATTCGGTAATGTATTTAATTGATCTATGCTGTTTTATATAATATTTAAACACTGTTGTACAAATGTTCAAACGTTTGTAATATTATGGGACCTAACTGCAGTGGTCATCGGTCTCTAAACTTGCAAATTACATAAACTAACTTATCCTAAGAACACACACACACACACACACACACACACACACACACACACACACACACACACACACCTATGCCCGAGGGAGGACTGGAACACCTCTGATGACTATTCTGCCGCGGCAGTCACTGTTGTGATCACTGCTACTCGTAATGTGATTGCAAAAATAAAATTTTATTGATAAGTGATGCCTCTGCGCCAGGTCGAGTGCTTTTCATGCTTTCTCTTGTATATGAACTCCACCGCATTGTTACTCATTAAGGCTCAGAAAAAAAAAAACTGGACGCAACATACGAACCGCGAAATTATTGTTTCGCTGTATCATTTTAACAGAAAAACTGATTTTATTACTCTCAAGCGGTGTACTCAAAACGCATTGACATTGTGATAATAGCAGCTAACGTTCATTACGCCCTGTTTTCTGCCTCATTACCTGCATAAAAAGGTTATATTGTGTAATTTGCTGCGTACAGTAATTAAAGCTGAAATTTCATCCTAGCGATATGATACCTACACTGCTGCAATCGTTTCTCGTTCCCACAATTTTTATCACATTTATCTTACCAATTACCTTCCTAGAATCCTCTTACTGACAATACAGAATAAGCACGTTAATATTGCTTTTGGTTGAAAATAGTCATCTCTCTGCCTCTCACTGCGTATTTTTTACCCTTAGTAAGTAATAGTAATTCCTAGATATTTAGTGTAGTTTACGGCCTTCACTTTGATTGATTTATCTTGTAAACAAAGTTTAACGGATTTCTTTTCGTACTCATGTGGACGACTTCACATTTTTCATTATTTAGAGCAAGCACGGCCAAACACTGCCGCGCGGAGTAGTTATACAATTATTTGTATAGTTTTATTTTAATAAGTCTATATATTTACGTGTTTGATACAGTATGTGTCAGTTTTCACAGTTTTATGCTTTTTAATACTTTCAAATATTACGTGTTGTGCACTTATTACACATTCACAACACAGTTCACACCATTGATATATGTGTTTAAAACGAATTTGCCTATCTCTTTTGTATGTGTTAGCTACATACGAAATGATCATATACTTCTACACTTCAATCTTTTTCGAAATGATTTAATTTACGTTAGTAACATCTCTGTTGTTTTGAACTTGACGTGTCGAAAACTGTCCTTTCTCTTTGAGGATTTCAATAAAGGTTTCTAAATATGTTAAACAGCATTATGCAAAGGTTTTGTTTTTTTCAAGAATTATATCTATTTCTGTTTATCACATGAATGCTGCGTAAGGTGCTTATTTCATTAAAGTATAAAGTTATTGCTTTGGCGAATGAAAAAAGGTAGCAAATATATATTAGTGCCAAAATCTCGATCGTAAAAGTACTCTACGACATTGCCATCTCCACTTAGTAGCCTCACTGTGTTGCAAAAAATGCCTTCCTTCATTTCCCCCTTGCAGCGTTTGGCATATAACCGTCTCACTCCCACACATGCTGCAGGCATTGAAGTGGTGGGGGAAGCAGTGCGCCCGTCAAAACGGATCGCGCCCGAAGTGCGCTAGCATCTTTTCAGAGGAAAATGCACCTAAAACCAGTCTTTTTCAGCTATTGTTTTATTCGTGTTTAAAAAAATATATATTTACTTGTATGAATGAAACTCTATTTTTAAAATAGCTTATTTATGATAATAGTTCATTTAAGAAACATATATCTTTCAGAAGAAGCCTACTGTATGTATAATTGAGCATGTACAATACTAACAGAATCAAATATGGGTCACAAAATTACTAAGGTTTTCTTCAATTCGTGTTTTGGATATTTTCTAAAGCTTCGCGTTGAGATTCTGCCATACAAACAATAATTGTTACCTAAACAGTAAATGTTTTGAAACTTCCTGGCAGATTAAAATTGTGTGCCGGAACCGGGACTCGAACCTGGGACCTTTGCCTTTCGCGGGCAAGCGCACTACCGAGACTCACGATGCCGCCTCACAACTTTACTTCCGCCTGTACCTCGTCTCCTACTTTCCAAACTTCACAGGAGTTCTCCTGCGAAACTTGCAAGACTAGCACTCCTGGAAGAAAGGATATGGTGGAGACATGGCTTAGCCACAGCCTAAGGGATGTTTCCAGAATTAAACTTTCACTCTGCAGCGGAGTGTGCGCTGATATGAAACTTCCTGGCAGATTAAAATTTTAATCTGCCAGGAAGTTTCATGTCAGCGCACACTCCGCTGCAGAGTGAAAGTTTCATTCCAGTAAACGGTTTGTTTTACCGCTCTTCGAGCACATTACAGAGCTGCGTTGGATCTGACCGCGGGACAGTCCAGCGCAGAGCAGTGCTGTGCGGTCTCGCTCTTTCCGCACAAGTGGCTTCTAATGAAATTGCGTGCTTATGGAATATCTCCCCAATTGTGCCATTGGATTCACGATTACCTATCAGAAAGGACACAGTTCGTTGTAATTGACGGTAAGTCATCGAGTAAAACAGTAGTGATATCTGGCGTTCCCCAGGGAAGCCTTATAGGTCCCCTACTCTTCCTTTTGTTTATAAACGATTTAGGAGACAATCTGAATAGCTCCCATACTGTTAGAGGATGATGCTGTCGTTTATCGGTTAGTGAAGTCAACAGAGGATCAAAAGCAACAACAAAGTGATTTAGACAAAATTTCTGCATGGTGCGATTATTGGAAATTGACACTAAATAACCAAAAGTGTGAAGTAATAACATGACCACTAAAAGAAATCCTCTGAACTTCAGTTACGCGATAAACCAATCAAACATTCTACCAAATACCTAGGAGTTACAATTACAAACAACTTTGACTGGAGAGAACACATAGAAAATATTGTGGGGATGACGAACCAAAGATTACGTTGCATTGGCAGAACGCTTCGAAGATTCACCAGCTCCACCAAAGGGACTGCCTGCATACACTTGTGCGTCCTCTCCTGCAGTACTGTTGCCCCTTGTAGGACCCTCACCAGGTGGGACTGACGGAAGATATTGAGAAGGTTCAGAGAAGGGCAGCTCGTTTTATTTTATGACGTTACTGGGGGCAAAAGCGTCACGGAAATGTTGCACGAATTGGGGTGGAAATCATTAAAGAAAGACGTTATTCATTGCGGCGTGATCTATTTGTGAAGTTTCAATCACCGACTTTTACTTCTGAATGTGAAAATATTTTGCTAGCACCCCCCTACTTAGGAAGACATGACCATCCCAATAAAATAAGAGAAGTCAGATCGAAAACGGAACGATTTAGGTGTTCTTTCTTCCCGCTCGGTATTAGAGAATGGAACGGTAGAGAAAAGTTATGAAAGTGGTTAATGAACCCTCTGCCATGCACTTAAATGTGATTTGCAGAGTATCTATGTAGATGTAGATGTAGAAATGAGAGACCATTCTGCATCAAGAGTCAAAAGGAAACGAAACGCAGTGGTGTTTAGGTCGCTGTGATGTGAATTCTATGTTCTAACTAATTCCAAAAGTGTTCCACTGGATTCGATCGGAACTCAAGACAAAGCAGTCTATTTCAGTAAAATACCAGCTGTCGAGCATAAACTGAAGAGCCAAAGAATCTGGTATACCTGCGTAATACCGTGTAGGGTCTCCAGGAACATGCAGAAGTGGCCCCAACAAGACTTGGCATCGACTCGACTAACGTCTGAAGTAGTGTTGAAGGGAACTCTCATTATGCATCTTGCAGGAATGTCCATAAATCTGTAGAGTGAGGGGCTGGAGATCTCTTCTGAACAATACGTTGCCTCCCAAATATGCTCAATAATGTTTATGTCTGAGGAATTGGGTGGCCAGCGCAGAAGTTCAAACTTAGAATAGTGTTCCTGTGGGGTGTTGCATTAACCTGTTGGAATTGCCGAAGTACATCGAAACTCATAATGGACTTGAATGGAAATAGTGGTTACGTACGTGTTACGCATCAGAGTCATATCTAGAGGTATCAGAAGTTCCATATTACTCCAACTGCACACGCCCCACGCTATTAAAGAGCCCATACCAGTTTGAACAGTCCCCTGCTGACATGCAGGGTCCATGGGTTCATGAGGGGTTTTTTTTTTTTCTTTCATGCCCCTACACGTCCATCCACTCGATACAATAGAAAACGAGATTCGTCACACCAGGAAAAAAGGTTTCCAGTCATCAACAGTTCAATGTCAAAGTTGATAGGCCCAGGCGGCTTTATGTCGTGCAGTCAAAAAAGATATACGAGTAGCCTTCGGCTCCAAAAGACCATATCGATGATATTTTTTTGTATTATTCGAATGCTGACACTTGCTGGTGCCCCAGCACTGAAATCCGTAGCATATTGAGAAAGGGTTGCACTTCAACAATTCACTGCGGTCGTCGTTGGTCCAGTTCTTGCAGGATTTTCTTCCGGCCGTATCGATGTCGGAGATTTAATGTCTTGCCAGGTTACCTATATCCACTCGTGAAATGGTCATGCGGGTAAAATCCGCACCCTATCGCTACCTCGTAGATGTTGTGTCCCATCTCCCGTGCGTTAACTACAGCATCACGTTAAGACTAATTTAGATCGTGATAACCATCCGTTGTAGCAGCCACAGCCTAACAAACACAGTCACGACACTACGACTGTATACACTGCGACAGTAGCGCTCCAAGAGGTCGGCAAGCTACATTTCTGAATATGATATCGGATAATGTTGTTTGTATTGATTTTAGCATACTTTTTGCAATGTGGAACGTAAGTGCTATAAAAATAGTAATAACTATAAAATTATTCCACAATTGTCTCTCTTATGTTTCCTAGGGTCTTTGGCAAGGTATGAAACGGTACATTTCAGGACAATTTATTTACGATTCTCTTTTAACCTGCAGCTATTTACTGAATAATTTCTTTCTCTTTTATCAACGAAGTGACTAGTAAACATTATAAGAGTTTAACTTTAGCAGACAGACATCGCTTTTCTATTCAGAAACGTTAAGGTACATTCACAACAATTCCAGTCAGATCATTCAGTGTAGAACGTAGAACACTTGATTAAATACAGTACCTACATTATTTAATGTACGAAATCAGCCACCACAGCTGTAGTGAAGGAAAATCTCACACTGTGACCGTAAAGTTTCGCAACAAATACAACTGTTTCCCAACAAAGAAGAAATCTTTCGATTGTTTCGGGCCGTTGAAATAAATTCAACGGCAAAGTTGAAAATTTGTGCTGGACCGGGATTCGAACCCGGGCTTCCCGCTCTGGGCCAGCAGTCGCCTTAACCAATTAGGCTATCCAGACACGCTTCCCTTCCAACACAAATTCTCAACTTCTAGCCCCCTGCCCATTGATTCCTCTTGCTCCCAGCCTATACTGGATTACCAAGGGATCGAACGTTTGAATGCGTCCGCATTGAAATTGTCAATTGACTGTCGATCGCATATTTTACAATTATTACTATGATGTCTGTTCTTTTAATAATTGTAAAGAAGAAACCGATTCCACATTAGTTATTATATCGATCATAGAAACGGCAGGAATTTTCAAGAAATTCCCTGATTAAACGATACTAATTACATTTAAAAAGTATGCATTTATAAAAAAGACTTTTGAAGTGTAATACTATGCGAATTGTTAGACTCCATACCGAATTGTTACGCGTCAAAAAACGTGCTTATCATAGTAGAAACAGACCACAACGGAAATTAATATTTCCCCACCTGTTTATATCCTCTTCCTTTCAGCGGAGAAAGCATGAAATATACACATATTCCTGAGTATTTCTTCAAGAATGAGTTGTTGCTTATATCACTGAATCAATTAAATTCGCCTCTTCTTGCATTTATTTAACGATTACTCATGTCTCTTGATGTTTTTTAATGCTTATAACCCATTCATTATAGTAACTATTTCGTTAATTGTGTAGAAAAATAATTATAAATAAATACGACACTTACTGCGCCTTGCCCATCGCTAGGTGCGTCAGGGTCGTTTCAACTGTCAGTCGGTAACAAATTTCACACCACTGAGTGTCGCGACTACATATATTAGACTGTGGTAGAAGCAGTGACGGATTTAACGTCTGCGACAGACACCTGATGTGTTGAACTACTGCGCTATGCTCTGAATGATTGAATAATATATTATGTTTGCATATGCATACCTATACGAGGTTCTTTGGCCCTCCAGTGTATTACCACAGTCTAACCACAGACATATTACTAGACTGGCACCAGGCTTCAGTCACAGAGGCAATTTTGCCAGTCTAGTAATGTATGTCTGTGAGTCTAACATATATGAGTCCTTATTTCGACACGCAGAAATTGTCTGCTGCCAGTGAGAAATCGCTAGCTCAATGAGATGCTGCGTGTTTCTTAACCGGAGATTCGGGCGCTACGCGCCGTCACGAACTAGAAAGAAAAAAAATCCGGTTAAGAAACACGCTGCATCTCATTGGTTGACTGCTAGCGAGTTCTCATTGGCCGCAGACAGTTTCTGCGTGTCGAAATAAGGACTCGTCTAACACATACAGTCGTGACAGTCACTGCTGTGAAACTTGTTAACAACTTACGGATGCAACGACACTAGTGTTCCTTCTGGTGGGCAAGCCACCGAAAGAGTGATGTTTGTTTGTAATTATTTGTGTAATTAACGAAATAGTATAATTTTTGCGTTACAAGCAATAGTAAAATCTCAAGAGACATACATAATACGGAAATTATTGTAAAAACAGCCAACCTTAAGTGATTCACTGGTATAAGGAAGAACTTACACCAATGTACGTCATGTACGAATGCTTACGAATATGTGAATATTTGCAGCTTATTCCGCTGAAAGTAATTAGAATATAAACATAAGAGAAAGATAAATTTCTATTATGCCCTGTTCTTACTATGTCAAAAAGTTTTTGAATCATATCAATGGGGTCTAATGTTTCGCACATTTTTAGGCTTCACTCGTCTTCGTTATAAGCGCATATTCTTTTGAGTGTGATTACTTTTAGCTTAAGAAGACAATGTCTTGAAGATTCGTGCCGTTTGTGTTCAGGTGTAGCAACAATTGAGGAATTGGGTTCTTCTTTGTTAAAAACATTTTGATTGCTTTTTCCGTTTTCTTGCCACGACTGTGACGTTTTTACTTAAGCTACAGTTGTGGTGACTGATTTGGGGTATTAAATACAGTAGTTATTGCAATCTACATTCGTTTCCTACGTTGCACTCTGATTGGTTTTCTTGGAATTGTAGTGAAGAAACGTTAACATTCTTAAGTAGAAAAGTGACTTAATCCTAATGTTCCTAGCCATTTTTCTAGTTTTAAAAGTAAATGCATTGATTCAGTAAAAGCCTGTAGGTTACAAGATAATTGTAAATAAACTGTGCTGCAGTGTACTGTTTTGTGCCTTGTCAGGGATCTTAGGAGACCTAAGCAGTATTGCCAGACGTAGGGAATTTTCCCTACACGTAGATACGAAAACGTCAAAACATTTGCGACAGCCAACGTTATAAATTAACAAACCGCTAGTAGCATACTCTGAAAATCGAATCATATAGAATGTTGGACTTCCTTTTTTGTGCTGACTGTGAACTAAATAATTACTGCTGTTCCTACTCTATGGTTGATAGTGTCTCGATGTGTCCTTGTGCTGTCAATAAATCAGTTATGCTCGTGTAACAGAGCACTCGAAATTAGCGGCATATTTGGGAAAACTAATTAATACTGTTCCTCTTTATGGTTGACAGGTTCTTGATGTACCCTTGTCCGATCGATAAATCAGTAAGCCTCTGGTAACAGAGCAGTTGGAATTCGCGGTATAACCTACAGTTGACTCCAATCTGTAACGATCAGTCAATGGAGGAAAAAAAAACATACCTAGCAAGTGAAGCATGATGCCAAATATTTATTTTAAAGTTTTTCAAAATTGTAACATGTCACATTAATGAATTGGTCAACCTCTGCTGGCTGGAATCCTGGGTTCAGCCCCTCCCAGACCCAAATCCTGGCTACGCCCTTGATATAGGGGCTTTAATGAGGTGGTAGGGAACCATGAACCACAGACATTGACGAGGTGGGGTGGCTTGCGTGCCTCAACGATGCAGATAGCCGTACCGTAGGTGCAACCACAGCGGAGGGGTATCTGTGGAGAGGCCAGACAAACGTGAGGTTCCTGAAGAGGGGCAGCAGCCTTTTCAGTAGTTACAGGGGCAACAGTCTGGATGATTGACTGAGCTGGCCTTGTAACATCAGCTAATGTGGCTCTGCTACACAGCTACTGCGAACGGCTGAAAGCAAGGGGAAACTACAGCCGTTAATTTTCCCGAGGACATGCAGCTCTACTGTATGAACATATGATGATGGCATCCTCTCGGGTAAAATATTCCGGAGGTAAAATAGTCCCCCATTCGGATCTCCGGGCGAGGACTACTCAGGAGGATGTTGTCATCAGGAAAGACAATACTGGCACTCTACGAGTCGGAGCGTGGAATGTTAGATCCCTTAATCGGGTAGGAAAATTAGAAAATTTAAAAAGGGAAATGGATAGGTTGAAGTTAGATATAGTGGGGATTAGTGAAGTTCGGTGGCAGGATGAACAGGATTTCTGGTCAGGTGAGTACAGGATTATAAATACACAATCAGTCGGGGGTATCACAGGGGTAGGATTGATAATGAATAAGAAAATAGGAATGCGGGTAAACTACTATGAGCAGCACAGTGATCGCATTATCATTGTCAAGATAGATACGAAGCCAACACCGACAACAGTAGTACAGGTTTATATGCCAACTAGCTCTGCCGACGATGAGGAGATCGAAGAAATATATGAGGAGCTAAAGGAAATTATTCAGACAGTTAAGGGAGAGGAAAACCTAATTGTGATGGGAGACTGGAATTCGGTAGTAGGAAAAGGAAGGGAAGGGAGGATAGTAGGTGAATATGGTCTGGGCAGGAGGAATGAAAGAGGAAGTCGCCTGGTAGAATTTTGCACGGAACATGATTTAATCGTAACAAACACCTGGTTTAAGAATCACAAAAGAAGGTTGTATACATGGAAGAGACCAGGAGACACCGGAAGGTATCAGATAGATTTTATAATGGTAAGACATAGATTCCGGAACCAGGTTATAAACTGCAAGACGTACCCAGGGGCAGATATAGACTCTGACCATAACTTGTTAGTCATGAACTGTAGGCTGAAACTGAAAAAATTGCAGAAAGGTAGGAAAATAAGGAGATGGGACTTAGATAAATTGAAGGAAAGTGAAGTTGTGGAGAATTTCAGAGGGAGATTTAGGCAACAATTGACAGAAACAGGAGGAAATAAAACAGTAGAAGAGGAATGGGTAGCATTGAGAGATGAAATAGTGAAGGCAGCAGAGGACAAAATAGGTAGAAAGGCAAGACCTACAAAAAATCCTTGGATATCACACGAAATACTAGATTTAATTGATGAAAGGAGAAAATATAAAAATGCAGTAAATGAAACAGGCAAAATGGAGTTCAGACGATTAAAAAATGAGATTGACAGGAAATGCAAAATGGCTAAGCAGGAGTGGCTAGAAGCCAAATGCAAATCTGTAGAAGAATGTATAAGAAGGGGAAAAGTAGATACCGCCTACAGGAAAATAAAAGAGACACTTGGGGACAAGAAAAGCAACTCTACGAATATCAAGAACTCAGATGGGAAGCCGGTTCTCAGCAAAGAAGGGAAAGCTGAAATGTGGAAAGAGTACATAGAACAGCTCTACAAAGGAAATGAACTTACAGACAATGTTGTAGGAAGGGAAGAGGACGTAGATCAAGATGAAATAGGAGATGCTATACTGAGAGATGAATTTGACAGAGCCTTGAAAGACCTAGGTCGGAACAAGGCCCCAGGAGTAGATGACATACCCTCAGAGCTACTAAAGTCTCTGGGAGAGCCAGCCATGACAAGACTATTTGAACTGGTGTGTAGGATTTATGAGACAGGCGAAATACCCTCAGACTTTAAGAAAAATGTAATAATCCCCATTCCAAAGAAATCGGGCGCAGACAGGTGTGAAAATTACAGAACCATCAGTTTGATAAGTCATGGTTGCAAAATTTTAACACGAATTATCTACAGGAGAATGGAAAAGCTGGTAGAAGCTGACCTCGGGGAAGATCAGTTTGGATTCAGGAGGAACGTAGGAACCCGGGAGGCAATACTTACCTTACGTCTTATCTTAGAAGATAGATTAAGGAAAGGCAAACCTACATTTTTAGCCTTTGTAGATTTGGAGAAAGCATTTGACAATGTTGACTGGAATACACTCTTTCAAATTTTGAAGTCAGCAGGGGTAAAATATAGGGAAAGGAGAGTTATTTATAACTTGTACCAAAGCCAGACCGCAGTTATTAGACTCGAAGGGCATGAAAGGGAAGCATCAGTTGGGAAGGGAGTAAGACAGGGTTGTAGCCTTTCTCCGATGTTATTCAATTTGTACATCGAGCAGGCGGTGAAGGAAAGCAAGGAAAAATTTGGAATAGGTATTAAAGTACAGGGGGAAGAAATAAAAACATTGCGTTTTGCTGATGACATTGTAATTCTGTCAGAGACAGCAAAGGACCTGGAAGAGCAGTTGAATGGAATGGACAGTATGTTGAAGAGAGCATATAAAATGAAAATTAACAAGAGCAAAACAAAAGTAATGGAATGCGGTCTTAGAAAATCGGGCGATGCTGAAGGAATTAGATTAGGTAACGAAACAATGAAGGTGGTAGATGAGTTTTGTTACTTGGGTAGTAAAATAACATGTGATGGTCGCAGTACAGAGGATATAAAATGCAGAATGGCAATGGGAAGAAAAGCATTTTTGAAAAAGAGAGATTTGCTAACATCGAATATTAATTTGGGTGTAAGGAAGTCTTTTCTGAAGGCATTTGTGTGGAGTGTTGCCTTGTACGGGAGTGAAACATGGACGATAAGCAGTGCGGACAGGAAGAGAATAGAGGCTTTTGAAATGTGGTGTTACAGAAGAATGCTGAAGATTAGGTGGGTAGATCGCATAACCAATGAAGAAGTACTGAACAGAATTGGTGATAAAAGGAATTTTTGGCATACCCTGGCTAAAAGAAGGGATCGCTTGGTAGGACACATTCTTAGACATCGGGGAATCGTAAATTTAGCATTAGAGGGAAGTGTGTGGGGGAAAAATCGCAGAGGGAGACCAAGAGACGCGTATAGTAAGCAGATTCAAGTGGATGTGGGTTGCCGTTCTTATGAGGAGATGAAAAGGCTTGCTCAGGATAGAGTAGGGTGGAGAGCTGCATCAAACCAGTCTCCGGACTGAAGACCATAACAACAACAGGGAGAAAGTAGGGAAAACGTAGGTACATTTTTGTGAGACTGTGGGTATTTCTTCTCTCTGCCATCTGGCAACACAGGACCTAAGAAAGACAAAGGTGGAGCTAATTTTTAAGTTATTACCTTTTTTATGACACTGCATATGTTCCCTAATGTAAAAAGTGTGTTAAAATCAATACAAATGATACTATTCGCACTCATCCAATATCGTATTCAGATATGAAGCTTGCCGGTGTAACATTTACATGCTATATAAGTAATTACATTTCATTCTATCACTTCCAAACGAGATACTCAGCTTTTCAAGATTACGATGTATGGGGGTTCTGCTCGCTGCAATATTAAAATCCTGGGGCGTCGTGGTAGAAATAAATACTCGTAGGTACAATTTTTCACTTCTTCTTTAATTTTCATTCAAACTTATTCTTCACCAAAACATTTACAACATTAGAATGGAACAGGACTTAGCTGGTAGTACTTCCATTTCAAAACACAGACTGACATAGCTTCCAGTGCACTTTAGAAAAGCCGAAACTCGAACTCCCCCACGCAAGGCGGTGAGGCAAATATATAAAATCGACAATAATGACGTTACATTATCCATTTTTCATAACAATTGAATATACTAATTTACAATTAAGGAACACACAAAGAAAACATTTCATGTACACAAAAATAATCGCAATATAGAATGAAAACTATACACACAATAATTTTAGATGCCGCTTTTTTTTTTAAGTTTTAATCACGCTACTCTTTGTTTGATAACAAACCAATATGTTAAATGTCAATTAATTTGTTAAAAAGTACATCATATATGTTCCTAACATATATTGAACTACACAATATCTTGTCAATTCTCAAAATAAGTTCAAAATCTCACGTCAGTCAATATATACAAAGAATTACGATATTCAAATTTTGACTATTATGTTAATTAACAAAATTAGCTGGTCAATACAACTTGTTTATGAGCCTAACATATATACATTGCTATTTATTTTAATGTCTGTATGTTTTACAAAAGTTTGTACCCTTCAATCTGTCTATTTATTGAAATAATGTACGATGACAAATGTATTGTTTATAGAACTGTCTGGAAACGTCTTATACAAATCTCTTAATTAATGGAATCTATCACTTGTTTTGATCACAGTATCACCGAGACACTGTCCTACACTGATTCCTAGACTGGCTATTTCGTCGCCGGCCGCGGTGGCCGAGGGGACTCAGGCGCTCCAGTCACGGTCTGCACGGCCACTACGGTCGGGGGGCTGGAATCCCCCCTCGGGCATGGATATTTGTGCTGTCCTTAGTATTAGCTAGTTCATAAGTGGTTTGTAAGTTTAGGGACTGATGACCCCGTAGTTAAGTCCCATAAGCTCTACAAACATTTTAACATTTGAGCTATTTCGTTTGTAACTTCACACGCAAAATATATCACTATTACACCACACGATTCCGGGTCCGGCGCAGACGGTATCGTACAATAACATTGAGATGAGAGGTCCAGAAGTATCATCACACCGGTCGCTTGGAGCACTGCTGTCACAGTGTACCACAAATATCTGTTGGAGCGTCGTCACTGTGTAAGTTAGACTAAACGTATGCGTGGTCTGTTACTAAACGTACGCATGGACATTGCAACAATTTCAGCGCAAAGAACGTCCCTAGGGCGCGCGAATAAGGCCTGTGCAGACAGAAGGCGGCCTTGAACGGCGTGGTGGCGGCCTTCTGCTCGTTACGCCATCACGCTGGTCACACAAAGGGAGGCTCTGACGCCGCCCCCAGACGCCCCCGCCTCGGCAGCCTCCAGACTGGGAGCCGTGCCGAGGTCAGCGCGACGCGGATGCCTGTAAACGACCCAGAAACTAACCCGAGCTGGAGGCTGTGTTGCATGACGGTCGAATAGATCAGGTGTAGCCGCCGTGGTAGCTCAGTGCCATTGATCTCTATACTATCTGGATGTTGAACTTCAGCTGTCTGAGCGTGCCAGACATAGATATTCATATTTAGTTTCTTGCCAAATTCAAACATGGCTGCTATGAAGCATTACAAGAAAAAGAGAAGAAAATATCTTTCGATTCCGTTGAATTAAATTCCAAATAAAGAGGTAAGAAATTAATTCTTTGTCACGTAATAACTGTTGGAAACTCGTTTGCCAAATTTAAACATGGTGGGCAATGCGAAATCGTATGCGAAACATATGAATCTGCAGCCACATTCTGATGATCATTTCTACCTATGTAAGTGGGAGTCAACAATACATTTTCGCATTCAGACGAGAATGTTGGCGATTGGAGTTTCGCAAGTAGCCCACGCCGCAGCCATAAGCGCCGTTGTTGTAATGATTCCCATCCCAGATCCTGTATCCGTAACGCTGTCTCCCCTGTATCGTGACAATACAAAACGAGCTGCCCTTCTTTGGACTCTTTCGATGTCCTCCGTCAAACCCACCTGATAAGGATCCCACACTGGGCTGCAATACTCCAAAAATGGACGGACAAGCGTAGTGTATGCAGTTTCATTTGTAGTTCTGTTGCATGTTTTAAGGGTTCTGTTAATAAAACGCATTCTCTGGTTCGCCTTTCCCACGATATTATCTACGTGTTCTTTCCAATTTAAGTCTGAAGTAATAGTAATTCCTAGGTATTTTGTGAAGTTTACGGCCTTCATATTTGATTGATTTATCTTGTAAACAAAGTTTAACGGATTTCTTTTCGTACTCATGTGGACGACTTCACACTTCTCATTATTTAGAGTCAATTGCCATTTTTTACACCATACTGATATCTTATTCAGATCGTTCTGCAGTTGGTTTTGATCTTCAGATGATTTTACTAGACGGTAAATGACGGCGTCATCTGCAAACAACCTAAGAGAGCTACTTAGATTTTCCCCTAAATCGTTTATGTAAATAAGGAACAGCAGAGGACCAATAACACTACCCTGTGGAACGCCCGATATCACCCCTGTTTAAGTCGATGCCTTACCATCGATTACTATGAACTGCGTCCTCTCTGACAAGAAATCCCCTATCCAATCACAAATTTTATAATATTTCCACAACTTACAATACGGCCTAACTTTATAATTAAATTGTAATGACAATTGTATTTAACGCTTTAATCTACCGACGTTAATTGTAAAATGCATTTGCAATTATTCGATTTTATATTGTAATTGAAATCTGCCATTATTATTAACAGTGTTAGTGGAGTAGTAATAATAGTCTGCATTTAAAAGAAAGGAAATGGGATTTTCCAATATGGTTCCATGCCTCCCCGGTATTTTGACCCATGATCCATCACAGGGAAAAGCTCGTTTCTCTTTCATATAGTAACGTTCCTTCAGCTCTGTGCACATTCTCAACCTTGCTTCCTTGTGTAGTTGCATCAACTCCTTTGGGGACCCATATTGCACATGTCCGGTACTTCAGCTTATTACAGATAATGTTATGAACTTTACCAATATCTTGAACCTTATCAACTATCATTTCCACAGTCACACAGCGGTCGGCACGAATAATGTCATCAATTCGACTTTCAAGTGAGGGATTTTGTGGTGTCGCACAAGTCTAAAGTGCGCGCCACCTACTTTCGCCGCGCGCCGCCATGCACGCACGGCGCGGCGTTCTTACGACGTCAGCCACGAGCGCCCTCTGTTACAACTCCGCTCGTGGCCACCACTGAACGACATCGTTCACTTGGGACTGAGATAGGAACCAGTTAACACTTCGGAATCAGATAGGCACCAGTGAAGACTTGGCTATCGCATAGGCGCTAGAAATCATTAGTAGGCAGGCCTCTAGCTCAACTATGTATCAGCATTCTGCAGTACTGAGCTATGTAAAAGTTAAGTATTACTAAGTCTCTAAGAAATATAGATCTCGTTCTAATTTACTCTAGTGTTTCTAGTTTCTGCTGTCCCACTGGCTGGTCACCTCCATACTGCACAAGCGTGCATCCTTTATTCCTGAGTCGGTCTCTTTCTACTCGGCCACCGACACCTACGACGGAAACGAGACACAAAAGCAGCGACGAACCTGGGACACAAAAGATTTGAAACTGCAACTGGTCAACCAGAAGGGTATTCGTCAGTCACTGAGTCGCGACCATTTTTTTACTGCTCCACGCACTTGTAAAATTTTGCACGATTCATACAACCTTCACCATAAACTTTAGACATTCTACAGTATATATTCACTGGTTTCTTGCCTTCAGCAAGTAAAAAACAAATATCAGAACGTTTTTCAACTAAAGTGAAACTTTCAAACAGACTTGTCATCTCGAAATGTTTTTTCGAAGCTATAAACAAAATAATGTTGATACATCAGTTGATCAGGGCTCATCCCAGTGATGCCAACTTAAAGCCATAAAAGAACCAAACTTGCCCTACTAATAATTTTTTCCTCTGGCCAATTTGTCTAATTACTGAATGACCCTTGTACTCTCTCTCTCTCTCTCTCTCTCTCTCTCTCTCTCTCTCTCTCTCTCTCTCTCTCTCTCTCCCACAGGAGACAGCAAGTGTGGCGAAGCAACAGGCCTTGGAATCTGAGCTACGCCCACCTTAAAAAGCCCACATTCTTCGAGTTCCATCGAATATACATGGAAATCATGACTAAGATGTCTCTGGGAGTATCCCAAGCCACTATTTTGGTGGCTGGACTATGGAAAACCAGCATTATGCCGTACTTTAATTACAAACTGTCGTGAACAGGCAGTGTGGCGACGTCAAGCGATGCAATTCTATTTCAATGTGGTATATGATTGCACTCACCAGACACTTTCTCCAGAGAGGCAGACGACTGTAAAACGAACCACCTCCAGGGAGTAGTGGTCAGGGCTAGGACACTCGACCGGGTTAAAGGAGAAAGACCATCAATGTATCATAATATCATCGAACGTATGTAACGACGAAGAGGCCTCATACACGTCCTGGACACCAACAATTGGAGACACCTAACCACGCAACAATAAATAAGCACTGCATTTCATGAATATTATACTCAACTTTACACGGCAGCAGATACTGATATGGCGATCGTTGATTAAGTTTCTCAGACAATCCTTGCCAACACTGAACTTGAGACAGAAGCACAGCTGATGCAGGATATTACCGAGGAGGAAGTGGTGGAGGCTATTGGTATGGGAGCAACGAATAAATCACCTGGAGCAAATGGCTCCCTTTGGAATTCTAACGGACCTTTCGATATATGATAGCACCCTTATGGAATAGTATTTAATGTGTCCGGATGTGCCCTTACCGCCCCCTTTGTTGGAGGGAGTCATTATCTCGATACACAAGCCTTCAGGACGCTCACGGATAGAGGACTACCGACCTCTGACGTTTCTTAATTGCAACTTCAAAATATTTTCCTGACTATTATCTGCATGTCTCCAAAGTGTGTTGCGCCAAATTATATTGCTCGATCATACGTCACAAGGCGGAGATGTCAACATCCAGACAGCGCTTGCGATCGCTCTGGCAAAGGCCTTTGTGGAGCCCTTGCATTGACTGATTTTAATCGAGCCTTCAGTACAGTGAGCCATACAAATTCGATTTTACACGAAGTATTTGACAGCCTCCATTCTAGCTACAGTGTACTGTAGCGAAGCGAAGCATTCCTAATTATAGGAGGGGGGAAAGGCAGGTTATTCCTGTTTTTCAGAAGGATTTTCGAACAGATAAACAAAACTATAGGACTGTGCCTCTTACGTCGAACTGCAACATTTTATGTTCGAGTCTTATACCATATCTGGAGAGCGAAAATTCCCTCTGTAGGAATCGACATGGATTCCGAAAACAACAATCATGTGAAACTCAGCTAGCACTATTGATCCACAACACCCAGAGAACAGTGGATAAAATTTCCCAGGTAGATAGCATGTTTCCTGACTTTTTAAGGCGTTCGATATGGTTTGCACAGTCGCCAAATGAAAAAGAAAACAAAAGTGTATGGACTATCAGACCAACTGTGCGAATGGACTGAAGCGTTTCTAGCTGACAGAACACAGCACGTTATCCTCAAGAGAGGAAAGTTTTCTGACGTAAAAGTGATTAGTGATGCGTATCAAGGAAGTGTTATAGGACCGTTGCTATTCACAATATACACTATCAGGAAAAAAATATAGCACCCGAAACGACTACATCGATTTTGATTCCGTGACGGCCATTGCCATGTGCAGGATAGCAGATGTACTGATAATGGTTTCAGTGTCGTCCACCAAGGGATAGCATAGTGACACAAAGGCTGTAGTACCATACGTGTGTACCCTTTAAAGGAAAGTTAACAACTATAGGGCTCAGTGTGATATCACCATGTGAAGAAAACAGAAGTCATGCCATGGACGACAAGGTAGTGCTTGCTACAGCCAAATGAGCGAGTTTAAAAGGGGTCCAATTGTGTCCTCAGTGGCGTGATGGTCTTTTCAGAGAAATGCCACACTAGATGTACGTGCTGTGTCAGTTGTGCAAGGATGCTGCTTGCAATGGTCACGTGAACCCTTAGACAATGTTCTAGACGTACACGGCAGCACAGTAGTCAGCTAATATCTTCATACTGTAAGGGCAGCAGTGAAGATCTTACAGCTATCACAGCACAGATAAGAGGATTTGTGAGCCCAGAGGTGCCAACACGAACTGTTGCCATCTGGTTACTAGCAGTGGGATTATTGGCACACACACTCGAGTAACTACAATAGGACCAGCTTCATTGATTCTCGATATGCTCATGCTGCAGGCAAAGGGCGGAGCTTTTACTTCATTACTGTCGCTGTTTAGCAGTCGCCACATATGTCCAACCCACCAACATGAAGTATACGTTAAAAAAATTCACTTACCTGGTTTAGATTTCTCCTCTTCTATTGCTTCACCTGTTTTATTTATGTATATAAAGAAAATAATAATAGTTTTAAGATCGTAAAACTGCTCTTTGCTTTTAATCTCATAAGTAATATCTGGTGTCTACTTATCTCTGTTATTGTTGTTTCCTCACGTGCTATATTAATACGTAATGAAAATTAAATTGTTAGTCTTTCGTTGGTGAATTTTTTATATTATATTATTACAAATATAGTCTTTTAGTGATTTTGTTACTATTTTGGTTCAAAAGTTAGTAATTGAAGGTAATTAATTACATGCTTGAATACCGACAATTTACTATTTCTGGATGCTCAGGGCTCGTGGGTTGGCCAATTATAAATGAATTCGTCACTAATAAATGAAAAGACTTCTTTCTTGAGAGAAAAACTTCAGAAATATTAATAGACGAAATATTTACAAAATGAAACTCTTACAAGACTGGCTTGCTCCCAACACTTCAGATAATTGAACAAGACTAATTCTACTCTTATGTCTAAAACATAAAAAAGCACCACTGTTTTTTGTTCTCTAAGATTAATTTTATCTCATTTTATGAATTATCTACGGTCTATCAACTGATAGTAAATATATCGTAAATTAACCAGTTAACTATTTAATTATGATTTTCTTTTAAATTCAAGTAAAAAATTCCTCTCCCCTACTCTCCTTCTTACCCATATATCTCCTTCCTCATGTATCATCACAGTGCGGATCGTATATGTCACAAATTTATCTGCTGTTTCTTTATGGTGTTGTTTATCCTTTTTGTGTTCGCCCGTGCGTTTCAAATATTTATTGCCGTGCTACTGGTTGTGGTAATGATCCTCTTTTATTCTGTCAAAATCAGTATTCCTTCTATGTTTGAATTTTACTACTCTGTACCCTTTACCACATAGGATAGTGAAGGAAGTTAAAGAAAATAGAGAATATTTCAGAATGATGAAGAGGGAAGAACTAACAGCTTGAAATGAAGTGAGCTGTCAATTAAGTTGCGTACTTGTAATCGTCACTTGCCTGGCAACGCAGAGTGCTACTGCCCCCTGAGGTTAGACGGGCTGCGGCTGTACCTAGGTGGTCTATTTTCTACCCGCTTTCGATACTCGTCATTTTGGCCCACTTTAGATTACGGTAGTAACACTAAAATGGGGCCTTTTGCGATCGTCTTTTGACAGCTCGAAATTTAAATGAAAATAACGGCTTAACTATTCATCTGACACGACAATTGATTAACCGAATTTGTAGAAGAGAAAATTCTCTACAACTTTGCTCTCTCTCTCTCTCCTTTTTTTTCATATCTTGTAGCGTTTCAAAGATATTTGCAAAAATAACGACTATTTTGGGATGTATGTATGTCTGTCTGTCCGTAATGTGTTCCCTGTTTTTAACACGAACCGTTCAACCGATCAGCACCAAATTTTACAGACATGATTGCAGGCCGCCCTTTTTCAAATTTTTTCGGACAAAAAATACGGTAGTAATACCAAAAAAAGTCGTTTGTAATATAATTGTAATTGCAAACGAACCGTTCATCTGACACGAAAATTGAATAACCTAATTGGTAGAGGAGAAAAATCTCTGCAACTTAGCTTTCTTATTTTTTTTTTTTATTTTTATTTTTTTTATTTTTTTTTTTTTTTTTTTTTTTTTTTTATCTCGTAGCGTTTGAGACATATTTGCAAAAATAACGGAGATTTGGTACCCTCCATTGAATTAACGAAAACCAGCCGTTTGTCATTTCAAGGCAATGGCGCACTAAAAAATTAACAAAAACACATCGTTCTTTGTACGATAAATGATAATCTAGTGTCTACAAATGCCATATTAGCATCAGTTAACAACGGCCATCAGTAGTATGAGATTAAAGGACGCATATTTTGATTGATAGCCGTAGCGTAGTGAGCAAGGCGTTGGACTATGGCGCCAAACGTCGGTGGTTCGGAACCCGCCACTACCTAAACTTTTTTTTCTATAAGGGTTTCAGATTAATTAATTAATTTTTTATTGTTTGGATTATTATTTTAGTCCAAAATGTTTGCAAAATCTTATAAAACTACAGATCTAAAGTGGGCCGTAAAACACGTCAGTGCGATTTTTTGGTTACCACTACGCCTTGACCTGGCTCAGTCATTGCAGCACTCTATTCACTACCCGTTCTTTCTCCGCCATTTCGCCACCTGTCTACTCCCTGACAGCACGTCCAATTGATACAGTGCGTGCAACAGATTATCGAGATCGCTTTTGTTTACATTGATTAATTTTTCTCCCAGAGGATCTTCCCTGTAGAGTTGGAAATCTGCTTACCGGTGTAGCTAGGACAACCACTGTTATAAAAAGCTTCTTCCCTGAAAGATTGCTGTTCTCTTGCTGTTTTGTGTACTTGTCAACCGATTATGATTTAAAAAAAGGCGCTTACAACTCATTGTGCGTGTTGCATGTATTGCTGACACCGGTTCCCCATGAAATGACATCTCTTTCGAACCTACTGACCAAAAACTTTATTTTTTGTTTTTCAGTCATGTTATCTGGAATTATCCCTTCGAACTGCCAAATAAAGGAACAGAATGGATATTTCGTTCTCTTGAGAAATGATGACATTTATATGCACCAGCATGATCCAATGTTCGCCACATTACCTATCCCTCTCCTCCTTTCTTGCTCAACCCATGTTTCAAGTTCCGTTTGAATTAATACTCTATACAATTAACATTTTAAGACATGTCATACGTTTCAGGAATTGCGTTTATCTTTCGCTCTATTACAAATAATTATCCAGGAATGTATTTGCATTACCTTTACAAGTAGTCTCTACCTGAGATATTTATCAATTTAGAGAGACATCACCATCCTTTAGCGTCCTTGTTCTATATTGTTGTATTTGTATTTGATACCTGCTAGTGCATATTTTACTAACCTCTACTTGTTCATTTCTTCTTATTGACTGAATTAACCTGACTTTCCTGTACCCTTATGTTATCACGAATTTCCTTAACTTCACAAACTGTCACAAATCTCCTTAACTTCAGAAACTACTTTGTTGTTAATTCCTGATTTATAATTTTCCAACTTTTTACCCGACTCTTTTGTTTCGTCATCTATTTTTTTCTCGACACTGTTCTGTTTTAGCTTCGTTTACAGCTACCCTGTTTTCCAAGCAATCGAATTCTATTTAGGTTAATTATTTGAGCATTTATTTTTACCATCGTTTTTATTGTTATTTATACTTCGAATTGTTCCCCGATTTCTACTTTAAATTCTTTTAATTACCCCCCGATTTCTTTTTTTTATTTGTATTTTAGATTCCCTGAATTCTGTCGGTATAGAATTAAGCATTAACATTATACTTGACTCATATCACTTTTGACCTCTCTACTACCCTGGTAAGGTATATACTGAACTAGTACTTTTACTTCGTGTACTTGACTCTGTGGAACCTTGTTACTGTTTCGTCAAGATCGCTTGATGTCTACCACATTAACCGGTTTCGACTGAGCTTGCAGACATCATCAGATCTGTGTAACTATGGTGAATCTAGTCATACCAGTAACTATGTAGATCTGTCTATATGGCGTTCCAGGGTTTGTCAAATACATAAAATTACACAGTCATACAATGAAAACTAGAGTCAGACAGAAACATGATTTGTGGTGGAAACAGATGCCGTAACCGAAATTCGGCTCCTGTTATAGTTTCGACCGAAACCAAAACTTGTGTAATTAAGTTAAAAATTCTGTATTTTTAAGTTACACCACAAATCACTAGTTTTTCTACATTTTTCAAGAGCCCGTCCCTGTACGAAGCCTTCTTGAGTGTGTGTAAGCCTAACCAGGAGTCCATATAAGATGACATGGAGGCGAACAGGTTTAGACAAATCAACGGTACTTTTATTAAAGTACTTCAAAATTGGCTCCTTCTCCCTGTTGTGAAATTTTCTACCTACAAACGAAAAACTAAAGGAAGTTAGACATTAAGTAAACTGAACTCTAGACAGTGGTGTCTCGATATTTCAAGTCTCGGACTTACGAGTTTCCCATAATACGAGCATCATAAAACAAAACAACAACTGCGGGTACATTCTATCTTCCCAGAAAAATGAACGCCACCATTAAAACTCTAAGTAAATAGTGAAACGATTTTAAAACCTTTAGGCTGCAACCCTCATGAACCACAGACATTACCGAGGTGGGGTGGCTTGCGTGCCTCAACGATACAGATAGCCGTACCGTAGGTGCAACCACGGCGGAGGGTATCTGTAGAGAGGCCACACAACTGTGTGGTTTCTGAAGAGGGGCAGCAGCCTTTTCAGTAGTTACAGGGGCAACAGTCTGAATGATTGACTGAGCTGGCCTTTTAACATCAGCTAACAAGTCTTTGCATGCAGTTACTGCGAACGGCTGAAAGGAAGGGGAAACTATAGTCGTCACTTTTTCCAAGTACATGCAGCTCTACTATATGAATATATGATGATGGCGTCTTCTTGGGTAAAATATTCCAGAGGTAAAATAGGCCCCCCGGGCGGGAATTACTCAGAAGGATGTCATCAAGAACAACGAAACAGGAATTCTACGGATCTGGGCGTGGAATGTTCTAACCCTTAATCGGATAGGTAAGTTAGAAAATTTGAAAAGAGAAATGGATAGGTTAAAGTTAGATATGGTGGGGATTAGTGAAGTAAGGTGGCACGATGAACGGGATTTTATGATAAGGTCAGTACAGGGTTATAAATACAAAATCAGTTGGTGGTAACGCAGGAGTAGGTCTGATAATAAGAAAATAGGAATATGGGTACGTTACTATGAATAGCATAGTAAACACATTATTGTAGCAGAGATAGACATGAAAACAACACCGACCACAGCGGTACAAGTTCATATGCCAACTAGCTTTGCCGATAATGAGGAGATCGAAGGAGTGTACGAGGAGATAGAAGAAATTATTCAGACCTTTAAAGGAGAGGAAAACTTAATTGTGATGGGAGACTGGAACTCTATAGTGGAAAAGGGAAGATAAAGAAATGCAGTAGGTGAATATGGACTGGGGAAAACGAATGAAAGAGGAGATCGCCTGGTAGAATTTCGTGCAGAGAAATGGGAGGAAGTAATACAGTAGAAGAAAATGGGTAGCTCTGAGAGATGGAGTAGTGAAAGCCACAGAGGATCATATAGGCAAAAGGCGAAGGCCTCATACAAATCCTTGGATAACACAGGAGATACTGAACTTCATTGATGAACGGAGACAATATAAAAATGCATCAAGTGAAGCAGGCAAAAAGGAGTACAGACGTCTGAATAATGAGGTTGACAGGAAGTGTAGCCTGGCTAAGCAGGAGTGGCTTGAGGAGAAATACAAGACTATAGAAGACTGTATAATTAGGGGAAAGATAGAAACAGCCTACAGGAAAATAAAAGAGACATTTGGAAACAAGAATAGCGGCAGAATAAATATCAAGAACTCAGATGGAAAACCAGTACTAAGCAAAGAAGAGAAAGCTGAAAGATGGAAATAATATAAACAAGGCCTGTACAAAGGAAATAAACTTGAAGACACAGTTTTAGAAGCGCAAGACGAAGCAGAGGAAGATGAGATAGGAGATACTATACTGCGAGAAGAATTTGATAGAGCACTACTGATACCCCGTGTGAATTGCTATTATCAATAGGAGAACTATTCGTGAACAAATTGTTCCACCTGGTATGCAAGATGTAGAGACAGGAGAAATACCCTCAGACTTCAAGATGAATATAGTGATTCCAATTCCTAAGAAAGACAAATGTGAAAATTGCAGAACTATCAATTAAATAAGTCATGGTTGTAAAATGCTAACACAAATTATTTACAGATGAATGGAAAAACTGGTGGAATCCGATCTTGGGGAATATCAATTTGGAATTAGGAAAAATGTAGGAACACGCGAAGCAATACATTACAACATATCTTAGAAGATAGATTACAGAAAGGAAAACCTACATTTTTTTTAGCAATTGTGTATCTGGAGAAAGCTTTTGAGTTATATTCAACTTGTACAAAAACCAGACAACGATTATTAGAATCGAAGGTCATGAAAGGGTCGCAGTGGTAACCTTTTCCCAATGTTGTTCAATCCATACATCGAACAAGCTATGAAGGAATGCAAAGAGAGATTTGGAGAGGATACTAAAGTCCAGCGAGAAGGAATAAAAACTTTGCGGTTTGCTGATGACATAGTAATTCTGCCAGAGACAGCAAAAGACCCGGAAGAGCAATTAAACGGAATGGACAGTGTCTTGAAAGGAAGGTATAAGATGAACATTAACAAGAATAAAACAATGGTAATGGAATGTAGTGTCAAAAAAATCAGGCGATGCAGAAGGAATTACATTAGGTAATGAGACGATAAAAGTAGTAGATGAGTTTTGTTACTTGGTAGCAAGATAACTTCTGATGGCCGAAGTAAAAAAGATATAAAATGCACAATGCCTATGGGAGGAAAAGCGTTTCTAAAGAAGCGAAATTCGTTGACAACCAATATTAGTTTAAATATTAGGAAGTCCTTTCTGAAAGCATTTGTCTGTAGAGTAACATTGTATGGGAGTGAAACGTAGACGATAAGGATTTTAGACAAAAAGATCATAGGAGCTTTCGAAATGTGGTGCTACAGACAAGTGATGAAGATTAGATGGGTAGATCACCTAACTAATGAAGAGGTGCTCTACAGAATTGGGGAGAAAAGGAGTTTCTGGCATATCCTGACTAAGAGAAGGGTTAAGTTGGTGGGATACATTCTGAGACATTAAGGAATCGTCAACTTAGCATTAGAAGGAAGTGTGTTGGGTAAAAATCGAAGGAAGACCAAGGGATGAATACAGACTAGAGGCTAGAGGTAGCGGGATACCTCCGGCCAATCCTGCACTGCGCATGAGTCCTTGCGCATGCGTGTATCTGCCATCAGGACGCATGCGCAAAGTTGCTGTCCCGTAGCGCGCCTTGTGATTTACGCAAAGTTGGTGCCCGTTTGTTGCTTGTTGTGCACCTTGTGATTTACTTTGTGTAAATAGTGAGTGCTAATTTAGTTACTTTATCATAATGTATGTGTATCCCGTATGTCAACGTGAATACGAACTCCACTCGGGTTTACGGAGGCATGTTAAAAATCACATTCTTCTAAGAAAGAAGAAATTGTGCTGAAGAAAATAAAGAACAAAGGTTAAGGAGATAATTATATGAAGTTCCTATAAAAAATATTTCTACCAAGTGTCAGCTCTTCGGCGGTATGAAAGACTGTTCCATTCAACCGGTCGCGGTGGCCGAGCAATCTGCGGCACGCCAGTCACGTTCTGCACGACCACTACGGTCAGGTGTTCGAAACCTCCCTCGGGCATGGATATTTGTGCCGTCCTTAGTATTAGTTAGTTCATAAGTAGTTCGTAAGTTTAGGGACTGATGACCCCGCAGTTAAGTTCCATAAACTCTACAAACATTTGAACCTTTTTGGTTCCATTCAGGAAATTCATCTCGTGACCACAATACTACTACTATTTGCAGTATTTGTGACTTCAGAGTTTTTAAGAAAGTGGACATTCTAGAAAATTTTAAAAATATTCACTATGTTAAACTGACGTATCATTTCAAATGTTTGTAAATATGTGGGACTTAACTGCTTGGTTATTAGTCTGTAGCTTACAAACTAAGTTCAACTAACCTAAGGACAACACACACGCCCATGCCCGAGGGAGGACTCGAACCTCCGCGGCTAACAGGGCGCCTCAGTGCGCATGGCTACTGCGCCGCAGCTGATGTATCAGGAAGAATGGTTTCAGTCATTCAGTGATTTCACTTCTTGGAAAGAAGAATTTGAATCCAGTGATAAGGTCCATTCATTAAATTTAGTGGTGTTGAAACTTGCACTAATGGAATGAAAATTTACAGCTACAGGTGGCAGCGGTCTGGCTCTTATACATCAAAGGCCACTGGCAAATGGCACTTGAAGGCACAGGGAAGCTGACAGATAAATGGATTTTGCCCAGCTGCAATCAAAATTAAAGAATCCACCGATGGAACATGTTGTGCTTCCTTTCAGTCTACACATGTGAGCCATTTGCAGCTCAAAAGAAAAGAAAGAGATGAAATTGCGACTAAATTGCTTCAAAGTACCACTTGATGCAGTCTTAGATGATGTTCGAAATTCCATAACAAACAAGCTAGACAAAGTGCATTTGTTAACTAAAAAAGACCTGCGTGATATAGAAAGAAGTTTTAATTTAAATTATGGTGTTGTTAAACATCAGGATGATGGAACAAGTGTCTCTGCATGGGTTAAGGAAATGGAAGAAAGTGGAAAAGGTGTTCTGTTGTACAAGCCACTGGGAAAGACTTCCCTCAACTCGAAAAAAATGATTTTGGGTTAATCATAATGAACGATGCTCAGAGTAGCATGCTACAAATGATTGTTAAAGGAAGGGAAGGAAGAAGTTTAGGAAAGAAAGGATTGACAGTGGCCGCATTTGGGCGTTGATATTAAACAATGGGCTGGACCGGGATTCGAACCCGGGTCTCCCGCTTCGGACCAGCGGTCGCCATAACCACTTTTTTTTTTTTCCCCCTCTATGAGTAGGTCTCTTCGTTGCGGACGCTGATCATTTTTGTTCTTTCATGTTCGGTGTGTTTTTGGCTCAGCTTTTTTATTATAGAGGGTGTTGAGCCCTCTGACCGGGCGTGCTGAGCCACGGCGCCCGGACCACTTGGCCACCCGTGCTCGCTTCCCGTCCGTCTCAAATTCTCATAAGTCGCACGCTATGTTTGTAGCGCCCCTATTGTCCATACCCTCTTACACTCACCATTACGGATTTCCGTGCGAGGTTGGATGTATGACCACATCTGCGGTGAAATAACTGAAGCTAACGCTGTCGTCGCGTTTAAATACTTATTGTATTGGTGTTTGAAAGAACGGACACCACACCAATACAATAACTACAGAAATACGAAGGCAACTGCAGCTGTATGGACGGTACACGTGGTCTCAGTAGTTATGGGAATGAACTTATGACTACATTCATCATATATGAACTGAGGCAACCTTTCCCGTGTACATTTTTAATATCAAACAGGACTGACCAGTGTTGTCAGTTTTTCTTCAGAAAATGTGTCAGAAAACAAATGCAATTACCCCTAATATATTGATGTGGGATAGTTTTTGTTAACACAAATTCAATGTCGGCTTTCACACATCGGAAGTAAATTCCGCTTTGCTTGCTGTGAATTGCTACAATAAGATATGTATAAATATACAGTAAAACCTCGTTTTTAAGTTCCCGGTTTTTACATTTTCCTGCCATTTACACCATTTTTTGTCGGTCCCGTCAAATTTCCTATGTTCACAATGTTAATTTGCCCTCATTTTTGCGTTATCATATTTACACTTTTCCTGCATTTTACACTTTTTGAAAGCATGTTCAAATTGATGCTAGCATGTCTTTTCCCTTAAAGTATAGCACTTAAAAATTATTCGCAGTCGAGTTTCTTGACACTTTGCATTTAATCAAACGTATATTTCGCGTATCATTGTTGGCAGTACATATCTAGTTGACTTACGACGCGCCACCAGCTTCTTTGCCACATTGGCCGGCGTGTACTCAAACAATCAGAACCAGTTGCTTTGTTGATGTGAGAATAAAGAGTTGCATTGTTTTTGTGATACATATTTCTGATTCATAAAGAACGTTATGTCAAAGTTTGGTATTGTAATACCCACAACCTCAAAAAAGCGGTAATAGTGTGAGATGCCAATCCTATGCAAATGTCACAAAAATACTTATGCATATGTTTGCACTCAAGAACATGAATAAATTCTGTAATATTGTCGAGTAAAACATCGAAAAATACAAAAAGAACGGAACTTTAGGAGTTTTACTACGTAAATAATTAATGCCAGTAAAAGGCAGTAATTTTGAAGATGTGTTACACAGCCTGGCAGCAGCATCCAAACGATATCTATCAAAGCGGTTCAGGTAATTTTGAAGATGTGTTACATAGCCCAGCAGCAGCAGCATCCAAACGATATCTATCGAAGCAGTTCAAGTAATTTTGAAGATGTTTCACATAGCCCAGCAGTGGCGTCCTCAATTATAATGAATGAAATTACGTCAAAAATTTCTACTTCCCATAAAATTACCAGTTTTGCCCTGTGCTTAAAATAGTAAGTTTGGTTAACCTTTATTGTATAATAAACTTCCTGGCGAGTATTTAGGTGCCTATTATGTACATATATCACAAACAAACTACGAAAATGCGAGGCTGATCCAGTAAGCACATTTTACTGTTTAAAACACTACTTCCTGCATTTTATGTTTTCCTGCATTTTACACTATTTTACTGAAGTCCCTTGAAAAGCGTAAAAATGAGGTTCTACTATACATGTTTCTGGAATAAGTTTTCGAAATGTAAAATAAATATTTCAGCATGTAGACCCTAAACATCATATTATTCAATGTGCTTACTAAAAGTTTCAATACGTAACAACGCCACACACGAATTAAGACTAGCGCATTAGGGCCACTTGTTGTGTTGCTCTCCACTCTCCAGTTGCTTTGGGTTTTTGAGATCGCACGCACCCCGACAGTTGGCGCATGCGCAATGCAGGAGTGGCTCAAGGTACCCGCTACCACTAGCCGCTAGTTGAATACAGTAAGCAGATTCAAAAGGATATAGGTTGCCGTACGTATTGTGGCTGCGAAGGGGGAGCAGGTCCTACCTACCGCGGCACAATCGGGCGCACCTCCAAGTCCTTGGTGGAGCGCCGATTCGAGATACCAGGACTAATCCTAATGGGGAGCTGGCAGCGTGGAGCGCTGCGTCTAGCGGACTGAAGACCACAACAGCAGTCTGCCAATGCAAATGACTATTTAAAATCATTGTTTTAATAAAGATCATTTTTTACACGTGTATTCTTTTCCAGGTGGATTTTCTTCTTTTTCACACGTAAATTTCTATAGTTTGTGGTGACCCCGGTCCCGTTCACCTCGAACTAACGAGACTACTTTATAGCTACCATAAATTCCACAGTCCTGCATATCTTCTTGTAGGAAGATAGTCCTTAATCTTTAGGTACACAACTAACAAGTCAAATAGATACTATGAAATACCACAGGGCCTCAACATGACTACCAGAATAAAAAATACACAGAAAGTAATAATTTGTTTGCTTCCATTAGTAGCCTTTACGATTCTGCTCTTGAGAGCGCTAGCTTTATACTGCCATTTTCACTTCCATTTTATGCAATCGACAAACAACTTTACATAGTTCCTGTTTGGCGTTCCTGAATACATAGCAGCTTCAATCAGTGCTGCATAAACTATTTCGAAAAATAAAGTCACAACCCCAACTAACAGTATGGTTGTAGCCAGTATAAATGTACGCAAACTGAACAGGAAAAGGTGAGTACCACATGATCAGTGTTTCCTAAACCCATAAATAGTTATTAAAAAAAGCTCCTCACTCTCAAAGAAACTCATTAATAAAACTTTACAGCATACCACCAATAGTGGAGGAACAATCGGCGACAGTGGCGTAACTAGGACTTAGCTTTGGGAAGGGGGGGGGGATAGCTCTGCTTGATGAGCAAAATTTTAGTCAGTTTCCAGACAGACTACCATCTACCACTCCCGTTGAAGAAACTAATTCACTCCCATCCAATGAAAGCTTATGGTAAAACACCCCAAGTATTTTTTTTGGGTGGGGTGGGGTGGGGGGGTTCTGGGGGGGTTCTATCCCCCTCATCCCCCCCCCCATAGTTACACCACTGATCATTTACAAGAGAACGGGATAGCGACCTGATGACGCGAACTGGGAGCCATGAGACAATAAGCAGTGGGATACATGTCCAGACAAAACAATGTACACAGCCCCTCTAATGTAGACCAGGGAGGTAGTGCCTATGGTAAAAGGAGAAGTCGGGGTGGAAACAGGAACTGCCAACACCATGGCAACAAGCTCAGATTGTCGAAATTAGACTGCAGACTCCCATCTACAACACATCACATGCCCTTGCAAGAAACTGACAAGTTCCATTGTTAAACATGGTAGTTGGTAGTCTTAGTATTAAATATAGTACTAGCAATTTCAAGTAATTATAGGATTTATTTGATTTATTTAATTTACTTTTTCTTAAGTAGAAGCATAAGTTTTGCTAGAAATAATAAGTATTTTAAGGAATCAATGTTTTTTTCTTTTATATATATCTGTGTATTTCTTAATGTACTTTGTTAATGTATTGTATCTTTAATTTGTGTCTGTGTGTCATTAACATGTATACTAACAGATAGTTGCAGTGGAAACATCATCGGAGGATGACAAATGGCGTTGCATTCGGTTGTTGGCATCGTCCATGAGCTTTAGGTCATTCTCGTCAGCTGTGGGAATATTTTCTGTCTGCTGTCAATTACATTCACGTCGTGATGTTGATGATGTTGTTGTATGCACATCGTTCCTCCACTGTAGAGCGATGGGTCGTAGGATTTTCAACTTGGTGTCTCTCATCTTTAAAAACACCAAAAAAGTAGCGCATCCTTGCAAAAATGAGGTGTCTTGAAAAGTTGTAATGAAAATCTGTTTGATGGGTGGGCTTCGACATCAGCTGCACAAGTGTGTGCATTCATCGATGGTCTGTTCAAGATGATTTGTGAGGTGTCAATGAAGACCGCCCCAGGCAAGTCTATTTCAAGATGTACCTCGAAGGTGCCAGGTGGCATACATCTGAGTAATTGAAGCGTGGTCCAAGTCAGTGTGACTCTTTTTCATTGGTGTAGAAAGGTTTTGGTAAGGTAGTACCCTGACATTTCCCAATGTGTTTTCCCTTATCAAACAGGATGTCTAAAAACAAACCCTCCTTGTGACATTATAATCATCCAACCATTGAATGCCCTCTATATTTTGTGCAACTTATACGTTCTCGCTTTTCAGGAAACGGATTGCCACCAGCCCCAAGCCATCACTAATTTATGTTACTAAAGTTACAGAGACTGTCAACATCTAACTCGCACACATGACAGTGTTGGAGACACTGCTCGGCACCCTGTAGTAGCTAATAAGAAAATATAAGACTCATTTAGATGGTATTTCAGTAGTTATGGCCAACTCTCTGGACCACAAAGTATTTCTCTTGAACAGCACTATCTACAAGAGTAGAAGCTGTATTAGTATTGATATTGCCTACTCAGTACTTTAGATGGCATGCACCAATGGGGAGTAGATAGAAGAAAAGTAGCTAGGGCATGAGCACATCTGCTTTCTGTCTACTAACCAACACTCAGACAAATAATATTTACACGTATGCCCAGGATTTGAAAAGACATTTTTCTCTCCCCCCCCCCCCTTTCGTAATGCTTTTTCTGTGCCCTCAGCAATATAAGTCCTTTTTGCAATAAGCATAGAATTTTTTTATAAAGGGGGTCGGAGCCTACCGGAAGATGTGATAGGGTGTCAACATTGGCATGATGATCCATCAACCAGTACTGTATCTCGTATTGGAAACAGGAGGGGTACAAGGCCGAGCATTGGAGATGATGGGCCGCCTTGTCCGGAAGAACCACTGACAGGGGGGAACAAAGACACTAATGGGCGATGGTCTGTGTATAGGGTGAACTTAGATCCACAGAGATAAACATAATATTTTTTGGAGCAAAAACGATGGCTAGGACCTCCTTGTCCACCTGTGACTACCAGAGCTGCGCCTCTGTAAGAGTTTTAGATGCAAATGCTAACGGGTGTTCCGATCCATCAGGAAACCTATATGCTAGCACTGCCCCCACATTGTGCTGGGAGGCATCTGCTGCCACCACTAGCGGGACCCCCAGGGTGTATGCAGCAAGGCATGGAACCTAAAGGAGGGCCACTTTAAGTGATTGAAAAGCCCGCTCACAAGCTGTAGACCAGTGGAACGGGACGCCCTTACACAGCAGTTGATGCAGGGGGTGAGCCACTGCGGCTGCCTGTGGGAGGAAGCGGTATTAATAGGCGATCTTGCCCAGGAATACGTGAAGTTCTGGAATAGAAGAAGGATGAGGAAGATCTGTGACTGCACACATGTGATCTGCCAAGGGGCACACCCCGAACCTCTTTACCTAATAGCCCAAGTACTCAACAGATGGTTGGAAGAAAAAAGATTTCTGGAAATTACAACGGAGGCCAGCCTCCTCCAGGACGGAAGCGGAGGTTGGCAATATGGTCAGCAGTGGTGGACCGGACCTCGTCAACACAATATCGTCCATGTAGTTAACGCAACAGGGAACCGGTGCTAGCAACTGCTCCAGAAAACGCTGAAAGACTGGGGGGGGGGGCACTGGCCATCCCGAATGACCCGTCTGTGCAGGCACGATTCCCGAGAATGGGACCCCCCGCACAAAAGACAAGAAATCGGCTCGCTCTCTGAAGTGGGCAACGCACTTCACCTTTCCCCCCACCCGTACGACACCGGTAGGTGCCGTGGTGTGGGAAGGGTGTGCATGATCTGAATGGCCTGCTAGGCTATAACAGGCTAAGTGCACTGAACCCAAAACTCTATCAGTAGGTACGCAAAAAAACTAAAATGTTTATGTCAAAATTTTTTAACATGGCTCATTTGCTTGTTATCTTATACCCAAATGGCACTTGGAGGCAAGCACTTGGCATTGACAATGGTAGAAGCACCAGGCTGATGCACCTCAGTGCTGACTCAGTGATCTATGGAGGAACGCCCCACCCCCCGGCAAGCCTCTTGATCATACTGGGCACAGCTGAACGAGATGACTCTGATGGGGAGATCAAAGTAGCAGTGACAGTGACGTGCCACCACAAGCCAGAAGGCCTGCCTAATCCTCGAGGCTTGAGTACCACCAGGCCGACAAGAAGAATGAATGGCGGCCCCCTTTACTTCGTCACAGCCGCCACTCAATGTGCTGTGGAAAGCCAGAGAAGACCACAATTGAGGCAAACTCCCCACCCCACAGTGCCCCACAGTGATATCAACAAAGAACCAGCCACATAGCCCAGCACCGCTTGTCCCGGTATGCAACGATAGCCCACTGACCTACTTCCAGCACGTGCCACGCCACCTGGTCGACTCCCACTGTGAGAGAACCTGTGATGTAGCTCCCTGCTGCACAGACAACCCTCTACAGACATGGCTACTGCTTCCTGTCCTGCCCTGCCCTGCTGCACAAGGCTGGCCAATGTTGACAGCATACCATAAAGGAATAGGCATGTGTCACATGCGACACCTGCCTCCTGCAATGCACCCACGGCCTATGAGAGACAACACTGCCAGCAGCTCACCCCAGTATATGTCTGCCAAGGTATGCCCCTCATCAAGGTGACACTCCAGTCACTGTACAATCATCAAGTTCATCCCAAAGCACCCCACTCGTCAGCTACAAACTACAAAGAAACCTGCCAGTGCCCCGCCCCCAAAAACAGCGTGTGCCATGACAAAAGTTAAGTTTAGATTTTTTTATTAGGTAATCTTCACAAAAATCACTAAAAGACATATAAATCAATTTTTTTACCCCAGTTGGGACATATACTTTGATAACTTCATATTGCTGTACTCTTTAACTAGACACAAGTGCAAAATGTTCACACAAACAACTGACTCCATACTAGCTCTTAAGGAAACACATTTCTACACATGTTACACCTTGACACACATTTTCTAGGATTTATTTTGCACAATTGTTGCCATGTTTTGACATTCCTGTTGTATTCATAATGATTTGATTTTGACTTAATATTTTATGTAGGTAAATTTATTTACATGTTGTGACACTGTTTACATGAACACATGTTAGAATTTAAGCATACCAGTGTTTACACATTTCACAAGAAATTTATTAAATGTATATTCTTGTTTCTTAAATCAATTTGATAATGTTTACCATAATTACTGTGAGGGTCAAGTTATTTTGAAAGATGAACCATATGTAATTCAGGCCTTCTTTAAAAATTTTCTGGGTGGCAGGCACAAGGGAGAGAGAGAGATCCCGAGTCCCAGTGTGATGGAAGATGTGCCTTCGTGTAAACAACTATAAATTGCGAGGAGAGTTAGAACGCTTTCTTGTTGACTGACATCCTCTCCCACCCCCCTCGAGAGTGAGGCAGTGGTAATACTCTGAACCATTGAGCACAATCTGGTCGTGGGACTGGAGGGCCCCAGTTGCAGCACCCCCGGTCCACAGCTGTACTTGGTGTTAGTATCACTTGCTGCTGTTTGTGAGACAAGATAGTTTAGAAATATTTCTTTTTCATGGTTTCTGGACATTTTTATGTGGGAAGCACCCTTAAATATTGTAGCATGCCCTTAGCCTCCATCGTGTCTTTTGAGCTGTTCACATTTTGTTCAAAAGTACATTTTTTGTTGGGGACTTGCCTGACATTGGTATGTATCGTGTCTGTATTTATTAATGTTATATAATCTGGGTGGAATTAATATTTAAAAGCTTTGGAATTCTAATTTTGTTGTGAATATTGAATGCTTTTCACTTGCAATAGTTCTTGTAATAAACTGAGCTTGATTTTGGTCTTAAACCTTGGGTTTAATTCCGTAGTTAGACAATCCACTGTCATTATTTTGGAGGGGTTATTAATTAATAAGAGGCCATTCCTTGAGTGCATATTTGATTAATTGTTAGGAGGGGTCTGCCACTCCGCACCCCACCTCATTGTCCTCTCCATTTTCTGCACCTAATGACAACTGACCTCTATTTTACATTATCATCATAGTCAGATAAGGAAATGGCCAATTTTGTCTTTCTCCCCATATAATATTATATTCTAACTTGTTTTTACATTAAAAGAAGGAAGGAAGATTAGCATTTAACAACCCATTAACATTGTGGTCATTAGAAATGGTTATATTAGAGTATATCCTCTATACAAAATGTAATTTGACAGGGCCAGATAAAATACAAATCAAAGGCTCTAATATTTTAATTTTTTATTTACTCTATTTTCTTCCTTTTTTCACTAAGGATGAAATGTTTTCCAGAGTTTTAATGATTGATAAAGTAAACTCAATCACAACAATAAGTTTTAACAACTTATATACCTTTCTAAAATGTTGCACAGTTTTACTTTGTATGATTACAAACTTCTGAAATATGTATATAACTTCAGGTATAAATCACAACAATTAGCTACACTGAATACTTAACATTCTTCAGATAGAATTTCAAGTACTTTGTGCAAAATACAAATGACAAAACTGTGCAGTTCATTAAGGTTATAAAAGTAGTTTATGATGTTAATTTCAATTATGGACAGATGTTCACAATACATCTATTTACAAAAGTTAATCAGGGATCATGGTTATCAAGTTCTTAAGTTATTTCGGCACTTTTCTAGAATATCCTTGCGTATACGGGGAAAATCTGGTTGCAGTTTAAGTACTTGTTGGCAGACATCAATGGCCTCTGCGTATCTGTGGAAAAATATTTGAAGAAAATGGTAAATATTAATAAAATGCATCTTCAGACAGACATCAATACCTTGTTTTATTTGTATATGCCATGCTACGAGGCTAGATCAATAGTTATTACTTAAAGAAAGTGCTGAACAACATGCAATCCCTTAAAAGTAGCCAACATGCAAAGTTTCCAGATAATGTCCTTTTCCAGCTCTCTCTTATTTTCTAATCACTAGACATTGTTGTGAATTTTCTAATACAAATGTTAAAATGTCATTAAAGTAACATCACTGCTTCTGTTAATGGCAGTTTATAATAACAAAATGTCAGTGCAGTGTAATTCATATGGCTCACAACAGCTAAGTCGTAATTGAATTGTCTAAAAACTTTTAAGAGCAGATAAAAATTGCAGTCTGACAAGCTCAAGAACATATATATATATATAAACGAAAATTATAGAGGGAAACTTTCCCGGTGGGATAAACAAAAATAAAAATAGAAAAGAGATGACTTACCAAAAGGACCGGCTCGTCGAGAGAAACAAATAAAATCACACACAAACAAGCTTTCGCCACCACTGGCAGCTTCTTCAGGAAAAAGAGGAAAAAAGGGGAGGAAAAGGGAAGGATATGGGTTTTAAGGAAGTGGTAAAGGAGTCATTCCAATCCCAGGAGTGGAAGGACTTACCTTAGGGGGGAAAAAAGGAAGGTAAACAAATACACACACACTCAGACATATGGAAACGCAAACACACCTAGACAGACATTTGTGAAAAGCAAAGAAGTTGGACAGAGATACCAATTGAGGCAGAGGCTCTGTCCACAGAACCAAGGCAAAGATGCTAAAGATAGTGGGCGGGAATTTGAGTTAGCGGAGATTGAGACCAGTTGGGCAATGGGAGGAGAGAATAAACTGAAGGGCAAGTTCCCATCTCCGGAGTTCTGAAAGGTTGGTGTCGGTGGGAAGTATCCAGATAACCCGGACGGTGTAACACTGCGCCAAGATGTGCTGGCCGTGCACCAAGGCATGTTTAGCCACAGGGTGATCCTCATTACCAACAAACACTGTCTGCCTGTGACCGTTCATGCGAATGGACAGTTTGTTGCTGGTCATTCCCACATAGAACGCTTCACAGTGCAGGCATGTTAGTTGGTAAATCACGTGGGTGCTATCGCAAGTGGCTCTGCCCTTGATCGTGTACACCTTCCGGGTTACTGGACTGGAGTAAGTGGTGGTAGAAGGGTGCATAGGGCAGGTTTTACAACGGGGGCGGTTGCATGGGTAGGAGCCAGAGATATATATATATATATATATATATATATATACACACACACCCTAGAATTCTTGGCGACTAGGTTCTACATGTCCTTAAAAACACTCTTTTCACTTTATCCTTGCTACTATGCTACTCTGTTTTGTGTGTACTTATCACGATTTTTTAGCTACTTACCACGCATCACAAGGACTATCTTCAAGAATGTGAAATGCTAATATTAAATTATTTCTCAAAAGAGATAGAGTGGCTGGCCAGTACTTACCTTTGTGCTGTCCCACCAATAGTTACACAAATGAAGAAACAGAAAAGAAGTGGACAAAAAAGGACAAGCTTTCGGAACACAGTTCCTTCCTCAGGTGGGAGAGAAGGGAAGAAGAAAGGATGGGAACGGAAGGGAGAGGTAATTACCTTTCCCGGCGTAATCTTCTCGGGTTTGCAGCCGGATACTAAAGTCAACTTGTCACAATATTTCAGCTGCGCAACTGCCCGCCATCCTCAGGTGAGCATGCTGGTACACAATCTCGCCGTAACTGAGTTCCCAGTGCAATCAGCAGCTCCTTTATGCATCGCGGAAGACACATAGCGCATGCACAAGAAGTGACAATAAGTGCCCTCTGGCGCACAAGACATACAGCGCTCCGGTGGTAGAATCCAGCAAAATCTATCATCGATGATGAAAAAAATTATTATTCAGATTGCTGAAGTACCAATCATTGTTTTTTAACATCTGATAACACAGAGTTCCAAGATTTACTAAGAAGGTAGCCTTTGTCTCTGTTAATCAGATTGTCAGATAATCGAATCTCTATGGATTCCTTTAAGACACAGTCCCAGTAACAAGACGGATTCTACCACCGGAGCACTGTATGTCTTGTGTGCCAGAGGGAACTTACTATCACTTCTTGTGCACACGCTATGGGTCTTCCGTGATGTATAACGAAGCCGCCGATTGCACTGGGAACTCAGTTCCGGCAAGATTGTGTACCAGCATGCTCACCTGAGGATGGCGGGCAGTTGAGCCGCTGAAATATTGTGTCAAGTTGACTTTAGTATTTGGCTGCAAACCCGAGAAGATTACAAACAGATGCTTTTATGAACTGACTGTCTCGGATTGAGGGGGGGGGGGGGGACCCTTTTAACTCCTCCCTACTTCTGCCATTTCATATGCTGCCGTGCCCAGCGAGATCTGCTACCAGTGATGCCATAGTACCTCGCTCCCTACATTGGCTGCACCCAGCAGTGACCGCTGGCAGTGTCTGCGCTGTATCCCCACCCCCGGCTGATGTCATTTCAATATGATAAATTTTATTCCTCTTCTTAATCATGCTGAGAGCAAGTTTCCATGCTTCACTAAGTATTTAGCTGCTGTCAAAATTAATCTGTGGTTCCCTCACTCATGTCTCAATGGCCTCTTATATAATCCCAGAAATTGGATGTCTGGGTCAGAATTGTCATATTCTTGTAGTCCATGACATGTAACACAAAATGACAGTATTCTACAAGTGCCTTATTTGTTGGGCTGTTGTAGTCTTGTGTGTCGCTGATGTTCATGACAGCAATCTTCAACAGATCGCAATGTATGGCCAATGTAGGTCTCTCCACATTGGCAGGGAACCTGATAAACTCCAGATTTATGTGGACTTACGCCATCCTTAATCCTGCCAAGCAAAGCCTTAGATTTGGCCCACAGGTGAAAAACAATCTTCACTTGGTATTTTGGTAGAATTCGCCCTCTCTTGATGGATACCATGCCACAATAAGGAAGAGTTTCTATTGATTTGTGATGTAGGGTTTTCTAAATTTGCCACTCTGTGGAACTATTCTTCCATGCCCTGTGTACCAGTGTTTTCAGCACTGGATAGTGGGAGTTGTCCGCATGCACGTATAAGTCAGTGTGCATTTTCTTGTGGAACACACTGTGGCCCAGTGACCCACCAGGTCTTCTTCTAACTAGCACATCCAGAAATGAAAGCTTTAGTTCCACCTCCACTTCCACAGTGAACTTTCTATTCTGGTGAATGGAACTGAGATGCTCCAGGAATTGATTTCATTTTTTTCCTTCCATGAGACCATACAATGAATGTATCATCAATGTACCTAAAAAAAGGTAGGTTTCCATTTAGCTAAATCTAGAGCTGCCTCCTCGAAATGCTCCAGACACATGTTGGTGACAACTGAAGATACTGGTCTCCCCAAGGTCACTCCTTCTGTCTGCTCATAGTAGCATCATCGAAAAGAAAGTAAGTTGATTTCATGATTTCAGTACATGCCTGTAAAGTTTGGTGATCTTTACATCAAAGATCCATCCAATTAGTTCCAGTTAACCTTGTAAAGGCACCGGTAAAAAGGATAACGACGATGAAGCTCACAAGTATAATTCATGAGTCTAAGGACTCTGGAAAAACAAAAACAAGGGCTCTGAGGCATTCGACAAAATCCACTGAGATTCATATGTGATGTGGACATTTGCCACTATAAGGGCTAAGTATGTCCTTAAGTTGTTTAGTTAGTAGGTATGTTGGGGCATCAATATTGGTAACAAATAGGTGTAATGGAACATTTTCCTTGTGGACATTTGGAAGTCCGTATAGTCTAGATGGGATCAGTGCTTTCACTTGTAGTTTCCTGACAACTTGATCTGGCAGGTCAGAATCATTGAGAAACATCACAGTCTTCCTTTACACTTTCTTGGTAAGATCTGTGTCAATCTTTCAGCATGCATTATCTTCTAGCAGGCATCTCATCATCTCACTGTGGTTCTGCCAAGCAACGACAGAACCTCCAGCAGAAACAGTTAAGGAACCTCAGGAGGATGTTTCCACTGCATTTCTTCCTTTCTTGTGGTGCACTATCCAGCACAACAGGGAGAATTCTTTGGAAACACCAAGTGAAGACTGTTTTTCAACCAAAACTAACACTTTGCTTGGCAGGATTAAGGATGACCTTGGTCTACATAAATCGGGAGATTATCAGATCGCCTGCCAAAGTGGGGAGACCTACACTGGTCAGACGTTGTGTACTGTCATGAACATCAGCGTCACATGAGACTACTACAGCCCAACAAATCAGCAGTAACAGAACACTGTCTTTCTGAGTTACATGGCACGGACAACACAATAATACAACAGTTATGACCCAGACATCCAGCTTCTGGGATTGTATAATTAAAGAGTTCATCAAGATCCGAGTCAGGTAACCACAGATTAATCTTGACAGGGGCAACAAACTTAGTGAAGTATGGAAAGCTGCATTCGGCATAATTAAAAAGAGGAATAAAATTTCTTATAATGAACTGACATTGGATGGAGGTGGCGATAAAGCGCAGACACCACCAGTGGACACCGTTGGGCATGGACAGCATAGGGAGAGAGGGTCTATGACAACACCACCAGCAATGTCATCGTGTGTGGACAGTGTATGAAATGGCAGAAGTAGGGAAGAGATAAAAGGGTCCCTCCTGATCGGATGCAGTCAGTTCATCAGTGCACCTGATGACGGGAACAGGTACGGTTGCTGAAATATTGTGCCAGTTTGATACAGGGATCCAGCTGCATACACATGAATTTTTTCATATAGTAGGTAGCCACCAAAATATGGCAGTATATAGGCCTATAATGTTTGTGAAATTGAAGTATAAAACTAATCAGGCTCTACTGAAATAGTTGGTTAACTGCAATCGTATGTGTTCAGACATTACTTTATACAACAGTAACATTATGTAATTCAGTGGTTAAGCATTTCCGATTATCATTATGGCATTGTCAGCCACACTGGAAAGCAACCAAAGAGTCTGTGCACATGATCCACTGAAGTTATAACATGTAAATTGGGTGCTACACCACCTGTGCACGGGCACAGAGGCGACGACTTGTGGCTGTGCTTTTTTCTCACGTAGCGTGCTACAAAGCACATTCGACTAAGACGCGGACTATTTCAAATCCCTCCAAGAGTACTCCAAATGTCCGCCAGAAGTCTCACTCATTGCTCAACAAAGCTACCACCACGACACCTAGCGGAGAGCATAGCCGAGGCAGAGCCAGCCACATCGGCAGTCCAGGCTAAGACTTGACAAGGTGAGCCTCATATGTTGAGGTGTGTGTTACAGCAGTAATTGGCGAAGAGTTTCACGTTCCGTGCATCTCTCGCTCACTCGGTTCTCCATATGGGCTTATGGATACTGCGGCTGTCATTCAGGCTGTTCTAGAGAGCTTTTACGTCTGCAATCCTGACACTTTGCACTACATTGTCTGCTAGTGTATCTGCGCCTTTGATGTCTCCTCCCCTGTTTCCTCAGAATGACAACTCGGCTGAAGATTGGGACGTATATGAGAAGTGGTTGTGGCAACATTTTCTTGCCTTTGGAGTCATGGATGCTAATATATGTAAGGCCTTGTTTTTGTCCTGGCTTTTCTCCCTGTGTTTATCAATTGCTCAGCCAGTTGGCACCTCTGCGGGACCCAGATGAGATGTGTCAGATGTTGCCTACTTATTACCACAAACACATGCATGTTGTTGCAGCGTGTGTTGAATTCTACCGCTGTCAGCAAAAGCCCCATCAAACTTATCAAGTTTGGGTCGCGGAACTTCAGGGTTTGAGTCGGAGACGTTTGTTTGTTACTGATATTCACAAGGATTCTTATGCTGATTGTATGGTTCATGATGCTGTCATTAGGTTAGCTCCTGACAAAGAGGTTTGTCAACATGCTCTTCAATGTGAAAACCCATCGCTAGCTGAGGTATTGAACATTGCTCAGTCTTTTGGTGATCAAATTGAGGCTTTGTGTGATGTGTCGGCAGTTGATCCTACTTCTCCAGGTCCTTCCTTTATTAATTCACATGGCGTGGAGGATGTAGCAGCAGTAAACACTTCTTCCCACCAGCGCGTAGGACAGCGGCCAGCCGCGCAACAACAGTCACGACAGTCGACACTACGGCCGCACACAATACTTCCATTGTGCCCTTTATGTTTCATATAACATGACCATTCGGTGTGTCCTAAATGCTGTGCCACATGTGATAAATGCAGGAAGAAAGGCCACATTCCGGCTGTAGGCCACTCTCTGTTTTCTGTCGATTCAGACTCTACCATGGACGTTAACTGTGTTTTCCCTACAGCTTCCAGCACAACTAAATTGTTTTTATAACTTAAAATATTGGGACAAATGCTCCACTTACATGTGGATACCAGTGCTGTCATGCCACTCTTAAATTCCCAAACCTATGCAGACCTGGGGTCCCCTGCACTCTCTTTAGTTGATCGACAATTAGTTAATCATAACAAGTAGAGCATTCTGGTTCTAGGAAAGTTCACAGAGTTGGAAACGTATAAAAATGTGGTTCATTCCTTGACTTTTGTGGTTGTAGATGACCCTCATACTGCAAATTTATTTGGCATGGATGCCTTTCAGGCTTTTGGATTTTCTATAACGGACTCCGTCCACCTCGTTTCTGAACATGTTCCCCGCCAGCAAAATGAGACTCTATCCTCTGAATTTTCATCTCTCTTTTCAGGAGGTTTAGATTCTGCCACCAATTTTACGGCGCACAGTAGTCTCAAGTCTATGGCTCGCACTCGGATTTTTTCACACGCATGTGGTGCCCTTTGCCTTGCTCGACCAAGTTAAACAAGAATTGGGTATTTGACTTCTCTGGGTGCTCTGAAGCCTATTATCTCCAGCGAATGTTCGTCGCCCTTAGTGATTATTAAAAAACTTAATGTCCAGTTATGTCTTTGTTGTGATTTTAAGAATACTGTTCAAGTCCAGAGCATCAGTGACACATACCCATTGCCATGTCCAAATGAACTCTTTGCAAAACTTGCCAGAGGTCAGTTTTTCTGCAGACTTGACCTATCAGAGGCGTACTTACAGGTCCCATTGGATAAGGTCTCCAAACAATTTCTGGTACTCAACACACCCTTCGGGTTGTACCAATATCAGCGTCTTCCATTTGGAGTGGCTAGTGCTCCCGCAATTTTTCAATGTTTTTTAGAACAATTAACAGTATCTATTCTAGGGTGTGTTAATTATCAAGATGACTTGTTGTCATGGGTGCCACCAGAGAGGAGCATTTGTCAAATCTTCGTACACTGTTCACAGTCCTTCAGACAGCTGGCCTCATATGCAACCTGTCTAAATCAAGCTTCATCCAGCCTTCATTCATCTATCTTGGCTTTGACCTTTCTAAAAATGGCATCTGTCCCTTGCAACATCATGTTGCTGCAATCACAGCTATGCCTAGGCCCACTGACATTAAAGAGCTACAGGTTTCTAGGCACAATCGTCTATTACCATAAATTTCTTCCTGATGCGGCTATAGTGGCTCATCCTTTACACAAAACACTCCATTTCAGTGGATTCCAGCCTGTGAAAAGACCTTTTAGAGGTTGAAAACCCAACTCACATCTGCTCCTTGTTTGGTCACATATTATCCGGGTCAGTGCTTGGGGTTGGCTACCGACGCTTCTCAGACGAGATTGGGTGCCGTCCTCTCTCACAAATTTGATGATGGCTCTGAATGTCCGATTGCATTTGCTTCCAAGTCCCTCACTGCTACTCAGCAACGATACTCCCAAATCGAGAAGGAGGCACTTGCCATTGTCTATGCCATACAGAAATTTCATGTGTTTCTATATGGGTCTAAGTTTCACCTCATTACTGACCAAAAGCCATTGGTTGCCTTATTCAATTCTTCAGCCTCATTGTCTGATAAAGCTGTCCACAGGTTTCAGCGCTGGGCACTGTTTCTTTCATGGTATCACTATACGATCCACTTTCAGCCCACCGATCAACACACCAATGCTGATACTCTCTCTTGGTTTCCAGTGGGGCCGGACACCACCTTTGATAGTAGTGAGTTGCTGTGTTACCATTTGCTTATAGAGTCTCAGAACATTGTGGACGGGTTTCCCATTGATGCTTCCAGGATTGCTGTGACTATCACTATGGATCTAGTGCTCATTAAGGTGGACTCCTTAGTTCAAAATGGGTGGCTGGAAAAGCCTCCGGGCAAAGCATCGGATCCCTTGCGCAATTACTTTTCTCTGTGCTACCGCCTCCCTGTCTTCCAGGATGTTTTGCTGTTGACTACTGAGGCTCATCTTCTAGGGTCATCATTCCTCGTGCTCTTAGACAGCAGGTCCTTCGGTTGCTTCATAAGGGCCATTGAGGTATGTCTCGCATGAAGAATTTGGCACATCGCCACATGTTCTGACCTGCCATTGATAGCGACAATTTTCACATGATTGCAGCAAGCCTGTCGTGCGCTCGACATCAGGCACCTCTGCACTCTACTCCCTCGCCATGGCCGCCCTCCAAGTGTCCCAAGGAGCCTATTCACGTTGATTTTGTGGGCATCTTTTTCTCTTCATACTGGCTGATTGCTGTTGATGCCTTCTCAAAATTTCCTTACGTAGCTCATTGTGCTTCCACAACCTTCGCAGTCACTATTCAGGCTCTGTCCCGTGTATTTCATACTGAAGGACTTCCCTCTACAATCATGTCTGACAACGGCCCTCGGTTTGCCTCCCAATCCTTTTGAGACTTCTGAGCTCGGCAAGGCATTTGCCATATTCTGGCTCCTCCCTTTTATCCTCAATCCAACGGTGAGGCAGAGAGGATGGTTCACATGTTCAAGGTTCAAATGAGGAAACATGTTGAAGGTTTGTCCACTATAGAGGCCTTGACACATTTTTTGTGCTCCTATCGCTTCACTTTCATTGGGGATAAAAGCCCCGCATAACTGTTACATGGGCGTCAACCTTGCACCCTCCTCCATCTTCTTCAGCTTTCCTTGTCACCATCTTCTCCTGTTCCTGCTCAGCAACCTTCTCTGTATGGCACAGGGGCTAAGGTTTGGGCCCGAGGTTTTGGGTGCCGCCCTAAATGGGTTACCACTATGGTGCACAGTTTGCGATGTTGGCACCTTTGTCAAGTTCGGACCTGCGATGGTGTGGTAACATGCCACCATGATCAATTGCGTCTGTGGATGGGGGATGGGACACCTGGTGGACTTGCTGAGTCCAGGTCACAGCCTCTTCCTGACTCAGGTGGCACCCCTGTTGCAAAGAGGCAACTGCCTTCTTCTTGTGCACTACTTCTTCCTGTGGTCACCTCTACAACTCCTCCAATGCGGCTCCTGCCACTCCAGGTGCCAAGAGAAGCATATCCTCGGGTCTGTGCACCAGACTGAACACCTCTGTGCATCGAGCCTACTGTACCCTTGTCCTCAGGTGATGCGACATCTGTCAGGGATGTTCTGGAGGATAATCACCACCACCATTCACTCTCGCCAGTTGTTGCTAAAGGTCATCAGTGCCATAAGTCTCGCCATTTTTGACCATATCAGAATATTCCAGCAGGAACCTTCTTCAGGGTGAAATGCGAGTTGAACTGCCAGATGCAGAGATGCTGCCTTTGCCACTTTTTCCAGTTCTTGGATGTACATTCAAATACCCTAAGCCTCGTCACTTTGTTCCATTCTCATCCAGGAATCTCTCTTCCCCCAGCGGGGAGTGCCCTTTGTCTTCCTCCATGGAAGGCATGGAGATCGACAACTAAAGGCCTCCTCAGGGGCAGAGCATCTACTTCCCAAAGGGAAGCACGTTCAACTAAGATGCAGACTATTTCAAATCCCACCAACAGTACTCCAAACGTCCGCCAGAGGTCTCGCTCATTGCTCAACAAAGCTACCGCCACAACACCTGGCGGAGAGTGGTGAGCAGAGCCTAGGCAGAGGCAGCCGCGTCGGCAGTCCAGGCTCAGACTTGACAAAGTGAGCCTCATATGTTGAAGTATGTGTTACAGCATAGCGCATGAGTAGATCATAGCCTGTTCATCCAATAGGAAGCTCCAGATGTCGTTGACTATGATTTATCTACAGCTTTGGGCTTTACATAAGTTTATGATACCAGGGCTTTGTCTCTTCTCACGCTTTCTTCCAACTGCACTTCTACTCGGAAACATTTACTAATATATGGCTACCCTTTAAGCTGCTCCATGACTTGTACCACTTTCATGACATCCTTTAATGCTTGCGAAAATAGGAGTATCATTGTCTTCCTAATTTTCTTCACTCATTCGAATGCAGGTTCTTTTATGGAGGTGTTATGCACAAATATTTTAGAGCATCAAAAGCTAATTGATGGGAGCCAAAAGTATAGTTCAAGTGACTATCCTCATTGACCCATTCAGCTGCACAACAACATGGCCAATTATTCACTTCCCAGTCACAAAGATGAACAATTTTCAGCAACAAAGATAATAAGAGCAAGGAAACTCTTCTATCATAGATTTGTCTGCTTTCTAATAGTTTGATAATATTCAGTTGTTACTACATATTTTTGTATGGTTATACAACTGATAATGGAATGTTGATGCAATATCTCAAATTACTCTTAGGTATTTTTGGATCCATAAATTACCCCAAATCTGTTTTATCTGATAAGATGCCAGTATATCTGACAGAGGGAGGAAAACTCTTCTATTTTACAAATATAAGGCTTGAGACACAATTTGATAAAGTGTTAAAATCATTTATTTAGACTCTTTATTAGTTCTTTCAAAATCCTTCTCAGTAGGAAAGGATTAGAAGTTTATATTGAAACTTTTGACACCTCATCACAAGTTAAGGCAAAGTGGATGTGGCCATGTAATTGGGTAAAATCCATGACCTATCTAACAGATACAGCTGCACCACAGGGAAGTAGAGTAATGTCTGCAGTCTGGTCTCCATCTACTCATCCAGTGTACTGCATGGAAGATCTGTGCTTACTTGTGCTTTACTACTCTTGTATGTTATTTAACATTTTTCTTCAATTACTGATTATGATTATGAGCACTGAAGCTGGCAATGTAAAATGTAACCTGGAATGGTTATCAGCTTTATGTGCAGAAGAAACTCTGTGCTTGCAACAACATTGTATAAATAGAACTTGCAATCAAGCATATAACCAAATAAGTATTTACAGTCTTTCATTACATAATTACATTCTGAAGATTTGAAAAAAATCACACCTTTCTCTTCAGTTACCAGAGAAGTCACCATCTTTACCTTATCAAATCACATTGTCAAGCAAGTTTAATTAAATTACACAAAATTTCAATTTATGTTAAAAGGGGCTGACACAAATTCATTCATGTATATCTACAGATTGATACTAAGTTGGTTTTACCATACTACATTACCAAGAGTAATAATATCTTACCTTTTTGCTTTCATGTGACAGAAAGCCAGTTTGCTACCAAGCACAGGATTAGTCCGTCTGCTGAGCACCCAAGCTGTGGAATAGCTCATGGCAGCATCTCGGTACCGTTGTTCTGTCTCTGCAGCCTGACCAAGCAACTCATGTGCACGCACACAACCACGGTTATGTCGTAACACACGAGCTAATAATTCAGAAGCTCCAGAACTAGTGCTACCTTGTGCTTCAGCAAGAGCCAACCAACACCTAACAAAATGTGAAGTTGCAAAATTCATAGTTACAAATTGGTTTGTTTGAATGCTCATGTCTTTGACATGGTTCTTCTAATATTATGAAAGATCTCAGCAACTTATGAGCTAGGTACACTTTCTTAAAATAGAATAAACAACTATTGTAATGATTTTAATCTTGAATAAAGCTGTTGTCCATGTTTTCACCTATCTTTTGATATCTCCCCCTCCCCCTCCATTTTCTTGTATAATACATTGTATCACCTGAAAGGTAGGGGTATTACTTCCTTTTCTTATGAGCTATTAGTTTCATCTCAGAAATGAGTCATCCAGAATTAGGTTTGTTTTTATAATAACAGAAAGAGAATAATGGAAAGTCCAGAATGGATTAAGAACACTATTACAAAAAGATAGATTGCTAGAAGAATCAGATAGACTGCTGTTCACCATACAGATGAAACAATGACTCACACATAAACACTACAAAAAGACTGCTCAACAATTACGCTTTCGGCCCAAAAAGCTTTTTTCAGAAAGATAAAACATACACACACACACACAACTACTTGTCTCCAGCCACTGTGGCAAGACTATAGCTCATAGAACGGTGGAAGTGTGGAAAGAGGGAAGCAGGGGGTGGATATGGAATCTAGGGAGTATGTTAAGTCTAAGACTAATTATATCATTGGGAAGCACTTGGGACATGGAATGGTACACCAACATTCTACAAAGTCATATGACTGTGTGTAGTGTCAGAAAACTGGTATGAAGCCTGTGGTGTCTTGCCTTCCTATATTATCGACAGCATATCTGCTAACGTCTTGTTAAAATGTTCTGGAGGATGGTAGGCAGTTGTTATTCTGTGGACAATGTCGCAACGTGACATTACTATTCATACTAGTTTTGACATAAATACTTTTCCTTGATCAAATATCATTACATGTGGTGCACAATGCATCAAAATAATGTCTTCTGCAATGAATTTTGCTCTCTGAATCTCTTAGGCTTCTGAAGTCGGCACAGATATGGTAACAGCATAGCAGGTGTGGTAGTCAGTACAAACTCAGGCAATTGATTATGAAAAGTTGGCAGTAGGTCAAGGCCAGAACCCTCAGCTATGGAAGTAAGGCCAAAACCCTCAGCTATGGAAGTAGCAGCACAATATTGCTACAAGACTGCAACTTCAACTTGTGCAGTTGGCAGACATGGCATTTAGTGTGACATGCCCCAAGATAAGCCTCAACCTTCTGTTCCTGAGGGGCTGTGGAAAGCATTCTTCAATAGCATCCATAGACTAGACCAACAAAGTGCCAACACTGATGTGAAACTTATAGCAGACCATTTTGTGTGGCCAAGCATTACTAAGGATTTCCCTATGTAAGCAAAGTCAAGTTCAGCATGCCAAAGATGCAAAATTGGCAGACATGTCCACAAACCAATTGGAGAGTTCCCATGTACTATTGAACATATTGCACATGTGCATTAAAAAAAAAGTTTAACAGCCTTGCAACTCTTTAATATAGTAATAAGGACAGTGTACAACTCACCGCAAAGACATGGTGACGAGTTGTGAGCTGTGACAGGCACATACAAAAAACACACACATACAACACTTCAGCTATCGGCCATGGCCTTCTTCAGAAAATAGAACATTCACGCAATCACACAGGCACACAACACAGTCATACAACCATCACCTCCAGCTGCCACACAATACTGTTTTGAAGTGCGGCAGCTGGAGGTGATGGTTGTATGACTGTGTTGTGTGCATGTGTGATTGCATGACACAGTTGCGGTCGTGGGTTCGAATCCCACCTCGGGCATGGATGTTTTGTTTGTGCCATTTTTAGTATAAGATAGTTCATAAGTAGTTTGTAAGATTAGGGACTGATGACCCCATAGTTAAGTCTCATAAGCTCTACAAACATTTGAACATTTTGATTGCGTGAATGTTCTATATTCTGAAGAAGGCCATGGCCGATAGCTGAAAGTGTTGTATATGTGTGTTTTTTGTATGTGCCTCTCACAGCCCATTGCCACTAGAGATGGGCAAAACAGATCTTTTCAGAGATCGGATCAGAAATAGTCATTCACTGGCATGAACTAGATCTTTTTCATGGCTCACCGACTCACCAACTGATAAAAAACGTAAAACGATGTCACATTGCTTTTTGTCACTATACCTTTATCTGATTTGGCCATATTGTGAAAGAAGAGTAATAATTTTATTGTAAGTCCTTAGTAGTTTCGAGAATTAAAATTTGTTAGTTACCCCTACATTAAAATTTAAAAATGTTATAACAGAATTTAAATATATTTGAAGGTGAAATAATTGGAAAAAGAAATAAATATTATTTTTATATTTGTATACTTTCATTCAAAAAATAGAATATTTTGCAGAATAAAATGATACTAGTTCCATATTTATACAGTGAGTAGTTTGCGAGTTTGAGCGAGTTAAATGAAATGTGATAGCGCGAGAGGTGCATGCAGGACGTGGCAACTGCTGTGGCGAAATAGCCATGCGCACTAATGCCGCGTGCTACGTGAGCAACAAAAGCGAGCGACAGCGCGCGATATTCAGTGACGCGACACGGCAGCTACAAGCAGCGACATTCGGCGACACGGCCGGGTGTCTTACGTGAGCGCGACAGATTCTTGCTACAAGATGGCCGCTAGAACCGATCACCTGTTTCTAAAGTCTGGCACTCATAAACAGTAAAATAATGATAGCTCCATAGTAAGTAATAAAGTTTTATTTAATTTAGGAAATAAGGCGTCAAAAGAGTAATGTCCATTAAATTGACAAACGAGAAATATTCGTGGACTATTTCATTCATAACTTCAAATACGAAAAAAAGGCTGTGAAGATATCCAGCCAAATTCTTCGAAAATACGACGACGAGTACAGATACTTTTAACTATGTCGTCAATGAGTTTTTCTTTTGTGAGTACAAACCATCAACAACTGATTAAGTTCGAAGACAGTCTTACCAAAAAAAAAAAAATTAGGTAAATAACTGCGGTGATACTCTTACAGTCGGCATAGTACAGGGGTAGCATTCGGGCTGGTATGATTTCCGTTCCATCTTATATTTTAATTCCTGTAACTACATCCCTTTCACCTGTTTTTTGTGCAAGTTTTATATATTCTCTGTACAGAGCATGTCAAATATTTTAAGTGCTTCTCAGTATATTTTATCTTTAATTGCAAACACACAGCCGGCCGCAGTGGCCGAGGTGACTGAGGCGCTTCAGTCACGGTCAGCACGGCCACTACGGTCGGGGGTTCCAATCCCCCCTCGGGCATGGATATTTGTGCCGTCTTTAGTCGTAGCTAGTTCATAAGTAGTTTGTAAGCTTAGGGACTGATGACCCCATAGTTAAGTCCCATAAGTTGTACAAACATTTGAATATTTGAACATTTGCAAACACATACATCCCGCTGTACCAAACACATTAAATTCGTAATGAAACATTATAGCAAGATATTTTACTCAGAAACGTAATTTTAGACACATCTCGTTTGACATCCTAGTGTTTTCTCTCTCTTCGGAAACAAGTTTGTTGTTACTGTCAAAGATTTGACGCCAGCAGCAAAAATTTCAAATGGACACATTCCCGAAACTAAATGGTTTCAGAGATAGATAACATTAATGCATATTGTTATTTTCTTTGTTATTCGATTATATAGTCATTGTTTTCAACGGGCCAAAATAGTGTAGATGCATAAAAGACGAATAATTTGTTACAGGACACTCGTCTATCAAGTCAAGAAACTGCGTGATATGGGCTTACTAAATCTAAGCAACAGAGAATGCACATTGCACAAGACTTTGTCTCTCTTTCTCCCTTCATGCAAACTACAAGTCTTCGAGAAAAATGGAGTAGGATCTTTTTCGCAGAAATTTTATATAGTTTAACTTTGTACAGTAACGCGTTTTTGCTACAGACTGCATATTTCCTGTTATTAAGAAAAAAACATGTAACATTAAATAAATACGTTCATCTCGAGTACTATTCGAAATAGGACATTAGCCTATATGACGGTTTCTGTTGCTTCAGATGATCGTTTTTGAAGTGAGCTGCAAGCTTTATCTGAACACAGGAGTTGAGAGAACAGAGATATCCGCGGAGTAGCTTTGTTCGGCACCATGCAGTTCGCCAGAGGAGTGGGGGGAATAATGAGCAGCGCGCCACACGGGCGGCTCCGCAAGCGAGCGGAGTCGGGATAATGGTGGGGAGAGGTGAACCGGTGAACCAGGTAACTCACCGACTCAGTTGGCGGTCGGATCGCCTCGATCGCCAGAGTCGTGTGGAGCAGCGAGCTGGCGGGATTCGGGAGCCGCGCGCTCACTGAACCGCATTGCTTGTGTGACTTGCCGACTCTCGACTCACCGATTCTCGACTCGCAGCATGGAGGCGCTGCACGTGTTTAGGCGCTCATTTTTTGCAGTTTTATACTTGCACATGGTCTTTACCACATTCATTTTGTAGCTTAGGAAACTTCTGAAGCATATGGCAAGGGGTTTAGGAAACTTCTGAAGCATGTGGCAAGGGGTGCTTATGCAGCTCATTGCTGTCACCAGAGGGACTTTTCGGATCGGATGAACTACCACTCTTTTTTTCGGATTCATCCATCACTCACTCCTTAGAAGGATCTGGCTCTTTGAATCAGTTCAGGAGCAGATTGCCCATCTCTAGTTGCCACGTCTTTGCGGTGACTTGTATACTGTCCTTATTACTATATTAATAATTACAAACTGGACTTCCCATTATTAGATTTTGCAATTCTTTGAAATAAATAATTATTTCAGTTTACTTGTCTATTCACCTAATAACGTTCAATTCAGTTATTTAAAGTAGATCAGAGCATTTTATTTACTGCAATCTAATTATATTCAACAAGGCTATAGTCCTATTCTAAAAAGTAATTCCACTGTTAGGAAATAGTTTGTTTTTGTGACGGCTTTGCAACAGTAACAGTACCAAACACTATCAGAAAAGCTTTCTTCTTAATTCATTCTTTTGAGAGTATTCCCAGAGGAGAAGGATGGAAGAGGGATGTAATGAAGAGAAGGGCATGAGGAAGCGTACTTCCATAGACACAAGCATAATAAATTATTACAATATGACTTACTGTTCTAAGTAGTCTGCCTCCTCAAAACGCCATGGTGAACGTGCTACCCTTTTAAGCTGGTTGCGTGCACGTGTAGTCTGTTTAAGTTGAGTATATGCCCTTGCTAATCCCAAAGCAAGACCAGCATGATCGCGGTGTATTTCTTGACTAGCTAGAGCAGTCAAATCTTGTAGTGCAAGTTCAACATTGGTCTGCCACATAAAAGAAAAATAAGGCTAAATTAATTTCCTGAATTATAGTTGTCACTTAATATAATTTCACAAATAAAAATTGAAAGTATAATCTGACATTGTCAGAACAGAGATGGGCGGTCTTATAATTAGATAAAATGCTTAAGAATTTTAAACAATTTATTTAAAATTATTTAACATTGGCATAATTACAACTGTCCAATACCACCAGCATTTGATTTATTTTATGCTTTGACTGGACAAGATTTTAGATTTTAACTGATGGAACTGCCAGTTTTATGTTCTGACTGGACATGATTTTTAAATATTTTTTAACTGATGGAACTGTTACTTTTTGACCGCTTAGTTTCACTCCTGTGTCATGGTCTCAATCAAAGAACAGTGGTTCGATAATGACCGAAAGGTCAAAACTGGTCACCACTATATTATATTAAAAAATTAAAAAACAAAAAATTAAAAAAAAAACACTTTGCGGTCTAGGCCAATTTTGTTAATTTTATAAAACTTGTTTAAAAGTCTTAAGCATTTTATCAAAAAATTAAAAGAACTTACATTTTGTTCCAAAATAACTGTCAATCATCAGACAGATCTCAAAAATAACAAATACAGTAAATATTACACCAAGATAAGCAAATAATTGATAAAAATGATGAGCTATTGTGTGTGGCCAGCCACCTGTTTGAATCGGTTGTCTCACACTCACTATCTAAGTTTGTGGCTTAGTTGATTTCTTATGGTTGGGAATTGCTGATGAACAAGACACCTAGTAAATGTTGCCTACAGCCCTCGACCAATAGGAGTGTAAGAGAATGCTCACATAAGGCCTTATCAGACAGGAGCAAAGTGCTGGTTCCAGAATAGACACTTTCTCTACAACTGTTTCCAAGTCTGACAACTCTACCTCTCCTGCACTCCGTAATTTGGCCACAAAGTAGCACCAAACAAAATCCTATCAGGGAGTTTATTGCTTAACATGTGCTGCATGGTGGGCAGAGCATGGGAGACAGTTGTATAATGTTGGTGTGACTCACATACTGCCACCATAGTGCATCGGTAGTGCTCGGCATCAATTTGTCGCCTTGTCGAATCACACTCTTAGTTGCTGGGTCCACTAGCTTCACTGCCTCAAAATCTATTCAATGGAAAAACTGTCCAGACTGCAGGCCATGCTGTGTGACACCAGTCGTGCTGTGGTCACCATGCCATCCACCCAACATTGCAACTGACCAATGTCCACACATCTGACCCACCACATGGTTCTATGTTCCAGGCCAGAGCCTAATAATAAACATACCAACAACACGAGGGCACTGCATGTTTGCAGCTTTTGGCCACCCCTATGCGTCGTAGTTATCATTGTCCTCTGATCACTGCCCCACTGTTCATTGCAATCCATTGCAGACCAGCCTTTGAAAAACACAAAGACCATCTCAGACGATGGGAAGGTAATTAACTTTCTTTGCAGAAATTATTCATTTCACTTAACATCACTTCATTCCACTTTGTAATATTTTACCAGCCTTGGGCTATCATTAGATTATTATTGTACGTCAATAAGGGCCAAAGAATGCTTTTATAGTTTTATGAGTTTAGAAAATATGTCACTACATTTCAGTGATTTGTGCTATCGCAACTGTTAGCTTATATTAAAACACTGAAAACTCCATATTGCAGAAAAGTTATGTGTGGTTTTTCACCTAGAATGATTGCTAAGCAATAAAGATCATTTATTATTTTCCTAACTACATTGCCTACATTGCAACACAGGGGGCATTACCTCTACTTGGCTTCCTAATAGTTTAAATATGAGATTTTCTATGTAACAACAATGAAAGGTCCAGTAAGGAATGTTAATAATAATAATATGTAGATAGGGAACAACTCACCGTAAAGACAAATGTTGAGCTACTGACAGACACAAATAAAGAGACAAAAAACACACACACAATTCTAAATTTTTGGCTGCGGCTTTCCTCAGAAAGAGAACACTCATCCACAAAATCACTCAAGCACACTCACCACACACGTCAGCCATCTCTGGCCGCCCAACACAGTCTGACACGCAGCAAGTGGTAGGGATATATACATAAATTTAAAAACAGGAAGCACACAGTAGGGAAAGTGGCATGAATTGGAAGGAGATGTAGGATATGAGGGGGACTGTGGGGCATGGAATGTAGGATATTAGGTTATCTGAGGTTGAGGCCAGGATGGTTGCAGGATTGTAGGACATGCTATAGGGATAACTTCCATCTCCACAGTTCAGAAAAGCTGGTGGAGGAAGGGAGGATCCAGATGGCTCAGGTGGTGAAGCAGCTGTTGAAATCCAAGGAGTTGTGCTCCACTGCATGCTGCACCACAGGAAAGTTCATATTGCTATTGGCCACAGTTTGACGGTGGCTGTTCGTCCTAATGGAGAGCCAGTTAGTTGTCATTCCAATGTAGAATGCAGAGCAGTGATTGCAGCAGAGTTGGTACATTACGTGGCTGCTTTCACAGGTGGCCGAGCCTCTGATGGGTTAGGACAAGCCTGGAATAGGAAATGCTGGGTGGGTGGATTGGACAGGTTTTGCATCGGGGTCTTCCACAGGGATATGATCCCTGAAGTAAGGGTTTGGGATTAGGAGTGGCATAGGGATAGACTAGGATGTTGTGGAGGTTGGGTGGATGACAGAACACCACTTTAGGGGGGGGGGGGGGGGTTGGGAGGATCTTAGGTAGGATGTTTCTCATTTCAGGGCATGTTGACAGATAATCAAAGCCCTGATATAGGATATGGTTCAGTTGCTCCAGTCCAGGATGGTATTGGGTGACAAGGTGGCTGGTTAGTAGGGTTGGAGGAAAGACTGTTGGTGTGTGAAGATATGGCACAGGAAATCTGTTTATGGACCAGGTCTGCCTTCACAGACAGACCTAGTCCATAAACAGATTTCCCATGCCATATCTTCACACAACAGAAGTCCTCCCTCCAACCCTACTAACCAGCCACGAAGAAGTGCCCCCCCCCCTCCCCCTTGTCACCAAATCCCATCCTGGACTGGAACAACTGCACCATATCCTACATCATGGCTTTGATTATCTGTCAATATGCCCTGAAATGAGAAACATCCTACCTAAGATCCTCCCAACACCCCCTAAAGTGGTGTTCCGTCACCCAAGCAACCTCCACAACATCTTAGTCCATCCCTATGCCACTCCTAATCCTAACTCCTCACCACAGGTATCATATCCCTGTGGAAGACCCTGATGCAAAACCTGCCCAATCCACTCACCCAGCACTTCCTATTCCAGTCCCATCACAGGCTTCTCCTACCCCATCAGACGCCAGGCAACCTGTGAAAAGAGCCATGATGATGTAAATATATTTAATAATAATAGTTTTTTCTGGAAATACCTTTTGCTGAGAAGCCAAGAGAATGAAATTTCCAAGTAATCTATGGCTGAGAGCTTCTTCACTGCCACCTGCACCACTAGGTCTTGGTTTCAGTTCTGCTAATAACCTGTAACATCACATATGTACTAATAATGTATGTTTGATTACTTCAAACAATGTGGAGACACTTTGAGTATGTGAGGTACATAAACCTGCACAAATTGATAAAAAATGGAAATACAGTAATATGAATACACAAAGAGGAGGTATTGAGTAGCAGACAGACATACTGAATAAAAGATTGCTAGCCACAGAGTAGCGAAAATAGTCATGAAGCCAACACCAAGCACTGTAGTACAAGTTTATATGGCAGCTAGCTCTGCTGATGACGAGGAGGTCGAAGAAATGTATGAGAAGATAAAACAAAGTATTTAGACAGTTAAGGGTGATGAAAACTTGATTGTAAAGGGGGACTGGAAGCCGGTAGTAGGAAAGGGAAGAGAAGGAATTGTCTTAGGTGAATATGGACTGGTGAAAAGGAATGAAAGAGGAGACAACCTGGTAGAATTTTGTGCAGAGCACAATTTAATCATCACAGACAATTGGCTTAATCATCATGAAACAAGGTCATATATGAGGAAGAGACCAGGAGACACTGGAAGGTACAAGACTGACTTCATAATAGTAAGGCATAGGTATACCAGATTTTTAACTCTAAGACATATCCAGGGGCAGTTATAGACTGACCATAACTTATTGGTTATGAACTGTAGGTTAAAACTTCAAAAATTGGAAAAAGGTATAAAAGTGAGGGGACTGAACTTCACAGATTCAGAGGGAGCATTAGGCGAGTATTGTCTGAAAGTGAGACGTAACAGACCACTTAGGGAAACACCTAATGACTGTATATTTGCATGTAGGCAACACTCTAACACAGTATGTAACTCTTGTTCCAAAGGGTAGTGTTATTTTTCCTCTGCTGTTCCTCATTGTGGTAACGTGCGGCGCATATGTTCGAACGGCACGCCGCCCGTTACCAGGACTGGCCGCTATGTGGCGCTGGCTGCACTACCGCGCTGCACCCTGCCGGCCGTGGGGCGTTTTGAGAGAGGCACTAGGCCAGCCGTAAACCTTGCCTCAGTTATATGCTTACTGTGCTCGCAAACATGTCTCCGGACAACACTACTAACCAGGACAAGAATGGGTGTTTACAGACGTATCTGGTGTGGACTTCAATGGGACGGTTCAAGGTTCTAGCTGGCATAACGTGCTTAGGTGTGTCATTAGTCGTAACACAATTCGCGATGAAGTTGGTGTTTGAATTGGCGTGTGCTCCGCCGTGGACGATGGTGGACAAGGAAGGACTGGCTCCAGCGGACTTTCAGTTGCCCCCGTGGGGCCAAATCCTGCAGCAATCATTACAGACTGTGGTTGAGTCCGTTCAGCAGTTAACGACAATTGTGTCGGGTCAGGCGGACCATTTTGACTCCTTGGTGTCTCAGTTGCCGTCGGCTCCTTGGCCGGCGTTTCATTCCAGTTCTGTGTCTCCCACTACAGTGTTTCTGCCTCCATTCTCTGGCTTTGACGATTCTTTAGAAGATTGGGACTCTTATGAAAACCGGCTACGTCAACATTTCCTTGAGTTCGGTGTGTCCGACCTGGCGTTGTGTAAGGCTTTATTTCTTTCGTGGGTCTCCCCTCACATCTATCAACTTTTGCGTCAATTAGCCCCTCTGCAGGAACCAGCTGCTTTATCTTTTGATGAGATGTGTCGTTTGTTGTCGGCCCATTACCGCCCGCATACACATTTTATTGCGGCGCGGGTTGAATTTTACCGGTCACATAAGAAACCCACTCAGTCCTACCAGGTGTGGGCCGCAGAGCTGCACGGTCTTAGCAGCCGATGTATGTTCCTTACTCTGACCCACAAGGAGTCATATGCCGACAATATGGTTCAGGATGCAATTCTCCGGCTTGCTCCAGATAGGGAAGTGCACCAACGTGCCTTACAGCTGGAGAATCCTACCTTGACGGATGTTTTAAACATTGCACAGTCTTTTGAAGTCTCATGGGCTGCAGGGGACCAAATTGAGACTTTGGGTGATGTCGCTGCATTTTCGCAGTCTGGCTCGGAGCCTTTGGATTGCGTGGACGTCTCTTTCGTACGGGAGCGCTCCACTCGCCGCGCGTGCAGTCGTAAACATGCCACGGCTTCGCGGCAGGCGCAGGCCACGCCGCACACTCCCATTCGCATGCAGTGACCCTTTCCACCTTATCCCCTTTGTTTTGTACAACATGACAGGGCTGATTGCCCCAAGTGATGGGTTGCATGTCACTCATGCAAGAAAAAAGGCCACATGGCTTCTGTCTGCCAGTCCCGGCCGACTGAGCAAGATGACGAGATGGATGTTAATCTTGTCCAGAATGTTCACTCTCCGTCTCACAAACTTTTTGTTGAAGTTCAGAATTTTGACAGGGCGGTTACCTTACTTGTTGATGCGGGAGCTTCTCAATTATATCACATATGTACAACTTGGCTCGCCCCCTCTGGCTGCTGTCACCTGTTCTTTGCATGGCTACAGCCGCCAGCGCATTCCTATCTTGTGTCAATTCACGGCTTCCATGGCGTATAAATCTGTCGTCAGGCCGGTCACTTTTCTTGTTGTTGATGACACTGTGGCTGCTAACATTTTCTGCCTGGATGCTTTTAATGTTTTTGGTTTTTCTATCGATGATTCTGTCAATCTCCTGTCGGATTCGGTTCCTTTCTCGGAGTTAGATGCTCTTTGTCGGGAATTTTCTTCTTTGTTTTCGGGAGGTCTGGGTTGTGCTGTGGGCTTTACCGCCCACATTATTATGAAACCGACGGTGCGACCCAAGTTTTTCCGCGTGCGCCAGGTGCCGGTGGCCCTGCGCGACCAACTTAAGGCTAAATTGGATCGCCTACAGGACTTGCAGGTCTTACCTCCCATTTCTTCCAGTGAATGGGCTACACCACTGGTTATTGTAAAGAAGCCTGGGGGGTCTTTACGTATCTTTGGGGATTTTAAAGTCACCATCAATGCACAGCCTGTGATGCCTCATACAGATGAACTCCTTGCTTTACTTTCTGGTTCCCACTCTTTTTCTCTATTTCACCCTACAGCAGCGCTTCCCGACAAGGCAGCTCATAGGTTGTAACGTTGGGCTCTCTTTCTTTCCCGTTATAATTATGAAATCCATTTCCATCCCACAGCACAGCATGCTAACATGGACACATTTTCGCGCCTCCCGGTGGGTCCTGATCCTGACTTTGACCGAGAAGAAATTTTATGCTTTTATTTGGATGAGGAACCTCAGACTACTGTTGATGGTTTCCTTATTATGGCGCCAGTGTTGGCCAAGGCGGTGTCGTCAGATCCTGTGCTGAGGCGCGTTCTTCACTACATTCGTGTGGGCTGGCCTGGCGCCCCTCCGCGTCAGGCTTCGGATCCCCTCCGTAACTATTATTCCTTCTGTTTCCGCCTGTCTGAATGGGATGATGTTCTCCTTTTGACTACAGACGGACAGGCTCCGCAGGTACTGATTCTGGCGGATCTCCATTCCAAAGTGCTTCAGATGCTTCATGAAGGACACTGCACGAAAACATTGCCTCGCCGGCATGTGTTTTGGCCCGGCATCAGTGGTGACATTACGAGGCTGGTGGCTAAGTGCTGATTCTGTGCTTTGCAGCAGGCGGTGCCTCGGGCGTCTCTCTCTTCTTGGCCGCAGCCCCGACAGCCATGGGAACGGGTGCACATCGATTACGCGGGTCTCTTCCTGAACTCGTATTGGTTTTTTCTTGTGGATGCTTACTCAAACTTTCCATACATTTTTCATTACCATATCATGTCCACTGCTGTACTATTCAGTCACTGTCTAAAGTTTTTGCTTTGGAGGGGTTTCCACACACACTTATTTCTGATAATGGCACCCCTTACACTTCTTCTGTTTTTCAAGATTTTTGTGCTCGTCTGGGCATTCGCCATATTACGGCCCCTTCGTTTCATCCCCAGTCTAATGGCGAAGTGGAAAGGTTTGTGTGTATGTTTAAAGCTCAAATACACAAATATGTGACCTCTTGCTCTGCGGATGATGCCATTATCCGTTTCCTGATGTCGTATCGGTTCACCCCAGCGGGGGAACGCAGCCCGTCGGAACTGCTTCATGGCCGGGATGATGTTGCTGTGATTGGGGGGAAGGGGGGATGGGGTTTAGTTGTCTTCCACTTGCTGTCCCAGTTACATCTTGAGTCTAGATATAATTTTTTGCTACGATGGAGGCTAGTACTGGCTACCATACCTCACTCATTTGGAGACTTGTGTTTCTGTTGATTAAATTACCAGTTATACAGATTTAAATTGCTTCTTTGAAAAGAGAATGGTTACCCACAACCAGGCCATGGAATAAGGATGGAGTGATGGATTATACTTGGAAGTCATTTCCTCACATCCAGTACTGCCTCCCAGTCCTTTCTGAACAACATATCAACAACTTCCAACAGCAGTCCAGCTGAATTCCGTGCCATCCAAGAGCTTAATATAGACTGCTTAATTATCATTCTCCTAGTGGACAAGGGCTCTACAACTGATGTACTTGACATGGAGGAGTATGTGGCACAGATCTTTGTACCTAAAAACCTGTTCCTCATGATCACATTCCCCCCATCCAGGCCGAGCTACAGCAAATCCTAAATTCTTCACAAGGTCTCACCACTGCCTCCATAGACCTTCTCTCTTCACCTGAATCATGCATCCCAATCTTCTACCTAATCCCTAAAATCCTGTCAGTGATCATCTTTACAATATGTTACTATCTATCCACTACTATTGCTATTATTTCTAAAAATGTATTGCTCAACTCTGTTAGTTTTCTCCTTTCTCATTACCACTAGCAGGACTATATTCACATATAACTCTCTCTTCTATACCTTCCCTTCTACTACTTCCAATATCTTATGATTATCAAATTTTCATCTCCCTTGATATTCAGTTTCCTCATATAATCATTCAATACTTCTTCTTCTTGACATGGCGTTGGCATGTGTACCTGAACTAATGTTGTTGTTGGGATTAGTATGCTACCAATTCTGATGAGAAGAATTCTCTAACTGGACTGTTCAGAGTAGGTTATCTGCCCTTATCCTATTCATAATGAATCCTACTCCTGTATTACCACAAAGCAAGATGGTGCAGTGGCTAGCACACTGGACTCACATTCAGAAGGATGGCAGTTAAAATTCACCTCTAACAATCCAGATTTAGGTTTACCTAAATCACTCTTGGCCAGGATTGTTCATCTGGAAGGGCATGGCCAATTTCCTTCCTCATACTTAACAAAAACAATCCAAGCTTGTGCTATCATCTTTAATGACAATGACATCAATGGGACATTTCCCTAATCTTACTTTTATACATGTTTTTCCATTTTCTGTTGCTGTTCATATTTTCTTATCATCATTTGACCAGAAATCCTTATCTTTTTTCCATTTTATTACACTGACTATTCCTACATATAGATTTAGGTAAAAGTGTGTGACACTATGTATCTGTTAGTGATTTACATTGCCTTTAGCATCCTCCTACTGTAGATAAATGCTATTATTAGTAAAAGATGCTACCCCCAGAACTAAGTGTAATGTACTGGGATAAAAATATTAACCTTTCGGCTGTTGACAGTGCCATTACTCTTGAGTTTCCAGCTGAATCATCATCATATTGTCCATTGGCACCTGCATCATCACTCTGGTCCAAACAGATCTCTATCATGTTATAAAGAGCTTGTCTTCCCCATTCAGCATCATGTCGAGCTCCATTAAAAAAGCGTAGAGCTGCATTATGGTTACCAGAATACCACTCAAACAATCCACGACAGTAGCACAGTCCAGCTTCCTGGTCTGAAATTATAAAGAAGCTTATAACCTCAGTTACTGTTGACTGTCTATACACAATTAATTAAATATCATAAATAAACATGACAATTAAAATTTGAAATATAAATATTTCCAACCAAATTATAATACTCCTTACAGTTTTGTCTTAACTGTTCATAAAGAGAATGAGCTGATGTATTTAACAACTTCAAAGCTACAACTACATCTACATCTACACAAATACTCTGCAAGCAACCACACAGTGAATCATACACCATAGCACTATTATTCATTTCTTATCCTGTTGCAATTCTAAACAGAGCAAGGGAAAAACAACTATTAATTTGGCTCTGAATGAGTCTTAATTTCTCTTATCCTTGTGATCTTCACATACAACATAAGTTGGTGATAGTAAAATCTTTCTGCAGTCGGCTTCAAATGCCAACCCTCTGTATTTCCTCAACAGTGTTCCTCAAAAAGAACATTACCTTCCTTCCAGTGATCCATTCAAGATCTTGAAGCATCTCTTGTAACACTGATGTGTTGACTGAACCTATCAGTAACAAATCCAGCAACCCATCTTTAAATTGGTACTATGTCTTCCTTCCAAGCTGGTGGGGATCCAAAACATTCAAGCAGTACTCATAAACAGGTCTCACTAGTATTTCATACCTGGTCTACTTTATAGATGAACCATAACTTCTGCAAATTCTCCCAATAAGCTAAAGTTAGCCCTCTACTTTCCCCAAAACTGTTCTTAGATGCTCATTCCATTTTATACCACATTGCAACATCACACCTAGATATTTAATCAACATGCCTGTGACAAGAAGCCCATTACTATTGCTGTAATCGAATATTACATTTAACGCTAGCTGCTGTTCATCCAACCAATTAGATGTTATGTCTCCTCCTATAGTCACTCAATTGCAAAACATACCAGCACACACAAAGCATCATCAGCAAATATCCACAGATTGTTAGTCACTCTATCTGTCTACTAATATATATATATATTATAGAAGGACACTTTCCTGGTGGGAAAAATATGTATAAAAATAAAGATTGTTTGACTTACCCAAAGCACAGGCTCTCCAATAGACACAAAAAACACAAATAAAAACACACACAAACATTCAATCTTTTGCAACCGCTGGTCGCTTCGTCAGGAAAAGAGGAAGGAAGGAGGGGAAAAAAGGAAGGATGCGGGTTTTAAGGGAGTGGATGAGAAGTCATTCCAATCCCGGGAGTGTAAGGACTTACCTTAGTGGAAAAAAGGAAGGTAAACAAATATACACACACCCACACATATACACATGCAAACACACATAGGCAGACATTTGTAGAAAGCAAAGAAGTTGGACAGAGATACCACTTGAAGCAGAGGCTCTGTCCAGAGATCAGAAGCAAAAATGTTATAGAATGGTGGGCGGGAATTTGAATTTAGCGGAGGTGGCTCATTGGCCTGGTGCAAGTCTTTCAATTGGACGCCACTTCAGTGACTTGCGTGTTGTCTAGCCTACCCCAGTTATCCAACTGGGGAAAGGGGACCTATGGCTTAACGTGGAATCCGAACCACGTGTCGTTTCTGGTGATTCCTCACATCATTGAGAGGTGAAGGATGGGTTAAAGTGCAGACTGAAAAAATCTGTGGTCCAACCGGGTTTTGAAACCGCGACCCTTCGATTTCCAGTCGAGCGCTTTACCCCAAGATCACCGGGCCCAACTCAGGTTATTGGTGTACTGCTTCAGGTATTTGGGACCGGAGCAGACTCATTTGCCATGAATACCTAAGCTGTAGGGAAGGGAACGTTTGATGTGGAATGGATGGCATCTGTCATAATGGAGGTACTGTTGTTTATTGGTAGGTTTGATGTGGACGGATGTGTGAAGTTGGCCGTTGGACAGATGAAGCTGGCTAGGGTAATAAGGAAAGAGGTTTTAGGTAGCATTGCAGGTGGTCAGCGAGAAAGGAAATACTCCATTGCAGCGAGGCTCTATATATACATAGAAACTGATAGTAGTCTTGTTACACTGCCCGAGTCACTCCTGAAGACACTGTTGTCTCCAATGCAATATTACCATTTAGGGAAATGTACTGGGTTCTGTAACTCAATAGGATACCTATCCCATATGATTGTACTTTCGTTAGTAGTCTACAGTGAGACACCGTGTAAGACACATTATGAAATCAATGCTTAAGCTGCCTGTCTTTTGCCCTTCAGGTAAGGTTCACAAGATATAATGTGAGAATAAGGCAAGCTGAATTTCACATGAGCAATGCTCATACCAATCCTAGCACATAAGATTTTCAAAATCAAAGAAAATTTTAATATTTTTAAGCATCTATCTGCACCTCTCTTCTTCCCTCCTCCACCCCTCCCTTTATTGCCTTCCAAGCTTCATTTCACATTCCCATCTATCAGTGTCTTCAGACTTTGCCAGACAGTGCAGAACATTCTATCCCTAGGCTTGCCCTACATCCTTCTGGCTCCCCTCCCCTTCTCACTCATTGTGAAGGTGTCAGATAGGTCATAGCAGTTAGAGATGGTGGTCATGTGTGCATGAGTTTTTGTTGTATGTTTTCTCTCTCTGATGAAGGGTGTGGCTGAAAATTTAAAATTGTGGAATGTGATTGCCTTTTTCATGTGGCTGCCTGTGACTCAGCAATCATCTTTAAGATGAGTTGCTCAATATTATTGATGTTCAAAGAAATTTATTTTACTCAAACTGAAAATATGTCCAAAAACATGGAGAAAATTAATATTAAGGATATTGGTCTTTAATTTTGTGGGTCCAAACTTTTACCTTTCTTATGTATAGGAGTCACCTGCACTTTTATCCAGTCACTAGGGCCAAATATTTGCTACAAATGCAAGCTACGTAAGGGGTCAATGTCACAGAGTTCTCTTTAGAAAACTGAACTGGGAATCCATCCAGACCTGGTGACTTATTTGTTCTCTATTATTTCAGCTGCTACTCTACGCCAGTGATATCTATCACTACATCCTCTTTTTAGAGCCTGTTCAATGATCAAATGACAGTGTGTTTACACAATCCTCCTGCGTGAAAAATTTCTTAAATGTGAAATTTAAAATTTCAGCCTTCCTTTAACTGTCTTCTATTGCCACACCAGATGGAGCAATGAGTGACTGAATGAAGCCTTATGCCTGCTTATCAATTTTAAACAGGACCAGAATTTTCTTGGTTACTTCGCAAGATATTTTGCTAAGGTATCATGGTGGTAATTGTTGTATACTTCGTGCGATGTTCTTTTAACAGATGCACCGATCTCTTTTACCTGCCTTCATTTACTTGGTCTCTTCTAAATTGAGAATAAAGCCATCTTTGGTTCCTCACAATTTTCGAAATTCTGTTATTAAATTACAATAACTCTGGTCCATTCTTAACCCCTAAAGTGTGTGCGACAGCATATGTCATCCATTGCTGACCACTTGCTCAGTGTGTGCAATGTCGTTCCATCTGCACTTTTCTACTCCATTTTTTGTATCTGCCAATGCAGTTTCAAACATTCCATAGCTTCATGTTGACGGAGTTTACATTAAGTTATTTGCATGGGCTACAATTTTAAGAACATTTTTGTCTCTGTGTGCACGCAAATTTTCGAACGTTGTGCACGACAGTTGGGCTGACTGAAGATGAAGTTCTGTAAATTTTGATGTATGGCTATAATGAGGAAGATGAGATGTTATTGTTTTCTGATGATTCTTCTGAAGATGAATTATCAGTGCAATCTCACCTCACTAGAAGGAATGTGATAATATTTTTGCCACCAACTGCATTTGCATTTAGCACTCCTGGAGGAAGGCTAAAACTGTGATTTCCATCTAATTCAGCCATTAGATTACTTTTAACCATGCTTTGAAAATAAAATAATAGAAATAGTCAAAGAAAAAAACAGACTGAGATTTGCAAAGTGATGTTTAGGAAGTCAGAATTCTTTTAGCTTTACTGATGTCGATAGTGTCCACAAAATTGTTTAGAAAGTATTTTACTGGAAAGAATATATCAAAAATGCCCTTCTTTCAGCATTGTATATTGTGCCTTCTTACTCCAAAAAAAAAAAAAAAAAAAAAAAAAAAAAAAAAAAAAAAAAAAAAAATCTTGTAAGCAATTTTTTTTTATAGCTTGATTAAAGCTCTTTGTGCCTAAAGTGCTTTGGCCTATTAAATCCATATACTTTTAAGTGTTCAGGCTATTTTTTTTTTTCCTTCAGAATTTTACATCCAGTACTTTTTTATTTATAGTATTTGCAGTATTGGTGGGAAACAGCACTCACCAACGTGCGCAGATGGTGTCATGATACAGGTACTGTTGGGTAGAAGACAGCATCACGTTTGAGGAGTTAATCCACTTATTCAACCTGTACTTTTCCAGAACACAATTTCAATGCATTTCAACTTTGTCAATAATTCCTTTATGTACATTGAACAGCAAGTAAATGATGTCCTTTCGAATGTGTAATATCCATCGTAGTGTGATGACATAAAGATCACTAAACCCTATTTATACACTGACATGGATAAAGTCAGGCCTGTTTGTAGCTTGTAGTATTTCGGGAATGGATGCTTTTCTTCAGAGTCTTTGCCGATGGAAGCATTTGCGCGCACCACACCAGCATCCCGCCGGCCCGAGGGGTGGAGAGGGAGGCAGCAGGAAGTGCCTCAACTTTCACCTTCGTCACCAGCTGCCGCGCTGCATTCTCTCGCTCCAGGGGGCAGCCTGGTGAATTGCCGTGGCTTTCTTGTAAGAATGTACACAGTGAAACCAGCCTGACTTTCAGGATTGTGTAGGTAAATGGCGACAGCGGACACAGGAAAAGATGCCCTTACAATGAAATGGACACAATAGTGTGTGTGCAGAGAAAGCGTTCTCTGCAAATACCAGTGGAGTTGTCTCTAAAAAAGTGACAGAATTATAGATAAACCATGGACCCTTGCCAACGGAAAGAAGACAACCAAACCCCTGCAGTGCACATGTGCGTGAGTGGGAGAGAGCCTGGCTTGCAGTGTAGATAAAGTGGTTCCATTAAAACAATGTTTTTGGCCAGAGAGAAAGACCCTGATTAATGGCATATCAGACAGGCCTTACACAGACAGCTGCACAAAAAACTGTTTTTTCGAACCAAGAAGGAATATAGGAGATAAATCCAACACACTTGAAATGTGGGAAAGACACCAGTTCACAAGTCTCATCTCAGACCACAGAAAATTTCCACCATGGACTGAGAGGTGTGGTCATGAAAACGGTGACAATCAGCTATTGGATGACACTGTAAAACCAACCCACCAATCACAGAGCCAAAGAAACGCAAAATTCAAGGAGAAGCTGTCGCTGGTGGGGGAACAGGACTGGGTGAGAAACTACCGAAGAAGACACTTGGTCCGATGCCGAAGAAGCGAGAAGGGTTGCTGGCAGCTCTCACCTTGGCAGAATTTGAACTTTGACGCCTCTGCTCGGGGGTCATGCCATGCTACACATCTGCAAAGCCAGGGAGTGCAGAGCAGAGCAGGGCAGGCGTGTGAGATGCTGCCGCAACCGCCACCACCGCCAATGCGCAGACACACCGCACCGCGCCGATATACTGCCTGATGCCCATGTCAAGTTAATGTTGATGAGATAGGAAATTACCTTCTCCTTCCCTGTTCATATCAGAGTAATGTCCAAGCCCAGTCAAATCAGCCCTGAGAATTTATTGTTTTGCAAGTCTTGTTATAAATAAAACTAAATATCTTGTGGTAATCCTCTGTGCAAATTGTTTAGTTCTCACATCAATCCCTTGAATCCAATTTCCCTGCCAGCGTAGTATCATAATTTCTCATTTAATTTTAATTTTATTTTATTGCCCTGTGGGAGTTATTCAGAGGAAGGTTGGATTTACCACAAGCTACAAGGTCTAAAACATTACCATTCAGATAGAGCTGTGAATTTAGTTGCTAGGAGTTTTCAGATATTATGTTCAAAAGTAGTTCACAAGACTTCTCATCTTTACCACCACAAAACATCCATAAATTCCCCAGTTTATACTCTGTAGGTTAAAGTTGCATCTGATGTATACTGTATAGCTATTGGGAGTAGAATTTCTTGAAAATAGTCTAGAATTGTCATTAAGGAACAAGAAGGCTGCTAAAAACACCCAACAATTAACTCTCCTAGACCTGCTAAATGTGTCTAGATAACTTCACACACTCAAATTCCACCTCAGTAGAGGCAATATTTTTGTCAACTAATATGAACATACCCCTTCCTAAATATCTACACAACTTACTTCAGGCCTCATGGTCTCAGTGTAAAGAGCTCAACTGGAAACCGAAAGGTCACAGGTTCAAAACTCAGTCATATCATGAATTTTTCAGTCTGCATTTTTAACCTGGCTTTCACCTCTTAGTGATGTGTGGAGTTGTCAGAAACAACATATGGTTCAGGATTCACATTAAACTACAGGACATGTTTGCCTGGTTGGATAACTGTGGTTGGTTACGGGCTTGCAAGACGACAAAGTTGCACACAGTTTAAAGACTTACACATGACTGAGGAGCTATATGTGTTGAACAGGGTTATAAAACTGACAATAATAGTAATTGTTGGAGGGTGATGACATATATTCCCCACTAAACATGATTTAGACATGTTCAAACAGTGACACATCAGGTATACACACAGTCCAAAATGCCATTTGGATTGTCTTGTCAAAATATTTTATTTGGCTGCCTCATGTATTGGCTGAATGTTGGCTTCCAAATTCTTAATACATTGCTTGCTGATCGATACAGAGGTGATAAGATTACATGTTGTATACACAGGGTGTATACGCAGAAAAGAAGAAAAAATTCCCGGACTTTTCCCAGGTCAAAAGTGAAATTTTTCTTGGGTTAAAATACACTTTTTTCCTGGCGAATTACATTTTTTTTATAGCAATATACTTGGCCTGGAGCAGTAACACTTACAAATTCTTTAAAAATTTAATGTTTTATACACCAGCATAGAACTTCCCAATGTTAAAATTCCCTTACAATGTTGGCACTTATCCTTCCCCCCCCCCCTCCCCCCCATGATGTGAAGATGTTGGTAACAGTGCAATAATTGCTGAGAAGTAAGAGCAGCCAGTCATAAGTCAGTTTCATGAAGCCAGTGAGAATAATGTTTTTCACTTCCGTTTCGTAAATGAAGCTCGCATATATTTCAGTTTTTTCAAGATGATGATGTAAATTATGACAAGGTTGTTTATTGTTTACTTCATTTTGTAACATACTTTGGAGTTTTTTCCTGACTATGTTATGATTTTCATGTATGTTGTTAGGCTGGAGCCCGACAGAACAGCTTTAATTGCTTACGTTTTGTGTTTGGGTGTGTGTGTGCCGTGTAGAATGGCTATGTGGTGTCTAAGGCGTCACACTAAGGACTGGGCTGCCGTTCCTGCCAGAGGTTTGAGTTCTACCTCAGGCATGTGTGTGTGTGTGTGTGTGTGTGTGTGTGTGTGTGTGTGTGTGTGTGTGTGTGTGTGTGTGTGGGTGGGTGGGTGGGCATGTTGTCCTTATTGTAAGTTAGTTTAAGTAGTTTGTAAGTCTAGGGACTGATGACCTTAGCAATTTGGTGCAATAGGTTTACAAACATTTTAACATTTAATATGTTGTGCATAAAACTAATAAAACAATGAAAGTGTGACAAAATACACAATTATTTAGAAACTCCTGAAAGACTGTCTTCACTTACCGTAATTTTTAAGAATAATTATACGTTTTGCCGTTGCTGCTACATAATTTGTAATTACCTATTAAAGAACTAAAATAAATACGATAAACTAATCTTGAATCTTTGTCTTTTATAGTGTGTGTAACCCTATAAGGTACATCAAACATAAATGTGCTGTTAAATACAATATTTTAATAATGGCATAAATGGATGGTCTTCAGAGCCGCAAAATTGTCTAAGTGCTGGTTGCCAAGGTGTTAAGTTTTGAATGGGAATCAAATGGATCATGATTTCTGAAACATTCTCACAATTAATACAATTCATATTGCATAAAAAGCCATTTACTTTGAAAGTAATGCTTTTCAAACCATAAATCACAATTTTTACCTGTGACCTGCTAGAAAGATTAACAGATGGGACATGAGGCTCATCAAAAACAATTCTGCTATAGGCAAACACTCTTAGACTAAGCATATGGTGTTTTGTTGTTGGAAACCGTGCATTTTCATTTGAACCACTTTTTTGTTTTCATATTATTCTCTCATTAATGTTTTATAAGTTCAGTATTATTCTGCTGTAGTGGGCTAATGTAAGTGTCAACCAAAATTACAAAAAAAGTAACTCATGAAAAAGCCCGCATCTGTAAAAGAGATGTGTGTGTGTGTGTGTGTGTGTGTGTGTGTGTGTGTGTGTGTGTGTGTGTGTGCCCGTGGAAGCATGGGGGGAGAGACTATAAAATGGAGATATTAAAGAAAAATAAGTAAATAAAGTACAAAAAAAGGTACACACTGTTGGAAGAAAGATGTGAATTGAAAGGAGATACAGGATAGTGAGTGGGGAAGGGGAGATTGTAAGGTACAATGTGTAGGAATGATAAGTTATCTTAGGTTGAGGCCAGGATGATAGTGGAACCTCTTCTGACTTGCACAGATGGGAGTTGTGCCTACATCGCATTCTATAATCTCACAACCATCCTTAGCTCAACTCAAGATAACCTGTCATACCTATACCCTGTGCCTAACGCCCCTGCACCCCCCCCCCCCCCGCCCCCGCCCTGCACCCCTCAATTTCCCACTCACTATCCTGATCTTCTTCCAATTCATGCCTTTCTTCCACCTTTGCCACCTTTTTTTGTATTTCATCATATTTATTTAACAACAATGGAAGGTCCAGTAAGGAATGTTAATAATAATATGTAGATAGGGAACAACTCACCGTAAAGACTAATGTTGAGCCACTGACAGACACAAATAAAAGACACACAAACAAACACACAATTCTAAATTTTCGGCCGGCCTATCTCAGAAAGAGAACACTCATTCACACAAATCACTCAGGCACACACATCCATCAGTCTGGCAGTGTTGGGCGGCAGAGATGGCCGATGTATGTGGATGAGTGTGCCAGAGCGATTGTGTGGATCAGTCCTCTGTTTCTGAAGAAAGCCACGGCCAAAAATTCAGAATTGTTTGTGTGTTTGTGTGACTTTTATTTGTGTCTGTCGGCAGCTCAACGTTAGTCTTTATGGTGAGTTGTTCCCTATCTACATATTATTATTAACATTCCTTACTGGACCTTCCGTTGTTGTTAAATAAATACAATAAAATACAAAAAAAAGGTGACACACAGTTGGAAGAAAGGCATGACTATGTTGGGCAGCCAGAGATGACTGATGTGTGTGGATGATTGTGCCTGAGTGATTGTGTGGATGTGTTCTCTTTCTGAGGAAGGCCGCAGCTGAAAATTTAGAATTGTGTGTGTGTGTCTTTTATTTGTGTCTGTCGGTATCTCAACATTCATCTTTACGATGAGTTGTTCCCTATCTACACATTATTATTGTATTTATTTAAGTGGAACATTTCATTCCTATTCTTGCCCCGGATCCTTACCCCCTCAACTCCTCTCTGTTCAGCTTGTCATGCTGGACCAGCCAAAAATGGTGCTCAGAAATGCTTCAATTAGTCTGAGTGATTGTGTGACAATACATGTATCCTTTTCTGATGAAGGCTGTGGCCAAAATTTTATGTTGTGTGAATGTGATGGTCTATTAAGTTGTGTGAACGTGATTGTCTAATTTACATGAGGCTCAACAATAGTCTTTACAGTGAGCTGCTGTCTCTCCTCTATTATGGAGATGTGTTTTTGTAATACTAGGTGCTATGACCGCGGTACTCGATGCCTGCAGCTTAGACTTCCCTTCCAACACCACAACGTTACGGGATGCCAGCTGCATAGGAGTCTGGCACCGTAACTGCAAAACATTCTGAGATAGGCACACTACAATAGCTCAAAGCTCTCGGACAGAGGGCTCCACTAGTGCGATCCTGGGTGTGGCCTGGAACAAGCACCCTCCGTGCTAGTTGGAGGAAACAGCTGAGCCCTAATATAAGGCCAGCGCAGACTCACCAGCAGCAGTCTCATTGGCGGTCATCTCAGAGGATCGTGCTCTCCAATACAATAAGAAGTGTTTGTGTTTGTGAGTTGTGGCCTCGGGCTTGTGCGGCCACACGTTGTGACAGTTATATTACTTGTTTCAGACTGTACCGATTGGAGGAATAAATTGGTTGTTGTTTACATCTGAGTCTGGTTGTGAGGAACAATAATTGGTAGACTGAAATGGTGAAGGTGGTTTTGAAAGTAGGGGTGAAATCCAGAGAAGGGAGGTTAGGCCACTGGGAGGGATTCCATGTTATAGACAGCACTTAAGAAACAGGATGTGGGTTTTTGCAAGGGATATATATAGGCAGTGATAGTAACAAATAAACAGACACACACACACGCACAAACGCTAGCTTTCGCAGCCTAGCTGCTTCATCAGGCAGAAGGGAAGGAGAGGGAAAAGGAAATGATGAGGGTTTTAAGGGCGTAGGTAAGGAGTCATTCCAATCCCGGGACAGGATAGACTTACCTTGGGGGAAAAAAAGGAGGGTAAACAAATACACACCCACCCACACATTTACACAGATGCAAGTACACCTGGTGTATATTTATTAACAATAGAAAAATCCTAGAAAGGCTGCACATTTCTATATAGATATTGTTAGAGAATATCTTACCAGGCCGTTGACAAGCCACAGTTGCTCTTTCAAGGAAAGGCTCGGCTTCAGGAAGTGTTGCTGTTCGCCGTGACACCTCTACAAGTCGAGCAAGGGCTGTCCAGTATGTAGGTTGTTGTGCAAGCAGTTGACGGAAGTGCATAGCAGCAGTGTCAAAATCAACTCGCCGGAAAGCTAAATCTGCCATCATAACTGTGGCTGCCTCATTGTCAGGATCTGTTTCAAGCAGTTGAGAACAGGCTTGCTGGCACAGCTCTAACTCACTTGTCTGTAACACACAGAAAGTATTTTGCCTAACTTATTTGTTGAAATGTAATGATTGTAAAAGTGATATGCTGAGATAACACATATTACAAGATCACCAGACACAAACTAAATTATGTTTAGAACAATCACTACTCTTTTTATATGTGCCAGCAAACATCATATTCATATCAGATGCCATTTGGCACCTAGGAGGTCATACTGTCAGAATAAATGAATTAGCAATAGTAACAAAAATACATGTAACAGCCAATGAGCCAATCATACTGTTGCATTATAAGAGGGAAAACTGTGGATCAGCTAAAGATAAAACACAGCAAAAAATAACGTACAAATGAGTACATGGCCCCCATTCAGAACTGTATTAATTTGCCACCAAGCATCCAGCACTACATTTATCATTTTTTCTTCAACAAAGTCTCAACTGACTGCATTGTAAACAACTTCTAAACATAAATAAAGTACTTCTTAATACCACAATGTAAAGGATGAACCTCATTAGTTCCATTAAAAATCAGTTAGTACTAAAACTTCAGTATTAAGTTGGCTATAGTGTTTTTGTGTAGCATTTTAAACATAATCTGAACTGCAGTATACTATAATGATTGATACAAACATCATTGATTCTGGAACAAAGGAGTCAGCAGCACTTGCAGTGCTGTCATGTAGGCCCTCTGTACTTCCTGTGCTTCCTAAGAACAATCTTGAGCCTAGCATGAAGCACAGACCCTTATTCTAATGTCAACCAGTCTACATCAATCCTGCTTCAATAGCTCTTAATACTGCTGACTTTTTAAGACTGGTTGAACATCAGGTGACTCTCGATGCAGCATTGCGAAACCACACTCGTCTTTTTGCCACAGTGTTGGAGACTCAAACTCAGGTATTGCAGTCTTTAGCTTCAGCTATGTCTGGGACTTCATGCCCCACAGGTTCTCAGATGTCACCCTCAGTCTTTTAGCCACCACTCTTTCCTGCATATAATGAGACCGAGGAAGAGTGGGAGGCCTACAAAAAAATGGGCTAACTGCAGAGTCTGTTGCCCACGCGCTGCAAATGTTGGCAACACCACAGCAGTCAAACATAGAGCAGGTATATGTTTTATTTATTTTGTGATCTGTATGAAACAGTGATCATTTTAAGTAAAAGTTGGGTTAGGGATAGGTTAAACAAGAAGTTTTTTTTTTTTTTTTTAGTATGTGAGGGCGCGTAGCGCCCGAATCTCCAGTTCAAAAACGATCTATTTACAGTTGCCAACATATGCTTCTATGCTAAAAACAAGGGCAACAGACTCTGCAGTTTTACCAAAAAATGATTGCAGCAACACTTTCAGGCATTTGGAGTTCAGGATGCCCTTCTTTGTCGTGCCCTATTCCTGTCATGGGTTTCCTCCAGGATCTATCAACTGCAGTGTCAACTGACTCCTTTGCAAGACTCCGCACTCTTACTTTTGATCAGATGTGTCAGTTGCTGTCAACATATTACTGCAAGTGTACTGATGTTGTAGCTTCTCAAGTAGAATTTTACAAATGCTGTAAACAACCACACCAATCATATCGAGCCAGGGTGCCGAATTACATGGCGTCAGTCCTAGGTTCACATGGAATTGTACGCCAATCAGATGGTTAGGGATGCTATTATTCATCTTGCACTTGATAGGGAAGTGAGAGAGCGAGCTTTGCAAAAAGAAAACCCTTCATTGACTGCCATTCTAAATATTGCTCATGCTTTTGAGGTTTCGAGGCCTGCAGGAAACCAGATTGAGGCTTGGTGTGAGGTTAGGCTATTCAGCCCTCCAACCCTCGCCAGCCAAGGGACAATGAGCCTACCAACACCGATGCAACTGCAATTCAACAACATTCTGAGCAGTCAGATGGTCGGCTTTGTATGCAGCAACAGCCAAAGGCATGCGGCTCACAACAACAAATGACACTCGTTCTTCTTTGCCTTCTTGCCCTTCTTGTTTTGTCATGCACAATTGTTCTGTTTGTCCTCGGCACTGGGCAAAATGTCATCATTGCAGAAGGAAGGCTCATATTGCAACTCCTCCATACATGATCAGGATATGGACACCAATGTAAATTGTGTTGCAGTGCTCACAGCACCAGTATCTAAATTCTTCCTTGACCTTAAAGTATTTAGGAAGGTCCTCCGTATGCAGGTTGATATGGGGGCAGCAGTCAACTTGTTAAAATCACAAATGTTAATTGTTTGGGCATTCAACCCCTCCAGCCAGTCGCTCGCACACTGCTGAATTATAATAAACAACAAATTCTTGTGCTTGGCCACTTTACCGCTCTAACAACCTACCACACTGTGACACGTTTCTTGGTGGACAATGCTTCCACACAAAACCTTTATGGTATGGAGCTTTTCGGCTATTTGGGTTTTCTTTTTCCAATGAGGTCAATCTATTCTCTGATGAGGTGACATACCCACAACTGGACGTGCCACATCATTCCAGGCTCACATAACGATAAAATCTGCCACGGGGACATGTTTTTTCGGGCCCGCCCATTACCTGTTGCCCTCCATGACTCAATTAAAGTGGAACTGGATCATCTCAGGGACCTGGGGGTCATTCGCTCTATATCTTCGAGTGAGTGGGCTACTCCCCTGATCATCTTATAAAAACTGACTGGCAAACTGTGACGATTTTAAGGTCATGATAAATGCACAGTCCATTATAGATACTTAGCCGTTACCTTGCCAGGAGGAGTTGCTAGCTAAATTGTTGGGAGGATATTTTTCTTCCAAAATAGATTTGGCAGAAACCTACCTCCAGCTCCCCTTAGATGAATCTCCCCACGATTTGTTGTTGGTGAACATTCCTTTCGGCATATACCAATATAAATGGCTTCCCTTCAGGGTGGCTAATGCTGCCACTAATTTTCAGTGGTTCTTGGAACAGCTCACTGCTCCGATCCCAGGCTGTACAAATTAGCTGGATGATATTGTTGTTTCCGGTAAATCCACAGACAATCACTTACACAATCTGTGGTCCCTTTTTTCGGCCCTACAGTCTGCCGGTCTTAAATGCAATCTGGATAAGTGCCAATTTTTCCAACCTTCTATTGACTATCTGGGCTATCACATCTCCCATGAAGGTGTTTACCCTTTACACCATCACATTACAGCCATTTCAGCTCTGCCTCGCCCTACGTCCATGAAGGTGTTGCAAGTCTTTCTCAGCAAGATTGCGTATTATCATGAATTCCTTCCCAATGCGGCATCCATCACACAACTGTTACGTACCCTACTGCACAAGGGCGTACGTTTTCAGTGGTCCCCAGCATGTGAAAAAGCATTTGCTCTTTTGAAACAAAAGCTGCAGTCACGCCCTTGGTTGGTTCCCTTCCAGGTGGGCAACACAGAGTGGGGGCCGTTTTGGCCAATAGGTGTGAACATGGTACAGAGCGGCCCATTGCATATGTGTTGAAAAACACTGAACTCAGCACAACTCAAGTTCTCGCAGATCAAAAAGGAGGCACACACTATTGTCTATGCATTACACAAATTCTACGTCTTCTTGTATGGTACAAAATTCCATTTGGTCATGGACCACAAACCCCTAATCTTATTGTTTAGCCCTTCAGCATCACTTCCTGATAATGCCGCACACCACCTACACATCATGGGCTCCCTTTTTGTCAAGATACAAATATGAAATTCATTTCCGCCTTACGGCTCAACATGCAAATGCAGATGCACTCTCCCATCTTCCAGTGGGCCCTGAACCTGTTTTCGACAGTAATTAACTGCTTTGTTTGCACCTGGATGTGGAGATTCAACAGGTAGTGGATCCTTTTCCCATCACCGCCTCACAGATAGCATCAGCAACCTCCGCCGATCCTGTGCTATGACAGGTGGTGTCATATGTACAAAACAGCTGGCCAGAGAGGCCCCCAGGCCGTGGTTCGCATGCACTTTGCAATTATTTCTCGTTTCGGTACCAGTTATCAGTCCGGGATGGTGTCCTCTTGCTATCTCCATCCGTCGCAGCACCAAGGATGGTCATCCCCTTCTCTCTTCATCAGGAAGTGCTCAGTCTTCTTCTTGCAGACCACTAGAGGAATGTCCCATACAAAAGCATTGGCCCGCTGTCATGTGTTTTGGCCAGGACTAGATGGCAATATCATCTGCCTTGTTTCTGCATGTTCGAAATGTGCAACCACCAAGCAGCTCCTCATGCATCTTTCTCTCTGTGGCCAGAATCAGAACAAGCATGGGAACAAGTTCATGTGGACTTTGCAGAACCCTTTTAGCATTCTTTTTAGCTGTTAGTGGTGGATCCATTCTCAAAGTTACCATATGTGATTCATTGTAGTTCTACTTCGATAGCGGTAACAGTCACAGTGCTTTCAAAAATCTTTACTTTGGAAGACTTGCTAGTCATATTGGTTACAGATAATGGCCCTAGTTCTCTTGTCACGAGTTTTCAGACTTCTGTGCCTGCAGGGTATCTGCCATGTTTTGGCTCCTCTGTTCCACCCCCAATCCAACTGGGAGGTGGAACAGCCCCCCTCAGGGCTCCCATCAATGTCCAATGTCACAACATGACCACCAAGCGCAGCTTCATCCAGCCCCCCCCCCCCATGGCAACCACGAAGCAGTGGCCCACATCACTAAAACCCTGGCCAGCGGCAGACCCACTCGCCACACACGCTCCGCCACAGCCGCCTCCTCTTCCTCCTCCTCCTCTTCCCTTTGCTTGAGAGTACACCCCCGATTGTATCGACCCTGTGAGAGGACAGCACCATGGATCTCAAATCCATTTCACCCGTCACATCGCACTGGCCACCTTCAAAGAGAGCACACCAAGCCGCATGAGAATACACCAAGCCGCATGGCGCTTCCAGTGCTCACGACCATACTATTCGGTGCCAGCCCGACATTTTTGTGGTGAGGACCCAATGGATTTCTCCGCAAGGAAGGGAGATGTGGTGTGAGGTGGCAAGCAGAGCGTGCATTCAAATAGTGTGTGCCGTCTGCGTACTTATGATGCCCGCCACCAGAGGCGTGAGCTGGACAAGTGCAAGCATCGAGCCACGGAGTAATGTCAGGTGGAGAGAGCAGGAGTTGTATAGTTATGTTGGGTATCTGCTAGAGATAACTAGTTAGCAGCTGATGAAGGCTCTTTGAGTTACAGTGGTGTTTACGTTTTTGAGAATACAACAGACAGAGATTGTGAAGGACCAGAATAAGTGATGGTTGAGGTCTGGGTGTTACAAAAACATAGAACATATGGTGTGGAGAGTTACCACCTGCTCATATAAAAAAACTGCTGTTGGTAGGAAGGATAATGTAGTTCATTCCAATGACTGCTTCAGAGTCTGTGTCATCTGCTGGACCCTTCCTATCAACACCAGTCTTCTGGTTTGGACAGGTCGGAAGTCTCCCTACAACACATATTCCTGGTAACTTCCTGACCCTCAACCACCACTAGAGCTGTGTGCAGCTACGAAGGCGGGTGGTGGGGCGATGCGCAGTAGCAAGAGCCTGTGTACCACGTGACGACTCGTGACGACCCAGCCAATAGCGTCATTTCGCCGTTTCGCGCCGTGCCGAATGTGCTTTGAACGTATAATCCTGATTTTTCTTCCAGTGGTCGTATACTGAAGGTTATTTACTTTGCGAAGTGTTCGTTATGACTGACGGATCAAAAAAGCGGCAAGTGTTACATAACAAAGCAAGATCTGTTGTGTTCCGAGTGTTTAACTGCTGAAGAAGGGAGGCGGGAGCAGATGACTGGCCGCCACGCGGTACTGCCACAACGTTGCCACAGCCAGCCGGGGGCGGCTGAGGCGCGCGGCTTGCGTGAGACTGCGGACATCCATGGAAGCGAACGCGGCCGTCACAGGCAGTGGGCCGGTGTCTTTTAAGTCGCCAGGTCAGCAGTGACCACAAGGCCGAGGATTATTAGGTCGGAAAAAGGGCATTTTAGACGTCTAAAATAGGCCATTCATTACCTCATCTAGGGCAAATAAAATCTACAGTAGGCCGGAAAAGAATTCATCATACAAAGTAAACATAAAGTAAAATACATAGTGTTGACTTATGAGCAAATTTTTACTCACATATAATAAGAAGAAAAACGCATATTAATGACCAAACCGACACCAAACCTTTATACTTTTCGAAGATAAAAATACAATGCAATTCAGAAGCCAGTGCTGAAATACATGTAACAGGTCTATACAATTTAGCAAACGCAGAATAAACCAGAGGTTTCAAACATTCATAACCTAATTGGTTTCACAGTAAATTATTGAAAACTTTTGAAGGTTTCCCAGAGAAATCCCACGGTGCTCGTATAATTAATTTATACGCCGTGAATGAACGTTGTATATCAACGTATGTGACAGGGGCGCACTTCACTTTCAGTATACATTTTGGACGGGAATGCAGCATTCAGTAGACCTGGATGTTTCGCAAAGTCTCTTCAGGCCGGTGTTGTTATGGAAAATCTGCTGAAATTTTCCCGTTCTTTTTCTCCCATGTTACCTACGCTTCAGTAATTTCCTTTTTTACTTCCACTGGAAAAGCCATATTCTCATAGATAGGTTAACATTAAACTAATACTTCGGGAATAATTGTCCCCATAAATGTGTAGTTGGCTCTAATGAAAACCAAGTCCCGCTGAAGTAAGGGATCATCGAGTAATTGTGTTACACCTTTCAAAGCCAGAATCACTTTGTTTTCATCTACGCTAATTTAATATAGCCCCTTCAACCTAGTACTGACAAAATGGGTGCGATTATTTGCTCGTTAGTGTTTGGGCTTTGCTTTGAACAGATCAAATAAGCCTTGGATGGCGGATCTGGCTCTAAATTGCCAACAATCAGTTTTGGGATGTTCCGTAGTTTCATCTACAGAAATCCATATGGAAAACTCCACAATAAGGATCTTTGCAGATCGTCCATGTAAGTTAAGTCGACATAATTTTTACGCAACGTTAACTCTGCCTGCACAGACCAATGGCAGTACTTTCTTTCACATATCGATCTTCGTTTTTCTACTTATGAGTTTCGACGCAAGTATTTTGAAAATAGAAGAAATAGATTCCTTTTGGATTTTTCAACTGAAACAGGTAAAAATATGGGTTAACTGCGAAATAGGCTATTTTAAGTGCTATAAAATTATCTCTTTCCGTTTTAAGTAGCCACGAAACGCGTAAGTACATTTGCAACTAGCAACTCAGGAGAATATAAGGTTTTAACCATAGTATCCGCGGTCTAGTGATCACTAGAGATTACTGTACGGAAGCGACGCAGTCGTAACAAAGAATTGGGCTATATTGACGTTTTTTGAAAGGAACGCTTTGCGTGGAACAGTATTTGAAATGTATTCGAGGGCCAAATATCCCACTGCGGAGAAGTTAGTTTCACAAATGAAAGAGAAGTTGGACTGGGCAGCGAAGATGAGAGCGTTAATTTATTGTCCCGAGAATTGATAAGTACTGAATGCAGCATCACCTTGTTTGTGTAGCTGTGGCCTTACATATTGTTAGTAGCCATTAATCTGTATTTCAAACATTTTATTACGAATTTTAGGTTTTATTTGTGTAGCGGCAAACAGTAATCGCCATTACTATACTGCGCAGGCAGTTGCTTGCTTGCGTGTATGTGTGTGTGTGTATGTGTGACAGATATGTTTCACAAAATCGTTGATATTTTATATTGTTATTACAAAACTCGGCAACGCTTAGCAATTACTAAATATGAGTGGAAATATCAGTCTTGACTTCTACAGAGTGAGTACATTTTATATTTTCACTCAGACATACTTCAGTATTGTTATACATTGATCAGTGGGAGTTTTGTTGCTTAATCCCTCATATTTTCTTCAGAGCCTGGCTTGAATAGTCCACTTATACTTCGATAGAATGTCACTAGTAATTTTTATAATGTTGTCACTGAATTTTATTCTCATTGCTGTTATGTTCGCTTGAACACAATATGTTCACTTTTTTAATCAAATTTTTTTTAATTACACCGTCGTCTCGTAGCCGTCTGTGATTGTAGCAAAGTGGCACAGACGATGACACTCAGTACAAAACAAGTATACAGGCTTCATTTATGTGGATACAATTTTATTTTTGCTTTCTATGTATGTTTAATCTATGCAGCAACTACATGGTCATGGCAGTATAAATGAATCATTTATTGACAACTTGTAAAAATTTCCAGTTGCTCTCTATTGCAAGCAAAAAAAGAGCATTCCTTACCATTAACATTGTTTGCCTAAATGAAACGAATAGCATGAAAAATGCATTAATGTTGAAGGCGTATAGACGATATCTAACTCAAGATATCAGAATGTGTAGAAGGTTCTTGACTGGGTGCCCAGTGCGTACATATGAATGGCGGAACTCGACTGAATAACACTGGTGCCAGGATCGCGCGGCCGCAGCGGCCAGTCAGCTGACAGCGGTCAACTGACAGCCGGGGGAGGAGAGGAAGCGGCGATCTGGCGGCGTCGCGCAGTGTTCTCCCTCTCTGTCTGCGCAGAACCTTTCGCTCAGCTGCCTTCCTACCTGCACACAGCTCTAGTTCCCATCCTTCAGCTTCTCTTCCCTTTCTGAGCTCACACTCTAGCCCCAAATATGCCTTCCTATTTCTTCCTCTCTTCCACCTCCTACTCACAGCCTCCTGATAGACATGGCACCTAGCTGTCTGTCTTGGTCTTTGTATTTCAGGCACACTCCTTCAAACAACACTCATATATTCTCTCAGCTATACCTTGGATCACTCCCCTTCTAACCCCCTCCCCATGTTGCCTCCTCAACTCTATATGCTGTTTCTACAGGACAGTCATCCCACCTAGCAGTCAGACTGCCACAACGGATGGAGATACATGTGCTTATTGGAGTGTGAATAGCAAGAGTATGACTAACATATAGATGTTTTCCATCTGTGGAATAAAATTTGGAGATATGATCTATCCACTAAAATTTTTTTTTTTGTAATTTTCGCAGTTATCTTCTGAAACCCCAAAGATATATATGAATAATCCTGTACTTCAATTTAAACAAAATTATAGTTCAGCTTCCCACCAATGAAGAGCTCATTATATGTAGTTGTTTTAATCAAAAGAACATTTTATCAGTATCAAGAATACTTAATAAATTATAATTTCTGTGATACAATTATGCAGGCTACTTTCTCCCTTCTTTCTTATGTCTAAATTGTAACTAAACATATTTCCAGTGGCCCATGCATAATAATCACTACGAATGAAATATACCGTACCTGCATATATAGCTTGGCCATGGCAACTAATGCAGTGCGGTCACTTGGAGCATGAATAAGTGCCTCCTTGTAAAGCTGTACAGCTCCAGAATGGTCACGGAGTGCTGCTGCCAGTTCAGCTGCTTTCCGACAAAGAGCTGCTGCTTCAGAACGTAAAGTTCCATTATCTGAAGCTCTGCGACACAGTCGAACCTAATGATAAATTGTTACTGTAAATTACTGTGTGACAAAACTTTGATATAAAGCTACAAAGTGCAGGTATTCCATCATTGGTCCCAGTTAGTGGATGTGTACAATAACAGATTATTAATCTTGCGAGTATAATTTATTAATCAGAGTATGGTACCAAGCATCATCTTGAGTGTAATTGTTATCATTCTGTTGGTGTTATGTTATACATCAGTGCAGATATTGTGGGACAGTATGGAGGAATGAATGTACGTTTTTGGAGAGTGCAGTTTTGTTTTGTTTGAAGTATTTGAGTGTATCTTCTATTTCCCACTGCCTTTATAGAACCAAAAAATTATTATTGTGAGCAACCAGATATCTATGGACAACACATTGCTCATAATCTTCAGTACACTAGTGCACATCTCAGGACACCAGCTACTGAAAAAATTTGTTCCTATTATCTATTTATTATAGTGAGATTAAGATATACAGTTGTGATCTACCATAGTTGTATATTCTTTCAAAACACACACACACACCGGGTGATCAAAAAGTCTGTATAAATTTGAAAACTTAATAAATCAGGGAATAACGGAGATAGAGAGGTGAAAATTGACACACATGCTTGGAATGACATGGGGTTTTATTAGAACAAAAAAAAAAAGGTTAAAAAAAGGGCCAACGGATGGTGCGTGATTCTGGTTTAGTAACTGCTACTGTGACAGGTAAGAGATATGCCGATAAGTTACAGAATCACATCATCCCCAGCATGGCTGATACACACCTGCTGGAACGTACGGTTTTTATGCAGAATGGCGCTCCATCCCATATTGCTAGACGTGTGAATCATCTCTTGCGTGTGTCATTTTTGCATAGCTTCCCACGTCCCCAGACCTCAGTCCATGTGATTATTGGTTTTGGGGTTACCTGAAGTTGCAAGTGTATCGTGATCGATTGACATCTCTAGGGATGCTGAAAGACAACATCCAATGCCAATGCCTCACCATAACTCCAGACATGCTTTAGAGTGCTGTTCACAACATTATTCCTCAACTAGAGCTAGTGTTGAAGAATAATGGTGAACATATTGAGCATTTCCTGTACAGAACATCATCTTTGCTTTGTCTTAATTTGTTATGCTAATTATTGCTTTTCTGATCAGATGAAGTGCCATTTGTCGGACATTTTAGACCCCCCCCCCCCCCCCCCCATTTTTCCCTAATAAAACCCCATGTTATTCCAAGCATGTGTGTCAATTTTTACCTCTCTATCTACATTATTCCATGATTTATTAAGTTTTCAAATTTATACAGACTTTTTGATTACCCGGTATATATATATTTTTTTAAATGATGTGGGCAACATGCATAACAGAATTATGAAATGGACACACAGGCAATCCAGTAAAGTTAAAAGCTTACAAATATCCTTTTTTTGCATTGCTATGTAAACAGCACTGTTCTCATGTCAGTCACATATAACATTCATCCAAAGCAAAACTAGGTTGTGAAACAGAAAATCACATTACAATCCTATACTGGCATGACCTATGGGCACAGTACACCTTCCTGATCTGCTGATACTGGCCTTGGTGATACTGTCTCTTTCTATGCCTCTACCTGCATGTATAGATAAGTTCAGAGTAGACCAAAAAATGGAACACCCATTCCCATCAGCTCTTAGCAATAGCAACTATGCCCAGTTGGTACCCTACAAAAGTATAAAACTGCAAATACTGTTGTTATTTACTGACTACCAACCTTACTGATATTTCTGTATGTAAACTGTATTGATAAGTATATATAATACGGTTCTCTACTTAATATCTTGCAAACTATGCCTTACAGTATTTTTAAACTAGAATCTAAAGTAAGTAAAATTACTGAACTGTTTTTATTCTAATTTACTGTATCACTAATATTTACACTACATATTTTAAAATTGGTACAAATTTATCATTATTTGTTACATATTTAGTTCTGAAATTACACACCTTCACTGAAACTTCAATTTCCACTATAACATACACGATGGATAATAAATTCAAATGATGGAAAATCCAGGTTGTAATTCAACAATATAATGAGTTAATTTACAACTCACTGCAAAGACATAAGACAAAGCACATAAAAATACTCACACATACAACACTAAAGCTATCAGCCAGTAGCCGTCATCTAAAAAGAGAGCATTCACACAATCACACAGGCACATTTCACAGACACAGGATTCGGAATGTGGTGGCCAGAGAGGGCAATTGTGTGTCTGTGAAGTGTGCCTGCAAGAATGTTCTCTTTTCTGATGGTGGCTAATGGTCACTAACTTTAGTGTTGTATGTGTGTCTTTTTTATGTGACAGTCCCAGCTCATCATATATCTTTGCGGTGCGTTGTAAACTATCCTCATTACACTGTTGGATAATAAAGTCACTTGCTTCCATGCGGTGACTTATTCATCTAGCAGTATGTGTACATGGTTTTGTGTGGGTGGGTGAGAGGGTACACTGAAGTGACAAATGTCATGGAATATCTGCAAATATGATGTTGGACCTGCCTGTGCCTGGTAAAGTTCCTCAACTCGATGTGGCATGGACTCAAAAACACACTGAAGTCCCCTACAGGAATATTTAGCCATGCAGCCTCTATAGACCTCCATAGCTGTGAAAGTGTTGGCAGTGCAGAATTTTGTGCGTGAACTGACCTCTCAATTATATTACACAAATGTTTGATAGGACTCATTTTGAGTGACCTGGGTGGCAAAATCATTAACTGGAGGAGCTTAGAATGTTCGAACCAATTACAAGCTTCTATGAGGCAGTGATGTAGTTCAGTATCATCCTTATATGAATTCACTATTGTTTCCGAACAATAAGTTTGTGAATGGCTGAAAATTGTTTCACACTAGCTGAATGTAACCATTTTCAGTCAATGATTGTTTCAGTTGGACAGGAGGACCCAGCCCACACCATTATGGAACAACCACCATATGGCACAGTGCCTTCTTGACAACTTGAATCCATTGTTTCATAGGATCTATGCCACACTTGAACCCTATCATCAGGTCTTAACAACTGAAACAAGGAATTATCTGACCAAGTCATAGTCTTCCAGTTGTCTAGGATTCAAGTGACATAGCCACAAGCCCAGGTTATGAGCTGCATGTGATGTGCTATTAATGTGCTATTGACCATCTGCTGCCATAGTCATTAATGCCAAATTGAATCACATTGTCCTAACATATATACTTGTCACATGACCCTCATCGATTTCTATGGGTAATTCATGCAGTAAAGCTTGTTTGTTAACACTATCAACTCTATGCAAACACCACTGTTCTTCGTCATTACGTGCAGGTCATTGTCCATTAAATTATCTATGGTGAGAGGTAACGTTAGAAATTTAATATTAACACTACTCTTGATAATATTGATCTCTGAATATTGATTTCCCTCATGATTTTAGAAATGTAAAGTCCCATATGTATATCTCTGACTACTATCCCACATTCGAAGTCTTTTAATTTCCACAATCTCATTAGAAATCTTTTTGCAAAAAATCACCGCAGTACAAGTGACAAGTCTTTCAACGTACTGCCCTTTATACTGTGTGTAGATGATTCTACCGCCATCTGTATCTGTGCGTATTACTACCCTGTATCTTTTGTCACCTCAGTGCAGCTTTCTTATAGTTACACAACATGAATATGCCAGCCCAGGATAGACTAGTGTGAAATTGTATCTAGCCAGTCATCAAAGTAATGACAACAACATATGCAATTTAAACAATCAAAACAACATATTTTTGTCAATATGGAGGATAGATAACCACTCACCATAAAGAGGCTTGCTGAACTGCTGACAGACACGAAAATAGATAATCACATTCACACAAATTAAATTTTTGGCCATGGCCTTCGTCAGAAAAAAGAAACACATACATTCATGCAATCACTCAGAAAACTATATACATACAACATCATGACTGGCCACTCCAGGTGTCACTAGTTGTGTGTATACTGTTGTCTGAGTGATTGCGTGAATTTTTCTGATGAAGGACATGGTTGAAAATTTAAGTTGTGTGAATGTGATTATCTATTTTTGTGTCTGTCAGCAGTGCAGCGAGCCTCTTTACAGTGAGTTGTTATCTATCCACCATTATTGACATTCCTATCAGATTTTCATTGTTAAAACAACATATTTTTGTGTTAGAGTGTACAGAATTTTTTGTGCCCTAAATAGCGATGTAAGGAAATGAGAGTAAATGACTGACACATACAGTAAACTGTTCCACTACCATAATTGAGACTACTTAGGAACTCCATCAACAGCTAATTACTTGTATTCTGAGAACAGATATCAACGCACCGCGAAGATGTACAATGAGCTGCAACAGATGCACAAAAAGAAAATCATACATACAACACTTAAGTTATCAGCTACTAACCTTCATCACAAAAAAGAGCATTCACATGATCATACTTCACAGACACACATCATCATCTCCAACTGCTGCTACACTGACTCACACTCTGAGGTGAGGAGATAGGAGAAGAGGGGAGAGGAGGGGGACACAAGAAGGTTGCAAGGCAGTGGTGGGGATGAATACAGCACAACCTTCACACACACACACACACACACACACACACACACACACACAGCACAGCACAGCACAGCACAGCATAGCACATGGAATGGAGAAGGTGTAGGATACAGGGGGCACAAACTGTTGAGTGTGCAGAAAGGATGTTATCACAGGTTGAGTACTGAATAATATCAGAATCGGTGAATGTACTTAAGGGTAGCTCTCATCTGTGTAGTTCAGAATAGCTAATACTTGGGGGAAATGAAGGGAGGGGGTTCAGATGGCCCAGGTTGTGAAGAACACGGCTGGTAAATTACAAGACTGTTTTCATAGGTGGCCCAGCCTCTGATTGGGTATAGAGTAAAATTTGTAGTGAACTGGATGTATTATATCACTAACAATGTTTCCTCATTTAGATAAACAAGCATATATCCGAAATAATTTAAAAAGACATCACACATATGCCTGGAATTTACTTGCATACCTGACAATCACGAGCCTCCCGCAGAGCTGTAAGTGCTCCGGATGTGTCACGAGCCCGTTCTCGGATCTTTGAAAGCTGCCGCAGGAGGTTAACTCGATATTCCAACCCTGAGAGTGAATAACGTATTAACACAGACATCAGTAATAAAACCAATCATGCATGTACAACATTCAAATATTTTTACTTGAAGTACAACTGAATGAAGATGTTTCAGTATGCACAAAAAAATCTGTGTGCACTTTGAAATTTTCACAGTGAGTAATGGGAGGTGTTGGCCAGTCATCTCTGTTGCATATAATATGCATAAGATAGTACTCTAAATTTGGTATAATCTTTTGTGTTGGTAATAAATAACAACCAAACAAACTTCTGAAGAGTAAGAGTATACTGCACATCATCAAATATTAATGTCCAAGAATTCATTCTGGAATAATCAATTCAGTATCTGCTTACTATCAATTACCATGCTGCAGATAATAGATCATTTTTATTTAGAAGGAAAAATTAGAAATACAAGTACAAAAAACCATGTTTGAATAGATTGTGTAAAACAAGGTCAAGAGTTTTTACTGCTTGTCATTGTGCTTGGCCAGCACAGCCACTGGATCCCCACAGAATTGAGAATGGTTTGAGAACTATGGGTATGACTCTCAAAGTAGCCTGGAATTCAGATGATCTAATGTGACAGTTGAACAGAATTTATCAGTGTCCTTCAAGAGGACGTTCAACAATTCCAATCCAAATAGCTGCTTCCATAAGAGTCAAAGATGGATCAATGTGTTGCTCAATTTGTGAACCTCTTTCTCTTTACTAAATCATACTATTTTACAGGACTTGTCATCATTAGTCTGTCTCTGCCTGTATATTATATCTACTGATCTACATCTAATTTGTATAATTTCTTTAGGGTGGTGTTCTTCCCCCCCCCCCCACCTTTTCGAATATGCAACCCCCTCCTAAATAAAAATACTGTATTCTGGTGATCCACTCCTCACGAACCATAACAAAATTATGTTATCTCAAAGGAAACAGATTTAATCTTCTTTCTTTTGCCTTTGGTGGCACACATTATTCTATTTTTAGAAGGTTTCCTACAGAAAAATATATTTTGCTTAACCAGTGTTTCACAATTCAGGTAAGATACAGACATGAATTATCCTCATTAAGAAAGGTCCCACTTGAGACGTAACAGACCACTTAGGGAAACACCTAAAGACTGTACATTTGCATGTAGGCAACACCAATACAATTTGTAACTCTTGTAAGAAAATCCATGTGTATTAGCCCTATGCCGATCTACAGATATAACATAACTTTGGTTTAAGAATGTTACCAGATTGTAAACACACAACAGAAACTAATAACTACTGAGTTAATGTCCAACCATTGGTAGGAAGCAGAGTTATTGCATATTAAAGCTGTATTCCAGAATATAAAGTAAGCACATGTAGAATTAATAGATAGTAACAGAAAACATATTAAATGATATTAGATTCTCATCAAACTCAGTACATGGACTTAAAATGCCATCTGATGCATTAATGTAATACTGGCAATAATTTATTATGTGAATTCCGAAGACTTAATCTGAAACCAACAGGACCACATGGTCAGCTTTTAAACATTACTTGGAAACTATTATATTTATAGAACTAAAAGAAACTGTCAATAGTTAAGCTTGCAAAAACTTAAATCTGGACATGTTAGTAATTATATTCATTCATAATTCTCATGTTATTAACGTCTTTATGAATTCCATTGTTTGAATACATGTTATATCATACATTGCTTAATTGTGGCAATTCTTATCAAAGTGATCGTATTTAAAAGAATAAACATTTAATGCTCTACTTACCAATATTAAGTATATCTTGTAACAAATCCGTTGTTAATGATAAATGTATAACTTCCTGGTTTTAACAATAATATTTATTGTTGTCACATGTCAAAATAGTATACAAGGATCCGAGTAAAGAGACTTGGGGCGTTATTATTAAGGCTGTCTTTGGACAGTCATTATGTATGTCAGTATTCAGATCAACAATGTAATGTATTATTGAATATTGTTGTATGAAAAGAGCAACTTGTGTTTTGAGTTCACATTAAGTGATGTAGGTCTGTTAGATATCACCTAGCACGCAAATTAACCCGAATTTCAGGCATGTGGAGAACTTTACAAGCGAAGCTGATTCTACGAGATACACCCAACCTACGACAATCTGGTAATGTGTGGAACTTAATAATTTTGTAATTGTAACCTTGCTACGTGGAAGTGACATTTATTTAGCATCAGCTTATGGAAGTTATCAGTTTGTAGCAGGTATGTTACACACTGTATAGACAATTTGTAAATAAGTAGACATTTTTCAATTTTTTCAGAATTACTTATTGTATAATGTTCTTTTACCTATCAATTGCTTCCTGAAAACAGTTTTCAGGTTTTGCACCTATTTATCATTAACTCACTGTATTATAAAACAATTTGTGATCTAGTTAATTCATAATAAACTTTAGACAAGGAACTCTGTAATTTTAACATTAAATAAATTTTCCTTGGGCATACATTTGTGTATTACTGAATCCAAAGTTATTTTATGGTAGAACTATGCCCTATAGTAATGGTTAACCCCCTGAACAAGACTTTATAAAACCCATGGGGGTAGCTACCCACAGGTTGAAAGATACTGCTTTAAAGGACACAAAAATCTAGACCTATTAGAGAACCTGAAATAGGTTTGTATGGAGGTACAAGAAATAAGGCTGGCCTTAGATGGTAGCACTAGATTCTGCAGTGCACCATGATCTAAAAAAGGGTGGCACTAGATGATGATCCTACATGCCACAAAGTGAATGTTATGTTGGTACACCTCCTTAGTTTGGCAGTAAATGCCAAAGACATACACATAAATTATTTTTCAAAAGAGATAGATTGGACGGTCAGTACTTACCTTTGTGCTGCACTACCGATACAAACACAAATAAAGAAAAAGGACAAAAAAGAACAAGCTTTTGGAACAGGGTTTCTTCTTCAGGTAAAAGAGAAAAAAATAATAAGGGATGGGAACAGAAGGGGAAGGTAATTCACAACCTAGATCATGATGATGGTGTTTGAGGAGTGTGGAAGTCAGAGATACTGTGTATTAGTACTGAGCAATGCCAAAGAGGATATTTATAAAGATAAAAGATGAAATGTACAGAGAAGAAAATATGTGTGAACCAAATGATACTGAGTGGTGGAGGAGAGGAGTTGTCTAAAACATTTTTGATTAACAGGGAAAGATGGAAAAATATAGAGAAAAACACACACACACACACATAAATATATTTAGAGAGAGAGAGAGAGGAAGGTAAGGAAGGGGGTGAGAAATGAGTATGGATAAGTGAGCATAGATTTAGGCCAGGAGGTGGCGGGAGGTGAGGATAAGTTGGAGGGCAAGTTCCCATTTCCATAGCTCTGAGGGATTGGTGATAAGCAGCTGTATCCAAATGGCATGTGTGGTGTAACATGTGCCAAGGTCCCTGGAATCATGCTGGAGGGCATTCTCTGCCACAGGATATTGGGTGTCTCCCAGGCGAACAGCCCGTCTGTGACCATTCATCTGCTCAGCTGGTGGTGTATTTATTCCTGTCACAGGCAGCTTATCCTGTAGCAAAACTGAAGTAGAATTCCCCTGTGAGTAGGTATGGGTAAAGGTTAAACCTGACAACCAATTTAATAATGGAAAGTCCAGGTTGGAATTAATAATATAGTAATAAGGACAGTTTACAACTTACCGCAAAGATATGGCGACTAGCTGCAACAGGCACATGCAAAAGACACACACATACAACACTTTACGCTATCGGCCATGCCCTTCTTCAGAAAATAGAACATTCACGCAATCACACAGGCACACAAAACAGTCATACAACCATCACCTCCAGCTTTGGATTCAAAGTGCAGCAACCGGAGGTTGTGATATTTCTTGGTTTGGGGGGGGGGGGGGGTATTATTGTATGATTTGACTGTGTAGACCCTCTTCAATCTTGCAACACCACATATATATAAAAAATTTCTTCTTTTCTAGTCCGGTTAAATTTTTAGTTGAGGTCCTGGTTAACCAATGCCTCTATTATTCACTCTTCCAATAGTAGTCAAGGCCATTATACTTTGTCACAAGTAATAAAGTTATGTTGAGAAGTAGTTACACCAGAAGATAAATTGCAGCAACTGAAATGAGAACTCTTCACAGTGCATTTCTTATAAACACATCAGGGTTTTATTTGACCCATAACTACAGAATATTTGTGTCCAGCATCTGGTTTACACCACGGTACATCCAGATGTCTTATAACTTTTTAATGTGTTAGCTCAATCAGAACTAATCAACAACTATAACAAATGAATGACAATTCCATGATGCTTTAATTATTCTGAGGTTCACCAAAGTTTTATTAAAGAAATAAAATGTCTCTTTGGAACCGCTTATGACAAAGGGGAGGTTTATTTTCAACAATTATCCTATAAAAGATAACTTAGGACAGTAATAGCCCACAAAAAACCTCCTACAACATATAAAAAATAATTCATTTGGACTTCTTGTCCGTCTAAGGTGAGCATGTAGTGTTTGAGATACTACAAGGTGATGGTTGTATGACTGTGTTGTGCGCCTGTATGATTGTGTGAATGTTCTATTTTCTGAAGAAGGGCATGGCGGATAGCTGAAAGGTTTGTATGTCTTTTGTATGTGCCTGTCACAGCTCGTCGCCATGCCTTTGCAGTGAGTTGTAAACTGTCCTTATTACTAAATTAATAATTTGTTCTTTTTATCGACCCCTGATACAAACGATTCAATTGCAGAAATGTTCAAAGGAAGCATGGATAGAATTTCAAAAATGGACTCAAAGCACAGCTGTAACACTGCAGTGTTCATTTCCCCAGGACATTGGCAATAGGAACCCTAATACCAGCTATTTTTCTATGTATCTCCTTTATGATCTGGTCTCTTCTTGTACTTTGATTTATAACCCTGATAAACCTCATTTCTGTTACTTGGATTCTGCTATAATACTTTTTTAACAATGTACAAGTTTCCATGCCATAAATAAAGCTTGGAGCAAAGTAAGTACGATAAAAACTTAACTTTGCTGCCTGGGATGCCTTTTTGTCCCAGAGTAGGTTCCGAATTAGCACGTAATAATTCGATGCTTTTTGTGTCCTGTTCAGGGTTTCTTGCTGGTTGGTGTTGTCCTTGGGGAAAATACTTCCAAGGTATTGAAACTGGAAAACTGATTCAATTTTTGTTCCCTCCAAGTAGATGTTTGAACTTGTACTCTCTCTTTTATGGTCATCGCAACAGTCTTGGTCTTGCTGATTTTCAGGTTAAATTCTCTAAATTTATTGTTCCAGTCAGTCTTTTCTGCAAATCTTTTTCTGTTTCTCCCAATATTATGTCATCTGCAAATACCAGTGCTCTTGACTCATTTGCAGTTCCCTTAATATATTATAGAATTCTGTCTATTACAATAACAGTGGTGATAGAGCACTTCCCTGCTGGACTCCCCCTCTTCGTCTCAGACCATTCAGACCAACCATTTCCTATTTGGAAACTACTATTACAAGTTAGATACAGCATCTTCAATCTTTCAGTCAAGTAATTGGGCACTTTTAGATCTACCAGGCATTCCCAAATTTTATTACGAGGGACACTATCATACACCGTCTTAATATCCAAGAACACCATCACTAGGTTCTTCCCATGTTTCTAGTACTTCTCTGACAAAATCCTTACTCCAAAGATGAGATTGATAGTACTTCAGCCTTTCCTAAAACCACGATGTTATTCTTCTAATAAAGGTTCAACTATCTTCCTATGGTTTCTATATATTTTTTTCTCACAGCTTTAGGGTATGTGAAAGTAGGGCGATACCTCTTTAGTTTCCACACTTCTTTCAGTCTCCTTTTTAAACAGTGGGATGATGATTCCTTTTGTCCAGCCATCTGGAATTTTGATATTTGTCCATATGACTGACAGGACTCTGTAGATCCATTGTACGCCAGGTGTTCTGGCTGCCTTCATCATGTCTGAGCTTAGTTCATCAAAAACTGGAGACTTTCCATTTCGCATATTTTTCAGAGCAGACACAACTTCCAGCAAAGTTATTGGTGCAGAACCTCTTGTGTTTCTTCAGTTGGACAATCACTGTCATCACTGATGTAAATATTTCCATTCAACAGCAAGTTGAAATGGTTCTCATTTCATTCTTAATTTCAAATTCTGTTCTCAATAGCTTACCTGCCTCAGTTTCAAGATCAATGATGTTAGTACACTCATATCTTTTATTCTTGACTACCTTATATAACAGTTTTTACTGCCTTAGCAGTCTTCTTCTTGTTAATAATAACAACAACAATTGACAAATTTATACCAAACAAATTAACAATAGAGGGGATGTTCTGCCGTGGTACACGACACGGGTTAGACCACTCTTACAAAAACAAAGAAAAAAGTTTGCCAAATTTAAATGCACACAAAATCCCCATTGCTGGAAATATTTTAAAGAAACTACAAATTTAGCTCAAACTTCAATGCAAAAAGCTTACCATAGTTACCACAACAAGACCTTGTCATGTAATTTGTTAGAGAATCCTAAGAAATTCTGGTCGTAAGTATACTAGCAGCAAAACACAATCAATACTGCACAATAGAAATTGTGACGCTATGATGACAGTTCTGCTAAGGCAGAATTGCTTAACACAGAGTTCCATAATTCCTTCACTACAGAAGACGAAACAAATACTCCAGAATTCGTATCAAGAACAGCTGCCAGCATGCGTAATTTAGAAGTAGATATTTAGTATTAAAGCAATTTAAATCACTTAACAAAAGTAAGTCTATTGTCCCAGTTGCATACCAATTAGGTTCCTTTCAGAGTATGTTGAGGCAATAGCTCCATACCTAGCTATCGTATACAACTGCTCGCTCAGAGAATGTTCCATACCCAAAGATTGGAAAGTTGCATAGGTCACACCAATATTCAAGACAGACAACACGAGTGGTTCACAGAATTACAGGCCTACAGGGTTCGTGGACTCAAGTCTCTATGAAATTCAAGGACTATTCAAGGACTTTCAAGGACCTCATTCCAATATTTCAAGGACTTTATAAACAACTATGCCAAACAAATTTATTGATACAACAGAAACAATTACAGTGGTAGGATACAACTTTTTCCCTTTAAATTGTCGCACCTCGTATATCTCAGACAAACTCTTAAAAACAGTGTACAGTAACTGCAACTTCCACTGAATACAGAAAAACTATATAAGACCAATTAATGACACAGAGCTAAACCAACTTAAAGTATACTGAATGTAATAAAATGGAATAAAATAATAACTAATGCAGATGCTAATAAGTGTATTAAAGAAATTAGAACTCTTTAACGAACAATTTGAAACACATTGTCCTGAACACCATCACAACCCAAGAAGAGACATTACACTAAACTGCAAAACCTAACAAATTTGTCCTGTCCACATCTAAGTAGAATTTTCTTTAAAATTAATAGGCCTAAGTTTAGGTCTTTGTGGACGATTATACAAGTTTACACCTTTTTTAATTCACACAACTTGATGTCCAGTTCCTTATCAATCATGTTTAATTTGGATTGTTTTAGTTTAACACTGCTTCGCATGCTGTTTGATTTAGAAATGAGTGTTAAGTTTTGTGTAACCTCAGCCTCTTCAACATATTTATCAGCCAAATTCATCAAGGCAGTGCTGTTCTTCTGTATATTTGTTTTCTTTTCCTGAATAGTGTTAATATCATCCATAATAAGTTGCCTTTTAACTTAAATTTGCTGCCACTTCTGCTGATGAATTCCTCAATCTTTTTTGCTCACCCAGGTATGAATGATACTTCTGCCTAGCAACTGCTGCAGCCAGAAGTAGCTTGCTGTCAATCTGAACATTCAACACCCCTCCAATAGTACGAACATGGTCACACACAAGGCGCAAAGCAACAAATGACTCCTCTTTCAAATTTTCTACTTCGACCTGCATATTTGCAGAAAAGCCTCTTTCCACAGTAGCCTGTCCATGGGAAACCAAGTAGTAGGATTTTTACTACTTGCCATAGTTGGCTGTAGGGTGTCTTTGCGATGGTACTGAATAGCAATGTATTTACTCCATCTTTGGAGGTTTTAAAACTACTGAATGTTGACTTAGAACTGGCTACAAATTCATCTATGTACAATTTAAATTGGCGAACAATTTTATCACATGCATTTTCTGCGACTCATTTGGCTTTCACAAGACAGCGAAGCACTCTACTGAATGGGTAACACAGGTTTCCTTTGATGCAGCCATTTTCCTAGGATCGAGACATGAGATATTCCATGCCCAAGTATACTTCAGTGGTGATTTGTTAAGTAGTATCTTCACAACTTTGACCATAGAATCTTTACATTCCATTCTGAATTGCATGTCATGTCTTTCACTTCTTACTAAATTACTCAAAGAACTTTTTGCACTGAATCCAATATCAATGCTTTTATAATGCTTGTGGAACTTGCCATCTTCAGAATCAAATTTGCTAAGGGCTACATTTTTCAAGTGTTCTTCTTTAAGTGCGGCAACTGGAGGTGATGGTTGTATGACTGTGTTGTGTGCCTGTGTGATTGTGTGAGTGTTCTATTTTCTGAAGAAGGCCATGGCCGATAGCTGAAACTGTTGTATGTGTGTGTCTATTGTATGTGCCTGTCGCAGCTCGTCGCCACGTCTATGCAGTGAGTTGTAAACTGTCCTTACTATATTATTAATTCCAAACTGGACTTTCCATTATTATAAGTCATTTGAAAAACTTACCTATGTTTACAAAACTTAATAGGGAATGTTGTAGAATGAATGACACTAGTGAAATCTTCATGTCTTGCTGGTGTGTCTTTAAATAAAGTAGGAATGCTTTTGAGAAATCCATCAACATTCCAGCCACTAGGAACAGCACCATCTTTAAATTCATCATGCACTATGTGTAATCCACAACTACCCACATTTAACAGCAAACAATTTACATCATTCTCTATTTCAGTCTGAACTAAATCATGGAACTTCCAATTCACATTAGGCCCATCCATTGACAACTGAAGTAATTTCTTTCGGTCAAGTCCAAGGCAACAACGAATAAACTTCTCCACCATGTCATTCACAGTACCATGTCCTAAATTCAGATCCAAAATACCTTGTTGTTACTTCTTCATCGTTCCAAATTCATACATGAAAATCCATCTGCTTCATTTGTGTTTTACAGTTCAGCAATTCGTCAAACAGCAACACATAACCGTCTTTTCCCTTGACCATAAAATTTAGCAGACTTTTACAATATGGGCCAATTCCGTATATACACAAGTAGACACATTTATGTTCACCAAACACAAACTTGTACGCTATTTCACTGTCTGGAAACATTACTCAAAACTGTTTGTTAATCTTTTCAGAAGATTTAAATGAATAGTGGGAAGAAACTACTTTTAAAAAGTTGAGTTTGTTGGTGACGGACGTTTTCAGTTACTTTGGAGGGAATTTCTTCAGGCTGACGCCGATCATTTTCCACAGTTGGTTCAGGTGCAATACATCTTTTGTTATTCATAAACGTTGTTATTTTTGTAGTAGTGGCTTCATTTCTTTTCTTCCATTCAAGATAATTATGGTGCTTCTTGCTGCCCATGTGGCTTTGAAGGGCGGATTCCCCTATGCTACCAATACTTATTTCTTTCGCACACATGCGACATTTGATGGCATGTTGGGTTTTTCCCCGAAGTAGCCAGTCACTATAACGGCTGTCTGACAACCAGAGTTCATTAAATACACAAGAAACAGGCACTGTCATGTTAAAAAACAATCTAGTGGTGTAGGCACATGAATATGTAGGCCTAACTTGCATCGGCATATTGCACTAACACCACACTACAGCTATGGTGGCAAACTTGAAGGACGACCCACAGTGCAACACCGTCACAGAATTAACACAAGAGCATTGAACTGCTGACTACAAGAGAGCACACAGACAACTAGGAACATATCGTCAAACAAAAATAAGGAAATAATTATGAGAATGTACTATTCACATCTTTATTATTAGACCAATTTAAGATATCAGGCAGAAAGAAAGGTTTTCTATTTCATTTTCAAGGATATTCCAGGACCGATGTATAAAATCAAGGAATTTCAAGACCTTGAAAATACTTGACCCATTCACAAGGACTTTCAAGGAGCATACAAACCCTGGGCCTATATCATTGACTTCAGTTTGCAGCAGGATTTTAGAACATAGACTTTCCTGAAATATATTATGAACTACCTTGAAGAGGACGAGCCATTGACCTAAAGTCAACATGGATTCAGAAAGTATCATTTTTGTGAAACACAGCTAGCTCTTTACTCAAAGATGTTATGAATGCTATCGACAAGAGATGTCAAATAGATTGCATTTTTCTAGATTTCTGGAAGGCTTTTGACTTTGTACCTCACAAGCGTCTTCTAATCAAATTGCATGCTTATGGGATATCGCCACAGATGTGGGACTGGATTCATGATTTCCAATCAGAAAGGGCACAGTACATTGTAATTGATGGTAAGTCATTGAGTAGAACAGAAGGGATATCTGGTGTCCCCCAGGTAAGTGTTACAGGGCCTCTACTGTTACTCATTTTTATAAACAATTTCGGAGGGAATCTGAATAGCTCTCTTAGACTGTTTGCAGATGATGCTGTCATTTATAGGTTAGTAAAGTCACAAGAAGATCAAAAGCAACTGCAAAATGATTTAGATAAGACACCTGCATGGTGAAAAATTAGCAGTTGATCATTAATAATGATAAGTGTGAAGTCATCCATATGACTACTAAAAGAAAACTGCTAAACTTCATTTACTTGATGAATCAGTCAAATCTATAGGTCCTCCATTCAACCAAATACCTAGGATTAACAATTAAGAGCAACTTAAATTGGAAAGAACACATAGCAAATATTGTAGGGAAAGCAAACCAAAGACTACATTTCATTGACAGAACACTTACAAGATGCAACAGTTTTACTAAAGAAACTGCCTACGCAACACTTATACATCCTATTTTGGAGTATTTCTGGACATTGTTGGGGGAGGGCTGACTGACAATTTAGAGAAAGTTCAGGGAAAGGCAGTTCGTTTTGTATTCTGCGATATAGGAGAGAAGAATGTTACAGAAATGGTGCTTGAGTTGGAGTGGAAATCATTAAAATAAATACTTATATGTTGCGGCGAGGGACATGATCATCATAATAAAATTAGATAAATGAGATCGAAAACAAAAAGATTTGGGTGTCCCTTTTCCCTGTGAGCTATTAGAGAATGAAACTATAGAGAAATATTATAAAAGCACTTTGATGAACCCTCTGCCATGGACTTCAATGTGACTTGCAGAGTACCCATTTAAATGTAGAAGTAGATTACAAAAGTTAATATAACAAAGTAAAAGTCCAGGTTGGAATATATGCTGGAGCACAGGTTACGACTTACCACAAAGAATAGCTGAGCCACAGAGAGGCACACAGGAAATCACACTAACACAACAGAGAGCTTTTGACCACAACTTCAACATAAAAAGAGAATAAACACATTCACACAATCAGATAGACACATCTCATGCAAATGTGACCACCATCTCCAGCCGCACCTTGAATCATGTCAGTCAGAGATGGTGGTCATGTCAGTTGGAATTGGTGGTCATGTGTGCATGAATTGTGCCTATTGTTCTGCTCTTCAGATTTCCTTGATCTTTCTCCTCCTTCAATATAGACATCATTATACACACACCAGTGAATGGGTGGCACTCTATTTGGGCAGAGACCACAGCTTGGAGGAAATTCGAACACTGAACCCATAGAGAGTCAAACAAAATATGAATTTCCTGACAGAGGAAGTCAGTTGCCTGCTGTTGTTGGAAGTGCTGTTGGAGCTGCTGCTTCAATTTCTGAAGCAAGGGCAGCTGCTTTCATTGCTTTTCCATGAGTTGCACAAGTTTTACATATGTGGAAATCTGCTAATCTTTTACCTCATCACCAATTACCATATCTGGCAACACCAAACCAGTTTGCAGGGGTGCAGAGTGGCTGATTGGCCAAAGGCATCAACAGTGATAAAGACAACAACAGGGAGGAACAGACACTGGATAAAATACAATATAAGAACTCCATGGAGTAAACCAAGAGTGAAGCCTAGACGTAGGTGATCCAAAACCAAATATTGATGTAGTCTTTTATAAAGGTAAGAGTGTAGGTGAAGCATTACAGAGAAAAGAGCCATTTTTCTGTGGCCTCTATAGTGTGGCTGTGAACACTGATAGGCCAACAATGTGGGTGAGGACCCTTGGCTAGTGCTTGCAATGATGACACCAGCATCAACAGATGTAACAGTGCTGTCTAACAGACATAATTGGATTTCCATTCCTTACAGTGAACTTTCAATCTCAATAGTCCAGGATTCTAGAATTAGGTTTAATAAAACTAATGCAAATGACTGGCTGTTGTAAAGCTACAATTTCTTTTCCACTTACTTTTATTTACTGGCATAATTCAGGAGCAAAATGCCTACATAAATAAATAATTACAATAATTACTTCATAATATAACTAAAGATTATTTCTCGCTTCTTTGGCACTAAACTAAAATTTCTATATAGCATTCACTGTTGTTAAGAAAACTGACCTGCATCTGCAGAAGCCGCTGGTGCACCAAGCTCTTGAACAAGAATTTTCTCTGCCCGATCATGCTGACCCAAACGTGCAAGCAGTTCAGCAAGATCAAGTTTCAGTTGACCACTGCTGCCTTCTGCTTTGATAGCCTCTCTATAATAACTAACAGCTTTGCCATACTGGTGAGCCTTTATTAGTGTTCGGCCTACCTTGCATGCCAAAGCCGCATCCCAAGGTGAGCGTTTCAATGCTTGTTCATATGCTTCTAAAGCTCGTTCTGGATCTAGGAGCTTATCAATTAAGGAAAAATTTCAATTAGACACAATATTTTCACTAGACAAAGTAAATATTTTGAATGTTATATAATAATGATGATACTTAAAAGTTACAATACAATAGTACAGGTTCTATTAAATGTAGACAAAGAGACAATTGAAATACATTACAAAGAGGACATATTTACTTTAATTTAAATATATTCATTTCATACGACAAGCTAACAACTAACAAATGCTGTAAAGTACATGACTTCTGAATCATGATGATTGATATTACTGTATGTTCTTTCAATTTTTTTGTCACACTTGAGTAATCATGAATTAAAAAGCTACTGCCTTATGCAACTTATTTTTCCCATTCACCAGTGTAAGTATTTGAGCAAGACTGCCTAGTGTGGGTGTCAATCAGCAAGTCAGAGAACCTATAGCTGTCTGATCACCCTACTGCCAAGCCATCTCTTCAGAATTGTACTTGTCACATGTGGTAAATTTATCTTTTCATTCACAGGCCCCAATAAACCTCAGCACCTTGCACATAATAGTCCATTCATATTATCTTATGAAACTCCTTCATTTTGCATCACAATGTTGTTTACAATGACCTTCATGAAGTACACTTACCAGGCGAAGGGGCACAGGCAGTAATAGCAACAAATAAACACACAGACACACACACACACAAAAATGCTAGCTTTCGCAGCCTAGCTGCTTCATCAGGCAGAATATATATAGAAACCCTACAAATGTCTGCCTAGGTGTGTTTGGATGTGGATATGTGTGAGTGTGTGTGTATTTGTTTACCTTCCTTTTTGTCCCCTAAGGTAAGTCCTTCCACTCCTGGGATTGGAATGGCTCCTTTTCCACTTCCTTAAAACCCGTATCCTTCCCTTTCTCCTCTCCTTCCTCCCTCTTTTTCCCGAAGAAGCCACCACTGGTGGTGAAAGCTCAAATGTTTGTGTGTTTTTGTGTGTGTTTGGTGTTTCTATCGACGAGCCTGTACTTTAGGTAAGTAAAAATCTTTATTGATATATATATATATATATGAAAATTATAGAGGGAAACTTTCCCGGTGGGATAAACAAAAATAAAAATAGAAAACAGATGACTTACCAAAAGGACCGGCTCGTCGATAGAAACAAATAAAATAAATAAAAAAAAACTCAGTTCTACAGTATGTCTGCCTAAGTGTACTTGTGTCTGTGTAAATGTGTGGGTGTGTATGCATTTGTGTACGCTCCATTTTTTCCCCCAAGGTAAGTCTTTCCTGTCCCGGGATTGGAGTGGCTCCTTACCCCCTTCCTTGAAACCCTCATCATTTCCTTTTCCCTCTCCTTCCCTTCTGCCTGATGAAGCAGCTAGGCTGTGAAAGCTAGCGTTTGTGTGTGTGTGTGTGTGTGTGTGTGTGTGTGTGTGTGTGTGTGTGTGTGTGTGTTTATTTGTTGCTATCACTGCCTGTGCCCCTTCGCCTGGTAAGTGTACTTCATCTATTTTTTACATATATTTTTCCTGTTAGGAATTTTTCCTCTCTCTCTCTCTCTCTCTCTCTCTCTCTCTCTCTCTCTATATATATATATATATATATATATATATATATATTATAGAAGGAGACCTTCTAGGTGGGAAAATGGTATAAAATAAAGATTTTTGACTTACCTAAAGTACAGGCTTGTCGATAGAAACACGAAACACACAAAAACACACAACCATTCGAGCTTTCGCCACCAGTGGTGGCTTCTTCAGGAAAAAGAGGGGGTGGAAGGAGAGGAGAAAGGGAAGGATACGGGTTTTAAGGAAGTGGAAAAGGAGCCATTCCAATCCCAGGAGTGGAAGGACTTACCTTAGGGGACAAAAAGGAAGGTAAACAAATACACACACACTCACACATATCCACATTCAAACACACCTAGGCAGACATTTGTAGAAACCAAAGAAGTTCAAGTTTTGGAAGTCTTCTTTGGTTTCTACAAATGTCTGCCTAGGTGTGTTTGAATGTGGATATGTGTGAGTGTGTGTGTATTTGTTTACCTTCCTTTTTGTCCCCTAAGGTAAGTCCTTCCACTCCTGGGATTGGAATGGCTCCTTTTCCACTTCCTTAAAACCCGTATCCTTCCCTTTCTCCTCTCCCTCTTTTTCCTGAAGAAGCCACCACTGGTGGCGAAAGCTCGAATGGTTGTGATATATATATATTTTTTTTTTTTTTTTTTTTTTTTTTTTTTTTTTTTTTTTTTTTTTTAATTGATGTGTAGGAAAATGTCTGAAACCACTTTACTTATTTCCTAGCTTCTCTTCTGTGCCATTCTACAATTTCCCATACAAATTACTTTATCTTGCTTGCTTTTATGAGTGAACTGTAGTAACAACACTTATTTCTCTTATGTACTTTATGTAGTGACTTTTACTAATGGCACAGGTTTTTTCATTGGGGGATAAAGTTTTGGAAGTGTTGGTCAACAAAGGCAGAGATTTTTTCTGTGGGAGCTCCTTACCCAGCCACAAGAGAGACCTGTGGCGTTGAGTTTGCCATAGGAGGGGAGGGGGGTGTTGCTGGTATGATGAGGAAGACAGATTTAGGTGTCAGAGATGTTCATAAAGAGACCTTCAGACACTTTTTTATCATCTGTCCACTAACTGGTTTGTTTCTTTTTACTCACTATTAACCATTATTTTTGCAAAACCATGTATTACAGAAAGTTATCTTATTCTTTCCATGGAGTTCTGACATCAAGAGATCTTCTAGTTGATGAGCACTTAACCACTTGATTTGTAGCTTCTCTTCCTTACTTAATCCTTGAAATACAGATGTATTTTTCATAATGCTGATCACTAAAGGGTGGAGGCACTTGTGCCCACCATAATCTATTCAAAAGTGATCCAAAATTTGTTAATTATTGTTGGCTTATTATAAAAACATAGTTTTGAGAATTATTGATGTGTAAATGATATCCAGACCCTGAAAACATCTTTTAGCATGCTTGTAGAAATACTTTCAATAGTGTGTACTTATGAAGAGATCGGCATCTTACAATCACCATAAAAAGAAATTTTTAAATAAAATTTTCATTAATTGTTGTAGACTTCTAGTTCCAATATACCTTTTAATGAGATACTGATGTGTAATTACAGTCCTGAACCTAAAAATATTGAAAATGACATTGACTGTATAAAAGTTGTATTATTACAAAAAATGAATTTTTGGGTTAAGTTTCATTGGAAAAGTTAAAACAGTTATGGAATATGGTACATCACTTCATAAGAAGCAATTTTTTTCCAGAATTTTAAAACATAATGCCCATATTTTCAAAAGTTGGGCGTAGTGTGAGGTTTGAATGGAAGTGCATTTTATGCAAACAATCGTCTTTATTTATATTAAAATCATTGTATGAATAATCAAGTTTCAGCCACACAGTCCCAGAGGGAGGAGCAGTTAAGGAATGTGACAGCAACTACAGGTAGATGCTATCGACCCAAGTTGCCTGACCCTGATATTGTGTAGACTTGCAAACCGGTGACCAAGTGGAAGGCAGTGAGAATGCAATAAACACAGCACACTTTGTTACGCAGCAGGGAAAGAAGGGTAGGCGTATGCTGGTACATCTACTAGGCCTACTCAAACTGGCCCCAAGCTACCATATAGAGAAAGGTGAGGTGGTGGAAAGGAAACAGCTTGGTGACCTCACTGCAACTGCATGTTTAGTAGCCAGGATCATGCAGGGGAGGGGGGAGGGGGGGAGGGGGAGGGGAGAGTACAAGGCTATTCGCTACTGGTCTACAACATCTTGAGGTGATTTGTCCATTCCACCTTTGCTAAAGGGTACTCAGCTATAATGTGGTAGGGGGGAGGGGGGTGGAAGGGATGCCATATGGGAAACTGCTTGCATATCACTTGGACTGAGAGCTAGGGTATGTAATAAGAAAAACACCATCAGCTGTAATGTCATTTTTATTATTAATGGCAACCAGTTTCAGCAGGCCATGCCACCATCATCAGGCCATTTATCAAGGCGAATCCGCATTGCGTTATATTTCTTTTATATAACAAAAACAAACAAAGACCAGTGGTTTTTTGTGTTGCCACAACTCACATGAACGTGCATACCAGTTGTTTTTCTTATATCAAATTAAAAAATATGTATGCATATTCCTTTTGTTAAAGGGACTGAAGATGGTGGCAAGGCACGTTGAAACTGGTTGCCATTAATAAAAATAAATAAAAATTAAAAATAATTTTAAAAATGCCATTACAGGAGATGGTGTTTTTCCTACTACTTACAATGCACACACTTGAAGTCCCATTGCCCATATAAAATATGGATGCAATTAAATGAGAGGCAGGATGTGGAGGAAGGAAGTGGCTCCCACCACTAGCCCTCTGCTCTGGATGAATGTGATAGAGAAGGATACACTGTGCATTAATGCAGCAGAGAGACGGGAACTGAGCGACATTACTTCTGGTCTCTGTCACTGGTACTGCACCAGAAACATGTCATACTCAAACTATCTGATATAATACTGAAAAAGATAATTTCAAAAATGTTGAGTAGGGCCGGGCCCTTCTAGCTCTCCAGACTGAGCTGTCCTCAATAAGGAATCTCTTTCTGGAATGAAATGATGACTCTCTCTCTCTCTCTCTCTTTTTAATTCTATAGAAGACTTATGTCTCTTCTACATTAACCATTTGAAACAGTATTATCCTTCCTTATCCGATAATATTTCGCTGTTTCTCGAAGTTATTGATGCTCTCATTATATCCATTTTATTTGCTTCTAAAATATGTAACCACTACTTCTCACAACTTAATGCTGTTGACATATCTTTTGTATTCTAAATAATAGTCTACTCATTCATTAACATTTTCTCACCTGCATGAAAGCATCACCAAGCATTGAGAATGTTGCAGGTCCTGGTGCATGTTCTACCAAACGGCGAAAACATTCAGCATAAGCCATACGATCACCACGATGCTTCAGATGTATCTCCGCCATTTGACACTGCGCTTGACGATATGATGGTTGCCCAGGAGAAATAGATTCTAACTCCTGCAGAGCTGCTCCAATGTCACCTTGTGCCAGGAGTACTTTGGCTTTCATCAGGACAATCCGACCACTCTCAGAAGTAGCACCAAAGGACTGGGCTGCTGCTGACAACTGCTTGTTTGCTGACTGGACATCACCTTCAGAATACATACATATTTCACTGAACATAAAGAGACTAATTTCTGTGACACATTTCAGTATGCAGTACTTAATAAAATACAGAACAACATGGCACATTGAGCAAATATTTCTTTCATGACAGAGTTCAAAAATAAATAAATAAATAAAATATCATAGCTAATAATTTGGTATTACTCACAATCATCACAGATATGATAAATACTACTTAAGATGCAGACTCACTCTGTGGCAGACACTACACTGCTACCACAGTTACAAGGCATATCTATGGAAAACTGGTCACTGTATCCTCAGTCTTTCACAGTTAAAAAGCTGCAATGATTAAAGTAAATCTCTCAAGCTTGTGATAGCTTGCCATCACTATGAGGAGTTAAAACCATAAACTGCAAAGGCTGGCACAGTTTTCCACTTATATAGACATGATGGCTGCTATGACCACAATTACTTGTATGTTGACGCTGTTGGAGCTCTGGTGGAGTGCAGGAATGCAAGAACTGCTAGTCTGTAGAGCCATCTGTGAAAGATATCCCTGCAAGTGGTCTGCACAGTGAAAACACACAGTCTGTGGGCCAAATGATAGACAGGGACTAGACAACAACAGAGACTAGCACAGAGACACCAAGTCAGCCGAAGGATCCACTACACTAGACTACAAACAAAGAAGACGACCACAACAAGAAACAAGAGAAAGACAAGTAGACTGCACATAGACTACATAACCATGATACAATACAATGCAAATGGTATAATCACAAGCACAGAACTGACTGGTGTTTGCTGTGTCAGCCTAAAAAGGAACCAGGTGGAGCGCTACTGGCTGCGAAAGAGGGGTGCAGTGAAAGAGTGGTGCCATCTGTCGAGTGTAGCACTGCCGAGCACATGGATGCAAGGTCCTTTATCTGGAGTCCAGGTCCATGGCCTCTAGAAAGCATTCAACATCTGCAGCGCCCAACACCCGAAACCTCCCCAATAAAATAGCCGCATATCGGTGGAAACATCCCAGACAATGGCATGGTAGTTGAAAAGAGAAGTTTGAAGAGTCATATCCTTCAGTAGTCAGCTGTAGGGAGGGAAGGTCATCTTTGGGACACCGCCGGACATGGGGTCAGCAGAGGGTGCCACTGAGTGTTGTGGATATGAAAAGGAGGAGTGGTTGACAGCTGTTGCCAATGGAGCCTGTCCAGGGGTATCACTGCCTCCAAAGGTTAGAAGGGGAGGGGGTTAGGCTGGGAGTGACACTTGTTGTTAAGACCAGATTTGGTTGTGGTGGCAGTGCTTGAATCCTTTCTGAGTTTGAACTATTGTTACCCAATGGCCATGTGTCTCCACTACCATTTCCAGTACCGACTCCACTGTGGTCCCAGAACAGCGAGCCCACACATCTGTGCCAGGTGCGTAACAGCATGTGGTTCAGGTGCAGGGTGCCAAGGGATGTGGCATCAGAAGGTGCAGCAGGATCTGAGATTGCCACCAAAGAATGAGTTCGTCAGGGCTATGACCATCAATTGATGTGATGCGATAAGTACTCAAAAACAGAGTTAGAGCCGATCTAGTGGCTGGGAAGACAACAGCTTTCTTCATTTGCTGGATGAATGTCCTAACGAGATGCTCAGCTTCTCCATTTGCAAAATGATGGAATGGTGGGCTGAGAACTAGTTTTATACCATTGGCCCCACAGAACCGTCAGAAGGTAGTTGCTGTAAATGATGGTCCATTGTCTATAACTAAAGTGTGAGGTAATTATCTGACAGCCAAAAGTTGGGCCAAGATTGTGAGAGTAGTATCAGTTGTGGTGGATGTCATGCATACAACAACTTGAAGTATACATCAATAATAAGTAGCCACACTGATCCCAAAAATGGGCCTACAAAGTCAAGGCAGATGCGGTCCCATGGATGGCAGAGTGTAGGCCTGCCTTTATCTAGAACATCCCCCAATGTCCTTGGTGCAGCAAACTCAAGACGACCCAATATGTGCCAGCCTCTGTATTCAGCAGGACATCATCCACCACTGGGAGCCTGTGGGACAAATGTTTTCAGGGGCTGAGTTCAGCTGTCAACCAGTGGGCCAGCCATGTTTACGTAGCAAAGAAACTGTCGCAGGGTGGGATCCTGATGGGTGGCAGTGGCGTCATGTGTAGTTGTGATGGGGAAACCGTGAAGACTTTATTTATTTATTTACTTTTGGTCCTCTGAATCATACATTGTACAGACATGCACAACTGTTGTTTGAACAGTATTAATCTAACTGCTTGTTTCTGGAGTTTAAACAGCTTCATTGCCTCTGCACTATTCCCCCAGAAGATAATTCCATAACTTAGTACAGAATGGAAAAGAGCATAGTACATTGATGTGAGTGTGCTGGTACTAACAATGTTTTTTATTTGTCTAATCATAAAACATATTTTACTCAATTTGGTACAGGTTATGTTAATGTGGCTTTTCCATGAAAGTGTGTCTGATATGGTAATCCCTAAGAATTTAGTTTCCTTGACGAAATTTAATTGATCGTCACTCAGTGATATAATTGGGACTGGTTGGTTTTTATTCTGAACTGTGTGAAAGGTAATACCAACTGTCTTCTTTATATTGAGTAGTAGTCTGTTTGATTCTAGCCATGAGTTTAGTTGGGTTGTGCTTCTGTTTACTGCACCTTGGAGATGGTCTATAGAGTCAGATATCATAACTGTGGTGTCATCAGCAAAGAGAAAGGTTTTGTCAGTGGGTAAACTTAAGGGGAGGTCGTTTACATAAAGCAAGAACAGCAAGGGCCCTAACACTGAGCCTTGGGGAACTCCATGTTTTATGGTTTGGGTAGATGACTGTTCAGCATTAGCTATGCCTGGTTGATTGGATTCATTTATTTGGACGTATTGTTCTCGGTCTTTGAGGTAGCTTTTAAACCAGTCGTGGCCGGTGCCCCTTATTCCATAGGAGTAAATTTTTTGCAGCAGTATATTGAGGTTAACTATATCAAAGGCCTTTGTTAAGTCAAGAAAAATGCCTATGGCTGGAAGCTTCTTGTCTACTAGTGTTAGAGTGTGATCTAAGAGTTTCTGTATAGCATCGGTTGTAGTTTTTTCCTTTTGGAAGCCAGACTGAGCAGGTGATATGATATTATTTTTCCTCAGGAATGACTTAAGCCTTTCTGCCATTGTGTATTCAAATATCTTGCTGAATACTGAGAGTACTGCAATTGGTCGGTAATTGCTAGTATCATCTCTATTTCCTTTTTTATGTATGGGTATGATTTTTGCAGTTTTAAGTTTGCTTGGAAATATGCCATTGAGGAATGAAGAGTTTATTATGTGGGAAAGTGGTTTACTAATAAGCTTGCTACAATTATGAAGAAGGAAGCAAGGGATCTGATCTTGTCCTGCAGAGGACTTTTTTTTTAAATTTTCGTTTGAATAATTTTTTCTATCTCTGCTTCTGTTGTTGCTGTTAAGAACAATGTGTTGGTGCAATTATTTGGGTAAAGTTTTTGAAGGTGATTATTTTTTAGGTGATCTGTAAGACTTTCAACAGATTTAATGAAAAATGAGTTAAATTCATCTGCTATTTCTTTTTTATTTGAGGTTAACTTCCCATTTATTTTTAAGTTGACATTGCTTGTTGGATGCTGATTTCTACCACTGTGTGTATTAATAATTTTCCACATGTCTATATGGAGAGAGACACTTAAGTCAGATGAAGAACCCATGATAACAGCATATGAACAAAGGAGACAACCACAATAATGAGCAAGAGAACAACAAGTAGATTGTCATGTAGACTGTGTAACCATGATAGAATATAAGGCAAGCAGTATAATCCCAAGCACAAAACTACCTGACAGTGTGATGTACAGCTGCCTACAAAAGTGACCAAGTTGAGAACTATTGGCTGCCGCAGAGGGGCGCGCAGAGGTGGTGGTGCCCTCCAACAAGTGTAGCGCTGCTGAGCATGTGACTGCAACACCCCTTATTGGGAGTCCAGGTCATGGCCTCTGGCGAGCATTCAACGTCCGTGCAGCCTATACCAGAATGACAGCATCTGGAGACAATCGGACATGTCCAAGAAAGTACAGCTCACAGAACCTATAGTCCATAGCAGAACAAATGGAATCACCTGGTGCCTTGCACTTCTACCATTGTATTCTTATGCTATCCAAAACTGGTTATTGACCAATATGCACCAAGTTCACAACAGGCATTAGGGCTATTTCGGAATATTTTGCCTAAAAGATAACAATTTGAGTAAAAGTTTTGTGACCTTCTTGTAATTGAAACTAAAGATCAAGGTAAAGTAATGATGGTTCTGAGTACACAGCAATGTGCAAAAGAAAAACATGCACAACAACTGGAATTGATGAATTCAGTATGTGATGCTCGCAATTATGAAGTAGAATCATTAATACCAGGTTACAATGAAACAATTGCTCTAATTAACAAGTAACGATTGTTCTGAGTATGCATCAGTGGGCAAAAGAAAATCATACACAACAACTAGAATTACAAATGAAGTATATGATTCTCAGAATTATGAAGTAGAATCATTAATACCAGATTATAATGAAACAATATTTATGTTTTGCATATTAATGAGCAATGACATGCAAAAAGACTACCTGGCCTAAATAATTTAAGGTCGAAGAACAGATGACTGTGCATGTTCAATTCAGAACTGCCAATGATCCCAACTCTAGTGGTCTGTGGAGCTTCAGCTTGGTTACATCATCAAACAGAAGGGAAAAATTATTCACGACCTAGTCCATAAGATGGTGATGGGTGATTTGTGGAAGTCAGAGATCCATGGTGATAAGTAGATAAAATTAGATGTCATAGCTGCCAACTTTTGGAAAGGGCTTTCAGTAAAATCACTGGCGACAATCAGTAAAATTACGGTGACAATCAGTAAAATTCACGCATGACAAAAATATTTAACGATACTTCTGGGCTACAAAATAAAATAATTTATGAATGAAATAGTGTACTTCAATAAAATCACATTTACTTACAGAATAGGGCAATGATCTGTAGTTGAACATAACAGCCAAGAAGAAATCCATATTAAACAGCTCCAGGTGTGATAAACGTTGTTTTGGAGCATACCATATAGCAAGACTAACTTGATAAATTACACTGATTATGAAAGTCGACAAAAGCTTTACAAAATAAAAATTGGTTAATGTAACACAGTCAAGAAATCATATAGGTCCAATACACACTGCACTATGCAAATCACACGTTAATTTGATTTTAATGTCATAGTTGTGGCCTTCTTAGCTTCCTGCAAAAAGTCTTGGGAAAATGTTTTTTCATAACAGGGACCAGAACTCCTGGTCTTCAAAATAGAAATTGATTCCAGAGATTCATTAGACATTGACGATCTGAACTGTGTTCTATTTTTCTTCACGAGGCTAAAAACACGTTCACATTCTGCATTACTATGGGGTATGGTGAGAATGGAGAGCATTACTCTAGAAATTCTGTTATACTTAAGCCGACCATCGGCTCCTCGAATTCTTGATAGTTGTGCCCAACTAGTATCACTTGCAGCATCTTTATTTGTAATCAAATTGTCTTCCACCTGAAGAGCTGTGAACTGTGCCTGAAGCTCATTCACCACCTCATCTGTAGTTTCATGTTCTTCCTTAAATAACATAATCGGAAACTTTTCCAAGAAAAAACGAACAGAAGAAAACTGTGCATCGTCAATTTTGTCCAATCTAGCAACTTGAGCATGCTTTAACACATCATCCTTGAGAGGAAACTTGTTGATGATGTAGTCACAGGTAGTACAAAAGTAGTTTCTCACCGATGAATAGAAAAGGATTTTATCCATTTCCTGAAGATCATTCACTAGGTTGGAAGTCTGAACACCAATAACCAACTCATCATCACTTCTTTGATTCTCAATCAAGTTGTACTCAACTTCAAGTAATGAGGTGGTTTTGACAATTTTGGGCTTCACAAACTTGGCGAACAACTGCTTTAGCATATCCATTAGAAGTTCTAATAAAATATGAACTTGTGGGGAAGAAGACTGAAGAGCAACATTTAATTTGTCAAACACAGGAATAGTCACATGCAGAAAAGTACAAAAGGCTTTATTCAAGTTTGAGGACAGGAACATAAACAATTTTTCCTCGCGTGTTGTACCAGAAGTTTTGCTTTTCAGGATGGGTCTGTCACACTTGGAAGAACATGCTATTCGTTTAGGGGCATGTGTAGTAGCAGAATCAAGAAGTCTCTTCTTCTGATACTCTTTGGATCCACTTTGTTCAACTCTGGGTATTTTAAATGATGTCAAGTTTGTGGAAATGGCTTGGGTACAGGATATTACTTCCTCCTTGAAAAATGAAAGAAGCGGATCCCACTGATCCAGTAGTCTATCCAAACATCTACCTAGAGATAACCACCTAGTACAAACATGCTTAAGAATTTTCTTTGTCTCTTTATTGTGCAAGCTCTGAAATTTCTGGAGACGTTCTTTTCTTTTGGCACTCTTCTCTAAAAAATAAAATATATCGACAAGGATCTCATCGACTTTAAGAGGTAATCTTCCCGCACCTTTTTCAGCTGCTAGATTAATCAGGTGGCAAATGCAACCTACGATGGCAATACCTGGTCGAACTTCCTTCAGAACTGCTGCAACACCATTTTTTTGTCCAACCATAACAGGAGCATTGTCGGAGCAGAAAGCGACACAGTTTTCAATTGGAATGTTAAAAGTTTTCAGCTGTGACAACATCAGGTTACCTATGTTTCGCCCTGTTGAGTCCCCATCTAATGCTGGTACGGATAGCACAGTGCTCACTACTTTTTCCTGAGTAAAATCAAAAAACGTCACAACAATAGGATACAACTTTGTGTCCGTATCATTGCTTCCATCTGTTGCCAATGAAAATGGTCCATTCTGAAGGAACTTAACAATTTCAGATGATGCATTTTTTGCCATTGTTTTGACAATGGATGTCGTTTTCGTGCGACCACAGCTATATTTTTTCGCCACTTCTGATGTGGGAAACATCTTCTTAAATAATGCACCAGCGTGATCAGCGGCACTTAAGGGCACATTGTGTTCCACCAAAAAAGAAGTAAAAAGACACTCGGCCCTAATAACATCATTGTCGAAGTTTCCACATTTGGCAAAAAAGGCGTTGATTTTGGTATTGTCTTCCTTGGATTTGACGCAGCTTAAGTGTTTAGCGCACTTCACGTGATTACTCAAGTCATTTCTTCCCCCATGTGCAATATTAATGTCGCAGCCACATACCGTGCAAAAGGCAAATTTTTCACCTTTCTTTGATTTTAGTATGCACGGAAAATCGACAGAATATGAATTTTTAAATGTCTGAAAGTATTGTTTCTTGTTCGATTTATTCATGACGAACAATAGCAACAGCGAATAAAAATGTCCAACAACACGTGTCTCGCTATGGAGTGGAACAGCGAAAGGAACCTGGATCACTCACTGAACGTCACTTAAAACACTATGAAGTTATAATACAAGAATACGAACTGGTAGTGCAAACACTTTAACACTTCTTTAAAATATGTCACACGCTTTGAAAGGACGATATATTCAAGGAACGCTAACTTTGTAAACAAAGGAGTAAACGGGTTCCACTTCAACAAAAGAACGGATCGGAACAAACAACTTAAGAAGCACAGCCTATCGACACCTAGATTCACACGGAAGAACTGGTTACCGGTAGCGGCTTTAAATTTGAGTCCAATGACGACACAAACATCACACGGGTAAACGAACCAATCATATCAATGCATAAGTTATCGACTATCTTAGACCTGCCTTCGACCCCGCGAACAATCGAATGTTCGGAAGATCGAGTATCGTAGACCTACCTTCGACCAACGCAAACAATCGATTGTACGGAAGAAAATGGATGCGATTATCGAATTTAGATGTTTCAAATGTTTTACCGCAAAATCGTAAAATAGCACTGTCCATCCGTAAAACCGTAAAATCCTGCAATTTCCGTAAATTTTACGGACAAACCGTAAAAGTTGGCAGGTATGAGATGTATATATGGAATTTTTTCTTCTGAAAGATTTTAAAGAAATTCTGATAAACAATCATTGATGAAAATATAATTAACTTACTGAGTGCAGGTAAAAAAAAAATGGGATGGATTGTCTTCAAAAGATCACCCAGGGCAGAAAAAGGGTCTTAGGTGGCAAGTAAAAGATCACTAGTGTTACATAAAAGATTGTTAATGGCACATTAAATTATTACCAGCAGCACACTAAAGATTACCAGTGGCACAAAATTTATGGTAAAATGGTTGATAAACAATAAAAACATCACAATAGACTAGCATTAACAGAAAATGTCACTGGATTTGTAGTCAAAATAATCTTAAACATTTATAAACAATGTAAAAATGTTTGTTGCATGATTACAACAATTGACCAGTAGGGTCTGACTTCCACAAATAACCCATCATCTCCTCATGGCCTAGGTCATGAATAACCTTTCCCTTCTGTTCCCTTCCTCTTCTCATACCTGATGAAGGAAAATATTTCCAAAAGTTTGGGTCATATTTTTCGTTTCTATTTTTGTGTTTTTTGGGTGACTGTTGGCAGTATAGAACTAAGGTAAGTACTGGTGAACCAATCTATCTCTTTATATGTACATCCTGCTGTCACCAATGTTACTAGAAGTAGTTATTTACTTTTATTTTCAGAAATTAGCTCAAATTAAAATGGAACTCACAAATGACACATATATATGTAAATTAAGGATAAGAGCCCACTGTAAAAATACACCAAATTGGTTACCTGCCATGATAAGTGTGTCCACAAGTTCAAGTGAAAGTGACACTTGATCAGCTAGTGTCATCTGGGAACAGTCCAGCTGGAGTCCAGTCTGCAGTGATTTCAAGCTCTCCTCCACTTCCCCTTGATGTTTTTGAATCAAAGCTAAAAGAAGATGGTACAACGGCTGTTCACGCACATGTAGATTGTAGCTGAGCCCCATCTGTTGACACAAGTAATTGATGAAATAATAAATCAATGAAATTAATAAAATAACTGCAAACATTACTTTCAATAATAATGAATTGACTACTACATTGGTTCCCTTCTTATATTGCTGTATACATATTTAATTCACACATTGTTTTTATGTATGTGTCAAATGAACAAAGTATTCCAGACATCAGACAAAATGGTACAGTAGTTAGTGTACAGAACTCACTAAAATCTTCATCCAGAAATCTAGATTTATATTTTCCTCGCTTTCCCATAACAACTTAATTAATATTGGGGCCCACCTGATTTCACTGCCTTTAGTTACTAGTCATATGGTGTATTATGGACATACAGAGTTTAGAGCCATAGTGTAGCCAAAACACATACTATTGCACTGATTTACGAGAGTGTTAAATGTTCCTAATTAGCTGCACAACATGTCAGAATTGTAAAATAAAGGGAAGACAATCACTTACCTATATTTGTCTCACACATGGAGCATATACCATGCATCATAAAACATCATTCAAACTCTGGTTTTTTTTTTTTTTTTTTTTTTTTTTTTTTTTTTTTTTTTCTCTCCCTAGTGGAAATACACAAATTCACTCACACAACCTCACTCACTCACAGACACTGCAAATCTCATTATTGATTACTGACAGTAGTCACCTGGTCAGGACATGGAATGGGGATAGTGAAGGACACAGGAGTTGAGGCTTGAGTAGAGGCATATTAAGAAGTAAGTATCAAGACGGATGATTTGGTGGCTGCACAACAAGATGGAAGAAACTCAAATGGTACATCATGTAAAATGTACAAAGAGGGAAAGGAGGAAGCTGGGGAGAAAGACATGCAAAAATGGGGAGTGTAGAGAGTAAAGGTAGGAGAGTGGAAAAGGGAGAAGAAATGAGAGAGGGAAGAGGGAGAAGGAAGAAGAGATGAGGGGAAGGGGGGGAAGATGGGAACAGTAGAGAGAGAGAGAGAGAGAGAGAGAGAGAGGGTGGGGGGGGGGGGGGAGAAAGGGAGGAATCAGTGCACCATCTGGATTGGGGGAAGAAGTACTGTGAATGTAAACAGTAAGGTGAGGCTGTGGGAAAGAGGTTAGTGAGTTTTAGGTCATATGTATTGCAAGAACCCAGGATATGGTGGAGAGATAATTTCCATGCATGTCAAGAAACTAGTGCTTGTTTAGTGAAACAGCTGGTTAACAAATTTGTGCTGCAGTGTGCAGCAATATTAAGCAACTGGAAAGTCAAGTTTGTAGTTTGCCTTGTCACAGTTTGGTGGTGGCTATACTATAAGGAGAAAAGTGAGCAACTCTAAATTTTCATCTTACAGCAATATTAGCACTAAAAAGGGGGGGGGGGCACTGCTGAAGCACCATAAGCAGCCAATAAGCAGGTGTTCTCTTGGCCATCCATACTGAGCCTATATAAGGAAACAACATAGATGTGAATTCATTTCAAATCAAGACTGCATGCAGAGGAGATAGAACAAAATGTCTGTTTCTGGGTGAGCTGGGTAAGATACTGTCCATCAGAGAAGACTGGAAAAATTAATGTTATGTTTCAACAAATTTTGCATTTCACTCCAGATATGGCTTCCACTGGTGGTAAGGCTGTGAAACTTTTCAACATGGAATATGTGACAGCTGTTGAAGTGGAGATACTGTTGGTGGTTGGTGCACTTGATATGAACAGATGTACACTCCCTGACAAAAAACTGATGCAGTCACAAGAAGTGGTCCAATATTATCCTGTATCTGTATAAATCCATATCACTGATGTGTGAGTAAATGATTAAATATACATAACTCTGTAATTTGTAGAATGCCCACCAGAGTTCTTTATGAAGTTGCCGCCCTCTTGTTGCAAAGTTGGTTCCAGTCAACTGCTGTGAGTCAGACAGCGAAACAAGACACTTACATACAGTACGAAGAACCCACGATGGGACACAGATGTGTTAAACAACCTATCTACCAGCGAAGGCATTTGACAGATGTTGCTTCATTGGACTGTGATGCAGTGTGGTTGAATCACGCAATTTACAGACACGTGAGACATTCAGATATTAGGTCCTGATCTTGCAATCAATATGTACATGTGGACACCCAGTCACATTATTTACTTTCACGCTGACCAAGAAACACCACCCCGAGGAAAGACCATCGTATAGTGTGCCAACCAATGTGAGAACCCCTGACCTTAGTTCCTGCCATCTGTGAACATGTGCTGGACACACTACAACATACAGTGAGTTTCTGTACAATGTCGTGATAACTCATGTGTGTCAGATTCTGCCGCATGTGTCAAGTTGCCACTGACACCAGAACAGCAATGCCTGACAATCATTATCAGTGATGAAGAGTCCCCTCTCAACATAACCTACAATGACCATCGTGTTTGGATTTGGTAGTGTTAAGAACAGAGGGCACATCCTGCCTATATTGTGAAAAGACTCATAGGTATAACACCTGTCGTATTGGTATGGAAGCTGTAGGATTTGCAATTCAGATCACCTCTAGTCATGCTTTGGCAGACATAAACAGCAGGGCAGTATGTCATTCTCCTCTGCATTTGCACATCTTACCCCTAATGGTGCATCACCATGGGACAGTGCTCCAAGAGGACACTACATGCCTCCATAAAGCACATATGTCTATGGACTGCATACAGGATGTTGAGTTCCCCCTGTGGCCAGCAAGATTCCCAGACCTTGCCACCACTGAACACAGATGAGATGACATTGGAAGAGGGCTCCATCCCAGAACCAACCCATGAGGGACAGCTGCAACAGTTGTGGGCAAAATTGCTCAGGGGAGTATTTTATTTAGTTATTGTATGGTTTTACAAGTATACAACAATATACAAAATTAAATGGAAATGTACAAATCTGACAACCTGTTCAAAGCATTTGGAGTCACTTGATGCAAACTCCCCAAGTCACTGCTAAATGCTCTCAGCGGACGCTGTTTGACAATGTGTTCTATGATTTGCTCCTCCACTCCACAGACACAATCAGAAGATGGAAGGAAACCCCACTTCATCATGGTGTAATCAAACCTCCCCTGACAGTCCTGATGCGGTTCAGCCTCGGCCAGGTTTGGCATGGTAGATAGAATCCTTCAACATTCTTTGATGGATCTTGCACCAGGTAGGTGTTGTGCGGTGGATGTTCATTCCAGCGTTCTTGTCACTTGGAGGTCACATCGAAGGAACTGGTACATTCTATGTCACACCAGGGAGGTTTCCATGATTTGAGATGACATGCTGGGGGATCCTGTAGAGCATCACACAATGGAGAATTCTTGTGAGCCTTGATGTTCTTGATCAATTTTACCTTAGCTGCTTTAGCAGGGGAGAATTCAAAAGCTGTTTCACATCATTCTGAATAGCTTAATGGCATGCATTGCAGCCAGAGGTTATACTGTAATCAGTTCAATCAAGTCAGATGGTCATTCATTATATGTTGTTCAATTCACTTCTAAGCACTCCTTCCAGGGGTATCACTCTTTTGTCAGACTGTGTATTTATGGAGCCATCTGAGAGATGGAGGTCAACAAGGTGGCTTACAGGAGAAGGACCAAATAAAAATATCTGGGAGTTGCAATAATGGAGGATAGGTAACAACTCACCATGAAGGTGCTCGCTGAGAGAAAATAGATAATCACATTCACACAACTTAAATTTTCAGTCATGGCCTTCGTCATAAAAAGAAACACATTCACGCAATCACTCAGACAACTATACACAAAGAACTATCATGTCCATCCACTCCAGCGACACAAGCTAGACTGTGAGTGACGTGGGGTGTGGAGGGGGAAGGATACTGTGTAAAGTGTAAAGGTTGGAATGGAAAGTTCCGCATTGAATGATGGATTTTAAAGGCTCTGAAGGGCAGGAATCTGAATTGTGGCAATGAATACAGTGAAGGAATAGGCGGGAAAGGATAAAAGAGAGGTGTAGCGGAGTGTGGGGAGGAATTGGGGTGGGGGGGGGGGATTTGAAATGATAATAATATGGAAAAAGAAAATAATAAAGTTAGGAAAAAAGGGGAAAAAATAAGATTAGGAAAAAAGGAAGAGCTGGTGGTGGAGGGGAGGATCCAGATGGCTAGGGTAGTGAAGCAGTCATTGAAATCCAGAGTGCTATGTTCAGCTGCATGCTGTGCCACACAGTAGTCCATCTTGCGTTTTGCACAGTTTGGCAGTGGCCATTCATTCTGATGGACAGCTGGTTTGCCGTCATACTGATTTAAACGCTGCGCAATTACTGCAGCAGAGTTGGTATATCACATGGCTGCTTTCACAGGTGGTGTGACCTCTGATTGGGTAGGATAAGCCTGTGATGGGACTGGAATAGAAAGTGCTGGGTGAGTGGTTTGGGCAGGTTTTGTATAGGGGTCTTCCACAGGGATATGATCCCTTTGGTAACAGTTGGGGTTGGGAGTGGCATAGGGATGGACTATGATTATATGGAGGTTGGGTGGGTGACAGAACACCACTTTAGAAGGGGTCGGAAGGCTCTTGGGTACGATGTCTCTCATTTCAGGGCATGATGACAGATGATCAAAGCCTTCACAAAGGATGTGATTTAGTTATTCCAGTCCAGGGTGGTACTGTGTGACAAGAAGGACACTCCTTTGTGACTGGTTACTGGGGATAGAGGGAGGATTGGTGGTGTATGGGAATATGGCAGAGGAAATCTGTCTGTGGACTAGGTCAGGAGGGTAATGTCTGACTGTGAAGGCCTTTGTGAGGCTTTCGGCATACTGGGTAAGGGACTTCTCATCACTGTAAATTCACTGTCCACAAGTGGCAAGGCTGTATGGGAGGGATTTTTTGATGTGGAATGGATGGCAGCTATCAAAGTGCAGGTATTGTTGGTAATTAATTAGTAGGTTTAATGTGGACAGAGGTGTGGATGGAGCCGTCAGTGAGATCGAGGTTAACATCTAGAAAGGTGACTTGAGTTTGAGAAGGATCAAGTGAAATTGACGGGGAAGAAGGAATTGAGGTAAGGAAGGAACGAGGATAGGGTGTCCTGGCCCTGAGTAGCTATTGAAGTTATGGAGCCAACAGCAAAGGTTTTTCAAGCCAGGAGAGCAGATCATGAAAACATCATCAAAGAATCTGAGTACACAAGGAGTTCCAGGTTTCACTGGATAGGAAAGATTCCTCCAGATTACCCATAAACTAGCTGGCACAGATGGTGTCATTCAATAAACCATGGAGTTTGACAAATTTGTTTATAGATTTAGCCTTCGAAGTGATTAAGGATCAAGTTGTGTTTGCCAAGGGGGATTTGGGTATCAAGAGAACATTGGGAAATATAGTGTTCCATAGCAGCAAAGCCATGGGTGCTGCCAACTCTACACAAACGATTATTTTCTCAGACGCACGCACACACACACACACACACACACACACACACACACACACACACACACACACACACACATACTTTTTCCTGAAATTTCCAATTTTTGGGAAAGTTTTCCAAATTTTTGCTCCATACAAATGACAACTATGAACATAACAATAAACATAAACAATTCTGTCCACACGTTCTCAAGAAATGGAATTGGAATCAAATTTCAATTCATTGCCACAGACAGGAGCATAGAAATAACACACAACTTCCAGCCGCAGTCTTCATTAGAAATAGCTCACATACATCCATATAGGCATAACTCATGAGCACATGACTACCGTCTCCGGTTGCCAAGCTCTGACTTGAGATGCTTGACTGATGAAGGCTGTGGTCAAAAACTAAGTTGTGTGAGTATGATTGTCTTTTCTGAGCTTGGTTTCAGTTCAGCAATCATCTTTACAGTGAGCTGCAACTTATCTGCATTACATTTATATGCATAAAAATCAATTCCAGCATGTATGAAACATCATTACTTCAGAACGGCTTGACAGAATTGGCAAAGTATATTGTGCTATGTTTGTTAATTGTCAGAACAAAGTTTTTATAGAAGAAAAATTTGGAAAAGATTCCAAGAAAATTGGAAAATTTGAGAAAAACTAAAGAGCCTTTTTCTATGGGACTATCTTTGTTTTGGAACAGTTTCCAGGAAAAAAATTGTATACTTACAATAAATAATAGGATAATTTGATGGAGCTGCAAAAATCATGTTTTGAATGCACTCTCCATCATAACTGATGATTAAAAAAAAAGACGTATTTGGCAGATCACCATGATATTTGGCACATATATGTAATTTTTTCATGAGGAAGTTTAAGGCCAGTACTGTATGGTGCATGCAGAGGGTATCTTACAATAAGCTTCAACAATGTGTGACCAATCACTATAAAAGTTGGCACATATGTATAATTTATCATAGAAAATGGGGAATAGGAGATGTACAGAGAAAAGGGGAAGAGGAGGACATTACATAGAGGTGTTGGGATGGTGATAGGTCAAGAGGGACGGGGGTGGAATGAGACACACAGAGAGCGTGGAGGAGGAGATGGTCAGGTGGGAAGAAGAGATGAAAAGAGGGGAATATAGAGAGGGGCAATAGGAAGCAGGTATAGAGACAAAAGGCGTAAGGAAAAAGACAAGAGGGGAAAGGAAGAAATGGACTGAAGGAAATATGGAATAAAGAGGGGAGGGAACGGGGTGGATAGGAAGGTTGTGTCACAGTGGTGGGGATGGATACAGCACAGCCTTCCAGAGTATGTATGTATTACAGGGGAGGAACAAGAAGCAGATTAGGGATGGAGTGGGGAGATGAGTGAATGAAGAAAAATAAAATAAAATGAATGCATGCGCGGTCCACATGCATGCATGTGCATACACATACACACACACAGCACTCAAAATAGGAGAGGTGTAGGATAGAGAGGTGGTAACTGTAGGGTGCGGAAAAAAGGGAAATTATCTTAAGTTGAGGTCTGCTAATTTTGGGATCCCGAAATTATCCAGGCCCCAACTTACAATAACTTACCTTTCTTCCACATCCTACAGTTCCCACCTCTCTATCCTAAACATCTCCTATTTTGAGTGCTGTGTGCGTGTGTATGCGTGCGTGTGGACTGTGTGTGAATTCATTTTATTTTATTTTATTTTACTTTCCTCTACTCACCTACCTCCCCACTCCATCCCTAAGCTGCATCTTGCTCCTCCCATCTTATATGTATACACTCTTGAAGGCTGTGCTGTATCCATCCCCACCACCATGACGCAACCTTCCTATCCCCCCTCCTCCCCACCCCTTTTTTCCACACTGCAGTGCGACAGCCAGAGATGACTGTGTTGTGGGCCTGTGTGATTGTATGTTCCTATTTCTGAAGAAGGCCATGGCCGATAGCTAAAGTGTTGAATGTGTGTGCCTTTTTTATGTGCCTGTCGCAGCTTGTCATCAAAATTTTTTATTTATTTTTATTAGACCTAGTAGAAGTTTTCCCTTCGCTACTTCTTTCCTTTTACCATATCATGTTTAGGTGGTTTGCAAGATGTGAGGTCATTACTAATGATGTGTGCAAACATATGACCCAATTCAGACATGATGCAGTAAATGCTGAGGCAAATGGTATTCAGTGACTCTCACAATGTTGGCAGCTGCTTCAGAACCTGGGCCATCTGGATCCTCCCACCCAACACCAGCTGTTTTGAAGTGCACAGATTGGAGTTATCCCTACAGTACATTATCTCATTATCTGATCCTGAAATTATCCAAGCCTCAATCAATAATAATTTCTTTTTTTTTTTTTTTCCACACCCAACAGTTCCTACCTCTCTATCCTAAACCCATCCTCTTTGTGTGTGTGTGTGTGTGTGTACACGCGGTGTGCATACATTTGTTTTATTTTATTTTCCTCTCCTCACCCGCCTCTCAGTCCATTCCTAAGTTGCATCTCGTTCCACCCATCTCATTCGTCCATGCTTTGCATGGCTGTGCTGTACCCATCCCCACCACTGGACGCAACCTTCCTATCCCCCCTCCCCTGTCCTATTTTCACACTGCAGAGCATGATTAGGAGTGCAGCAGCCAGAGATTACAATTATGTGACTTTGTTATGTGGCTGTGTGATTGCATGAATATTCTATTTTCTGAAGAAGTTAAAGTGCCTGTCGCAGCTCATCGGCATGTCTTTGTGGTGATTTGTAAACTATCATTATTGCTATATTCTTACAAAATAATTTATATTTAATTTTATTGTGCCTATAAGCAAGTCAACATTTCCTCTATCTGATTGTTACTACACATTCAACTAATATTTCTTTACCTTCAACATTCAGTAGCCTTTCATTTTTCTGCATTCCTAATTGAGGATTCAAAACCATTAATTTATTCAATTAGAGTCATCCATATTTGGATGCAAGTTCAAGTTTTAAAATGAAACAGATTTTTTTTCTTTAACAAGCCTAAATAATTGTTAAAACACTATAACAACTGATTGTAATATGTTAAAAGTGGAAACAGAATAAAGCAGTATTGTAATATGAATTAGATATGAACCTCTAGGCTTTGCATTGCTTGACTGAAGTCTCCTTGCTTTATGAGTATCTGAGCTTGCAGAAGGTATGCTGGAGCAGAGGTTGCATCCAGATCAAGAATATGATGTAAAGTCTCAGCTGCTCTTGATAAATCGTGACTCAGGAACTGCACACGAGCTAAAAGCAACTGAGCTTCTGTCAAACCAGGACATGCACGGGTTGCCTGAAAAAAATTCAAAAAATTCACATCAAGAAGGAAATAGTAGAATGTAAGCTATAAATAATTAACTGGATGTACAAAACCATTCATAATAAGACACTTTCCTATCATTAACATTTTATATTTAAAGTCATGTAATAAATCACATATTCTGCCAACTTTACAGGAGTTAATATACAGATTATTTCCCTAAGAAGCAACCTCTATGTCATCTTCAGACAATAGAAAATACAATGTACTACAGAAAAAGAAAAAAAAATCATCACACTAGAGCTCTTGAAGAAAAGAGGTGCTTTCAAAATAAGAGTCACATGAACTGTGATTAACTGGACTAACAATTGATCTGTATTCAGACTATACTCTGTAAGATACTGCAGCAAGTCAGAGGTAGCTGCAGAAAAAACCAGAGTCGAGCATATACAGTTCTTGCTTGCCAGGATGAGTCCAAGTCTTCTACGGATGGGTAGGGTCTGTATATTGTTTATGACAAACGTGAAATGTGTTGGAAAGCTGGAGACAAACCAGTAGTACATTTAAAAATGGTCCTCGTTCAACTTCACACCACCGTGAATGTAAATAAGTCTATAAACTTTCACTCTGCAGCAGAGTGTGCCCTGATATGAAACTTCCTGGCAGATTAAAATTGTGTGCCAGAACTGCGTAGGAGGTGAAGTACCGGCAGAAGTAAAGTTGTGAAGATGGACCATGAAGTGTGTCGGAATAGCTCAGACGTTAGAGCCCTTGCCCGTGAAAGGCCAAGGTCCCAGGTTTGAATCCCAGCTCTGGCAGACATTTTTAATCTGCCAGGAAGTGTCAAATCTATAATTACTCCAGCCTCCTTACACAGTAATTGTAGAGCACTTGCTTCTTCATGTAAAATTTCACACTGACTGGCAGGCTCTATAATGCTCTGTAACACAGAAAGGCAAGTTGCTTATACAGTGCAACATTGATACAGTGTGCCTACTCAGCAATTGTGGCAGAGATGCTGCACGAGGCCTGGTATAATTGTGATGTTGCACAAGGCCAGCCATCCACATCTTCTGTCTTTACAGCAGGATACAGTGTCCTGTTGGCCATGACTGAAATCCCAATTGATGTCTGGAGAGCAGGCTAGGCACACAAGTGTTTCTCATTGATCTATAGCTGGTATCAGCAGACTAGAAGTCTCTGCCAATGGTGGTGGGCTGGTTTAAAATCTGATTCTTGATACTGATGTCTGCAGAAGAGCCCTGTTTTGGGGGTCATGTCAATACAACTTAAGAGAGGGTGCTGTCCTGGCGTTGTGTGCAGTAAATAGCTGTTGGTCAGTCAAGCTGCATTGGCTACATGGTGTCAGGCAGTAGCCTAGGACCACTACATGTCTTCTGTTGACACTGGACTGATTGTGCAACTCAGTGATCAAAGGCTGTTGTCTGCCTACAGCCTCATTACAGTTATAGTTCTGAATTCCGTTCCATGTTCACCTGCAGTTTTATCATGTAACAATACTGTTTGTTGTATGGTGGATGATCTTGCAAACAAATATTATTCACCCTCCCCTCCATCTCATACAATTAAATATACCATGTGGAAAGAATCACTATCTATATGCCACAACTCCTTTTCTTTTCTCACAACAGTGTCTACATAACATATATATCCCACAAGAAAATCATTTTAAAAAATTGATGATAGAAAGTAGCACTGTACTATATCCTTTTGTACTGAATTTCAGTGGATTCACTGTGCTGATCTGATCAAAAAGTGCATCGAAATTGCTTAGTTACATAAAAAAAGACACCCATACATGCAACTTAACTTCTGACCGTTAGCCTCCATCAGAAAAATGGCAAATACTAATCATACATACAATCACAAAGACACATTTCACAGACACACAACCATCATCTCCAGCTGCTGTGTTACAACTCCACAGCAGACGGAGATGATGGTTTTGTGTCTATGAAATGTGCATGTGTGATCATATGAATGATAGTCAGGTTAGAGACATGCATCGAGTGCTGCTAGCCAGTGCTCGTCCGACTCAGAGGGCCAGCTAGCTTAGCGTGTGTGGGCTCTGGCCAGCTTGGTTCTCTGGGTCCCACACAACCAGGGCTGTCCCAGCTAGAACCACTGCACTGGGCTGGCCAGCAGGCTACCAGGGGCTCATTTTGTGATCAGAATACCTCATAAACTAATTATTGCAAGTTCCTCCTTGCTGGCATTCTGAAATAAAGCAAAAGATGCAAGCAAATCAAACGTGATGTTTAGAAATCTTACTGCAATATACCCCCTTGTGTGCATGTGTGAATTTCCCTGTGTAGTGCACATGTGTTGATTCACCATAATTAAGAACTGCATCTGCTAATTTCCCATTCTGCAGTTAAATGGCTGTCATGTAGATGGATACTCAAGAGCTTACCAATATCATTTATGGCGAATTTTTCCATATCCTTTAATTCTGTCACCAAACGCAGTGCAAACCAGCTGTCTTTTGTAACACTTATAACTACTTCAGACAAATCAAACATTAGTAAGAATGTAGAATCAATGTAAACCTTATTAGGAAGAAATGTAAAATTAGGGAATTTTTAGCATTTATCTTTTTCAAAGAGGCTAAAAATATTATGGCATAAAATCATAAAAAAAAAACAACATAAAATTGAGGCACGTAAAATCAAAGTTCCACTCTTTTACTTATGCTGCATACTGCAAACCTACTCTTATGCCGTATTTAGAGTTTCTGCGCCATTTCCTTCAATCTTTCTTTGTAAAAGTGGTAGACCTATACTCAGGTATTATGTAATTAGTGTTCTTTCCTTAAAAGTAAGGCAATTACAGATATTACTACTTTTTTATAAATTAGGGCTATTTGTTTACACAAAAATATGAATGCCACTATTTTAGAGACACTATGTACTTACTGCTTCAAGTACTGTCACAGCCTGACGTAAAGCGGCTGGCTGCTGACCTTCTTCTGGGGGATGAGGTGGACTTAGTGAAATGTACTGTTGAGCCACCTAAACCAGGATTGAAAGATGGAAATCAGAAATATAATTCTAACAGGTAACATTTTACATCTGTAAAATAAACAACACAACATCAAACATTTTGCACATGATATGAACTTCCAGGTGAGGAAGTGATATCTCATCATATAATGCAGAGAAACTTATTGTTGATTAACTACTGTGCATTACATCTCATTCTTACTTGCCATATGCTCTGTTACCTCCAAAGCTTCTTTAAAACTGTACAATATTATACTACTAATATTGTACCACTGCTATTAAAATAAAATGTCACTGGAATACACTTTTAGAATGTGGTGGCCTCAAAAAGTGTGTGACACATAATTAAGGCAGGTCAAGTTAACTATTATTAACACAACTCTACACTTCAAAGTGACACAGATATAGGAAACCATTTTTCATCATAGTCACAAAGGCATTGAAACAATGGTTGCAATGTTCTATTAAGCTTTACAGTATTTGACAGTAGAAATCTGTTTCTTGGTGTTGGAGTCATTTGAGGACTGCTTGTGTTTGTCCTCATGGTTAGAAAATCTCTTTTTGCCCTGATGTTCTTTCAGGTTGCAATAAAGATAGAAATAGTGCTGTGGGGTGTCTGGACTTTCCAATCAGCATCACCCATGATTGTAAGTCAGTCATCAAATTGTTAGCACTTAATATATAGTATCCATACAAATGGCTCCAAGCGAGGAGACTCCGTCGGTTGTTCCATTGTGTTCCCCAACCGTGTTGTTAAGATTCGACTCCTCGAATATTATTCTGTTTTTTCGGCAGTGCTACATGCTATTGTCAAGGCACTGCAGCTGATATGTTGAATACAGGGAAAACGATTTCTTCTTTGCTCTGATTCCCTCAGTACTCTGCATTCACTACAACAGCTCTTCCCATCTGTGACTTTGCTGCAACAAATGCATGATGAACTGTCCTTCATCCAACATCGTAGGAAGGTGGTCTCGTTTTGCTGGGTGCCTGGGTATGCAGGCATTCCGGGAATGAAGCGGCAGATCAGGCTGCCAAAGAGGCTTGCAGGATATTACTTCTTTATTATAGCAGCGGTCTCTGAAATTATGAGAGGAAGAATGGCTTTTATGACATGACAGTGCCCCCAGGCTGATGCCGCACACTTGTATTTTATAGAGCCAACACATCGGCACATTTAAATCGCGCGAACGCGCGTGGGAAATACAAGCTTCGGGAAGTTTGTGACGTAGGGGTTTTTCCGCGGGGCTGGAAAAACGGAAGCCGAGTCGCGTGGGGGAAGGGAGAGTCGCATGGACTGCCGAGGGCGGCGGAGCGTGGTTTGCTCGTCGCGGCATTTTTTCTGTAAAAACGTGGGATAGCTTTTCGCGGCTGAAGTACCGTTTTTTCGTATGCCTTTTGAGTTAAACGATTCCGGTGTGTGGGTCAAAGTGCGAAGTTGCGTGGGGGCTCGAGTCACAAAAAACATCTTTATAAATTTAAACACGTGCATAGAAAAATTAAACGTATTTAAAACAACATCTGTGTGATGAACATTATTTTTTCGCAACTCGCCCTGTACGCCCATAAGTCTGTATAATTGGTATGTACTTTTGTTTATCAATTGAAAAATGTATTAAGGCGCACGTGGACGGAACAGCACCAAAGCGGGAATCATTTAATATCATCCCCTAAACGACCACAAAACATTTTTCCACCAGAAAGAGGGAAAAGCATGTTCCGCCCCGTCGCATATGGGGGCTCGTCCATTTCGCGAAACAGTGTGTAGTGTGTATTGAGACAAGTTCCGGCTTGTCCATTTCGCGAAACAGTGTGTAGTGTGTACTGAGACACGTTCCGACTCGTCCATTTCGTGAAATAGTGTGTTCCGGTTTCGCCCATTTGAAGCGAGAAGTACGTCGCGGCTCGTTCAATTCGAGTGCGAAGTACATTCCGACTCGCGTGTTGAAGAAAATTTCAGTGGCCAACGGCAGCGAGTGTGCGGCAGGCAGCAACAGCGTAACCGGGAGACGCGGCGGCAACAGCCGGTATATTCCAGACCATCACCGTGCGGCGGCAGGACGCGGCAGATACGGCGCACAACAGCGGCGATTTCGGCATCGGCAGCTCAGCACGGAAACACGACGCAGTTACGCAGTGGACTTGCAGCACAGACAAAGAGATAAGTGTCGCAGCAGGCTTTTATTTTGTTGATTTCAGTTCTCTTGTCCCCAGCCATGAGTACCGAAACTGATAGGGTTTTAAGTGATAGTGAATCCTTAGAGAGTGGTAGTGGGTTTGAGGCCCCAACACAATCTAAGGCAGATGAAATGAAAGCAATGATGGGTTGGATGATAACTGAATTTAAAGATACTGTAGGGGGCCTGGAAACAAAAATGGGAAATTCAATTATAAGTATGAAATCTGAAATGGGGAATTCAATTGCTGAAATGGGAAACTCAATTATAAGTATAAAATCTGAAATGGGGAATTCAATTGCTGAAATGGGAAACTCAATAAAAAATTCAATGGGTGTTTTAAAAAATGAAATAATCTCGGACTTTGACAAAAGATTAGAAGATTTGACCTTAAAATTTGAAGTTAGAGAAAAGGATCTGAATGCCAGAATTGGTGCTGTTGAGACTAAGTTGAATGACAGGATAGAATCAGGAAAACAGATTTGTGAAATCAGGAATGAGGACACTAGGCAGGCTTTAATTGACATAAACAAAAGGATTGTGGCTTGTGTTGATGAAACTAAGACAAGTTTGGAAAATACAAAAAGTGTTTTAAGAAAGGAAATAGAACAGGTAGTAGCTGTAAATAAATGTAGTATAGAAAAGGTGAATAGTAGGATGGCTGACTTAGAATTGTGCTCTGCATCTGCAAATACTGGTTGGTTTGGGATGCAGATACCAAGTTGTAAAACTTTTTCAGGGGAAAGTAGCTACCATGTAGTAGATTTTATTGCAGCATGCAAAGATCAATTCCTGCCTGGAATGACTGATAATTGCAAAATAAAATACATCAAAAGAATGTTAGAAGGTCCTGCACAGACGTGGGCTAACCAATGTGCTGAGAAATTCGTTTCCTTTGAAGTTTTCGAAAAGCTAATTTTAGATAAGTACTGGAGCCAGGCTAAACAAGTCAGGTTACAAAATGAATTCTTAAATGGAGTTGCTTACAAGGGGGATAAACAGACTATGAAAGAATTCTGTCAGGAAGAGTTAAGGAAATTGGTGCACTTAGATAGACCATTAGGAGCTCTTACTGAAATATACACTCTTTGCCGGAGGTTGCCACAGAATTTAAATTTGCAACTTATACACTGCCCTACTGACTCTACTGAAAAATTTCTAGATTTTATAGAAAAACTAGATCATGCAATGGCATATGAACCTAGACATGGGGAGCCTCAACATATAGCTAACCAAAGGGAACATAATAGGAATACCAGAAATTGGGGAAATAAGCAGCATGACCACCACCAAGAAAGGAACGTGAATGAAAATTGGAGAAATAATGGGGGTAGATGGAATGGTGATGATAGGAATCTGAGAGATTCATGGGGAAGAACTAACAGGGATGATCGAAGGTTAACACAGGAAAATGGAGAAAGAAGAAGGGAACAAAATAGAAACGAACAACACAGACAACATTCGGAAAACTAGAATTTGTTCCAAATGGGGTCCGATTTGGGACGGGATACAAGGTACGAAATAGGACCGAGAGAAGGATAAATAATTACAAGCCAGATAGCAGGGGATCAGATAGGAATAACTATAACCAGAATAGAGAGAAAAGGGAAGAAAGAATATGTAATATGGATGCAATATTGGGCAATGAAGAAATGGTTGGGGGATGGTTTACACAGCATGATAAAAGAAATGCAAATAAGAGAAGAAATCATAAAAATCCAAGTGAAGATTGTAATGTGGGAGATTTGTTTAGTGAAAGAGTAAGTAGTGGGAGAGATGCTGAAGAAAACAGCATTGGTTTGGCTTCTGTATTAGGTGAATCAGGTTTGCTAGCGGAGCATAAGTGTGTGATTGAATGTAAGAGTATGCCAAGGGGATGTGTGAATGGTAGCAAAAGTGTCACTGAACTAGATGAGACAAAATCAAATATTAATATGTGTGAAAAAAATGTGGGTATTCCAAAGTTTAAAGCAATCACTAATGACAGTGTAATAAGAGCTGTATCTGGTTTGGTGCAACTTGATGATGTGTGGTTTGATGATGTAAATGTAAATAAGAATGTACAAGCACCTATAATTAATGAAGACTGGGAACAGGGTGAGAAGAGTAAATTTAAAGGCGGGTGAAGAAGGTCAATTGGATTAGGAAATGGGCACCAGATGATTGGGCAATTCATAAATATGACTGTATAAAAAGATTAGGAGAGCAATGTGGGAAAAATGAGACATATTACAATGTTCTTAAAGAAATATTTGGAGGGGATCCAGAATTTGATGAATTGAGGGGACAAAGCATATTCTCATTGGGAAGTAGTAAAATGACTGGTGAACATGACTCTGTAAATGAGGGATCTAGTGATGAACAAGAAATAGGGGATGACATACAAACTTTTGTCATCTATAATAGTGAACAGTATGAGGGTATGAAAGAGGGTGGAATGAATGCAAGGTGGATGGAGAAAGAGGAGCGTGAATATACAGCTAGTGATTGGATCCAATTTTTAACTTATAGAAAGAATGTAGAACCAAAGGAATGGGAAAAGGACAAGTTTGGTTTTGCAAGAAAGATAGCAATGCTAAATGCTAGGAACCCAAAATTCAAAGAGGTGTTTGAAAAAGTATTTGCAGGTGATGATAACATAGAACCATATAGCCCTAGTAGTCAGAGTCAGGTATGCAACATGGTAAAGTACTGCATACATGAGATAGAAGACGACCTGTTAGCAGAGACTGAATTAGAGAAAAATGTGATTGAATATGGGCAGCCAATCATAAATGTCACTGTTGGAGGGGTATGTGAAAATGCACTGATTGATACTGGGAGCTCTGTTAGTGGCATTGCAGAAGACTTTTACAATCAGATTAGGACCACAGGAACAGTTGAATTTCCAGTCACAGGGGTAAGAATAAAAAATGCAACTGGAACTTACAGCAAGCCAGTGAGTAAGGAGGTTGTATTAGATGTAAATATAGGAGGGAAAACGTTTAGTCACGTTTTTCTGGTAATAAGAAATCTCTGTCTAAATCTTGTGCTAGGCAATGATTTTCTGAGTAAAAATGGGGCTTGCATTGATTGTAAGGATCAGGTGCTCGAACTACATTCTGGAGGATGCATGAAAAGGGTTAAATTTAGAAGTGCAAGTAATGATAAGGATTTAGTCGCATGTCTGCACATAGCCAAATGTACAATGGATGAGGCGGAGGTTGAGGAAGAGATACGTAGGAAGGTAAACAACACTAAGGGAATTGACGACCGTGCAAAGGGGGAGCTGTATTATCTACTGACAAACAATAAGAATGTATTTTCTGAAAAGCCAGGTAAGGTAACAAAATTTGAGTATTCAATAAGGGTAAAACCACATGAGCCTATTAAAGCAAAGCCATATGCTATTGCCATGTCAGAAAGGGAGGCTGTGAGGACAGAATTACAGCGGATGCTCGAATGGGGTATAATTGAGAGGTGTAGAAGTGAATATAGCATCCCTATGGTGGTTGTAAAGAAAAAGGACAAATCTGTACGGCTAGTGTTGGATGCAAGGAAGCTGAACAGAATAATAATACCTGAGACTGGCCATCCACAAAATATGGATGAACTGATTCAGGGCTTTAATAATGTAAAACTGATGACAAGCATGGATCTCACAGCAGGATTTTGGCAGGTGGGCCTATCGGAGGATAGCAGAAAGTATACCGCTTTTCTGTTCGAAGGTAGGGCATACCAATATAAAGTGGTTCCTTTTGGATTATGTATATCTGTGGCTGTATTTATAAGGGCTCTAAGTTATGTGCTAGGGGATGAGCTGATGAGGCGGCTTACAGTTTACGTAGATGACATATTAGTCGCAACAGCTAATTGGGAAGAGCATTACTGTTTGTTGCAAGATGTGTTTACAGCTTTACTTCAAGGAGGCATGACACTAAAACTAAAGAAGTGTGAGTTTGTTAAGGCTGAAATAAATTTCCTAGGTCATGTATTGTCATCAGAGGGGCTTTTGCCCAATGAAGACAAAATAAAAGCAATAGCTGAATGTGCAAAACCGAGGAATCGTAAGCAACTAAAATCTTTTCTCGGAATGGCGAGTTTCTACAGGAAGTATGTAAATGATCAGAGTCTAAATTCACCAAATCTGTCATTGTTACTGAAGAAAAATGTTTCATGGGTTTGGACTAATGAATGTGATAAAGATTTTGAGAAAATAAAAAGCAGTTTGTGTAATAACAACTTACTGTACTATCCCGACATGTCACTCCCATTTTATCTAGCCACCGACAGTTCAGATTATGGAATAGGTGTTGCTCTTTTCCAAAGGAAAAAGGTGGATGGGAAAATTGAGCATAGAAGTGTATCTTTTGCCAGCAGGGTTTTGTCAAAACATGAGCGAAGATATGGAATATCAGAGAAGGAACTCTTGGCAGTAGTCTGGGGTTTCTTAAAATTTAGAGTTTATTTGGAAGGTCATGAAACCATTGTTATGACTGACCACAAGGCTCTAAGCTATTTGCAAGAGTGTAAGTTGTTAAATAATAGGTTGGCACGGTGGGCACTAATCTTACAACAGTTTCAGTATAGGATAGAGTATATCAAGGGAACTGACAATGTGGTGGCCGATGCGCTGTCACGCCTGCCTGTCGGAGGGGAGGAAACCATTGAGCAGGAGGGAGAACATACTGAATTTCAAATGATGTATATGAAAGGAGTAGATGAGGAAAAACATATTAGAAATATATGCAAAGACATGAGACGGATTCAGAACACTGATCCAAATCTGAAGTTAGTGAAGACCAGCATGGGTAAAATGGGGCATGAGAAATTAGATACATATTATAAAATTTACAAGGGGGTTCTATTTCGTAGAAAGAACATTGACAAGGAAGAGTGGCGGTTGTGTTGGCCCGAGGAACATATCCATTCACTTATAAGTTATATCCATTTAAGTCATGGTCATTATGGACCACAAAAATGTCTAGAAATTTTGCAAGATTATGTTTTATTTAACAATATGGATAGGAGAGTAAAAAAGCAGATAGGTGCATGTGACAGATGTCAACGTGTTAAGCACAATACTGTGACTAGCCAAGGGGAAATGCAAAACATATTACCTAAGAAAGTGGGGGAATTACTGGCAATTGACATTTTTGGACCATTACCAACCAGTAGGGGTGGTCAAAAGTATATCTTGCTCACTGTGGATGTTTTCTCAAAGTTTGTCAGATTGTATGGCATGAAGAAAGCTACCAGCAAAACTATAATCCATAAGTTGGAGTTGGATTATTTCAAGAAGCATGGAAAACCAAAGACTTTGTTATCAGACAACGGGTCCCAATTTATCTCCAAAATATGGGAGGATTTTATGCAGAAGACAGATGTAAAACATATAAAGATATCAGTTTACCACCCAGCAAGCAATCCAGCTGAGCGCTATATGCGTGAGTTAGGACGGTTGTGCCGGACTTACTGCAGCCATAACCACAAAACATGGGCTGAACACACTGCCTCCTTTGAGGATGTTATGAATAGTGTGAAAAGCAACGCTACCGGTTTTACACCGTATGAAATGATGACAAATAAGAAAGCTGCAAATTTGATAGGTGAAAAAATAGAATTCCCACCTGGGACTTCAACATCTCAAGAGGAACGGGTGAAGCTCGCGGCTGAACAAATGGCTAAGGTGGCAGCCCTGCGTAAACACAGGCATGACAGTAGATTCAAGCCCATTAAATATAAGATAAATGACCTGGTACTTGTGAAGACCAAGGAGCGATCGAGCAATATAGATGGGGAGACTAAGAAGCTTTTTGAGCTATATCACGGTCCGTTTATAATAGCAGAGTGCCCACATCCAAATGCATATCGGTTAGAATACCCTAAATCAAGGAAACCACTGGGACTAAGAAATGTAACTGAGTTGCGATTATATAAACAACTAGTATAAAATACATGCCCGACACTGTGTGTAGAATTATGTTTTTTCATATAATTTATTGTAAGCAAAGGCACTGGGTAAGGCAGTCTCCAAGTATGATCAGTGTATATAGTAGGGTAAGAATTTGTGTAAATTTTATTATTGTAACTTTATTATATATCTGTGATTAATTTATGTGAAGCAGTAAGGACAGGGTTTAAAATTCAGATGTGGTGAAAATATGTACATAAAGGAGTAGATTATGTTATAAAATACACATGTGAACTGAAGATTTTGAGTTTTACATGTTGACACTAGACCTGTGGATGTCGTTTTTCTAATTAGTCCCAGATTAGGATTAGGCAGTGCAATTAGTTTTAAATATGGTAGTTTGGAATAGGTGAGAATAATGTGGAAATGCACAAAGTTAAAAATATATATACATATATATATATATATTTTTTTTTTTTTTTTTTTTTTTTTTTTTTTGGTGCATTGGGGGTAGAGAAATATTTGTATAGGGATATTGTGTATCCAAAGGATCATGTTGTGTGTAAGTAGGAAATTCTGTGTGTATCATGTCAAAGTCTCGAAATTTGCAGAAGGGATGTAAGATTATAAAAACAAAATAATATCTATATTTTCTGATATGAAAGATAATTAAATGAATTGAATAGTTTGTCAGAAGTGCCAAAAAAAAATAAAAAATAAAAATAAAAATAAAAAAAAAATAAAAAAAAATAAATAAATAGTTTTCTTAAGAGTTGATTTTGTGAGATGGGAATTTGGCTACAGTATTAGATTACAATCTCTAAATCCACATACAAATGACAATAACCATGCCACATCTTGAGTTTATTTTCATTGGAGCGGCCTGAGGGATATAAAATAAAAGAACAATGACTTCGACTTTTCTGTGTAACTGTATGAAGTTCTGTCATGAAATTCTGTATTGATTGTGCTAAATCTGGATAGCAGAGGGGTGGGGTGTGAATCTGATGGATCCCTGGTATAATATATTTGCCAAAAGAAAAATCATTTGTATTCCTTTTTGTTTTTTCTCTCTCTCTCCCTTTCATTGCTTTCATGCCAGCTGAGAGGACAAGAGAGCTAAAATCATTGCCAGTAGCCTGAACTGCACCGGCTTACAAACTGAAAAAAAAAAAAAGAAGTGTAAGGACCAGTGCCCATATACTGAAGTGCAACACAAGGGATGTTGAAAGTGAAACAGTGCAACGGGAAGTTTATTTAAAAAACGATGGTATTCATTCCATAATGAGACAATGACATGGGGCATACCCATGAATATTAGTGATTTTTTTTTATTGTATGTTCTTGTTGATATGTGTCACATATACAAACTTTAAATATGTACAATTTCACAAAATTTAATTTTTGTCTCTAGTTGTAAGATTTTTTTTGTATTGTATTTTCTTAATTTTGTTTAAGGGATATGTGTGTTATATTTTGGTGCTACTTGCGACATCCTACACTATGTTTGGAAGTCGCAAGTGGGGGTATTATGACATGACAGTGCCCCCAGGCTGATGCCGCACACTTGTATTTTATAGAGCCAACACATCGGCACATTTAAATCGCGCGAACGCGCGCGGGAAATACAAGCTTCGGGAAGTTTGTGACGTAGGGGTTTTTCCGCGGGGCTGGAAAAACGGAAGCCGAGTCGCGTGTATGTCTGCCTAGGTGTACTTGTGTCTGTGTGAATGTGTGGGCATGTGTGCATTTGTTTACCCTCCATTTTTTCCCCCAAGGTAAGTCTTTCCTCTCCCGGGATTGGAATGGCTCCTTACCCCCTTCCTTAAAACCCTCATCATTTCCTTTTCCCTCTCCTTCCCTACTGCCTGAAGACGCAACTGGGTTGCGAAAGCTTGCGATTGTGTGTGTGTGTGTGTGTGTATTCATTTATTTATTTGTGTTGCTGTCACACCTGTGCTCCTTCGCCTGGTGAGTAATCTTCGTCTATTTTTTATATGAAAAATGTATTAAGGCGCACGTGGACGGAACAGCACCAAAGCGGGAATCATTTAATATCATCCCCTAAACGACCACAAAACATTTTTCCACCAGAAAGAGGGAAAAGCATGTTCCGCCCCGTCGCACTTTCAGTGGCAAATAACAAACTGCGGTTGCTGAAGCCCACTGTCCGTCCGTGGCGATCCTCTTCCAGCCTATCAGGAGGGATGAAGTTTCCCTCACCCGCCTCCGAATTGGGCACTGCCCATTTACACATGGTTTCTTATTCCACTGAGAAGATCCCCCAATCTGTGATACCTGTGGAGAGCAGATTACTGTCTGCCGCATTTTAATTGAGTGTGACTTATATCATGCAGAGATGGTAGCGGCAAATCTTGGTGTAGATTTGCCTTCAATTGTAGGTAATGACGAAGCGAGTGTGAAGAAAATTTTAATCTATTATGACTTGTATCAACTCTGGCCTAAACTTTTAGACTGGAGGATTTATATGTTGCAGAGTGGCAGCTCACCCTTTTTTATCGATGTGGTCAGCCAGTTATGGTCGTCTGCTTATTTGTTTTTACTATCTCTCACACCTTTTCCATGGAGTACTATTCTCATCTTCACCTCTGACCTTTACTTTTTATATTTTATATAATTTGATCGTGTTACTGCTCTCTTTTATTTTATTTTGTTTGATCACACTCCTTGCTTCTTATTTTTTAACTTTGTCTGGGTGCTGAAGACCTAGCTGTCGAATGCCTAACACCCCCCCCCCCCCCCCTATCCTATCCTTTCCTGTCCTGGCAACCAAGGTGACTTGCTCTCTCGTAATATTTCACAGATTATGCTGCTTACTCACTGTGGCACCTGTTGCTCTTTCACAGGATGTTTTCATTGCAGCAACATGTTCCATGGAACATGGGAAAATAGCATTTCAACTAACAGTATCATATTTATTATGGGAAACTCAATCAATATCAGCTTGACAGTTGCCTACCGATTGATTTCAAACAGCTTCCTATCTACAGTACGTCAAATTTTAAGTTGATCGTAATAGTACAGCACCTTTTAAGTTGACCATAATCAAACTTCTGTTCCTACACCCACATCACTTAATAATAATAATAATAATAATAATACAATTAAACTCCACATAATAATACTTAAAGATCCTTGTACAAAGCATTAATTCTTGATATAAACCTAATGAATTGTTCTAAATTCATGTACATCCTATAAAAATTGAACATCGACTTCGAGAAATTTTAGTTGACTGTTTTATCGATTGTTGAAACACATAATCTGTAAAACTGGAGCAAATAGGTTCTGTCAGCTCCCCAAGAAGTATGACTAAGGGTGCGTTTATGCTGCCAACTCGCTTCTGGCAGTTCGCTGCTCGCTGCTGGCATCTGCAGCTCGCTGCTCGCCTGCAGCCTAGTTGCCTTCACACTGCAGGCACCTCACTGCCCACCGTATGTATTCTCCTGTTACATTACAGCTGAGTGCACAACTGCAGTGGCGTGAAGTGTTAAACATGTTTTCCACATTGTCTGACCACAATGACAGTGATTTGTTCACTATAAAAATGTTGATACTGGAAAGGAAGAGGAGGTATGAAGTGCATTCTTTGAATGCTTAACATACTCACTACGGATACTTTTACAAGTACTACCAACAGCTTGAAAACTATCCAGATTGCTTATTCAGACATAATAATCATCTGCTTCAGATCTTTACTCATTGCTGCCTGTACTGAAACTACCTCTAACAAACAATATTGTGTGTGATGGGCACAGGAGTTACATGCGCGCAACAGTCAAACCGCCACTCTGCTAGAGTGACCTTGAAGCAACCAATCACAGTGCAAGTTTCAGACCGGGCGGCGATGGTCGTAGCGTGAAACATAAACCAGTTTGATATCATCGCCTGGCGAGGATCGCAGCAAGCAGCGAGCCAGGCGAGCTGCGATGGTGCACACTAAATGGGCCGATAAGACTCTGTGGGTTTGATTCATCATCGCCGTGCCATGTAGGCAAGCAGCGAGGTGGCAGCATAAACACACCCTAAGACATTTTAAAATTGACAATGCTTTCAGGCACTGAGTCTTCAGGTCCTCAAGGTGTGGCAAGCATGTAAGTTTAGAATCAAATGTGAGGCCCAGAAACCGCACTGTGTCTTTAAAGGTGAGCACAGAGCCCCTCATCCACAGTTCATGTAAATTAAAAACACTACATGAATGTTTAAAAAGGACAGACACAGACTTCTCAGTGGAAAACTTAAAACCAGTCCTTGGTGCCCACTCATCCAATCGTTGATGAGTCAGCTGTGCCTGACGTGTAGTCATTGCTAGATTGGATGAAGAACAAAAGACAGAGAAGTCAGGACTTTTCACGACAGACGTAATACTGTTAATAGCTATTGCAAACAAGGTCACACTTAAAATATTACACTGAGGGAGTCCGTTCTCCTGCTCATAGCGATCAGAAAGAGCGTCACCAACTCGGTATCTAAAATAATGTGGAGAAAGGAATGACTGAATAAAACAGGAAAGACAACCACGAAAACCCCAATCATGGAGCTGCCTGAGGATAAGATGCTGCCAAGTTGTATCATAGGCTTTGTCAATATCGAAAAATACCCCCAGGAAGTGATGCCGACACAGGAAAGCCTGTTGTATGGCCGCCCCCAGGAGGGCCAGGTTATCAAAGTGGAGCGATATCTCCTAAACCCACACTAAAAGTGGCTGAGAAGCTGCCTGGATTCCAGCATCCAGACAAGGTGGCCATTGACCATCCGCTCTAGTCTTCCCCACACATATAGTCAGAGCAACACTACAGTCTTTCCCGGGTTTTAAAATAAGAATCAAAATATTAAAATGGCCTCCTCCATGAGTCAGGGAACTAGCCTGAATCCCAGATGTAGTTAAAAAGGTCGAGGAGGATTTCTTGATTCTGCCTCGTCAGGTGCCGTATCATAGAGTAGTAGATTCCGTCGTGACCTGGTGAGGTGTCACGAGCCACAGACAATGCGGAATCCGGCTCCCACATAGTGAAGAGGCAGTTATAATCCTCCTCAATGCTGGACCGGAAGTCCAAAATAAGCCTCTCAGCAACCACCGGTGGCACTGGAAAGCTGGATCTTAACCGGCAGAGGCGGTAACTGTTGAAAAATAGGCCGCCATAATCTGGGCAATGTCACATGGAGTGGTGTGGAGAACACCATTCCCCATCTTAGCAGCTACAGGGCACCTCCCTCCTCTTCCTGAGATCCTCCTGATAGTCTCCCATACAACTGAAGTCTTAGTGGAACGGTTTATAGAATTTAGAAACTGTTGCCATGATCTCATCTTACTCTCGCGAATAATCCAGTGAGATTGGGCCCTTGCCACCCAAAAAGCTGCATGGTTCTCTGCAGTAGGATGTCGCTTGAACTGGCTCAGAGCCACTCTACTGGTTCTGATGGAAGAGCGGCATTCAGCATTCCACCAAGGGACTGGATGCCTTTTCGGGCGCCAGGAAAACCTTGGAATGGACACAGTGGCAGCATGGTGGATTATTTTGGTAGCATGATCCACCCATTCGTGGATGCCGTCACAGGGGTTCAGTTTGGCAAGTTAGCCATAAAGAGTCCAGTCCACCCTACTAAGCATTCATCGAGATGGATGTCTTTTAGGGTCTGCTCTGTCTGGAAGAGCAATCCAAATCGGAAAGTAATCACTACAATGCAAGTCTGCATCCACTTCCCATTGACCAAAGTGGGCAAGGGCCAGAGAGCACAGCATAAGATCGATGGCAGAGAACGAACCTGTTGCAGAGCAAAAGTGGCTGCTCTTACCTGTATTTAATACAGGGGCGCATGAAGACAAAAGAAACCTTTCAACTGCTCTATTCCTAGGGCAGGTCGCTACAGAGCCCCAAAGCACATTGTGTGCATTAAAATCACCACAAAGGATGAATGGGTGGGGGAGCTGTTGAAGAACTTAAAGAGGCTCTTCATTGAGAGGATCGTGAGGAGGCAGATGCAGGGAGTACAGTCAGTTGGTGGTGCGCATTTACAGTCACTGCAACAGCTTGTAAAGTTGTGTTGAGGGATATGGCATAAACAGCCATTCCTCCATCGCTCTCTCTCCACTAACGCCATCCTTTCTGTGAAGACTGTAACTGCGTGTCTCAGGGCTATCAGCAGGCTTGAAATTTGTCTCCTGGAAACATGTACACATGGGTCGTTCCTGAGATAATTAACATAATTCCTCCACGTGTGTTCTAAATCCCTGACAGTTCCACTGCAATATGAAGGCCATTTATCAAGGAGGCTGAATCTTCACCTTCTCTTTCTGACGGGACTGGGCGCCTCTAACAGGAGGGAGTTCACCTTTGGGGCGAGATGGTAGCCCCAGTGGAAGGTCATTTTTGGAGCGAGATGACTGCGCCAAAGTTACGTCTACCTCCATGGATTCTGAAGCTGAATCACAAGGCACATCAAGAGTAATAACATCAACCTGGTCTGACTGTTTACTTGTAACTTTCACACGGGACTTATCCTTTTTTGGCTTAACCTGCTTTTTGGATGTTTCGGCAGTTGAAGTGGACACTACACTGGTCTTGGGAAGGGATTCGTCTGGCAGTGAAGGCGGTAGGAGCTCTTCACTGTCAGTGGCAGTATCTTGATCCACAATTTTTGGAAGGAATACGGGGGCTGTAACTTCTGATGCCTTACACATACACTGGCATGAGCAGGTCTCCACCAACAGTGTCTCACTATGCAAACATTTCACAGTCTTTAAATTACCAGCGATGCCCTCTAGTCCCTTCTGGATGTAAAAAGGTGAGACCTTCTCAAAGGTGCCCCCTTTTCTTAATTACTATGAACACATTCTGTAGAGCAGAAAGTGCTCTGTTACTATTCACCTTGTCCCTCTTGTTCTTCCAAAAATCTGGAGGTTGCTAAAAATTTTATTACTGTCATAAGTGATGTATCGGAAGAAAATCTTAATTTCATTAACAAATGGAAATAATATTAATACAAAAGGTTGTTTATTTGATGACTTCGGTGCTCTTTCTCTTCCTTTTTTCTTAGTTACATCACACACATTTTTCTTTCTTTTTTAATTAATTTTTTTTTCTAGTATTTCTTCATATGTTTGTGTTTACAATCTGCAACTATCCCTACACAAATCGACACCATGTCAAATGGATGACACCTGCAAACAAATCTTATATGCATATAACACATTGTATCTTATATAATATGTTAAAAAGTTCAACATATTAAATATAGCCACAGTCTATAGTCTATCATTCAAATGATATTACTATTAATAAACCTCAATGAACAAGTCTCTCAACTCAGAAATTGTTCTTAAAATGCATTTACTATAGTAACAAAAGATTTTTCAGAAAAAATAAATATACCTGTATTAGGAAATCTGGATCAACTGCTCGCAAGTAAGATGTCCCAAAAGGCAAAGTGCGTACTGTTCGAAAATGCGTTTCAACAGCTTCATCAAGTTCCTTTATTGCGTTTTTAACATCACCATTAGTGGCAGCTGCTTTGGATGACATGAATAACACTTCAGCTGATGGGTGAATTTCATGGAGAAATTCCACCTGAAAAATAGTTAATAGAGATTTGGTTTAGTTACTAACAGTAGATTCATTTTGAAAAATGAATTCTTCAATTATATTTTTAAGTACAAATTTTAATGATTCAAAGTTTCAATAACTTCCTCTGTTGTTAATTCGCTAATTGGTGAATTACTTAAGGTTAGGACTCAAGGTGAAAACTATATAATGCAACAGTTATTGCAGCTTAGCATTTTTACTTTCATAATACAATGTACGTGCCAGTGCATCATACACCATGTGATCAAAAGTATCTGGACACCTGGCTGAAAAAGGTTTACAAGTTCGTGGCACCCTCCATAGGTAATGCTGGAATTCAATATGGTGTTGGTCCACCATTAGCTATGATGACAGCTTCGACTCTCACTGACATACGTTCAATCAGGTGTTGGAAGGTTTCTTGGGGAATGGCAGCCCATTCTTCACAGAGTGCTGCACTAAGGAGAGGTATCAATGTATGTCGGTGAGACCTAGCACAAAGTCAGCATTCCAAAACATGCCAATGGTATTCTATAGGATTAAAGTCATGACTCAGTGCAAGCCAGTCTATTACAGGGATGTTATAGTTGTGTAAACACTCTGCCAAAGAACGTGCATTACAAACAGGTGCTTGATCATGTTGAAAGATGTAAATGCCATCCCCGAATTGCTCTTCAACAGTGGAAAGCAAGAAGGTGTTTAAAACATCAATGTAGGATTACGCTGTGATAGTGGCCACACATAACAAGAAGGGGTGCAAGCCCCACCCATGAAAAACTCAACCACTGCATAGCACCGCCGTCTCTGAATTTTACTGTTGGCACTACACACACTGGCAGATGACATCCACTGGGCATTTGGCATATCCACACTCTGCCATTGGATTGCCACATTACGTACTGTGATTCATCACTCCACACAATGTTTTCCCATTGTTCAATAATCCAATGTTTATGCTCCTTACACCAAGTGAGCATCATTTGGCATTGTTCTGCTTGATGTGTGGGTTATGGGGAACCGCTCAACCATGAAATCCAAGTTTTCTCACCTCCCACCAAATTGTCAAAGTACTTGGAGTGGATCCTGATGCAGGATGTAATTCCTATGTGATAGTCCGGATAGATGCCCGTGTATTACACAGTATGGCCCTCTTCAACTGCCAGCAGTCTCTGTCAGTCAACAAACGAGGTCGGCCTGTACGTCTTTGTGCTGTACAAGTCCCTTCACGTTTCCATATCACAACAGAAACACTGGATCTAGGGATGTTTAGGAATGTGGAAATCTCGCATACAAACTTCTGACACAATTGATACCCAATTACTTAACCATGTTCAAAGTCCGTTCTAAGAGTGACTCCTTCAGCTCTCTCACTATGTATAATGACTAATGAGGTCGCTAATATGGAGTACCTGGCATTAGGTGGCAGCACAATGCACCAGATATGAAAAACATATGTTTTTGGGTGTGTCCGTATACTTTTGATCACATAGTGTATGAGGAGCCTAAATGGACAATACTATTTATAGGAAGCAGAATGAATGAAGAATGTGTCCTCAACCACCTCTACCACTATTTACCAGTTTGATCAATCATCAGAAAGTTCTAGTTACATTGTCAGGGTAAGGCATACATCGCTGGTTTGCATAGACTCTTCCACAAGTGACATCATTTTGAGCATCCTATCTACGTTACCTAACATGAAGACTCACTAACTTGAGGTATGACTATACGGTCAGCACTGATTCTGAGGTTCAGTCTTAACACTGACCTTGTCAGACTCCTCTTTAGCCAATGTTTCAAGATTTTAGAATCACATGAGCTTAATGCAGTGATTACAGGAAATCCTTTTGGACAATTAGCAGGAGGCTAAATTAAAAGTGCAAGGTAAACAGCTCCTGGTGCCCCACATGGCTCCCCAGGTGGCCCTGCCTGTCATCAATAGGATTTTTACACCAATGACAAGGCCAGGGCTGTGTTGTAATGCCATGGCCCACATTTGCCCACACTGAGTTTGGCAACAGTCATCAATATATTTTCGCAATCGGAGGAGAATATTGGCAATTGAAGTTTCGTAAGTAGCCCATGCTGCAGCAATAAGTGCAGTTTCTGCAGTGATTCTCATCCCAGATCCTGTATCATTTCCGTAACACTGTCTCCCCTGTATTGAGACAATACAAAACGAGCTGCCCTTCTTTGGACTCTTTCAAATGTCCTCCATCAAACCCACCTGATAAGGATCCCACACTGGGCAGCAATACTCCAAAAAAAAAGATGGACAAGCATAGTGTATCCAGTCTCTTTAGTAGTTCTGTTGCATCTTTTAAGGGTTCTGCCAATAAAACTCAGTCTCTGGTTCGCCTCTCCCACAACATTATTTACTTGTTCTTTCCAGTTTAAGTATGAAGTAATAGTAATTCCTAGGTATTTTGTGGAGTTTACAGCCTTCACTTTTGATTGATTTATCTTGTAAACAAAGTTTAACGATTTTCTTTTTGTACTCGTGCGGATGACTTCACACTTCTCATTATTTTTACACCATATGATATCTTATTTAGATTGTTCTGCAGTTGGTTTTGATCTTCAGATGATGTTACTAGACGGTAAATGACAGCATCATCTGCAAACAACCTAAGAAACCTACTTAGATTTTCTCCCAAATCATTTATGTTAATAAGGAACAGCAGAGGACCAATAACACTACTGGAATGCCCGATATCACCTCTGTTTTATACATTGCTTGCAGTGGCCATTTTGAGCAGCAGCTGAATTGTATTTCACTGTAATGTTTTTAAAGTAAACACCTTTTGCTACTGCGAATGAAGGGTTTTATTTTTATATTTATAAGTCACCCATACGCGTTTCGCCTTTGTCTCAAGGCATCATCAGTGGGTGTCCTTAATATTTACACGTTTCTGTTTACACATAAAGGTTAGGTTTCTTACATATGTACAAAACATTTCATTTCTGATTTGAAACAGTTCATTGTTTGCTATAAAATGGTGTACTTACAGCACTTGCTACTCCACGTCAGTCTCTTTCTGGCAACCAGGTCGAAAGGTTATACTGTTTTCTGAAACACATTGCAGTTTTCTGGTTCCACTGTCACCTGCTGCCATACTGTGTCCACTGTTGTTTGTTTTGTAGTTTTGCCAACCTTAGCTTATTTGAAATTCAACTGTTTCATTGAAAGTGTATTGAAGGTATCTTTGTGTGTGTGTGTGTGTGTGTGTGTGTGTGTGTGTGTGTGTGTTTGTAATTTTTTTTTTTTTTTTTATCTCTGTTTGTGTATGTGTGTGTGTGTGTGTATGTGTGGTTGGGGGGGGGGGGGCCTTGTGATTATGTGTTGGGATTTGTGTCTATCATATGGTCAATCAGTGAGAACAATGATTGATTGGTCAGGTTTATTTGGTCATTTAGTAGCAACTTTTTCTCAGCTTTTGTTTTATATATGTGATAATTTTCTTGTAATGTTAGGAGATGTTTTTCATTATTTATTCTAATTACCTTCATGTCTTTTGTGGTGGGTTTGCTGAGAAAAACTTGCTACTAAATGACCAAATAAACCTGACCAATCAATCATTGTTCTCACTGATTGACCATATGATAGACACAAATCCCAACACATAATCACAAGCCCCCCCCCCCACCCACCACACACACACACACACATACACAAACACAGATAAAAAAAATGCAAACACACACACAAAGATACCTTCAACACACTTTCAATGAAATAGTTGAATTTCAAAAAAGCTAAGGTTGGCAACACTACAAAACAAACAACAGTGGACACAGTATGGCAGCAGGTGACAGTGGAACCAGAAAACTGCAATGTGTTTCAGAAAACAGTATAACCTTTCGACCTGGTTGCCAGAAAGAGACTGACGTGGAGTAGCAAGTGCTGTAAGTACACCATTTTATAGCAAACAATGAACTGTTTCAAATCAGAAATGAAATGTTTTGTACATATGTAAGAAACCTAACCTTTATGTGTAAACAGAAACGTGTAAATATTAAGGACACCCTCTGATGATGCCTTGAGACAAAGGCGAAACACGTATTGGTGGCTTATAAATATAAAAATAAAACCCTTCATTCGCATAGCAAAAGGCGTTTATTTTAAAAACATTACAGTGAAATACACCTCTGTTTTATTTGATGCCTTACCATCAATTACTACAAACTGTGTCCTCTCTGAGAGGAAATCCCCTATCCAGTCACAAACTTGTGGTGATAAGCCATAACCATGCAATCTGATTAAAAGCTGTTTGTGAGGTACAGTGTCAAAAGCCTGCTGGGTATCGAGAAATACAGAATCAATTTGAGAACCCTTGTCGATAGCACTCATCACTTCGTGTGAGTAAATAGATAGTTGTGTTTCGCATGAATGATATTTTCAAAATCCTTGTTGACCTTGGGTCAAAAGATCATTCTGTTCGAGATAATTCATAATTTTTTAATACAGAATATGTTCCAAAACCCTGCTGCAAATAGACGTCAATGAAATAGGTCTGTAGTTTAGTGGGTTACTCCTACTGCCTTTCTTAAATATAGGTGTAACCTGTGCAACTTTCCAATCTTACGTAAGAACTCACCATAAAGAGGCTCGCTGGGCTGCTGACAGACACGAAAATAGACAATGACATTCACACAATTTAAATTTTTGGCCATGGCCTTCATCAGAAAAAGAAACACATACATTCACGCAATCACTCAGTTTAGATACAAACACTATTTTGGAATAATTGTAATTTAGGAGAGTGCTATGTTTGGATATGTGAAATTTTATTTGAGTCTTTTTGAGAGAAAGGCAAATACATTGGGAACATTCTGGTGTGATGTACATAATTTATGAGTACAGGAGTCCATTCACTAAATAGCAGAAGCATTGTGATATTAACAGGCACACACAAAAGAAAAAGAAAACTTGCTATTTTTGGAATAGATCCTTTGTAGAGTACAAGTAGGTTCAGTTCTTTTGCTCTGACAAGTAATATGTACAATCATATGTGGTACTTATCAGTAAAGATTCTGTTATGAAAGCTAAGCAGAGACTCAGACAAGATGCACATGAGGACTCTGAAGTATAGCTGGATTTCAAAAGCAGTTGTCATTATATATCAGTTATCTAGCTGCTGTTCATCAGATGACTTAACCTATAGCACACATCTTGGGGTTATATATATTTGCATATTCTAGTATCTAGGTTAGTTGAGTACTGGTGACTGTATTCCGTTTGAAATTTGCCTGCAAATATGAGACATTAAAATGTAAAAATTACAAAGTGTTTGGGAATGACCTATGTAATAATACAAAACTGGTGTCACCTGTCGTGCAGCATGTTCAGCTGAGGCACCTCCTTCCTCCATCTGGCAGCGACTGAGGCCAGTGAGTGCTGCTGAAGATGAGTTGTCAACACGTGTAGCGGCACGGAAGTGGCGTAATGCTTCTGCTAATTTTCCACTGAGTAGACTCTGCCTGTAACATGGTTATTGTACTCATATAGTGGCCAAGATCTCATCAGCTCAGAAATGTCACTTGAGCCTATGATGAGAGGCCAACTGGCCAAGGACATTGATAAGGAATCCCTTGAAACACACAGAAAAACAGCAACATACAATGGAGATAAACACGGCATATAGGTACCGTATTTGCGCGAATATAGGCGGCGTGCGAACATAGGCCGTACCTAAACTTTTGACACGAGATTAAAGAAAAAAAAAATCTCGAGTATAGGCCACAGGTTTTTTAATTTTAATTTTATTTTTATTTTTTGTATAAGCAAACTTTTTCCGTAATCAGAAACACAATGTTAACGAAATAATGATCTCTTTTCAATAAACTCAAAACAAATATGCAAATCTGTAAATCAACGAATAAGAAAGTGAGACAACAGGCCGATCCGAGTGCCCCAAGTGAGGGGATGCTGAACCAAGGTGTGTTACCGGGCATATCAAGTGTTGTAAAGCATAGGCGTGTGCTGCGAAAAGTTTTTTCGGTGTGTGTGTGAATGTGTGACAATGTTTTGACTTGTAAGTTTGTAGCGGGAAACGAACGTACGTGTTACACTGCCAACTGTAAGCTTCAGGTAGCCTAGTCACAGTAACGGACATGGAAAACGGGAAGTTCGGCATAAATTTGACACTGACGAAAAAAAGTCCCTCACTGGTGTGTAAGTGAGGACAAACTATTAAAATGTTCGAAGAGTCGTCGTGCATTTCAAGGGCTAAAATGTAAATATACCCATGTTTGATTGACTTCATAATTCAAAACAGGAACTGTGGTTTTGCTGTTACAACAGCAATGATTCACTTGCAAGGCTGCAAAATAGCCCCAAGATCCATGTACATTGTTTCATGGAAATAACCTCCAATGAATGTGAAACCAGTGAATCTGGCCGCAGTAAAGTAAGTTATTTTAAAACCTAGCATTGGAACTCAACGTCAGCATTAGCTACACAAATCAGTTGTTCCGCTATCTTAACCTCCCATCACCGGTCACGGTAGGCGTTACCGTACCAACGTAAACATCACGGAAAAATCTTTCGCGACACACACTAAACTTTTATCGCAAAGGCTAGCTTTATTGACTACATCAAATTAAAATCATTTGTGTGCTTCAGAAGTGTGTGTTACATACTATTTTTGTTTTAAGGCCGCATGGACGTGTTAAAAAAACGGTCGTCAGCTTTTGTTGGCTGCGGTATAGAATGACACCATTCAATTTATTTCGAAATATCAACTTCCATGAATTCCCGCGCCGTTTCCGTGAACATGTACAAAAACGTACATGCAGTTCTGTGAAACTGTTACTGTAGCATTTTTGAAAATTATCTAGTTTATTACGTTTCTCAAACCAAAATAAAAGTGAGCATGTAACTTTTGAAACTAACAACTTTGGAAAAAGAAGTGGTTGGGGGGGGGGGAGGAGGATTGAATCTCGATTATAGGCCGCACCACGATTTTGTACGCCGAAATTTGGGGAAAAAAGTGCGGCCTATATTCGATCAAATACAGTAATCAAAGTCCAAAGGGTAAACCAAGAGGAAAGCCTAGATGTAGTGTATATAGAACCAAAATAACCATTTATGGCTACAATCAAACAAGACTCAAGTCACAACACAGCTAAGAAAGTCCACAGCATAGTGCTTGTAGGTTGGTGCAGCAGCCATGTCTCCATATGCAGTGCTGTTGGGCACAGGCAGTGCCTGTGGATTTTAGTAGTGCAGTTTAGTGGCTCTCATCTAGTTCCATACCTTCCAGCAGGCCTTCAAACTTGTCAGGTCACAATACCAGATTCCTCCTCTCTCTTACGGATACCGTAGGTCAGAAGCACCCAACACAATGCTTGGGAAGGCAAACTGGTGGCATTATTGGAGCCCCAGCACAGTTGCCCACTGACTATTGGGGGGAATCCAGGACATCTGGCAACACATTCAATCATAATGACATAACCGACCAGGCCACAGGCGCAAACAGTGCGAAGTGAGGTGTTACTTCCACCTCCATGCTCACATCCATTCCATGAAGCACATGCTATATCCATGTGGGATTGGCAAGGATGGGCATTCCGAGGTTGGCTGAGCCACTGATTGCAATGTAGTTAGAGTTGATTGTTATGAAAGTGCTGCAACTCCCTTAACATACAAAACAAGTCAAATCACTGTTGCTGAAGCAAAGGGAAAAAAAAACCATGCTAAATTTAAACAAATAAAAAAATCCCCAAGTATGGCAATATTTAACAGAAACTCCAAATTTAGCATGGACTTCAATGTGAGAAGCTTATAATAATTTCCACAATGAAACCCTGTCTCGTAATATGGTAGAAAATCTAAAGAAATTCTGATCATATGTAAAGTACACTAGAAGCAAAATACAATATCTTCACTATGCAATAACAATGGTGATGCTACTGATGACAGTACTGATAAAGCAGAGTTGCTGAACATGCTTTTTTTAAATCCTTCACTAAAGAAGATGAAGTAAATCTCCAACATTCAAATCAAGAATAGCAGCCAGCATGCATAATATAGAAGTAAATAGCCTAGGAATAGTAAAGTAACTTAAATCACTCAACAGAAGCAAGTCTTCTGATCATATTGTATACTAATTATGTTCATTTCAGAGTATGCTGATACAATAGCTCCATACATAGCTATCATATACAACGGCTTGTTGAGTGAAAGACCCATACCCAAAGAAAGATGCATTGGTCACTCCAATATTCAAGAAAGGCAATAGGAGTGATCCACAAAATTACAGATCGATATGATTGACATTGGTTTGCAGCAGGATTTTAGAACAGTTACTTTGTTCAAACATCGTGAATTACCTTGAAGAGAATGACCTACTGATTCACAGTCAACAGCAATTCAGAAAGTTAGCTATTTACTCACATCAAGTGATGAATGCTACTGACAAGGGATCTCGTATCGAGTCCATGTTTCTAGTTTCGTAGACGGCTTTTGAAACTGTACCTCAAAAGCAGCTGCTAATCAAACCTCTTGCTTATGAAATACCATCTCAGTTGTGCGATTGAATGTATGACTTCCTGTCAGAAAGGACACAGTTTGTAGAAATTGATGGAAAGTCATCAATTAAAACACTGAGAGAATTATGGAGAGCTACAAAACTACATGGAACAGGTAAGGCACCAAATTGTTACAGGAAATAACTACTCTTATTCATTATTTTCAGTTTACATTTATTCCCGCATTTGAGTCAGATAAGTGCAAAATAATCTACGGGTGTTTATTTCCAGGTCAAGGGAGCACAGATCCAACTGGTCTAGTTTGTTATAGGGAAACATAGCAAACATAAGGAGATAAGATTAGCATGTAACATTCTGTTAGAAATGATATCTTTAAAACTGCAGTAAAACAAGGATGATGATGAAATCAGGTTTATCATTTGCAAATGAACCAACAAATCATTTGACTCGTGCAACTTTGTAACTGTGGTGATTTACATAAAGGAACAAAGTGTATCGATACACACAAACTGTACATATGTCTGTGTAACTGACTTTCTTTGGCAGCATAAGCTGTGTGAGTGCTATCACCATCTTCAGTTTTAGTATGTGTCTAAACTTTGTATGACAGAGTCTAATAAAGTGAAGACAATTATATCTGGGTAGTTATTTGGGTATCTAACCCCATCCACTTCCCCATAGAACTATATATAATCATTATTCTAACCTCTTCACTTAGTATGTGTACAATTTATGGGGTAGGGTTTCATCTTTGACTATTGAGACATATGATTTTGCACAAATGTATAATGTTTAATTTGATTTAAAATGTATTATACGCTTCTAATTAACACAAGAAACATTTACACAGGAGGGGAGAATAAATACAGGGAGCATCCAGAAATGAAATATCCCTATTTAAAATAAATTTAAAAAATTAAAAAATTAAATAAAAACAAAACAAAGACAACGTAATTACATGAAAAAAATGAAAAACTTCTGGCAACGGGTCAGCAATCTTTTTGCTATTTTAAGACACAGCCCCAAATGAAATGAGACACTTGCAATATCATCTTTTGTATTCTTAAGTCATAGTGGTCTGCAGCCTGTGAATGGAACCAGTGTGACATTCTCCTTCAGCTGTTGTTGTTGTTGGTTTTTGGAAGGCACTAAACAGCGACGGTTATCAGTCCCTACGCCTTCAGCTCTTCACCATTGTCAATATTCTGAACGGAGGAATAGGAATTTTTTGAGGTGCAAGAAAAGATCGCTGTGAGCAAGATCAGAACTGTACACTGGAGGATCAAACAGCTCCCAGCCAAAATTCTGCGAAACAGCTGCTGTGTGCTGAGCCATATGTGGACAGCAATGTCATGGAGAAGCAAAACACCTGCAGTAAGCATTCCACACCTCTTCAGTGGTACATCTCAGTTTCTGCAATGTTTCACAATAACAGTCGGTGTACACTCTTTCACCTCTAAGCAGGAAGAGAAAGAGCAGAATGCCCGTTCAGTCCAAGAACACCATGTACATCACTTTCTGCACCAACACAGTCTGTGCGAACTTTGCCTTGACTAGTAATTCACTGTGATGCAAATGTAAACTGGAAAATCCATGTCTCATTCTCCATGGCGAACCTGTCAAGGAGCTCATCAAGATTATCATTATACCACTGCAGAAATGTCAGTACCACTCCAAAACACTCTCTCTTCTCTCTTTTTTTGGCAACCATTTGACACACAATTTCTTGAAAGCAAAAGCTAAGTGACACATCATGCAACAAGGGTCACAATATCTGCAGAACTGGCTGCTGAGCTCCATAACTGTGAAGTAGCAGTTCTCCAGGACGCGCTGCCGCACCAGCTCAGCCATGAGGTCATTGATGAGGGACAGTCACCCACTACACCCTCCATCATAGAAACTACACAGCACCGATGCTGCCACAGTACTGGTACATAGTGGGACCTATTCAGTCAGCATTTGACTTTCACTTCACAGATCTGTTGTGCATGTGCAATTTGCCCAGATAAATACCTCTATTTTAAAGGAAACTACATTGGGAAACTTACTTTCTGCATACACCTCATAGTGGAAGGAGTAAAGGCAATTACTCATCATATAGCTGGGCATTAATCTTTTGAGCAATGTTCTTTCTCAGGAAAAAGTTAGCACTGAGGAATCATGTTGGCTCAAAGCTTAGCAATGTTTTCAGTGTTATTTAAATGCTTGTTAGTACTTAATGCCTCAGCTACATGTTGAGTGGTTTCCTTTACTCCTTATGTTATTTGCATGGAACACAAATGTCATGAAAAAGTCATTCATTACAGCTTGCCTTCCAAGTTCACAGGCAGCATCAATACCAGGTCGTAGTTGTGCAGCCTTTTCAACAAGATGCCGAGTTTCTGCTAAAACAGTTTTGTTACGTCCACAGCATCTTGAAAATAGTTGAGCTGCTTCTAACATGAGCATTGCTCCTCTTGGTTCACGCCTCTCAAGTTCTGACATGTACTGCTGTAAACCCGCAGCAGTGCCTTCGCAATCACCATCACGGCACAATGCCACCACCATCTGTAACATTCATAAGTGGAACATTGCCTTTAAAATGACAATGATTTTCTAACAAACTTTAAATAATGTGAACATGCACAACAAGCTTTTCTGATGTAAAATTTTTTAGATATTGCAGTTGCAATATTTTATATTCTATAATAAAATTTGCAATCACATTGTCAATGTACATGGTAATGTAATGAAGTAATTTTTAAAAAGTATTCACACTGTAAGAAACTGAAGCTAAAGCCACATATCTACAAAAGTGAATATTACCTTCCTTTTCTATAGTAAATTAAATACGATAAGTATAGACAGACATATGAAGAAGCTCTTCTCAGTAAAATCAATAACGTGACTGGTGGTAACCACAAACAAAGATAAAATTGAGAGCTTGCAAATATGAAAAATTAAAAAAGAAAACAGAACAGAGAAGTGCCAAACGATCACATATAATTTTAAGTCCTCCAAAGATGAAAGAGGAATAGACAGACCGACTACAAACACAAAAAGTAGTGTATTACTAAAAAATTATATAAAACAGTCTCAGTCACAACATATGTTTATTTTAAAATATAAAAAATAGACGAAGATTACTCACCAGGCGAAGGAGCACAGGTGTGACAGCATCACAAATAAATAAATGAATACACACACACACACAATCGCAAGCTTTCGCAACCCAGTTGCGTCTTCAGGCATAAAGGAAATGATGAGGGTTTTTTCCCTCTCCTTCCCTACTGCCTGAAGACGCAACTGGGTTGCGAAAGCTTGCGATTGTGTGTGTGTGTGTATTCATTTATTTATTTGTGATGCTGTCACACCTGTGCTCCTTCGCCTGGTGAGTAATCTTCGTCTATTTTTTATATTTTATTTTTCCTGCTAGGAATTTTTCATCTTAATATTCATATGTTTATTTTCTATGTCAGTCAGTTTCAGTCTAACATTTAGACTATCTTCTGGCCAATACACCATTTGATGGCTGGCGATGGTAGATACAGCAAGATCCATAAGCACAGGGACATCAGCTGAATATTATGTATCTATCTTTAAAGAAAAAATGTGCTTATGTGACATGAGAGAATCAGCTGAATACATAATTTAAAACATTTATAGCATGATTTATGGACAACAAGCTATAAAATATCCCAACAGTTAATAAAACCATTTATACATCTTGTAGCCTCAATCCCACACCTACCTTCTCACAGCCCACACTTAACTCATTCAACACATATCCTTCTTTCTATCAACTTTTGATCACAGATATATACCCTATTTCTTACCTTAATTGTTCAAATGTTTTAGTTATTATGTGTTGATGCAAATTCAGGTAGAGCTTGTGCAAGAAGTCATGGCCCAAACACACAGAATTCCAGTAGGCACACAAGTGACACCGACTGACAGACGAAACATCCGGTTCAGCAGCTAATGTGCATCAGAGTTGACCATTCCTCCAAAACAAATGAATGGACTCATGCTGAGCACAACTCGAGAATGTGTTTCAGCAGATGGGCCACAACTTCTTGCACAAGCTCTACTATGTACACTTACTTCAAATATTTATCTACCATTATAATAACAGTTCTTTAACATAATTTTTTAAAAGAACAGGTCCACTACAACTGTTAAATTCCTTTGTTGCAGGACACACTACCAGTTCCGCAACTCAAAGATGCATCCTCAGGTGTTATCTGTTTGCAAATGAATGAGAACTGTCAGAATTTTAAGCATTGTTAACATCAATGTAAGGTCGTAATAGTCTTTATCTACTTACATAAAATCATTACAAAGAACTGGTGAAGCTCATTCCCTATCATTTGATTCTTCTAATATTTATATGTGGCGATATTTGAAGCCATCCCTGTAGTTAAAACGAAAAATTTTAAAATTAGTGAATGGAGTTCAACTACGTAAATATATTATTTCTAGCCGCATCTGAAGGGTTACAACAAGTAATCAAGAAGTTTTTGTATTTACTTTTTTTGAAGATGATCTGGGGAGGCAATTGGTGTTAATGGTCTTCACCTGGTCATAGTCGCGGGCTGTAGCGCAAACAAACGTAGAAAGTTGCGCATGCGCATTGTCACATTACTGGCCATGTAGTGCCTCGATTTAAATGATGGGGAATGGTGTACATTTTTAATACACAGTTGAAAAATAGAATCAAAAGGTTTTTAACTGTTACTAATATTGTCTCACACTAATCGTACATTGTTAAAGTTCTAACCCACTCCAGTTTTCATTTTCATGGAATTACATTGTAATCTAATAAAACACCATTTACATAAAGGTAAGTCATTTATAAAATAAAACATTTGAAAGGAACAAAGACATATAACAATATAAAAAATTTTAACCTTGTAAATACTCAAATATCGCCACATATAAATATTTGAAGCCAGAAATCCAAATCCACCACCACTTACTCCAGTCCCGTAACCCGGAAGGTGTACACGATCAAGGGCAGAGCCACTTGCACTAGCACCCACGTGATTTACCAACTGACATGCCTGCACTGTGAAGCATTCTATTTGGGAATGACCAGCAACAAAGTGTCCATTCGCATGAACGGTCACAGGCAGACAGTGTTTGTTGGTAATGAGGACCACCCTGTGGCTAAACACGCCTTGGTGCAGGGCTAGCACATCTTGGCACAGTGTTACACCGTCTGGGTTATCTGGATACTTCCCACCGACACCAATCCTTCAGAACTCCAGAGATGGGAACTAGCCCTTCAACATATACTCTCTTCCCATTGCCCGCCTGGTCTCAAACTCCACTAAATTCAAATTCCCACCCGCCCTCTTTAACATCTTTGCCTCGGTTCTCTGGACAGAGCCTCTGCCTCAAGTGGTATCTCTGTCCAACTTATTTGCTTTCTACAATATGTCTGCCTAGGTGTGTTTGCGTGTATATGTGTGGATGTGGGTGTGTATTTATTTCCCTTCCTTTTTCCCCCCAAGGTAAGACTTTCCTCTTCCGGGATTGGAATGACTCCTTACCCACTCCCTTAAAACCCTCATCCTTTCCTTTTCCCTCTCCTTCCCTGCTCTGCCTGAAGAAGCAACTAGGTTGTGAAAGCTTGCTTTTGTGTGTGTTTGCGTTTGCTTTATTTATGTTTGCTGTCACTACCGTTGCTCCTTTGCCTGGCAAGTAAACTTCATCTATTTTATATATTCATCAATTAATTTCAGTGTATCCTGTGTTACCCAATTATTAGGTCTTGTCCTCCTGCATATATGATCCTTTGCAGCCCTCACCACTTTATCTCTGAAAGCCATCCATTCCTCTTGTACTGTATTACTTTTCCCCCATTTCAGTCACATCTTGCCTAATGCTCCCTCTAAAACTCTCAACAACCTCAGTTTCCTTCAGTTTATCCAGGTTCCATCTCCTTACTTTTCTATCTCTTTGCAGTTCCTTGAGTTTTAATCTACCATTCATTAGTTATGTTAGTTCATAAGTCATGGTCAGAGTCTATATCTGCCCCTGGATATGTCTTACAGTTTAAAAACTGGATATTATAGAGGGAAACACTCCTGCTAGGAAAAATATATATAAAAAATAGAGATGGTTTAACTTAAAAGGAAAGGAGTGGTGAGGAGTCATTCCAATACTGGGAGCAGAAGGACTTGCCTTATGGGAAAAAGTACAGCTAAACAAACAAACACACACACACACACTTATACACACATTGTCTGCCTCAGTGTGTTTGCGTGTATATATATGTGTGCGTGTGTTCGTTTACATGTCCTTTTTCCACTAAGACAAGTCCTTCCACTCCTGGGATTGAAATGATTCCTCACCCACTCACTACCTTAAAACTCACATACTTTCCTCCCCCCCCCCCTTCCTCCCTCTTTTCTGATGAAGCAACCTTGGGTTGCAAAAGCTTAGCATTTGTGTGTGTTGTTATTTATGTATGTCTATCAACGAACCTGTGCTTTTTCAACTGGTAATTAAATCATCTCTATTTTTTGTATATAGTTTAAAAACTGGTTTTGAAATCTATTTCGTACCACTATAAAGTCAATTTGGTGCCTTCTTGTGTCTCCTGGTCTCTTCGATGCATACAACCTTCGTACACGATACTTAAATGAAGTATTTGTGATCATGCTCTGCACAAAATTCTACCAGGCGACCTCCTCTTTCATTCCTTTTCCCCAGTCCTTATTCACCTACTATTTGTCCTTCTCTTTCTTTACCTGCAACCCAGTTTCATTCCCCTTTAACAACTAATTTTTCCTCTCCCTTAACTTTTTTTTATCTCATCATACATTCTACATCTACATTCATTCTCCACAAGCCACATCACGGAGGGTACTTTAAGTACCATTATCACTTTCTCCTATTCCAGTCCTGTATGGTTTGTGGGAAAAATGATTGCCTGTATGCCTCTGTGTAGACCCTAAGTTCTCTGATCTTATCCTTGTGGTTGCTTCAAGAGATATACATAGTAGGAAGCAATATATTGGTCGACTCTTCATGAAACGTTCGGTCCTGGAACTATGACAAAAGCACGTACCACAATACAGAACACCTCTCTAGCAGCGACTGCCACTGGAGTTTCTTAATCATCTCTGTGACAGTTTCACATTTACTAAATGAGTCTGTAACAAAGTGTGCTGCTCTCCATTGGATCGTCTTTATGTCTTGTATTAACCCATCTGGTACAGATGCCACACTGATGAGCAATACACAAGTAGGTTTTTTCAATCTCTTCATCACCGGCAGAGCTACTTGGCATATAAACTTTAACTACTGTGGTCAGTGTTGCTTCGTGTCTACCTTTGCTATGATAATGGGTTCACTATGCTATTGATAGTAACTTAACTGTTGTAGTGTAAATTGGCATTACACTGCGATACCATTTCACCATGAGACGTCAACCTGTCCGTCAAAAGAGTGCTACGATTTTACTGTGACATTCCATGCCACAGAATTTATCCGATCTCATTATTAAGTTGTGACAAACAGGACATTAGTAATTTTAAGTTCAGAATGCAATGAGATGTTCAAGTGAACAGATGTATGTATTGAGATGTCCAAGTTATCAGAATTTCTTTGTATTAGTCAGTCTGAGGGGATAAGGTGGATCCAGTTCACTTCAATAGGGTCTGACATAATCTGATCTGGCAAGCTCTACAACACTACAGAGTACCAGAAATGTATGTGAACTGGATGCAGCTTCTGTATGAAGATGTAACAAGAGTAGTCCTGTGTCCTGCTGGAGTCTCTCCACCTTTTAAAATCACCATTAGTGTTCATCTGAGTTCAGCCGTCTGTCCACTACTATTCATATTTTGCACAGACACCGTAACAGCCAATATACAGACCCCTCATCCCTGGACACTTCTCTATGCCAATGACATGGTACTGACACAGAAAACCCTTAACGAACTTCAAGATCAAACCCAAGCTTGGAATGATGGGCTAGCAGATAATGGCATGCATTTGAATCTCCAGAAGATGACCTATCTGGAAAGCAGTTCTCAAACCAGCAGAACCATCAGCATCAACGGCCAGGATTTGAACAAAACCATCGAGTTCAAATACCTTGGATCTATGATAACATTTTCGAATGATTCCACCCTGGACACCCAGATGGGAGTAAATGAGAAATGGAGACAGGCCACTGGTGTTCTCTGCAACAAAAGGATGCCTGTACATCTGAAGGAAAAAATTTACAAATCAGTAGCGCATCCAGTAGCCCTCTATGGGATAGAATCATGATCTTTGCCAAGAAAACAGGGTCAGGCACTCCACATAATGGAGATGAAAATGTTGTGATGGTTCCTTGGACTGCTCGCTACAACCATACAACAAATAACTGTCTGCCATAGGTTTAGTGTAGTCTCAACCATAGACAAGCCAAGAGAGGCTCATCTTCAGTGGTACGGCCACATCATGACGAAAGAGTGCAATTCCATGGCTAAAACAGCACTCCAATTCAATTCAGGACGATCGTGGTAGACCGCTCAAGAGGTGGATGGACGACATCAAGGAGGAAGTTCAAGCCTTGTCTAGCAGTTTGTATAATATTAGTTTATTAGAGAACAGACACTAATGAACCCAGGAAAGTGAAGAAATAGATTTCATTCTGGTAAAACAAGGAATGGAAGTCATATTTTGATTTATGTAGTGCTCCAATCTAGGAGAAACCATAAGTAGCAGTCTCCTCAGCACAGTCATTTGGTGGTACACTGCACCACTATCCTATTTTCTTATTCATTATTAGCCTTACTCCTACATTCACCCCAACTTATTTTATTTTTATAACCCTGGTTTCAACTGAGCAGAAATCCTTTTCACCCTGCCCCCAAACTTCACTAATCCTCACCATATCTAACTTCAACCTATCCATTTCTCTTTTCAAATTAAGGATTACAACATTCCACACTCTGATCTATAGAATGGCCATTTTGTTTTTCTTGATGATGACATCCTCCTGAGTAGTCCCCACCTGGAGATCCGAATGGGGGACTATTTTACCTCCACAATATTTCACTCAAACAGATGCCATCATCATATATTCATACTGTAGATCTGCAAGTCCTCATGAAAAATAATAACTGTAGTTTCCTCTTGCTTTCAGCCGTCCATAGCAGCTACATGATAAAGCCACATTAGCTATGTTACAAGGCCGGCTCAGTAAATCATCCAGGTGTGATACTGTAATTACTGAAAAGGCTGCTGCCCCTCTTCAGGTACCACACATCTGTCTCACCCATTTCTATATTGCTTTCTAATGAGTACATTCTTTGTGTGTATTAGCAAGGTCCCCAAATTACACTGTGTTTAAAGCTTGTCAAATCCTCTTAAAATTGTATTTGTGAACATATTTTTAATGTTTAACTTTTTTTTTTCTATACTGTTTTCTAGCGAGTATTTTTTTGTTCATTTGCTACATTCCCTAGTCGTGTTGTGTAAAGAACAATGTAAAGCCTTCTTCAAATAATTGGACTGCAATATTTGGAGTTGGGGCAAGATCATATTTCCTACTTCAGCCCAGCACTGACTCTCAGTGGCCCTGTATATACAGACATAGATACAGTCAAAAGAAAACCAGACACCTGTCACGACGCAACCATGAAATGTAATCACCACGTGTTAAATACATTGGTCACACTATGAGGCAATGGTAGTAACAGGCTGTATGGATAATGTTACAGTGTTTCCCAAGCAAATTGCTAAAGCATCATCTGATTGGCAATGTTATCATGCAACACTTCTGTCCATACCATCACAAGGGATAAAATATGATGCCACCAATTTGAGCCTGAGGGCAAATAACAAAGCTAACAGTGAAAATATCTCCCCCACCACAGAAAACCAAAGTTAGTCACATAAGTTTCTATAAGGTCATTACAATATTTGACTGTCAATCGAGATGCTCAAGCATCAGAATCACTGCATAGCACTCTGAAGAAACTGTGCACCATAATGTAAAAATGCCTAGGAGTGTGTTTTTATGGACTCATTTTGTTGCACCATAACACCTGCCCCCCCCCCCCCCCCCACTAACTCCACTGTCAATCAACTGAACACTACTGTTCCTACTCTATCCTATGAAAAAGGAAGTGATCATTCCCAGTGGATAAAACTTGAGGCTTGTGATAACTACTTTCCATGGTCCCGCTGTGGCAGGTGTTCAGTTTGACTGCCCCTCACACATTCCGTTTAATATATAATAGATTAATCATTCAAGCTTTTTTATAGCATTTAACTACTGAATTCTCTCAGCATTCCAATGTTTGTTATAAAAAGTAATTGGAAAACATCTTGGAATATTCTGCGCAGAGTGTAGAAATTTTGGTTGTATCCACCATCAGCTGAGATCCTCTGTCAATTTCGCATTAAATAAGGAAAAAAAAATCACACTTAATTGTTATATAAAGTTAATTTATTGGAAAGTTGTGGGAGGAAGGAAGGTTATGTGTATTCTAGAAATTTGAAAGTTACTATAAAAAAAAAAAAAAAAAAAAAAAAAAAAAAAAAAAAAAAAAAAAAAAAACAGACAGTATAAGTCCTCAAACAGGTTTTGTGAATATAACTACAAGTTTTGTACATGTACTTTAAATGTGAAGTCAGAAAATGTCTTGTGCACTCCTACTTAGTTTATAAATAAAGTAATAGTGCAGATCTGATAATAACATCACAAATACCTTATGTTCCAGTGCCTGTAGGCATCCAGCATCAGCACTGAGGGCACGATCTGCAGATTCAAGACATTGCTCCCAGTCGTAGAGGGCTAACTGACAACGAGTTCGTTCAATAAGACCAGGCATAGAATCTCGTATTACCAAACGATCCAAAAGGGTTGCAGCTGCTTCAGACTCTCGGCGCAAATGTAAGAGAGTTGCCTTACCCAAAGTTGCCTCTGTATGTTGCCCACCCTCATTATCCAGAGCCTAAAACCATAATAAATTAGTTACAAAAATTGGTACATTGACATCTGCCTGGTTAAAATAATGATATTAAAAGTAATTTACAGTAGACAATAAGCAAGAGCGAAAGAAGATGAAAGATGTTTTTAACATGTTTGAGCTCTAATGCCATACTACAAATAATTTGGTAACAATGTTGTAAAATTGTCTTATTGTGCATCAACCAAACAGTAATAATTCCAAGTGAATTTATCTTAGCTACAACAGAATTACTGAGACAGTTTAAAAGTACTTGACTGATGTTCAAGCACTACTTACTAGCTGATAACATGTGTTTTGCTACTTAGGAAAAGTCTGCTGCCAGGTGGCCCTATTTTTGCCCACTATAGAAGTTTACATTATGAACAAGTGATATCAGCAGTACACTCATCACTGGGGGTTACATTATACTTATTGAAGGTTACTAAGAAAAGGTAACATATTAATTTCAATTCAGTTCAACAACTCAATGTTTAGGACTATATTTACTTCTCTCCTGAAATTAGACATCTAAACCTTTGCTTTCGAATGAAAAAAAAAGTTAGGAAAACAGAAATAAAAGTTACCAGAAATTTCCTCTTCAACACTTATGATGGTGCTACACTGATGACTACTATCACAATACAAAAAAACATATTTTATTTACGTTGATCAAAGAAGGAAAGAGCAGCAACAGAATTTGGAGAATATGGAAATATTATTTGAAATACACCTACCTCTGTATCTAAGAATATAAACACAGATCTATATGTTGGCTGTCAACTTGAAGGCAGCTGGTTCAAATCCTGGCACTCGAAGATATTTTTTCTATGGTTGACATAAAGCTCCTGATTACCAGGCTTTACTTGAATTTTTGTAGTTTAAATTCTCAATCTTTCTGAAACATCTCATGCAGCAAAGACATGTGACATTCTAGACTGTATTCTTCCCATCTGATTGCGTAAATTAAGCCTAAGAGACCACTCGATGCTATTTGAGAAGAGTAGGCTATGAGCTGGCACTGGGTTCCATCCTCTTCCTTCTCTCATTATCATACAATATGAACATGACACCACAATTGCATTAGAAACATCCACACTTTTGATACAATTTTCACAAACTATGTGAAAAGGGACGGTAAAGCACCTGCAATACCCAAAAGTATTTTCCTGAGATGTAGAGATCTAAAATGTTCCTCAAAGCATCAATGTTTTTGACCTTTCAAGTAAATCACAGATGGACATATTGAACAAGACCAATCTATATCTATAAATATGAATGTCTGTTCGGTGTGCGTTTATCACGTCTGAACCACAAGACATAAAGAGCTTACTTATCCTTACAGAGAAAGAGCTGAAGACATTGTAGCACACAAAGACCAAAGATGGGTCATTCCATGCCAAGTGGTCTAGAGGCTCCCACATGACCCTCATGGATTTTGATGAAATTTTGTATGAACATTCACACATGTTCTCAATGAACACTGGTAAAGTTTCAGTTTCAGAAATTCAATACTTCTGGAGATACAGTCACTTGTTTTAGACCATAGCACAGCTTCCAATAGTGCGTCCTTAAATTTTCAGCAACTTTGAGATGATATATCTCTGGGAGTATTTGCATAAAAGAAACAAAACTTGGCTATCTTATACAACTTTTAGAGCTCTTTAAAGTAAAATATTAAGAACTGGATTTGTGAGCAATTTTCATATAGATAATTTGGGGCAAAGTTGGGCGAAAAAATTGCTGGTTAAAAAAAGTGCGAACTTTAGTTTTTTATATCTCCGGAAGTAATTGTGGGATGTACATGAAACTTTGCACACCATAACTCACCAGCACAAGGTCTTAGAATATAAAGTTTCATTCTCCTAGTGCTTCCCATTATTTCACAAATCTAGGGTAAAGTTGACGATTTTTCAAAAAGTGCTAAAAATGGGTATTTTTAGTCAAATTTTTCAAAAAAGTGTTTTCTCCAAACTCCTTTAAACTATGCTCATTAGAAAGAGCGTATTCTAAACTATCTAGAAAAGTGTATTTCGTTTTGCAATGCAAGCATATCAGGCCCTAAAAAGTAGCATAATCATAGAGGTGCACTGGAAGTTTGAACCCATTTTTCTGGCACTCAAACTATACCTAAAATCTTTTATTATGTCTAATAAATGTTTGTTAATGCCTGGGATAAGTGAAATGAGAAGTCCTGATCAATAGGACGTAGCTTAAGTCCGAAAAGAAAAAGAAAAAAAAATTATGTTATTTCTTAATTGTCACCTCGGACCCCCCCTGGTCTCTCTCTCTCTCTCTCTCTCTCTCTCTCTCTCTCTCTCTCTCTCTCTCTCTCTCTCTCTCTCACACACACACACACACACACACACACACACACACACACACACACAAACAAACTTAATTTAATTCATAAAATTTATTTCCATAATCATTATCTAATTTTTAGTAGCCTGTTTAATGAACAACACTAGCTTACTGATGGAAAAGAAGTGTATAAATGAGTTGTTATGGTTTAACCACTGCTAGTTTCATTTCACCTGAGAAAATCAGCATCCCCATCGCCATAGGGGCAACAACACCCACAGGTGGGTTCCTTTACCACAGGATATCCCAAGCGTGATAAGTATTTCTTTACACAGGTTCCCAAGCCTGATGAAAAAATTATTGAAGTGCCCTGGGTAAAATTAGAAGCCATTCATAGGTTGTTTAGTTTCCTCTAACCTATTTCAATTTTTGATATGCTACATTAATTTTCTGATGAGTATCAAGACGAATGGTGTATTGTCAGACAGACAAATTTACTGATGGAGCTGGAATAACTGCATCTTAAAGGCCTTAAATGTCATCTGAAAAACAGGGCTTGTTGTCCTAATGGATTTTTTGGAAAATTATTCTTTTATTATTCAGGATGCTGTGCAAGGCTTCCACTGGAAAGCAACAATTCATCCATTTGTTATCTACTTTCATCAAAATGAGAAAGTGGAATTTTTAAGTTTCTGCATTATCAGTTCTTGTTTGCGGCATGACATTGGTACAGTTAACGTTTTTATCAAGGAGCTCATCAAATATATAAAAGCACAGTTATCTCACATTCATAATTTCAGTGATGGCTCCAGTGCTCAATCTTACTCCCTTAGATCTGTTTCATTAATGCTCCGAAAACATTAATGGAATTAAATTTGTTTTCGTCAGTAAAGATGAAATTGGGAAGAAAAAAAAAAAAAAAAAAAAGGTCACAAGAAGACAGGTTTAAACTTGGACAAACAGTAGCAGGCACTAGAGAAAATCATCACTTTTTACCTATTGATGAAACAACAATTCAGGTCAGCAGAGTTTCAAATGATTGATCTTCTTTTCTAAGCTACAATGGGTCAGAGAACTGAAGAAGGCAGTACAATATGTTGCATGCATCTAAGAAAATTTTTGGTGGATAGGGAATATCTGTGAGACTTCCACTAAGCAAAGGGATGCCTTAATAAACTTTATGCACCCTCATGATCCAGCAGATTCATTTTATTGACCACCAATAAGTGACAAGTGCTGGGTTCCATAACACCACATTATTGCAGTTATTCCAGTTCCGTCAGTAAATTCGTCTGGCCGGCAATACACCATTCCTGTTGATATTCATCAGAAAATTAATGTAGCATATCAAAAAATGAAATAGGTTAGAGTAAACAATCTAAGGAACCTAAGAGCGGCTTCTAATTTTACCCAGGGCACTTAAATAATTTTACTATCAGGCTTGGAAACCTGTGTAAAGAAAATCACCCATAGCTGTTGATGCTCGAGCGTGGCCACTATGGTGATGGAGATGCTGGTTTTCTCAGTTGAAATGAAACTATCAGTGGTTAAACCACAACAACTCATTTATAAGCTTATTTTCCTTTAGTAAGCTGGTGGTGTTCATCAAAAATGCTACTAATAATTAGACAATGACTGGGCAAATAAATTTTACAACTTACATTCATTCTAAATTAAAATTGTGTGTGTGTGTGTGTGTGTGTGTGTGTGTGAGAGAGAGAGAGAGAGAGAGAGAGAGAGAGAGAGAGAGTTGGGGGTGGGCGTGACAATTAAGAAATAACATTGTTTCTATTTTTATTTTTTCTATGCGGACTTAAGCTATGACCTATTCATCAGGACTTCTTATTTCACTTATCCCAGGCATTAACAAACATTTATTAGACATAATAAAAGATTTTAGGTATAGTTTGAGTGCCAGAAAAATGGGTTCAAACTTCCAGTGCACTTCTATGATTATGCTACTTTTTAGGGCCTTAAATGCTTGCATTGCAAAACGAAATACACTTTTCTAGATAGTTCAGAATCTGCTCTTTCTAATGAGCATAGTTTAAAGGAGTTTGGAGAAAACACTTTTTTGAAAAATTTGACTAAAAATATCCATTTTTAGCACTTTTTGAAAAATCGTCAACTTTACCCTAGATTTGTGAAATAATGGGAAGCACTAGGAGAATGAAACTTTATATTCTAAGACCTTGTGCTGGTGAGTTATGGTGTGCAAAGTTTCATGTACATCCCACAATTACTTCCGGAGACATAAAAAACAAAAGTTCGCACTTTTTTGAACCAGCAATTTTTTCGCCCAACTTTGCCCCAAATTATCTATATGAAAATTGCTCACAAATCCTGTTCTTAATATTTTACTTTAAAGAGCTCTAAAAGTTGTATAAGATAGCCAAGTTTTGTTTCTTTTATGCAAATACTCCCAGAGATATATCATCTCAAAGTTGCTGAAAATTTAAGGACGCACTATTGGAAGCTGTGCTATGGTCTAAAACAAGTGACTGTATCTCCAGAAGTATTGAATTTCTGAAACTGAAACTTTACCAGTGTTCATTGAGAACATGTGTGAATGTTCATACAAAATTTCATCAAAATCCATGAGGGTCATGTGGGAGCCTCTAGACCACTTGGCATGGAATGACCCATCTTTGGTCTTTGTGTGCTACAATGTCTTCAGCTCTTTCTCTGTAAGGATAAGCATGCGAATAAGGAAATATAAGAATAAATAAATAAAGCAGTAAAAAAGAAATTTCTTTTAATACATATCTTTAAAAAACATCGATTTGATGTTTCACGCATTATCTATCATAATCAACCAACATGCGAGCGGAGCCACGGGTTTAAGCTAGTAGGAAATAAATATGAAGATTCATAAACAGTGGCCAGATCTCTCAAAAATGTTATCCAAAAACCACAGCTAAATTTACTATGAGAGTAATAAGCAAAGAAGTATATTCCTTCCTTAGTAAAACATGTATAGCAAAACAGAAGGTATTGGCAGTAATTACTAAAGAAGTCCTTCCAAAATGTTGATTGCCAAATAGCACATTTTAACATTAACTACAATTATAGTGTTAAAAGTGGTAAAATTTTAAAGTTGTCATACTGTAGAACAAATGTGGTACCATTGTAATGTGACAAAGGCATGAAAATCTTTCTCTTGGAAAAACTCAGATGGCTTTAGATAGCAGAGCTCAACTAGATCCCATTTTTCTCACATACAGGAAAAGCTTTAATGTCATTCCACATTGCCACCTAGAGTAAGAAACACTTGCTTATTAAATATGTAGCCAGGTATTTAACTATGTTTATGGCTAGCTACCAAAAAATTGTTCTTACCTCTTTTTTTTTTTTTTAGTTGACAGACTGTCACTGTTGATGGTGTAAGTCGTGCAGCAATCTTGACTAAGTAGCAAGCTTGTACTATGCCACCTACTTTAAATAAAAACTCTTGCTTGTTCTCTACTTGATTTTATGTTATATTATCATTATAGCAATTCTAAAGACTGTACCACTTCGGCACTCTGTGGTACTCTTAACTATATTCATGTACATTATTCTGACTTTTTTACTATGCAAATCAAAAACATTCAACTGTCTCTCAATAAAATTACTAGCTTGTCATCCACTAGAAATTCCCTGGTGATGTGTGCTTCCTTGGAGTGTTGCATGGAGTATGTCTCCCTTCAGAAAATAAGTGCTCTGGTCTCATGTTTCATGCTCAGTCAGTGCCTGCACATGCGGCCATGAGCATGCAAGACTTTGTACAATCCCCAAACTTTCTGACACTAGCAACATCATTCAGAAGAACTCAGGCAATGAAATGCGGTCTAGAAAAGCAGATCAGGTCACTTTACAGACCACTATACTTTTGAATAAGAAATGTTCTGGTCCAATGAAAATAATTTACAAATAAAGGACACCACTCACTGAGTAGCAGAGATTTCAAGTCATCGACAAGTGCACCCAATGATGGAAGAAAGATTACGGTATAACATTCCATCAACAACAACATGGTCATTTGAGACAGAGCCCCCTCTCTCTCTCCCTCTCTCTCAAACACACAGACACTAACTGTGACCCACACTAGTGCCGCCATGAAGCGCAATATCATGATTGTAGTTTGGCAGGTAAAACAGGGTGGAATAGGTAGTAGGAGAAAGGGGTAGGAAGTGGAAAGAGGGGTTGAGATGGACAGCAAACAGCTTGGAAGGAGGCAGACAATATGCTGCTGAGAAATACAGGAAGAAGTAGACTTACAGGTTGGGAGGAATGTGATGTGCAGGTGTTGGAGACAACAGTAAGCAGTACATAGTGAAGTTGAGGGTGGTCTTCATATGGCTTAAAAAGCACCATTAATTCATGGATCACTCTGAGAAAACCATGAAAAACTATGAATTTTATACAAAAAATACAAACTTTGGAGATGGCTACTTCTATACTTATTATTCATTGAAAGTCATCAAAATTTTTCCCATATGTTTTTAAGATTATATTCTCAAACTCATTTTTTGATGTTACTGATATCTTTATGGATTACCAATATCCATTTGTTCAAAGTTACTGTACTTACATGCAATACAAAAATCTGTTTTTAAGTCAGTTTTACACAATGGAACACAAATATCTAAATAATTAACCATAGCAAAGGGCTCAAATTTAAACAATGTATTTTATGGTCAATTGTCTAGAAATGACAAGTTTCCCATTTTTGAACATTTTTATCTGTTATAAAGACACAGCCAAAAAACAATGATGTTTGGGTACCAAAAGTGCAAATTGCACTTAGAGACAACATTCATGGTATTATAGAACTTACTATCCAATTTTAAGAAATCTATTTGGTGCATTTTTTTTTATCTTACAGTTTGTAATCTTCACCCAATAAAGAGTTGATGTTATTTTCATTATTTTTTACAGTTAACACATAGCATCAAATTATGTAAAGTAATGCAACATATTTTAAAGACTTTGCAGGGGTAAAATTACATTGCATAGACTTTGCTTAAGTCATACTTAACAACTGATGAAATCCAGAGGAGATATCTAAACTACATTTACAATTGAGAGCACAGCAATATCTCATTGCGTTCTTGACATATTGGTTTCAAATCCGGTGAGGTGATCTGCACAGGTCACCTACTTCCATCCAAGCAGACTTGGCAGTCATTAGAAAATACCTATCATTCCATTAAAAAAAAAAAAAAAAAATAAAAATAAAAAAAAATTAAAAAAAAAATAGTTATGTGAAGGGATTTGACCATATCTCAAATAAATGTCTATTTTTGTTATTCGTTACACCCTGTACGTAAAGTTTGCAAAGCACATAAACAATCAAATCTTTCCAGATCTACACTGTAAAGTAATCTATACTAATAATAAATCTGTAAATGTAGGCCTGTCGCTGTCCACTTAAATCTTTAAACCTACTGAACGAATCTTCGTGCGGTTTTCACAGGGAACATGAGAAAAGGTTGGGTCAACATATAGGCATAATTTTATCAAAATCAAACAAAAAAAAAAAAAAAAAAATTAAAAAACCTGTAATTTTAAGTGTTTTCAGTAACCGCCATATCTGTTTGTTCAAGTGAGATTGGAAAAGTGTTAGTCACATTGGGAGAGCAACAGGGGCAATAAAAAGGATAAAAGGGTGGAGATAGTACTACGAGAGAGAGAGAGAGAGATAGAGAGAGAGAGAGAGAGAGAGAGAGAGAGAGAGAGAGAGAGGAGACGATGGAATAGGGAAGAGAGGTAACTGGAGACCATACACAAGTTTTGGGTGTCAGGATCCTCCAGAAATTCAACAAGAATAATTTTGTTCACTTTTTCCCATTCCCTTTATCCTTGTGTTACTTTTCTTGAGGGTTTACAAACCCAACCAATCCCTCTGCAAAGCCATGAACATAGAGGAAAAAATGGTGACTGAAAAGGCAGACAGCAGACTGTGAGAAAGAGATTGTGACATTTGTGAGAAGAAAAAAAAAGGGGGGGGGGGGGGGGGACAGACTTTGGCAAACAGACAGTGAAAGTGACAGAGTGGCAAGGAAGTTCAAGAAGAGATGAAGAGAGTAACGGGTGGGAGAGACACTCAGGAGTGGGAGAGAGACATATGTATACAATGACAGTGAAAGAGAAATGATTTCTTAGAATATTTCTTTACGATGAGAGACTGAATTGAACGATTTGTTCATCTAAAGTGTGCAAATATGTTTGCATGCCAAAATTTTTGGTGAGGGAGATAGAATGAGAAGCAAGGCAGCTTGACACCCACTTTTAAACAGGAACATATTTTCTTTGTTTGTGCTCTGATAGGAGCATTTTGCTGCTGGTAAAGAATATTTCTGAAGTGTAGTTGTATGTGCCTGGAACTTGCAATTAACCTGCGGTGTCTGTAGCTCATAGTGGCCGCTGGCTCAGTCAGCACCCTGCCAGCCAAACAACATAATACACTCGCCACTGTCAGCCACTGGGTGGGCAGAAAGCACTGCCCTCATAGCCATGAAATGATTAAAGTATCATTTGTTATAGTTTGAACTCTCAAGTTAATATTAGTGAGAGGGTGTTTTGTAAAACTGTATGTATTAGAAAGGGTGTCACCATTTGGAAAAGTTTGGAAAACCCTGTTCTAGGATGTTGAGCACACTAGGTGGGTTATGGAGTATCATTTTAGGAGGGGTGGGAAAGATCTTGGGTAGGATGTTCCTCGTTTCAGTGAATGATAACAAAGATCAAAGCCCTGACAAATAATGTGGCTCAGCTGTTCCAATCCAGGGTAATATTAGGTGACAAGGGGAGGGGGGCGAGTGCTCCTTTGTAGCTGACCTCTCCTCTTTTGGGGGTGTTCACAGAAGTGTGTGTGTGTGTGTGTGTGTGTGTGTGTGGCACAGAAAACTGTTTGCAGACTAGATTTGGGGAAAGAGTGGGAGGGGGGGGGGGGGGGCAGCAGGGTGGTGTCTTGTCTATGAAAGCCCATGGCACCTGCATACTGATCAAGGGAGTTCTTGCCACTGCAGATATGCTGTCAAAGGTTGGCCAGGTTGTCTGGAAGGGATTTTATTGGTGTGGGAAAGGTGTGGGAAGGGTTTACTATGGACATAGGTGTAACTGGACCATCAGGAAGGTGAAGGTTAATATCCAGGAATGTGGCACATTGGGTTAAGGAAAACAGATGGGAGAGAGGGTATTTAAATTGTGGAAAAATGAAGATGGAGTGTCTCGGCCCTGAGTCCAGATCAAGAATACATCATCAACAGACAAAGGGTTTTGAGGTTTTGGCAGGCTAGGAAGATTTCATTTACAAGATTCATAAAAAGGTTGAGCCGCGTGTTTCAAATGTGGCAAGACAAAAAGATGATTAACAATTACATAGCTGCCAACTTTTGGAAAGGGCTTTCAGTAAAATCACTGGCGACAATCAGTAAAATTACGGTGACAATCAGTAAAATTCACGCATGACAAAAATATTTAACGATACTTCTGGGCTACAAAATAAAATAATTTATGAATGAAATAGTGTACTTCAATAAAATCACATTTACTTACAGAATAGGGCAATGATCTGTAGTTGAACATAACAGCCAAGAAGAAATCCATATTAAACAGCTCCAGGTGTGATAAACGTTGTTTTGGAGCATACCATATAGCAAGACTAACTTGATAAATTACACTGATTATGAAAGTCGACAAAAGCTTTACAAAATAAAAATTGGTTAATGTAACACAGTCAAGAAATCATATAGGTCCAATACACACTGCACTATGCAAATCACACGTTAATTTGATTTTAATGTCATAGTTGTGGCCTTCTTAGCTTCCTGCAAAAAGTCTTGGGAAAATGTTTTTTCATAACAGGGACCAGAACTCCTGGTCTTCAAAATAGAAATTGATTCCAGAGATTCATTAGACATTGACGATCTGAACTGTGTTCTATTTTTCTTCACGAGGCTAAAAACACGTTCACATTCTGCATTACTATGGGGTATGGTGAGAATGGAGAGCATTACTCTAGAAATTCTGTTATACTTAAGCCGACCATCGGCTCCTCGAATTCTTGATAGTTGTGCCCAACTGGTATCACTTGCAGCATCTTTATTTGTAATCAAATTGTCTTCCACCTGAAGAGCTGTGAACTGTGCCTGAAGCTCATTCACCACCTCATCTGTAGTTTCATGTTCTTCCTTAAATAACATAATCGGAAACTTTTCCAAGAAAAAACGAACAGAAGAAAACTGTGCATCGTCAATTTTGTCCAATCTAGCAACTTGAGCATGCTTTAACACATCATCCTTGAGAGGAAACTTGTTGATGATGTAGTCACAGGTAGTACAAAAGTAGTTTCTCACCGATGAATAGAAAAGGATTTTATCCATTTCCTGAAGATCATTCACTAGGTTGGAAGTCTGAACACCAATAACCAACTCATCATCACTTCTTTGATTCTCAATCAAGTTGTACTCAACTTCAAGTAATGAGGTGGTTTTGACAATTTTGGGCTTCACAAACTTGGCGAACAACTGCTTTAGCATATCCATTAGAAGTTCTAATAAAATATGAACTTGTGGGGAAGAAGACTGAAGAGCAACATTTAATTTGTCAAACACAGGAATAGTCACATGCAGAAAAGTACAAAAGGCTTTATTCAAGTTTGAGGACAGGAACATAAACAATTTTTCCTCGCGTGTTGTACCAGAAGTTTTGCTTTTCAGGATGGGTCTGTCACACTTGGAAGAACATGCTATTCGTTTAGGGGCATGTGTAGTAGCAGAATCAAGAAGTCTCTTCTTCTGATACTCTTTGGATCCACTTTGTTCAACTCTGGGTATTTTAAATGATGTCAAGTTTGTGGAAATGGCTTGGGTACAGGATATTACTTCCTCCTTGAAAAATGAAAGAAGCGGATCCCACTGATCCAGTAGTCTATCCAAACATCTACCTAGAGATAACCACCTAGTACAAACATGCTTAAGAATTTTCTTTGTCTCTTTATTGTGCAAGCTCTGAAATTTCTGGAGACGTTCTTTTCTTTTGGCACTCTTCTCTAAAAAATAAAATATATCGACAAGGATCTCATCGACTTTAAGAGGTAATCTTCCCGCACCTTTTTCAGCTGCTAGATTAATCAGGTGGCAAATGCAACCTACGATGGCAATACCTGGTCGAACTTCCTTCAGAACTGCTGCAACACCATTTTTTTGTCCAACCATAACAGGAGCATTGTCGGAGCAGAAAGCGACACAGTTTTCAATTGGAATGTTAAAAGTTTTCAGCTGTGACAACATCAGGTTACCTATGTTTCGCCCTGTTGAGTCCCCATCTAATGCTGGTACGGATAGCACAGTGCTCACTACTTTTTCCTGAGTAAAATCAAAAAACGTCACAACAATAGGATACAACTTTGTGTCCGTATCATTGCTTCCATCTGTTGCCAATGAAAATGGTCCATTCTGAAGGAACTTAACAATTTCAGATGATGCATTTTTTGCCATTGTTTTGACAATGGATGTCGTTTTCGTGCGACCACAGCTATATTTTTTCGCCACTTCTGATGTGGGAAACATCTTCTTAAATAATGCACCAGCGTGATCAGCGGCACTTAAGGGCACATTGTGTTCCACCAAAAAAGAAGTAAAAAGACACTCGGCCCTAATAACATCATTGTCGAAGTTTCCACATTTGGCAAAAAAGGCGTTGATTTTGGTATTGTCTTCCTTGGATTTGACGCAGCTTAAGTGTTTAGCGCACTTCACGTGATTACTCAAGTCATTTCTTCCCCCATGTGCAATATTAATGTCGCAGCCACATACCGTGCAAAAGGCAAATTTTTCACCTTTCTTTGATTTTAGTATGCACGGAAAATCGACAGAATATGAATTTTTAAATGTCTGAAAGTATTGTTTCTTGTTCGATTTATTCATGACGAACAATAGCAACAGCGAATAAAAATGTCCAACAACACGTGTCTCGCTATGGAGTGGAACAGCGAAAGGAACCTGGATCACTCACTGAACGTCACTTAAAACACTATGAAGTTATAATACAAGAATACGAACTGGTAGTGCAAACACTTTAACACTTCTTTAAAATATGTCACACGCTTTGAAAGGACGATATATTCAAGGAACGCTAACTTTGTAAACAAAGGAGTAAACGGGTTCCACTTCAACAAAAGAACGGATCGGAACAAACAACTTAAGAAGCACAGCCTATCGACACCTAGATTCACACGGAAGAACTGGTTACCGGTAGCGGCTTTAAATTTGAGTCCAATGACGACACAAACATCACACGGGTAAACGAACCAATCATATCAATGCATAAGTTATCGACTATCTTAGACCTGCCTTCGACCCCGCGAACAATCGAATGTTCGGAAGATCGAGTATCGTAGACCTACCTTCGACCAACGCAAACAATCGATTGTACGGAAGAAAATGGATGCGATTATCGAATTTAGATGTTTCAAATGTTTTACCGCAAAATCGTAAAATAGCACTGTCCATCCGTAAAACCGTAAAATCCTGCAATTTCCGTAAATTTTACGGACAAACCGTAAAAGTTGGCAGGTATGCAATTATTGTGGCAGACTGACAGTTATCATACAACATTAACTGTGTCTATGAACTGAGTTTAGGCCCACAGTCTCCAACATACATAATGTATTTAAAGTTTTATATCAGCCACAATGGTCCACCTGACATTTTCACAATGCTTTGTTAACAATGAGAATCAGTGAGGTAAATAAATATGTTAAACAGTTTTTAAGGCCATTAATCAACAACTGAGAATCATATTTTTTGTTGGCAATGTCATACCTACAAGATTAAATAAATATTGAAATGTATTACTGAAGAAAATAAATTCTTGTAACACTGATTTTGCAATTAAGTAATGTGTTTGCATTCACTCCTATGATAAATTCAGTCCTAATGCTATAAAAACAAATCAAATGTAATGTGCTTCGTTTCACAGTAAACATTGTTGCTGCCAAAACCTTACAATTGCATCAGCAGGAGAAAACATGTCAGGTTACACTGCATTGGAAGAAATCCTGCAAGCCATAGGTATAATTACAACATCAAGGGGTTAGCCAAGTGGTATGGGTTTTGTATGCAATTCCCACTAGATACTACATTTTACTGTCATTCATAAGTTCTTTCATTTCTAGCTATAACTAGTTAAAGAGAAAATGCCTAAATGTTATATATTCCCCTATAACTGTGTGGATAAGTCAGTTCAAAGGTTCTCCCCGCATTCAGTTGAATAATGCTTAATGAAGTACCGTTCTCTTCTAACTGACCTTCATGGTTGTGAATGGTATACCTTCCATATAATGTGTGTAAACAGACTTGATTACACAGTATCAATAAATCAGTAGGGTTATACTCTGACTAAAATTACTTAGAATTTTACATTTTTTATGTGGAACTGAAACAGTGTCACACCAGATTCCAGGTGCATCACAGTTAAGATTATGACAACAATGAACAGGCTGCCAACAGATAAAATGTCGCTTCCTGTCTGGTGTGGCCACCAGTAGTTACAAGGATTGTTAAAACTGTCCAATAACGACTATGGATGCACATCAAACAACATGAAAACTGCAAAAAGAACTAAGAGATGCTTCATTGTGGCAAGAGCTCTACTTGGCACAATCAAGTTCCATGGGAAGTAGTGTCAACTAACAAGCATTTTAATCAGACTACATTCTCTACATTAATTATATAGGACTGCCAAAGAAGATCATTAAGAGATAGAAGACAACATAAAACAATCCTTAAAGAAAAGGAAGAAAGCAAAACAAATCACTGAGAGAATCCTAAGAAATTGTAATTTATCCACAAGGACACCACTTAAAAAAAAGACACACACACATTGATCGAGCCAAAGATAATACAGAAATGATGTTTAACAGACAACCTATGAATTATTGCAAATTTAAAAATGAATTTATTAGAGAATGAGTCTTCCGAATGTGTCAATAATCTAAGATATAGAAATGAATGTTTGTGTGTTCGTATTTTATGTGCGGCCATACTGTGCAACCGATTGTGATGAAACTTTGTCAACATCTTGCTTGCACTTTCACGATGGCCATAGGCACCATTAAATGGCTGTATGACTAATAGTACAGGAGACATGACGTAATAAACAACAAAATGTGCCAAAAAGTGCTGCATCATGCGAGGTTTCGTTCTAAACCACTCTTCCAATTTCAACCAAATTTGGTACACATATTCCTTCCATGAGGTAACATTTGACGTAGGGGTAAGAACTGCTTATGACATGTATCTCAGGAGATATGACATCATAAACAATTATATGGTTGAAAACCTGTGGCATCAAGTGACATGTGAATAAGGACACTTTATTCATCCTAAAATCTTCATGACATTTTGGTCACTTGACCTTCAGAACAAGAGGAAGATCACTGTCACACAAAGGTTTGAACAGTGCATGACGGTGGATACTTTACATATGGACTTTGTCAGATTCTACAGTTGTATTCCGATCCTGAAGAAATATTTAAATATGATTGAACAATTCAGTTTAGCAGTACAGTATTAATATATTCAGATTACCTACAAACATTTCAATTAATTACCATCAAGGGAAGGAGAGGGAAAAGGAAATCCTGAGGGTTTTAAAGGAGTGGGTACGGAGCCATTCCAATCCCGGGAGAGGAAAGACTTACCTTGGGGGAAAAAAAGAAATGTAAACTAATACACACCCACCCATACATATACGCAAACACCCCTAGGCAAACATACTGTAGAAAGCAAAGAAGTTGGACAGAGATACCACTTGAGGCAGAGGCTCTGTCCAGAGAACCGAGGCAAAGATGTTAAAGACGGTGGTACGTGGGGGAAGGGTACCTTACAATGGGTTAATACATTTCTCTTCACACTGAAATAGCTGGACGGATTTGGATGAAATTGGAAATGCAGAGAGCTTATACCCTGAATTAACGTGTGAGCTACCTTTAGGAACCCACCATAAGGTGCATGGCAGAGGGTACGTTACAACAAACATCCAGATTGACTAGTCACCATGAAAGTTGGCACATAAATGTATGTTTTCATGAAGCAGCCTTTCATAATTTGTAAGCCAGTGAATTTAGTATGGCGAAAGGCACCTTGAAACTTTGATGCTATTTGACCAGTCACCATGAAACTTGCCACATATTAGACTGTTTTGATATATAGGAGGGAGAGGAAGAGGTGTAGTTTGGGATGGACAGAGGGAGGGTAGAGGAGGAGAATGGGAGAGGGGAGATGGTGACAGATAGGTGAACAGAGGGAGAGGATGAGGAAATGGTCAGAGAAAGGGACAGGATGAGACATGTGGGGAGCAGCAGGTGAACAGAGAGAAGGGAAAGGAGGGTATGGATTAATGGAAGATTGGGAATCTCATATATATTTGTTCCTCTGTTCGTATTTCATTTCTATCATTCATAACCAAACAAACTTACAGTTTCAAATTTCAAACATAAATTGCACAGTTATTTCTTCTGTCGCAGCAATGCACCGGGTACCAGCTAGTAAAATATAAAAATAACAACTTACTTGTTGAAAATATTTTTCAGCAAGTTTCTTGTCACCTGAAGCAGCAAGTAGCTCAGCCCATCCACTTATAGCAAGAGCATCGGAAGAGGTAGAAGCAATTCGAAGCAGTGAGACACCCAATTCACGTGCAGCATCATATTGTCCCAATAAGACATGTGCAAACACAGCCTGCACAAAATGTTGTAACATCTTGAAACATATATTGCTTCACATATGAAAAAATTATCTATTAGTGTTCCATGCGAAGTTCTCTACTAAACCAGGAATATAACTACTCAGTCTTTTTTAAGTGAAATCATGGATTGATTTTTATAATTTTATTTATTTAGTTTAGAAAAACAACATTCAAATCACATGATATCCCAATACCCACTTGGGAAATTTTCTTATTTTTTGTTCATTGAATAACTGTATATTTTCTCTACATTTTCAGTTGTGCCAAAAACAAAAAGAAACAATATAATTAGAGTAGCTTGCAACTCACCACAAAAATGTATGTTGAGCTGTGACAGGCATGTAAAGAAGATACTCATGCACACAACATTTCAGTCTTCAGCCACTAACCCTCATTAGAAAAAAAATGTAAGATTTTATAGCAAATGTAATGCAAGAGAAAATCAGTTAATAAAAAAAAATTATTTGGTAGATCCAGCAAAGTGATAGCAAGCATATACAGCTTGCATATGGCATGAATTGAATTAAGACAATGATCACTCACTTTGCTGTTTCATTTTCGTATACACCAAGTTAGATTTTAAAGCTAATCCAATGGTGGGAATAATTTGTATTTTAAACAGCATAGATCACTTTGAAAGTAGCATTTCATGTACTTTTCATAAAAATATAAATCAGTTTACATTGCTTAGACATTTATTTTTGAAATGTTGACCGGTTTTGTTTTACATCAGATCATCTTCAGACCATATTCCAAACTGACAGGCAGAGATGGTAACACTGAGTAGGAATCATCTTTACAAACAGTAGATCAACTTCATATTTGGTACATATGTTACATACTCAGCATCACCAAGATGTCAATTTCGCACTTTGTACATGTGGTTCCTGCTCAGCATCACCATTTCTGCCTGTAAGCTTGACGAACGGTCTGACAATGATCTAATATGGACATTCTATTATGCAGCTGAATTTTTATCAAAATTATGTTGAGATCATTGTTTCCAAAGATGATTATAAAAATATTGATTTCTAGTACCACCTACAGTAAAATGAGGAGTGATTCATATCTCATTGCTTTTAATCAGTTGTGTTAGTTGCATGTCTTCTCTTGCTTCCTCTTACCCATTATCTTGTTTTTGTAATGAGTCAAAAAACAAATAAATACTGGAAGTAAATAGAGTTTGTCGCTCCAATTCCAGCTCACAAAGGAATGAAAACATTGTTAAAATGAGCAAATGAGTGGCATGGACACTTCTGTTTCCACAGAAAAAAAACAGTTATGCACACACCTGGTAGAGACTATTTTCTCCTGCTTTCTTCTTCTCATCAACCAAGCGTTCCTCTACAGCTGACAAAGCTTCATGGTCAGGAACAGCACATGCTCTGTGAGCAGCAGCCAGGGCTAGCAGAGGTCCCAGTGCATGTCCTGACACAACATCAGCTGCAAGTGCTTCCAGGGCACGAACTGCTTCTGCAGTCTGACCTTCTAATAGCAATGCAACACCTTTAGAAAGTCGCAGCACTGCATCTCGGGGAAATTGTTGAAGCCCATTGGCTGCAGCTGTAAAAGCTGAGCGATAGAGCTTTTCCCGGATTAGGAAATGGATGCTTGCCCATAAATCATGTGCTGACTCCGTCATCCTCTACCTGTAGATCACATTTTGAAATAATTTATAACACACATACTTCTGACTTATTAACAACTTAGATCACCCTCCCCCCCCCCCCCCCCGAAACTACTTACAAATTGCAGTTAAGAATTACTTGGGGAAGCACTGCTACTGTAGAGTACATGGTATCTAGAGAAACTAATTCTAGCACCAGTTAAAAATGTACTGTAAAGTGTATAGACCAATGAAGTATCAAGTAAATTTACTCACAGCCAACATGATGTATGTAAATATAAATTAAAAAGAATATAACACGTGGTCCAATAACTTTAGATCTCTGTACAATCCTAGAGTAAAGGTGGAAGGGGCTAAAGTCTTGATCAGCGGCGTGGGGAGCATCGCGGTGGGTCCGTAGCAGTATTTGGTTGGAATGTAGTACATGTATGAAACAGTAATCAAGTGATTCTAAATATTCATTTTACAATGGTAATTACTTTTACTGGCCAGATCAGACTACATACAAGACTCTATCATCCATAGAGCAGGTGTAGCATGTTTTATTTATTTTACAATCTATATGAAACAGTGATAATTTTTTGTGTGCCGCCATTCATTCAAATGTTTGTTAAGCTTATGGGACTTAACTACGGGGTCATCAGTCCCTAAACTTACAAACTACTTATGAACTACTTACGAACTAGGACGGCACAAATATCCATGCCCGAGGGGGGATTCGAACCCCCGACAGTAGTGGCCGTGCTGACCGTGACTGGAGCTCCTCAGTCACCTCGGCCACCGCGGCCGGCGCCGCCATTCATCCCAGCATCCACAGCGACTGTTGCCACCATGTCACATACATATTTTAGGCCATGCCGCTAATCGAGACTTTTACCCTGAAAGGATATATATACATTTGACCTCTTGCTGTTCTCACGTCAATCATTCTGAAGATGTCTGTTCACAGTAATTATGTCAGGTTTCTCTGAATATACAAGTGAAGGCAAATGATCTTGAGAATGTAAGAAACTAATTTCAATCCCACTGGAATTTTCATTAATGTTCAAATCACTAGTGTCCTCTGTACATGCAAGTTACAAACCCTGTGATATCACTGGCATGAGAGTCTTATTGTCTCCATGCTGGAGCCGTATTCATTCCTAAGAGGTGGAGAATTGGAATAAACCTTTGGATTATGCTATGTTTATTGGGAACAACAAAGGGTCAATCCAAATGAAGTGGTACAATAAAAATTAAGTTGGTTGCTTGACCATTTTTAAATATTTTTATTTTTTTATATGTGATTGCCCTATATTTGAGAAGTTCAAAACAGTTTTTGAAAGTAATTTATCTTGCACCTTTACTGCATGGTGGCCATTTTTATTTGTCGGCACGCGCCGATTTTTCAGTCTGGAGACTTTAGCAAACATTTTAATATCTCTGCACTGGGTTAAGTTACAACATTGCAATTGACATGATTGTTTTTAGAAATGTGTCCTCTACAACATTGTCTATTACACAAAATGCCCTAAATTCAAAAATAACCAGTCAAAATGACCTCCAAAATCTGGTATCCAAATTTTTTAAAATCTACTTTTTAGGCCCAATAATAACACACATGGAGTGACTTATGAGAGTCTATTTTTTTTCCTGTAGTTAGATATCATACACTACTAGCCTCATATAGAGCAAGAACACTTACAAATGTTTCCTTAATTTTTTATGAATTTTTGAAATTTGAAAATTTTCATTTTTTGTAAAGTTTGAGGCTAGTTATCTCAGATGGGACTGAATATAAAAATATGATTTTTGTACAGTTTGTACACCTATATGATAGCAACATGCTGTAAAAATTTCAACACTGATATCTGAGTGTGAACAAAGATATGAATTTTTGAAAATGAGGAAATAATTCACATTACTATACAACTGATCTTATGGCTGTTACCTATTCATGTGTGATATTGGTAGAATATAATCAATTATTATTGAAGCAAGTATTGAATTATATACAAAAAGTGGAAACATCACTGAAATTAACATTTATGTTATTTTGACATACGGTATTTAAAATAAATTAATTGAGAAATTAACATCCTTCGAGATGCGACTATTCCTTAACCTGGTGGTGAATGTTAAGAACACTTATTTCTTCTGACAGCTTCTGTGATGTAGAATAATACCTCCCAGTTGCTGTGGTAAGTTCAAGCACTGAAAGTTTCCTTAAAACATGTTTCATTGGTATCCAAACTTTGTAACTATTAGATTTCTTGAATGGTGTTCTTGGGCCAGCAGTAAGTTTTTTGTAACTGAACCATAAACTGTTTTGTGACACACTTCACTTGTTATCTGTCCAACAGAGCACTGTTCATCCATTTTATTGCATTCCAGTTAATCTCTTAAAGCCGGCCACGGTGGCCGAGGAGACTAAGGCGCTCCAGTCGCGGTCTGCACGGCCACTACGGTCGGGGGTTCGAATCCCCCCTCGGGCATGGATATTTGTGCCATCCTAGTTCGTAAGTAGTTCATAAGTAGTTTGTAAGTTTAGGGACTGATGATCCCGTAGTTAAGTCCCATAGTCAATTAAAAAAAATATCTCTTAAAATTAATTACAAATTACACACAAAACAAAGCACATAACACATGAAGTATGTACATCCACTCTAACAGAGGTTTCAGAACAGACTGACTACAACAATGCCACACCCAGCAGTAATGTACTTCTACAATGCCACACCCAGCAATAATTTAATTCTTTACTGACAATAAACCTAAACGTAAATGGGCATTTTTATTACAATAGAACACAACCGAAAGCTCCTGTTTAATATTGTATTATTGAAAATAAATAAACTAAATGAATATTGTGTGATATATTTAGCTAACACTATGTCACAATTACATTTTATTACAATGAAACAATAAACCATTTAAATAGGCAACAGTCGTAATAAATGTTGTAGTGTCATATGAATTATTTCCGCATTTTCAAAAATTCATATCTTTGTTCACACTCAGATATCAATGTTGAAATTTTTACAGTATGTTGCTATCATATAGGTGTACAAACTGTGCAAAAATCATATTTTTATATTCAGTCCCATCTGAGATAACTAGCCTCAAACTTTACAAAAAATGAAAATTTTCAAATTTCAAAAATTCATAAAAAATTAAGGAAACATTTGTAAGTGTTCTTGCTCTATATGAGGCTAGTAGTGTATGATATCTAACTACAGGAAAAAAATACACTCTCATAAGTCACTCCTTGTTTGTTATTTTTTGGTCCTAAAAAGTGGATTATAAAAAATTTGGATACCAAACTTTGGAGGTCATTTTGACTGGTTATTTTTGAATTTAGGGCATTTTGTGTAATAGACAATGTTGTAGAGGACACTTTTCTAAAAACAATCATGTCAACTGCAATGTTGTAACTTAACCCAGTGCAGAGATATTCAAATTTTTGCTAATGTCTACAGACTGAAAAATCGGCGCACGCCGTCAAATAAAAATGGCCGCCATTCAGTAAAGGTACCAGATAAATTACTTTCAAAAACTGTTTTTAACTTCTTAAATATAGGGCAATCACATATAAAAAATTAAAATATTTAAAAATGGTCAAGCAACCATCCCTGTACCACTTCATATGGATTGCCCCAAAGTGTACTTTATGGGTAACCGTAATTGAGCATACATATGTTTAAACCTTTCTTCACCATACTCGTTGTTAATTAAATGATAAAAACGACACACTGCAATGTTCTTGAAACACTATTCAAATGACTGTCTCGGTGTCAATGAGAGTTGATTCTCTGAAGTCTGCAACAGGAAGAAACTCTCTTGATGGACCCAGCAATATCATAATATCGTCATTTGCCATGTGAAGTACGAAGAATGCCACTCTGCACAGACATTGAAATCACCCTGATGAAAAGATATGTTTGAAAAATTCTGGTAGTTTTATATGGCTACCAGCTACAACACAATTCTTGGGTGTAGCTGACAAAATTTGGATAATGCTACTTTGCGTACCAGACGATTATATTTGAACGGTTGATGCAGCTCATTCATGTTTCTGAATACTAGTCATTTTCATTTATGAACCCTGGAATCATTTTCCTCAACAGAAATGAAATCCTTTTTCTTGTGCAAACATCAACTTACATGTTATTACAGTGGTCACAATATGATATTTTCACTCTGCAACAGAGTGTGAGCTGATATGAAACTTCTTGGCAGATAAAACAGTTTGCTGGACCGGGATTCAAACTTGGCACCTTTGCCTTTCAACTGATGTACCCTGCCATACCTCATAGTTTTACTTTCGCCATTACCTCACCTTCTGCCCTCCAAACTTCACATAGTTCTATGCCCCTTGCAGGACTAGAAAGAAAGAATCTCGTGCAGTCATGGCTTAGCCACAGCCTAGAATGTGAGGCATACCTGGGTAGCTCACTTGGAAGAGTGCTTGTCTACAAAATTCAAAGGTCCCTATTTCAAATCCCATGCCATGAAGTTTCAATTCACAAGATGTTCACTTAGGGCACCTCTAGGTCTCAAATTAGCAGTTTCTACAACCCCACATTATTTGATTAATTGTTTTGTCTTTCTCGCTAAATTGACGATTCAATTCACTTTTCAGAAGTTTCAACAAGTGCCATGGCGGAGCGCTAGCGCGAGGCCGTTCCCTGTCATGGGTTCGAAACCCCCCTTGGGCATAGATGTTTGTGTTTTCTTTAGTATAAGGTAGTTTATAAGAAGTTTGTAAGTTTAGAAACTGATGACCCCGCAGTTAAGTCCCATAAGCTTTACAAACATTTGATTTTGTCAACAAGTCGATCTTCCCATAGCTTGAGGAGACAGTACTTACTTTCTCTTTCAATTAGGCTACATTATTATTTCTTTTTCACCACAGACTCAACAAGTGATACAAGACTGTTATTTAATGCAACTAAAGCAATATTTCAGGCTAAGGATATAAATCTCAATCATCTGAGGAATTATGCAGACTGGATTACTATCTCTTTCAGTATAATTGCTTCATCCACAGCCCCTGTTTCTGTGCCAGTGTTTTCCTCCACATCTACACTTTATATACACATTTCTTGCATTTTTGTGTCCATCTTCCCTAAAGTGATTACAGTAATACATAGCTTATCTTTTCAAATTCCATTTTCAACCAGTAGATTTATACTGTCCCAACTGACAACCGCTTTTGCTACAACTTACTCTGTAGCAGCACAGATGTATAGCATTCACATTGCCATACAAGCTTTGAATACACACACACATGGTCAATTGAAGTCCTCAATGCAACCCTTCGGCTTTGAACAATGACCTCATATCTGAGATTAAGAAGAAACTTTGTTTACAAGCAGAACATAGTTTATAGAGGACGATTTTGTGTTTAAAAAGTGTTCTGTAGCTTCTCTCTTGACAGTTAGGGTTGTGTGTGTGGTTTTTTTTTTTTTTTTATCTACAATTATTTATATCTTATATTTGTCAATAGTGTTTCTTTTGCTAGTTGGCACATAGCTTATGTTGTGACACTCAGATATGACGTCTCTGGTCAAAGCCGATGTGTTTCATTGTGGTCTTCGGTTATGTATGCCCAAATACTCCGCCCATATAATCTTGTCACTTACTCTCATGTACCAAAATATATTTATGGGACCTTGAGGTACTATAGATAAGGAAGTATGTTGTCAACCTCTTCAGATTTTCACTGCCCTGTGATTCATTAAAATAAGAATGCTCGCTATTAGCAGGTTAATAATTGAATGTTTCACTGTGATTAGTGAAAATAAGGATTTTTACTGTTAAACCTCTTCAGATTGTCGGCTTATGTGAGATGGCTAAAAATAATATTGCACCTTACTGTGCATTGCTGTCACACCACTTTTTAAATTACTGCTTTTCAGTACGTCTCCTTTATGTTATGTTTTGCTATATACCAGGTCAAATGTCACAATCACCGACCTTAGTGCGCAGGCCTATACTGCATGGCTGGCCATGTTCGATGTCATTTGAAACCTTTACTTACATCTTTCGAAAATGACTTGTTTCACACTTCCATCTTTGGAACAACAGACGATACCACAGTTTTTCTGCTGAATTTGTCGAATTTTCCGGCATAATTTTACGACGCGATTCCACCCGTCTGCTTTGACCCATGATGTCATCAACATGTCCTATTTCAGATGTAGTTAACTAGGGTGACCCAGCCAGTAGTTGATCACCACCCGGTAGTTGATCAGTATTACTTTAATCTTTAAATTTTAAGAGTTGGTAGCACTGAAACTTTAAAAAATGTAGCAGAATGTAAAGAACAATTGTTGTTAAATCTGATTCACCCATTTTTAAAACATTTGGAGGGAACTGATAAATGTGAGAAAATCTTTCCTTTTGTGTTGTGCTGAGAAGTGGAGAATCAGAGCACCCAGACTAGTTGTAAAGTAGGTTGAAGTGATACAAATATTTATTGACACAAGTACTAAATACTGAAATATCATGAAATATTTTAATAGATAACTCATTGTGAATGATTGATGATATTATTTATCATAAAGGAAGTGTAAATTATTGGTTCATTGATTTATAAGGGGTGATATCAATTACCGGAATGCATAAAAGCATGTTTTCCAGTGGTTGATCATGATGATCAATTACTGGTACTTTGTGAATACATTCCAGAAAGAGTTGCTTTTAAGCATGGACTACGTATGGATTTCTTTCTTCAGACCCATACTGATGGAAATGTGAAATTTATATGGCTCCCAGTAGTTGATCGATGGTGATCATCTACTAGTTTTCGTCTCCCCGTAGTCCACATTTTGCTAATCATATTACCTGGCCTACTCAATCCCCATAAAAGCTGGAAGGAAACGAGAGTACATATCATATGCTACAACATCCAAACAGTGGGTAGACTGGAACAAATCGAAAGACCTAAAAGCCAATGCAGAAACAGCCAAATGAGCTAGAATAGAAAAACATAAAATGGTTAACCAGAGGAAAGAGAGGGGGGGGGGGGGGAAGTAATGGAACTGTTTCCAGAGGCTGAGGAGAGAAACCTGTAAGGAAAGACAATCCAGAGTCCGAATACAGCAGTGATGAATGGAGTCCTATTAAAGACACATCAGAAAATGACTTGACGCTAATGAAAACTTTGCTACAACTGAGAAGATACTTGATGGAAGGGCTACATTTAAAGAAAACGATTTTCTTTGGTCTTCTTTCTAGGCCAGAAAAAGAATAATAAGTATACATTTGCATGTATTGTTCAAAGAGTACCATAACTACAAAAGATGAGATTGAGCCAATGGGTTTGAAAAGCTGTGACAAGACACTGTTTAAAACTGATGAAGATGATGTAAGCACTGTTCAGTCTTCACAAATTTTAACAATACTTCCAGAACCCTCAATTATCTCTACAGGAGGCAGGCTGCATTACAAGTTTCAATGCCGTGTTGATATTGAAAAAATGAAATGAAACTGAGCAGTTTGTGAAATTCATTGTTATGTTTACTGTATTATATTATATTATTTTATTGAAAAAATTGATTAATATGTTGATGATTCATGTAAGTGCTTTAAAATTAATTTGCAGCTGTAACTACCAATTTAATTTCACATTATTTTATTTATTACTTAATGATCAACTACTGGACTATGAGTGATCATTTTGTGGAACTATATGATCAACTACTGGTAATTTTTGTCCTTAGTAACTGAAATTCAGAAAATGTAGGGAATAATCATTTTAATGTTAATTGTAGGTATTTCAAACTTCACAGGAAACCTTTCTCTGTGATATGTGTAATTACCAACTGAGTCCCTCAAGTAGATGTTCTATAAATAATATAAACATAAAACCAAATTTTTAATTGATCAACTACTGGCCGTGTCACCCTACGAATAATCAATGTTTCAATTAATTGTTTTTCTTTAAGTCACGTTGTTTGTTAAAATATTACCGGTAATTTGGAAGAAGCGTTGCATATCACAGTTGCAACCTACTATCAGTACATTTTGAACAAGGGAGCATCGCAGTGCCATCGTTGCTTGTTCACTCGCAACAATTCAAGCTGTACTTTTAGATTCCTGTCTAACCAAATTCTTTAAAATTATGACATATCCGTGAAAAATATTAAAATACTTTTGTCAATGAGAATAGACATCTACAGTCTAGATTGTCAAAACTATTTTGCCTGCTAAGCAACACGCCGATGCCGCGGGTCAAAGCGAACGGGTGGAATCGCGTCTTATAAATTAATTTTCCTCACTTTTTTTTTTAACTTTGGGCGACCATTATTTATGTGGTGTTCGTACTACATTCCTGAAATTGGACGTCTTTCATTATTTCTTCATGTGCAGCAAACACAGCAAATGTAAAAATCGGAGACATCTGGACTCCGTAAATTTGTCGTCACTGAGTAGTCTAAGGACCAATGATTTTTTAAAACCAGATATATAAGAAATTTAATACACGCCTGGCCTTCTACCACTCTAGTTCTTTAAAATAAATAGTCCCAAAAATGATATGGCTGTGGTTCGATTGTATTGTTCAACTTTATACCACATCGTATATTCGTTACGTTTATATTTTACAAATGACACAAAACTTATGCATTTTATTATATTTCGAGGGCACATGCCATATTACACTTTCACCTCTGAGTAAAGATATAATTAAACAGAGGGGTGGTAGCCTACTGTCAGCCGTTCGCTTTCCAAACTCAAGGTCCGTATCTCTCTCATTGTTGTTACTTATTTCTACTCCCCTACTATGTTACGTATTCATGTGACAGTTCAGAGCTCTGGGAATCATGCTGATGAATTTGAAACTAACTGGCATCTTCCAGATAATGCTACGATATCTTAGTTTATTGCCTGACAATATGGGAGTATAAAACTGAACTCGTAGTAGCTTTTGTAAACGGAATACATGTGGCCGTAGGTTACAACGTAGCGTCACATGTGAATTTTAGATGGTATACAAACATGAGCAGCAACTAGTGAATGAAAACCATCTCCCTAGAAAGTTGTGATAGTAGATTTCGTACATACTACAGACTACGAAGTAATTAAAAATAATGGAAAAGAATAACAAAAAGTCAGTTATTTAAACTGTACACATTAAAAAAAAAAAAAACGATGTTTCCCATTACGTTATTTACAGTTTGAATTGCCTAAGCGGTAAATTGTTGACCGGCGTTGCAAATCAGCTTCATGCGAGTTGATGAAAACTGCACGTTCCGCAACTGTACGAAAATCACAAATTCGTACTCACAATATCAGCCTATCAACAATGTAATACAACAAACACACTGGTTAACAACCATTCTTGTTTTGTCTTGTAAAGGCGTCTACAACATACATCGGTTGGCATGGTAACCTACCAAAGATATTAAACGCACAGACCTTACACTCGACATTTATACAGAAGTTCCTTCCAGCAACTACCAGACTGATTGACGCGCATGCGCAAAGCTGAAATTGTGTCTCCGCAGCGCCTTCTCCCGCTTTTGGCTACTTAGAGTTTGGCTGTTTTGGTGTTCCAGCAGTCGCAGCTAACAGCCAGACGCTACTCTGAAAAATATTTCTGGCGCCGTCAAGCTGCGAGATTCGCGCATGCGCAGGGTGGAGAGTTAGAGATAGGTGACACGAGACGTGTGTGTTTTGTTATCCACATTGCGGTCAGAATAAACCAACGAGCTAGAATTCTAGCTCGTTGGAATAAACGGAGGCGCTCTGACGCCACAGCTGAAAAGCCAAGGGTAGCCATGTTGATCCGACCAAAACACTGCTGTATTTACCTTGTTTGCGTACGCTTGCCACTCGTTTTTGGAAGGATTTGCACTGTTATGGTGACTTATGTGATGTTTGTATGTACGAATCGTTCTGACTGTGACGCGATATCAAAGGAAATACCATTTCATGTGTAAATTGCCCCACTAAAGTGTGATTTTTATTTTTGAGAAGCATGGGTTGCTTACTCACCACAGCGATGTATGATGAGCGCAGAAAGGCACAAATAATGGACAACAACATTAAAGCTTTCGGCCTTTTATGCCTTCGTCAGTTAGAGACACAGACATACACACACACTCACACAGACACTACCATTGTCTCCGGCCACTGTGGCCGATACGCGCTACCCAGCATCCTAGGTAGAAACAACTAGTGGTGGCGGTGGGGAGGTGGAAAGGAGAGGGAACCAGAAGAGGAGGGAGCATGTGCAGCATGGGGAATACGCCAGTGATGTCTGATGGACAGTGTCGAAGGAAGGGAAGGGAATGAAATGTGTGGTGGGATGGGATATGAATGTAAGAATAGAGAGTGGCAGGGAGAGAAAGGGAAGGGTGGTAGAGACAGGAATTAGCGAAGGTTTAGGCCTGGGGGTTGCGGGAGGGTAGGATATGTTGTAGGGAGAGTTCCCATCTGCACAATTCAGAAAAGCTGGTGTTTGGGGTGAGTGGGGGGGGGGGGGACCATATGGCACAGTCTGTGTAGCAGTCATTGAAGTGAGTCACACTATGCAGCGCTGCATGCTCTGCAACAGGATAGTCTAGCTGTCTCCTGGCCACAGTATGCCGATGGCCATTCATTTAGAAAGATAGCTGGGTGCTAATCATGCCCACATAGAAAGCTGCACAGTGGTTGCAGCTCAATTTGTAGATAATATGATTGCTTTCACAGGTTGACCTGCCTTTTATGGGACAGGAAATTCCCGTAACAGGATTGGAGTAGGTGTTGGTGGATAGGACAGGTTTTGCATCTAGGTCTATTCCAGGGGTATGAGCCGTAGGGTAAGGGATTGAGAGCAGGGATGGAGTAGGGATGGACAAGGATATTACATAGGTTTGGTGGGCAGTGGAATACCATTTGTAGGGAGGGGGTGGGGAGGATATTTAGTAGGATATTTCACATTTCAGGGCAGGATGAAAGGTAGTCGAAAACCTGGTGGAGAACTTGGTTTAACTGCTCCAGTCCTGGGTAATACTAGGTCACAAGATGGATGCTCCTTCGTGGTCAGACGGTGGGTGTGGGGGATCTGGAGGTCGACTGGATAGACAGGACCTGTGACATCTGTTTCTTGACATGGTTTGGAGGGTACTTGTGGTCAGTGAAGGCCTCAGTGAGGCGTTTGGTATATTTGGAGTGGGACCACGGGTGGCTAGGCTGTACGGAAGGGAGTTTTTCGTGTGGAATGGGTGGGACCTGTCAAAATGGATATATTGTTGATGGCTGGTGGGTTTGATGTGGACAGAGGTACTGATAAGGTCATCTTTGAGGAACAGGTCAAAGTCGAGGCAGGTGGCTCGTTGGATTGAGTAGGTGAAGTGAATGGAAGAGAAGGTGTTGAGGTTTTTGAAGGAATGTGGATAGTGTGTCCTTACCTTCAGTCCAGATTATGAAGATATCATCAATGAATCTAAAGCAGATAGGGGGTTTGGGATTATGGGTAGTCAGGAAGGATTCCTCTAGATGGCCCATGAACAGGTTGGCATAGGAGGGTTGCCATACGGATGCCCATGGCTGTACCGCGAATTTGTTTGTAGGTTATGCCTTCAAAAGAGAAGTAATTGCAGATGAGGATATAGTTGGTCAAGGTAACTAAGAAGGAGGTTGTGAGCTTGCAGTCAGTAGGATGTTGTGAAAGGTTGTGTTCAACAGCGGCAAGGGCATGAGCATTGAGAATGTTTTTTGGTGTGAATGTGTGGTGTGAATGTTTGTTGGTGTAAAGGGAGGTCGTATCAACTGTGACAAGCATGGTACCAGGTAGTAAAGGAACAGGAACTGTGGAGAGTCAGAAGAGGAAACGGTTGGTATCTTTTATATATGAGGGTACTGTAACGTCACTGTTGCGTCCACCTAATCCTCGATGGGCGAAGTTGCCGTTACATTCTATTTTATGCTTAATCATTTAATAATTGTTCCAATGATTTGACAGTATGGGATGCAGACAATTACGAGGTTGATCCATAACAGTAAACTTTATTAACTTCCTTTATTATGGAACGATAAATGTTAAAAACTCTTCCCTTTAAACACACTGATTTAATAACCGCGTGCCACTACGATGAATGGCTACAAGTCCACACTGAAACATTTCAATATACAACTGCAACCCATATGCGATACGACGCAATGGCAAAAACTTTAGCCACCACTAAACGCAGGTTACGAACTCACTGCCGACATGCTACCGCCTCGCTCTGCGGTCGGCGGGAGACTGCCGCACACCGGCCAACAAACAAAGAACATTCCAACCTAAGCATTGTTGCCAGCAGCTCTCGCTGCACATCAATGATAACTATCGTTCGACCAAAAGAGGTTACCAACCTAAAACCCTGTATCCTCACAGCACATTGTGGGTAATAGGCTGAAGGTGTTGGTCCATGAGAGCAGAGATTTTCTCAGTGGGAGCACCATTACCGGCCACAATAGGCCGTCCAAGGTGGTTGGGTTTGTGAACTTTAGGGAGAATGTAGATGGTGAGGGTGCGGGGTGTAGGAGGGGCAAGGAGAGAGATTGACTGTGGGGAGAGGCTTGGGATGATCCCAAGGATTTGAGGAGGGACTGGAGATCCTGTTGGTTATTTGGGATGGGATCGTTGTGGCAGGGTGTGTAGGTGGAATAATCCTTCCAAATATCCTTCCTACAGTGGTATTCCGCCGCCCACCAAACATATGTAATATCCTTGTCTATCCCTACTCCTCCCTGCTCCCAATCCCTTACCCTATGGTTCATACCCCTGCAATAGACCTAGATTCAAAACCTGTCCTATCCACCATCCCACCACCACCTACTCTAGTTCTGTCACTGGAATTTCCTATCCTTTAAAACGCAGGGCGATCTGTGAAAGCAGTCATGTTATCTACAAATTGAGCTGCAACCACTGCACAGCTTTCTATGTCGGAATGACTAGCACCCAGCTATCTATCCGAATGAATGGCCATTGTCATACTGTGGCCAGGTGACAGTTAGACCATCCTGTTGCAGAGCATGCAGCGCTCCATAGTGTGACTCACTTCAATGACTGCTTCACAGACTGTGCCATATGGATCACCCCACCCACCCCAAACACCAGCTTTTCTGAATTCCACAGATGGGAATTCTCCCTACAACATATCTTATGCTCCCGCAACCCCCAGGACTAAAACTTCGCTAATTCCTGCCTCTACCACTCTTCCCTTACTCTTCCTGCCACTCTCAATCCTTACATTCATCTGCCACCCCGTCACACATTTCATTCCCTTCCCTATGTTCTGTCCGTCAGACAGCACTGGCATATTCCCACACTCATGCCGCACATGCCCCCTCCTCTCCTGCTTTTCTCTCCTTCCACATCCTCACCCCCCACCACTGGTTGCTTCGGCCTAGGGATGCTGGGTAGTGCAGATCGGCCACAGCGCCGGAAATGGTGGTCGTGTCTGTGTGATTGTGTGTTTTATGTTTGTGTTTCTAACTGACGAAGGACTGAAAGCTAAATGTTAATGTCCATTATTTGTGCCTTTCTGCGGCTCGTCAGACGTCTCTGTGGTGGAATTTTCATTGTTTGATTTTGCCTAATGGCTATCTTCTATCCCACAACTCTGTGCTGTTTTCCGTCTTTACTGGGATCTGAGAGTTTATCAACAATCCTGTCTAATGACCGCTCCAATTGTCAGTACCGCATTCCACTTCTAATTTGCTCCCAGCCATATATTTTACATTTCCAGATTTTACGTTTATTCTGTTACCGGTCGCATTTCCAGTTTCCATCCGTTACATCCTGATTTTTATTTTCCCTGCATAATGTTTTAGACAAATTTTCCACATTTTTGAACGTTAGTCACGAATTCTTGATAGTATTCCTACGAGTTTTCCATACATTCCTGCAGTTTTCTAGATTCCTAGGAGTTCCTTACACATTGCTACGAGTTTTCCATGCACTTCCACTTGTTTTTCACGCTTTCCCACGGTATTATCACGCGTTTCCACGTGTTGAACGCAATACTCACGCGATTTTCGCAGTCTTTTCGCTTGATTTGCGTACCTTAACATTCACATTGAGGCATTTTCATGATCTTCCATTTCTTAGCGTTATCTAGCGTGAATTTATTCGTTTGAATTCCCCACCATGAATTCTTGCCCCTTCTATTTGCGCCAATATAGAAAAGTTTCCCTGTCCTTAGCCAAACGTCAATCCCACATCCTGTTCCTACGTTGCTGCCTAGCTCATGGTATCCCCCCAAATGGCTTAATCATTAAATACCCATTTCAGGGTGTAATCCCTCCCTCTACAATGACCTCCACCTGTACAGATTTCGTCAATCCATAGCACTCACCACCCTAATCCTACAAAACCATCAAAACCAGGCCCAAACAGCCTTACAGCACCTCACCTCCATACGAAAAATTCTCCTTCTTTGCACCCCCAAATACTTTCATACCATTTCCCAGACCGATATCCTTGCCCTCCAAGCGCTAGTGCAGCATTCACTACACCACCTCAAAAAACTCTCTAATCTTTTCACCTCCTACACCCATCTTGGGTTACCATGATCCACCCCTTCAACAACCTCCAAACATACCCTCAGCCCCTCATAGCCGACAAACCTTGCCTAGCCGACTTTTTACACTTACCACACCCTCAGAAACTTCCGCACTCAACCACACAAAATCCACAACCGAAACAGTCATGAACCCTTCCTCAAAAAGTATCAGTCTTGTTGAAGTGTCAGTCCTTTCCAAAGGCCTAACCTTTCGCCCCATTCCCAAATTCAATCATGCCAGCCTTTTTAAGGATCTTCTCTCCTTCTCTTGATCCTTGCAATGGAAACACCATTTTGCCAGCAACTCCACCATTGAGACACATAACAATGTCAATATTGAACCCTGCTGACCCAGTTCACTCCTCCATCCAGTCGAGATCCACCCACACTGCCCCTTCTCACTTTTCAGAATTTCCTAACATCTAACCTGGCCCTAACAGCTTTCTCCAAATGCCTCAAAAAGAATACCAATCTCACACTCTCAGAATGAAATGCTATTTACCATCTCAAAACTGATCCTGACTTTATGATCCTACCTGCTGACAAAGGCTTCATCACTGTGGTTTTAGACTGCAAGGATCCCGTTGCAGAAGGTCTCTGTCACCTGTCTGATGCTTCCACTTATACACCCTGCCACAATGATCCCATTCCAAACCCAACAGGATCTCCAGTCCCTCCTCAGATCCTTAGGACCATCCCAAGTCCTCTCCCCAGAGTCAGTCACTCTCTTCCCCATTCCTGCACTCTGCACCCCGACCATCTACATGCTCCCTACAGTTCACGAACCCAATTACCTTGGATGTCTCATTGTGGCCAGTTATGGTACTCCCACTGAGAGACTCTCTGCTCTCGTGAACCAACACCTTCAGCCTATTGCCCACAACCTACTCTCATATATAAAAGATACCAACCATTTCTTCCACCGACTCTCCACAGTTCCTGTTCCTTTACTACCTGGTACCATGCTTGTCAGAGTTGATGCCACCTCCCTCTACACAAACATTCCCAATGCTCATGGTCTTGCTGCTGTTGAACACAACCGTTTACAACGTCCTACAGAGTGCACGCTCACAACTCCTTCTTAGTTTCCTTGACCAACTACATCCTCACCCACAATTACTCCTCCTTTGAAGGCTTAACCTACAAACAAATTTGTGGTACAGTCATGGGCACCCATATGGCACCCTCCTATGCCAAACTGTTCATGGGCCATCTAGAGGAAACCGTTCTGACTACCCAGAATCCCAAACCTCTCATCTTGTTCAGATTCATTGATGATATCTTCATAATCTGGACTGAAGGTGAGGACACACTATTCACATTTCTTCAAAATCTCAACGCCTTCTCCTGCATTCATTTCACCTGGTCCTACTCAACCCAATGAACCACCTTCCCCGATGACCTGTTCCTCACAGATAGCCTTATCAGTACCTCCCTTCACATCAAACCTGCCAACCATCAACAATATCTCCATTTTGACAGCTCCCACCCATTCCACACCAAAAACTCCCTTCCGTAGAGCCTAACCACCCACGATCATTGCATCTGCAGTGACAGGCAGTTCCTCTCCACATATGCAAAACGCCTCACTGAGGCCTTCACTAACCGCAATTACCCTCCAAACTGTGGTGTCGCACAAGTACAAAGTGCGCGCCACCTGCTTTCGCCGCGCGCCGCCATGCATGCACGGCGCGGCGTTCTTACGACGACAGCCACGAGCGCCCTCTGCTACAACTCCGCTCGTGGCCAGCACTGAACGTCATCGTTCACTTGGGACTGAGTTAGGAACCAGTAAAGACTTCGGAATCCGATAGGCACCAGTGAAGACTTGGCTATCAGTTAGGCACTAGGCAGGACTCTAGCTCAACTATGTATCAACATTCTGCAGTACTATGTAAAAGTTAAGTATTGTATAAATTCTGTGCAATATATATATCGTTCTAATTTACTCTAGTGTTTCTAGTTTCTGGCTGCTCCCCTCCATACCTGCACCAGCGTGCTATCTTTATTCCTGTGTCGGTCTCATTCCACTCAGCCACCGACACCTATGACGGAAACGAGACACAAAAGCGGCGACGAGGCTGGGACACAAAACAAACCTTATCCAGAAACAGATCTCATGGGCCATGTCTGTCCAGTCACCCTCCAACCCCCCCTCCCACCCACCGTCTGGTCACAAAGGAGCACCCCTCTTGTGGCCCAGTATCACCCAGGACTGGAGCAGTTAAACCTAGTTCTCTGCCAGTGTTTCGATTACCTTTCACCCTGCCCTGAAATGAGAAATACCCTTTCAAATATCCTCCCCAACCCTCTACAGTGGTATTCTGCCGCCCACTAAACCTACGTAATATCCTTGTCCATCCCTACTCCATCGCTGCTCCCAATCCCTTACCCTATGGCTCATACCCTTGCAATAGACCTAGATGCAAAACCTGTCCTATCCGCCATCCCACCGCCACCTACTCCAGTCCTGTCATTGGAATTTCCTATCCCATAAAAGTCAGGGCAACCTGTGAAAGCAGTCATATTATCTACAAATTGAGCTGCAACTACTGTACAGCTTTCTATGTGGGTATGGATAGCACCCAGCTATCTATCTGAATGAATGGCCATCGGCATACTGTGGCCAGGAGACAGCTAGACTATCCTGTTGCAGAGCATGCAGTGCTGCATAGTGTGACTCACTTCAATGACTGTCACACAGCCTGTGCCATATGACTCTCCCCCCCCCCCCCCCAAACACCAGTTTTTCTGAATTTCACAGATGGGAACTCTCCCTACAACATATCCTAGCGTCCCGCAATCCCCCAGACCTAAACCTTCGCTATTTCCTGCCTCTACCACCCTTCCCTTCCTCTCCCTGCCACTTACAATCCTTACATTCGTATCCCATCCCGCCATACAATTCATTCCCTTCCCTTCGTCTTCGTTCTGTCCATCAGACAGCACTGGGGTATTCCCCCACCGATGCCGCACATGCCACCTCCTCTCCTGCTTCCCTCTCCTTACCACTTCCTCACCCCCACCACTGGTTGCTTCTGCCTAGGACGCTGGGTAGCGCAGATCGGCGACAGTGGCCAGAGACGGCGGTCGTATTGTGTGATTTTGTCTGTGTATGTTTGTGTTTCTAACTGACGAAGGCCTAAATGCCGGATGCTTTAATGTTGTTGTCTATTATTTGTGACTTTCTGCGGCTCATCGGACATTCTGTGGTGAGTAAGCAACCTATCCTTCTCAAAAATATTATTGAATACTTCCTGGAATTTCCATTGTTTAAAGTGTGAATTTGCCACTTTTCTTGTGAACGAACCTTGGTTCACTCAATCGAATTATTTTATCTGACGCTCGTCAGATTAGCTAAAGAAAGAACCAACGTTTGTGGTTGGTAATATTGTAGTAACAACTATTTTTAAACAGAATAAACGCGAATTTTTCCTTTTCGAGATTTTATTTGAAACAATCTGCTTGACGACGTTACAAGCGTGTATGATGCAATTACTGACTGTAAATACCGACACAGCTACAACACATTGTAAGTATTTTGGTCGAAGTGTCATGGCGGCCATGGCTTCAAAGCATAGTACAGCTGGGATACGTAGCACCATCTCACTTTTTCCTTATCTCCATGGTTATCCGATTATTTCGAAGCCAATGCAGATCGCACTTGATATCAGATATTTATCGTTTACACTTCTTCGTTATTAGGACTGTAAGTATTTTAATTATTCCTTTAAACTCACCTTCGTCTGCAGAAGCGCAAAAAAATGTAATTGGTTGAAATGTGGAGATTACAATTGCCGTTTCAGATGTCCAGTGAATCCGAGTCTGATGTATTGTCGAGGAGCTTGAAGTGATACATCGTGGTAAAAGACAGACAACAGGAAACTATATCGAGCATGTTGTGCCGCAATATAGCGAGACAGAATTCCAGGACATTTTCGTGTACGGCGTCATGTCGCGAAGGAACGGTCTGTAAAATTCAGAAATTCTGTTATAGTTACAAGGCAGGAGAAAATGGGAAATTGCTTCAACTACAGCAAATTCTGGTGTTTTTGCAGTCTGCTGGCCGCTTATCTGTAAGTTTTATAGATGTGGCACACATGTTCAATATCAGTATTAGTTCCTTGCATCATGTCATAGAGAGAGTAACCTACTTTGTAAGCAATTTAGGGTTTAGTGCTATAAAGTGGCCATCTGACGAACAAAGGGCACAAATAGAGGCCACTTTCAGCAGAAAAAAGGTGCCAGGTGTGATTGGGGCACTCAGTAGGACTCACATTAGAATAGACAGATCTACAGATGCTTTCCAGTTGTATTTTAACAGAAAAAACTATTTTTCTATGCGGTTACATAACTTGACCTTACACAGAAACCAGCTACTATGACTCCCAGTTACGCAGCCAGGATTTGGTTCTGAGGAGGACTCATTAAAAAAAAAAAGCCTATTGAATTTATTAATCTATGACTTACTTTTACACTTTTTATAATTTAACAAATTATACTACAATAGCAATTGCACAAGAAATAAAATCAGTAGGCTTGCATTAATTTGAAAGTGGTAGAGGAGAACTTGGTAGACATGGTTGTTGTAGTCTTCAGTCCGCAGACTGGTTTGATGCAGCTCTCCACGCTAACCTGTCCTGTGCAAGTCTCTTCATCTCATAATACTTTCGGCAACCTACATCCCTTTGAATCTGCTTACTGTACTCGTGCCTCGGTCTCCCTCTACGAATTTTACCCCACACACTTCCTTCTAATATTAAGTTGATGATTCCTTGATGTCTCGGGATGTGTCCCACCAACCTATCCCTTCTCTTAGAATACGCCAGAAATTCCTTTTCTCCCCAATTCTGTTGAGCACCTCCTTATTAGTTATGTGATCTACTCATCTAATTTTCATAATTCGTCTGTAGCACAACATTTCAAAAACTTCTATCATCTTTTTGTCTGAACTCCTTATTGTCCACACTTCACTTCCATACAATGCTACACTCCAGACAAATGCCTTCAGAAAGGACTTCCTAACATTTAAACTAATATTGGATGTCAACAAGTTTCGCTTCTTCAGAAACACTTTTCTTCCCAGAGCCATTCTGCATTTTATATCTTCTTTACTTCGGCCATCAGATGTTATCTTGCTACCCAAGTAACAAAACTCGTTTACTACTTTGTCTCATTACCTAATTTAATTCCTTCAGCATCGCCTGATTTTCTGGCACTACATTCTATTATTCTAGTTTTACTCTTGTTGAGTATCATTTTATAACCTCTTTTCAAGACATTGTCCATTCCATTCAATTGCTCTTCCAAATATTTTGCGGTCTCTGACAGGATTACTATGTCATCGGCAAACCGTAAAGTTTTTATTTCTTCTCTCTGAACTTTAATTCCCACTCTAAATTTCTCCTTGTATTCCTTCAGTGCTTGCTCAATATACAGATTGAACAACAATGGCGAAAGGCTACAACCCTGTCTTAACCTGCTCCCCAATCTCTGCGTCCCTTTCATGCCCTTCGACTCTAATAACCACTGTTTGATTTTTGTATAAGTTGAGTATAACTCTTCGCTTCCGCTTCCTATATTTTACCCCTGCTACCTTCAGAATTTGAAACAATGTATTCCAGTCGACATTGCCAAAAGCTTTCTCCAAATCTACAAACGCTAAAAACGTAGGTTTCCCTTTCCTTAGCCTATCTTCTAAGATAAGTCGTAATGTGAGTATTGACTCCCGCGTTCCAACATTTCTCCTAAATCCAAACTGACTTTCCCCAAGGTCGGATTCAACCAGTTTCTTCCATTCATCTGTAAATTACTCGTGTCAGAATTTTGCAACCATGACTTATTAAACTAATAGTTCTGTAATTTTCACATTTGTCTGCACTTGCTTTCTTTGGAATTGGAATTACTATATTATTCTTGAAGTCAGAGGGTATTTCCCCTGTCTCATATATCTTGCGTACTAGGTGGAACAATTTCTTCATGACTGGCTCTCCTAAGGATATTAGCAGTTGAGACGGAATGTCATCTATTCCAGGGGCTTTGTTTCTACTCAAATATTTTAATGCTCTGTCAAATTCTTCTTGCAGTATAGTATGTCCTCTCGCATCCTCCTCTACATCATCTTCTATTTCTAGAATGCTGCTTTCAAGTTTATTTCCTTTGTACAGACCTTCTATATATTCCTTCCACCTTTCAGCTTTCCCATCTTTGCTTAGTACTGGTTTTCCATCCGAGTTCTTGATATTCATACCGCTACTTTTCTTGTCTCCAAATATCTCTTTTATTTTCCTGTAAGAATTTATACATTCTTCTACGGTCTTGCATTTCTCCTCAAGCTCTCCTGCTTAACCAGTCTGCACTTCCAGTCAACCTCATTTTTCAGACGTCTGTACTCCCTTCTTCATTTTCTAAATTTTTATATTTTCTCCTCTCATCCATTAAGTGCAGTATATCCTGTGTAATGCAGGGATTTCTATAAGGGCCTTGTCCTTCTGCATATATGATCCTCTACTGCCTTCACTACCCTATCTCTCAGAGCTACCCATTCTGTTTCTACTGTATTACTTTCCCCTGTTTGAGCCAATCCTTGCCTAATGGTCCCTCTGAAACCCTCCACCACCTCTGGTTCCTTCAATTTGTCCAGGTTCCATCTCCTAACTTTTCTACCTTTCTGCTGTCTCTTGAGTTTTAATCTGCAGTTCATAACCAATAAGTTATGGTCAGAGTCTATATCTGCCGCTGGATATGTCTTATAATTTAATACCTGGTTCCTAAATCTATTCCTTACCATTAAAAGTCAATCTGGTACCGTCCAGTGTCTCCTGGTCTCTTCCACGTACACAGCCTTCTTTCATGGTGTTTAAACCAAGTGTCGGCGATCATTAAATTGTGCTCTGCACAGAATTCTACCAAGCGATTTCCTCTTTCATTCCTTTTTCCCAGTCCGTATTCACCTACTACATTTCCTTCTCTTCCCTTTCCTATGACCGAGTTCCAGTCCCCCATCACAATCAAGTTTTCACCTCCCTTAATTTTCTGAATAATTTCTTTTATCTCCTCATACATTTGCTCGATATCATCATCATCGGCAGACCTAGTTGGCATATACACTTGTACTACTGTAGTCGGTGTTGGTTTTGTGTCTATATTTACTATGATAATGCGTTCACTACGCTGTTCATAGTAACTTACCCGTATTCCTATTTTCTTATTCATTATTAGACCTACTCCTGCGTTACCACCAACTGATTTTGTATTTATAACCCTGTACACATCTGACCAGAAATCCTGTTTATCCTGCCACCGATCTTCACTAATCCTTACCATATCTAACTTTAACCTATCCATTTCTCTTTTTAGATTTTCTAATTTACCTACATGATCAAGGGTTATAACATTCCACGCTCCGAGCCGTAGAGTGCCCTTGATAAGGGCATCCTCCTGAGTAGTCTCCGCCCAAAGATCCGAATGGGGGCTATTTTACCTCTGGAATATTTTACCCAAGAAGACGTGATCATCATATATTCATACAGTAGAGCTGCATGTCCTTGGGAAAAGTAACAACTGTAGTTTCCCCTTGCTTTCAACCGTTCGCAGTAATTGCATGGCAAAACCATGTTAGCTGATGTTACAAGGCCAGCTCAGTCAATCATCCAGACTGTTGCCCCTGTAACTACTGAAAAGGCTGCTGCCTCTCTTCAGGAACCACACATTTGTCTGGCCTCTCCACAGATACCCCTCCGCTGTGGTTGCACCTATGGTACAGCTATCTGTATTATAGAGGAACGCAAGCCACCCCACCTCGGCAATGTCTGTGGTTCATGGGTAGACATGGACTGTATATAATTAGCTTGTCAAATAATTAAGCAGGTTCTATGTTACTAGCCAAATAGAAAGGTTTTTACAGTTTAAGTAACGAGATTCTATGTGTAAAAATTGAACTAAAATAACAGTATTGTTGTTCGTAGTTTTTGGCGGCTTTCACAAAATTCCAATCGGTGGTGCCGCTGACCTGCTAAGCAACAGGTTGCCGCATATGAACAATAAGCTCGAAACTCCAACATAGCAGTAACAATAGTTGCAGCATCATAGATGGTCACGGCAGTACTAAAATCGCTCACAAAAACTGCAGCACAAGTTCTCAATGGCAGCATCACGCTGGTGATACATTTTCACGTCCCCCTGTGCTTGGCACATTATAGTTACTTTATGATTTATTACATGTACACTACTCCAAATTTCTGTGCTGACCTGTTTAAAAGAAAAATGTAAATAATAGAAAATAATAAAATTAAAAAATCTTTGGGAGGTGCCTTGGAAAGGTGGTGGGGATCAGTAGGTTCGGCGGGCAGTGGGGAGGTTTGGGTTGGCAGGGTTAGGAATCTGTGTGGCAGGGGGTAAGGGTGACATGGAGACCAAGGTGGTCTTGGGAGTAGGGAGTGGATGATGTCTGAGTAAAAGGTTGGGGAAATGGACTTTATAAGAACAGAGTCTTTGGGGGGGGGGGGGGGGAATAAGCTGGCAGATGAGGGTGATGGGGAAGTACTTCCTGAGCTCCAAGGGCAAGGCCTTGTTGTCCAGAAAGTGAGGTTCAAGTCAGGCGAAGACATAGGTGAAGATGGTGGGGTTGGCAGAGTGACAGGGGAGAGGGGTAATGTCCATAGGGGTAGCAGAGGAAGCAGGAGGGGTTGAAGGAAGTAGTGGGAGGGGCTTCATTGGGGACGATATTGGTGGGTTCCACATTGTCCTGCTTGTATGTCGATTTTTTGTGGTGCCAGGAATGGAGGAAGGTAGGGAGATGGGGTGAATGGGATGTGTTTGGGGCGGGGGGGGGGCTACTAATGGTCCAGGATTGGTGACTGTGGCGTCTCTACCACGGTAGCACGGTGGTGATGTGGTGATGGATGTAAGTAGAAAATAGTGTAGGGAAGTCTTGAATTGATGTGAGAGGAAGAGCGAGAATAGGCTGGAGAGGAAGGGGTGATTGGGAGGAGGCTGGGGAGATGGAGTGGGCGGTGGGGGCAGTGATGGTAGTGGCAGATAAAATGACTGAGAGACGTAGGTCATGTGAGTGCAGAAGATGTGATAAACTCCATGTAATGGTAGTTGGTGCTTGAGATGGGGTGGTGGCAAGTGCTTGCCCATGAAAGGCAAAGGTGTCGGGTTCATCTCCCGGCTCCTGCACACAATTTTAATTTGCCAGGAAGTTTCATATCAGCACATACTTCGCTGCAGAGTGAAGTTTCATTCTGGAAACATCCCTTAGGCTGTGGCTAAGCCATGTCTCCACCATATCCTTTCTTCCAGGAGTGCTAGTCCTGCTAGTTTCGCAGGAGAACTTCTGTGAAGTTTGGAAAGTAGGAAGCAAGGTACTGGCAGAAGTAAAATTGTGACGACGGTCTGTGAAGTGTGTCGGGATAGCTCAGTCGGTACAATACTTGCCCACGAAAGGCAAAGATTGCAGGTTTGAGTCCTGGTTCTGGCATACAATTGTAATCTGTCAGGAAGTTTCATATCAGTGGACACTCCCCTGCAGGGTGAAAGTTTCATTCCACCTATATATAGATTGAAGACAATGGGTGATAATGTTGAAACCTGTAGCAGGCCATTATTCAGAGCCATGCTCCTGCTCTTTGTACCATGCAGTGAGGTCCTAAGTTTCCTGTTTGTTATCTTGTTCTTGAACAGTGTGTAAGTCTGTTTGCATTTTATAATTCTAGTCAACTTAAGCAGTAGTCCAATCCATAATGTAATGTAGGCTGATTTAAGTTCTTTGTTGTTGTTGGTTTTTGAGGGGACTAAACAGACCTATTTTCATTTTGTTTTGGAAGCCTTTCTCACTGTAGGTTGTGAGGGACAGAACTTGGTAGCAGCAATTTTTGCATGTTTGAAAATCTATTGGGAGGCTTCCATGTATGGAGTTAGTCTAGTCAGTAATACTCTCTCGAATAATTTGTAGTAGATGCATAGCAGGGATATCAGTCTATAATTCTCTGGGTTATCTCCAGTTTTCCCGCATGTTAGAAAGGCAGTTATTTTAGCTTTTTTCCAGATCTTAGGAAGAGCACCCATACTGATACATTCTGTGCAGAATTTGGCTATCCACCTTCTATCTAAAATTCCCCGTTTCTTCAAGAATTGTGGTTGGATCTCATCAGGTGTAGCAGCTTTGTCATTCCTCATTACCTTCAGTGCTTGGGTTAGCTCTTCTGTATCCACTTCTGGAAATCACTTTCTTTTCAGATGTCTTTAATTGGATTTTGGAGGTCTGTTTCAAGACAACCGAAATCTCAACTGCGCTGGTGCCAAGAGACGGTTTCAGAGGTACTGTGGCACCGCCTAATTTCCTCACCTGCTGGAATGCTGTAGAGAGTTAGCCTTGGGTACAATATCTATGGACATTTCTGTGATGGTGGTTTATAGCCAGTATACAGTGTGAGCTCTTCCAGTTCTATACTTATTGCATGTTCTGCTGGTACCATTTTTGTGTTCAAATTCATCAGAAGTTTTTTCTTCACTAGGGTGGCCATGACATGCTTGTCGTTATAATTATTAGGAGTTCTAATACTAAGGACATCCTAAAAATGTTCAAATGTTTGTAATTCTATGGCACCAAACCACGTTTGTCATCAGTCCCTTGTCTTACAAACTACTTAAACTAAGTTACACTAACCTAAGGACTACAAACACATCCATGTCCGAGAAAGGATTCGAACCTTCAATGTGGGAGGTTGTGCATTCCATAATGTGGTGCACCAGACTGCTCAGCTACTTGTGCGTGGCAAAGACATCCTATTACTAGACAGGTGAGTGGATCCGATTGTGTCATATTTAACTGACATTATCTAAAGTTACAAATTTCTCATAGAGTTCCTGTTCGGAGTGGATGAAAATTTCATATATTTTGGACTTTTGTTTAGCATAAGTGTTCACCTAACTTCAAAATTAAGAATGTTCCTTGCATTTCGTCATCATAAAGTGCATGTTCAGAAACTGTCATTATATTCTCTTTATACATTATTGTCGCAAATAAAACTAAAATGAAAATGAAGTATAGTATGAGCGAGTTGAATTAAACGCAAGATAACGTGTGAGCTTCGTATGGAATGTGGCAACTCCTACAGCTTGGGGAAAAAATGACGGACACTTCAGCTTGGGTTTATAGGAGTCTTAGGTTACAAGTTACCAATTGAAAACGGACATTTCTGCTAAGTTTTGAAACTCGTTGTAGTTGAGAACAACATATATAATATTTTGCAAAAAGTGAAGGTGATCATATTTTGTGGAAATTAATCTGAAAACTATTTTAAATTTAAATATCAAATAAACAATGTCGAGGAAGATATTTTGTCTCAATATCTAAATGTTGAAATGTTTGTAAAGTTATGGGACCTAACTGCAGTGGTCTTCAGTCCTTAAACTGACAAACTACTTAAACTAACTTATCCTAAGGACAACACTATCAACTAAGTCTCAGCGCACATGGCCATTCCATCTCAACTCTCGATATCTATAAAAGATATTACAATGAAGTAGAGGCATTGAATTAAAATTTATGTCAGGAGCTCCTGCTTACTAGGCAGATGCCACAAGCACTAGGCCACCAAGAATTAATCGACACAACATCTGCACAGATGGCCTTAAGCTATGTCCTCCTCCACTGCATGAGACAGAGTTGAGATTTATGTAGTGGAGGGGCACTTGCCTTACGACTGTCTCTGCAATTGCTTAGCAATGAAGACTCAGTGGTCTACTAAGCAGGCAGTCCCAGGTTCGAATCCCGGCCACAACATAAATTTTAATTATATGGCTCTACTTCAGTTTAATATTTGAACTGTGTTGTGTATAGTGGATGTGAATGTGTCACTGTGTATGACTTGTGTTTTATATTTATATTTGTATTATTTTGATATCACCATGAATAATGTTATATAAATATCATAAACCACTGTATGCTGTGTAATTGCCTTGTCCTATATCTGCATAAGATGCCACAGGACCAAAATTAAATAAATAAATAAACCAAGTGTAGAGATGGATTTGAACAAGACTCGAACAGTTCGAACAATTTCAGTATTGTTCAAACATTCGATCATACTGGTATTTAGCGACGTCAGAAGGTACTATTGCCATGAAAAACGGCAAATACACTATTTGCTAACAGCATTCACAAATGTTTTCAGTGGTGTGCAGTAAAATATTTATTAATGAAACAATGTCATTAATGTACTATGGGGATTAATAATAATGTGTGCAATGCAGACTAGTTACTTCATGGAAGCAGGTGATAACGAAAAACAGTATTTATACAAAGTTTTATCGTGGGCTGTTTCATCAGGCTTTTCTCCTGCCTGGTCTTGAATGTACCTGAAAATTGGTGTAGTATGGCTGCTGACACCTGCTGACGTTGTTCCTGGGTCAGACCTGGTCCTGTATGAAATTCCACAGTAGTTTCCTCTAGTGAGTTGTCAGCAGTAACAGCAGTGCATGAGACTTCACCGTGCTGGACTGCTTCAGTTGTTCCAATACACATTTCTTTAGGAATGAGTTGTGATTGTTCGTGAAAATTAGTCATGCAAAGTCCTCCTTGAACAAATGAAATGCTTATGATAGCCGCTGGTATGTAGATTTCCTTCGTTATACTGATTAGCTTTTTGCGATCAACTAACACTTCACAGTTCAACTGGTCATCTCGACTGCTAACTAAAACTCTTCTCATTGTTAACGGCGAGATCTCAACATTCTTGACAGTAAATAACCTGCCAGGGAAGTACATGTTACGTGTACTTGTCGGAATAACTTCCTCAATTTCTAGCTCAGATCTTCCACAGTCAATAACAGCCTGAACAAGGTCCCATTCGTGAATGGCGTTATGCCTACATTCTGTTAAAATGACAAATTCAAATGGCTGCTTTCTGTTGTTGATAGTTATTCTTGCGACACGTGTTCCTGTCGGCCAGACATATGTTCTATTTGCGACTTCACCACAGTTGCTCTTGTATCACAGAACATTATCTTCTTTAGTGTGGCGGTATTCATTCGACAATACAAAGACGGAAGCTCCTGGACAGATTAGCTCTTGACGATGACGTCAATGAGATTTCCCGACATCTTATTGACTGTCGTCCTTGAAGGATTGTCATCTGCGGCGACCTAGCCTCCGTAGATGGTCGCCTCAGCTAGTTTTCCTGAAAACAGCGGCTAAGAGAGCGGCTGGTATCTCTGTGAGGCGACGGCGAATGGCGGTAGCATGTCGGACAGCGATCACGTCCAGAATATGGCGACAGGCTTCAACCCATAGGTCCACAGCAATCATTTGCAGTTGACTGCTGTTTAAATGACTGCTCCGATGGTTGACGTCTTGTGACATAATGATTGTCAAATACTCATCTTCTCTCCCTACAGTATGACATGTCCAGGAAGCCCACTGTGAAAACACAATGGTGTGTTGTCTTATGTCCTGCGAGGCATCACAGTTGCCAGGGGAGTTGATTGTGGCCTCTTCGGTCGGTCCCTAGGCTACCATTTGGCAGCTGCAGCGTAAATCATAGTAGGGCGAGGCCATTCTTCACGTTGGGTGCGACTGGCGGGGCAGACAGGCCCTAATGATTGAAATACCTCTTCCTCAGCAGCGTCAGCTCAATCATGATGTACAGGACTGGCATCCATGACCATAATCTGGTGCTCACTTGGTCTAACAATCCCGTCTACCATAAACTCTCACAATTTGTTATATGAGAGAAGCAAAATCATGCTCGTCTTCCACAACGGCCATAGTGACTAAATTTGGGAGTCTGTCATACTTCTACTCTGTTGCATCTCTTCAGTTTTCTGGCACCATTGGATAAATTCTTGTGTCACTGAAACGTCTTTAACAGAAGAGATCGATACATGTCTTCTGCAATGCCCTTCATCAGGTGTGAAATTTTATCAGCCTGTCATATCCGCCATCAAACGACCAAAGATGAAAACCAACAGCAATAATGATAATAAACATTCCGTATATACGATTGCGTTGAATCACTGTAGCACACGGTTCATTAAACATTAAATTTAACACTTATTTTTCGACACATTTATTTACTTCTATCTTGCACATCACACATCATGGAAGCGTAATACAGTGACAAGTGAAGAACAGTTTTTTGTACTCTTTTTTGTTTACAATCAAAGATAATAACAGAGAATACCAATTAGCTTAATACAGCTCAGAAAATACAAATAGTAATTTGTCGTGTCCCCACATCACCCCCTTCTCAGTCATATAGTCACTTAACACTGCAGTTCTTCAACTAATCTTGCAGGAAATCGAACTTCAGGACCAGATCTTGTTCTTCTTGGTTTTCCACTGTCGGTTGTGTCTGGTTGTTTGACCCGGGCTGACCGTTCAGTTGAAGTGTCTTCAGGCTGCTTCTCATTATGATTCATGAGGTACGCAGGTTTCAGTCGATCAATGGAGATATTCTTGACTTGGTCTTTTATTTTAACACCAAAAAATTTTGGGGTTCTTTCTATTACTTCGTATGGGCCTTCATATGGAGGTTCTAATGCTTTTTTGACTCGGTCAACTCGCACAAATACATGTGTTGACTCATTGAGATCCCTGTGTATGAAAGGTCTTTCTTTTGCTTTGTGGGAGTATTGTACAGGCTTCAGACGATTCATGCACTGCTTCAGTTGTGAAACGAATTGAGGTAAGTCTGCATCCAATTTTGTTGCATACTCTTGAAAAAAATCACCTGGTATTCTGATGGGTGAGCCATAAACCATTTCTGCAATTGTAGCATTACTGTTCTCTCTGATGGAGCATCGCAGGCCAAGGAGGATAACAGGTATTACTTGAGTCCATTTGGCAGTTGCATGGACACGGATAGCTGCTTTAAGTGTGCGATGAAATCTTTCAATTTTTCCATTTGATTGAGGATGGTATGCTGTAGTTTGTGTTTGGTTACAACCACACAGTTTTGACAGTGCTCGGAATAGCTCAGAGTTAAACTACCTGCCTTGATCAGTCACTATCTGATATGGTGTTCCAAACCTAGTGATCCAACAATTGAAAAATGCTTGTGCTACTGCCTCTGCTTGTATGTCCCGAAGAGGTACTACTTCTGTCCAGTTTGTAACTCTGTCAGTGCATGTTAAACAATAAATATATTCTTCAGATGGAGGCATTGGTCCTATCAAATCAAGGTGAACAATTTTGAAACGTTCATCGTTACTAGGAAAGTGTCCTGCTGGTGTTTGAATGTGCCGTGATATTTTGTTTTTCTGGCATGCAATACATGTTTTTGCCCAGTTTTGGACATCCTTTTTTTAAATTGATCCAGACAAATCTTGATGAGATCATTTTTACTGTTGTCTTAATGCCTGGATGAGCCAGATTATGATAGTGTTGGAAAATAGAGTATCTAAATGGTTTAGGAATATAAGGACGAATGATTTGTGTTGACACATCACACCATAGCTGTTTTCCTCCGTGTGTCATATGGTGTTTTAACTTCAGTGATGTATGAGGGCTAGTCTGTAGTTGACGAAGCTCTTCATCATCTTCTTGTGCTTATGCTATCTCATCATAGTTAACTGGAACTGGTTCTTCAAGCCTTGATAGACCATCAGCAACAACATTTTCTTTACCAGATATATGACGTAGGTCAGTGGTAAATTGCGAAATGTACTGGAGGTAACGTAATTGAATTGGTGTTGCTTTTTCATTCTTTTGTTTAAATGCATATGTTAGAGGCGCATGGTCAGTATAAATAATGAAATATCTTCCTTCCAACAGATATTTGAAATATTTGACAGCCATATAGATACTAAGCAGCTCTCTATCATACGTGGAATACTTCTTCTGTGCTGTTGTAAACTTTTTTGAAAAGAATCCAATTGGTCTCCACTGTTCATCTTGCCATTGTTGCAATGCAGCACCTGCTGCAAAATCTGATGCATCCACAAATAATGCAAGTTGATTGTTCAAACCAGAAAATGTCAAAAGTGCGGCATTTGCTAGATCTTCTTCGCATTTTTCGAATTGAGCAATTGCTTCTTCGGTCCAGTTAATATGTCGTCGGTCCTTTTTTGTTGTTCCTTTTAGGAAATCATTTAGCAATGCTTGGTTTTCAGCAGCATGTTCCAAATGTCGACGATAAAAATTGATGATCCCTAAGAATTTTCTAAGTTCACGGACTGTTTTGGGTCGTTTGTAGTTCATTATTGCTGCAACTCTCTCTGGATCTGGCTTTGTTCCAGCAGGTGTAATTAAATTTCCTAAAAATGTTAACTGTTGTACACCAAATACTGATTTGGAAACATTTATGACAAGACCATACTTATTCAACTGCTCAAAAAGTAAATTTAGATGCTCAACATGTTGTTCTGGTGATTTAGATGCTATTAGAATGTCATCCAAATATGGAAAACAAAATTCTAGTTCTCTCACAACTTCATGTATAAACCTTTTGAATGTGCTAGTTGCATTGCGAAGTTCAAATGGCATATAATTAAATTCATAGAGACCAAATGGTGTTATAACGGCTGATTTTGGCTTATCTTCTTCGGCTAGTGGAATCTGGTAATAGGCTTCGTGTAGGTCTACCTTTGAGAAGATATTTTTATTTTGAAGCATAAAATTTACATCATCAATTCGTGGAATTGGATACCGGTCTGGGAGAGTCCTGTCATTCACACGGCGATAATCTCCACAGACTCGCCATTGACCACTTGGCTTCTTAGCAAGGTGTAGTGGACTAGCCCATTGTGATTTTGATGGACGTATAATACCATTATTTAACAGAAATTGAAATTCTTGTTTAGCAATTTTCAATTTATGTGGGTTCAATCTACGAGCCTTACAGTATACTGGTGGACCAGGAGATGCAGTGATATAATGCTGCACATTATGCTTTAATATTTTTGGTACTATAGATGGTTTAGTTAGATCAGGAAAATTCTCTAAAAGTTTTGAAAACTGGCATGTTGCAGAGAGTGAGCTTACTGATTCATTAGCATCCACAGTGGTTACTTCTGCTACAATTTTTAATTTTGTGGTGTTGTCTATCAACTTTTTATTTTTGAGGTCAACCAGTAGCCCATAATGATGAAGAAAATCGGCTCCCAATATGCCTTTTGATACGTCTGCTATTATGAATGGCCATTCAAAATTGTGTTTGAGTCCTAAATCAATGTTTAACAGTTTTGAACCGTAAGTTTTTATCTGTGACCCATTTGCAGCATAAAGATTGAAGTCAGAGGGTTGACCTTTTTGGCTTTTTGCAACTTGTATAACGGACAAATCTGCACCGCTATCTACCAGAAAATATTTTCCACAATTTCGATCTTTGACAAATAGGCGATATTGGCGGCCTAATGTGTGCACAGGGGTAGAACACTCAGCCGCTATTGTGTCTACCACTTCTAGTTTTCCTTATTTTGCCATTGGCAAGGCTGAACACATTTTTCAGGCTTACATCGTGTGCCGAATCTGAAATGGTAATAGCAGTATTTGCCGTTTTTATCGTATCTTGCTCTGCTTCTACTTCTACTGCGCGATCTTTGCATGTGGTTGCGAGTGTTTCGAAGCATTTTAATCTCATTTTCCAATTCATCAATTCTCACGAGAAGATCTTGTACTGACAAAGAAGACGATGTTGACGGAATGGAATGGGTGGACGCAATTTGAACCTCGTCAACAGCGTTTAATTCGATCATACGATCTGCCATTTGAGCAATCTTATCCACTGTTTCGTCAGATATAAGTAAAATGCTTCGAATACTAGCTGGAAGTTTGTCAAGCCAAAGTGTTTTTAGGATCTTTTCTGATACATTTGTACCTGCATAGCTCCTCATTTTTCTTAATAATTGGGTAGGTTTCATGTCGCCAAGTTCTAAGCCACTCAAAAGTTTTTTAATTTGGCGCTCTTGACTTTCTCTGAATATGTTCAGTAGACGTTCTTTTGCGAGAGAATATTTGTTGTTATCGTTACTCGTAACTAGATCCCATATATTTTCAGCAAATTTTGGCTCCAGCTGAGCGAGTAAATAGTTAAATTTAGTCGCCTCCGTAACAATACCAGCGATCGTAAATTGCGCTTCGGTTTGACAAAACCAGATGTCCGGCTTTTCCGTCCAAAACGGCGGTAGCTTAACGCTTACCTTATCAATTTCCACTTTACTGCTACATTCAGAACGATTCCCTTGATTACCGTTTGCTTCTCCTGTCGACATCTTGCGTATTGTTGGACACAGAATACGTCGAACTCAAGTTACGGAAATCTCGTCGAAAATTACGCCGAAAAATTTCGTCGCAACTGTCGTCTTGTCGATCACGTCGGGGTCACCAATTTTGTAGCACACGGTTCATTAAACATTAAATTTAACATATGGTTATTGTTTGTGTACAAGGTTCATAAAATGAGAGAAAGGATGTGTTTATAACGTTTAATGATCACTCAAAACATTGCAGACAAGAAACAAGAACAGAAAACGATTTAAAAACATTTGAAGTAATAAAAATTAAATGAAGTTCAGAGATATAATTTACATAGCTTAACACTCGGGTCCGCCACACACTCCCTCCGCAGTAACAGCGTCCATGTATTTTCGAGGGAAGGTGACCTGTCGACCTGATCTAGTGACCCGTGGTGAAGGTGCACTGGGTTGATTGCTGTCTGTTGTCTTCTGAAGGTTGATAGTCTTTGGGATGGAAGGTGACGGAATGTCCGGAGTGGTTTCTCTTGATGTGTCGTCCATGTTATTCGATGAATAGTCTGTCAGAAGAAAGGCAGGTGTCAATCTGTCAATGCTAATAGTTTGTTTTCCTGTTGGCACCTCCACCTCAAAGTGCTTGTCACTGCGAGACAAGACTGGATATGGCCCGTCATATGTTGGCTGAAGCGGTGTTCGGATAGCATCATGTCGCACAAAAACAAACTTGCTTGTCATCAGTTGAGGGTGAATAAAGATCTTTTTGTGGGTGTGATGTTTTGCTGGAACTGGTCTTAGGCTTCTCATCTGTTCCTTCAATTTGAAGACAAAAGTTGGAATGTCAGTTACTAATTTCTGTTCATTGAGAAATGCTCCTGGTAACCTAATTGCTGAACCATAAGTCATTTCCACTGGTGAGGTATTGACTTGCGGAATTATGTTGGATCGAAGTCCTAATAAGACCAGAGGAAGCTTCGAAACCCAATCATCAGACATTTGTGCTTTTAAAGCAGATTTTAACTGACGGTGCCAGCGTTCAATTTTTCCATTTGCTGCAGGATGATATGCTGTAGTTTTAATGTGGACAATGCCCAGTGTGCTTGTGAGACATTTGAAAAGTTGACTCTCAAACTGCCTTCCGCGATCAGTAGTTATGATTTGAGGCACACCAAAACGAGATATCCATGTTGAGATGATGGCAAATGAAACTGTTTCTGCTGTGATGTCAGCTAATGGAACTGCTTCTGGCCATCGAGAGAAACGATCAATGATTGTTAGTAAATAGCGATATCCCTGCGATGGAGGTAGGGGTCCAACAATATCTATGTTAATGTGACTGAATCTTGCTGTCGTTGGTGGATAATGTCCCAATGCACTATTGGTGTGTCGCCAGACTTTACTTCTTTGGCAAGGAATACATGTTGAAGTCCAGGTCTTCACGTCCTTTTTTAGTGATGGCCAAATGAAGTGTTTTCTCACTAAATTAATGCTTGCTTGGACACCAAGATGAGCTAGACTGTGCAGCGAGTTGAAAATTGCCTGTCGTAGTTGTTGGGGTACATATGGGCGAATCATATCTTCAGACATGTCACAAACAAGTTCTCTACCATTTGGCAACATTATTGTTTGAAGTGCAAGGGATGTCGTATTCTTAATGTGTGGAAGCTCTTCGTCACATTGTTGGCTTTCCGCAATTTGTTCCAAGGTAACAGTTGGAGGTATAGTGATTGAAGCAATTCGTGAACATGCGTCAGCTGCGATGTTCTCCTTCCCCGTAGTGTAACGTATGTCTGTGGTGAACTGTCCAATGAAACTAATGTGTCGGATCTGACGTGGAGAAGCTTTGTCTGGACGTTGCTTGAACATGAAGGTGAGTGGCTTGTGGTCGGTGTAAATCGGAAAATCTCGTCCTTGAAGCATGTACTGAAAGTGCTTCACAGCTGAGTAGGCAGCGAGGAGTTCTCTGTCATAGGTCGAGTAATTCCTTTCTGCTTTTGATAGTTTCTTGGAGAAGAATGCTAATGGTTGCAGATTATTGTCACTAATTTGTTGTAAAGATGCACCAATAGCATAATCTGAGGCGTCAACCATTAAAATTAAAGGTAAACTTGAAGATGGATGAGGCAGAAGTGCTGAATCAACCAAGCTATTTTTCAGGTCATTAAAGGCTTGTCGAAGATTTTCTGTCCAATTAATTTTCCTCTTATCATTTTTCTTCGTCCCATGGAGTAGGTTCAAAAGATCTGCTTGTTTACCGGCTGAATTTGGTAGTGCTCTTCGGTAAAAATTAATGAGGCCAAGAAATTGGCGTAGTTCTTTTATTGTTGCAGGTAGCGGATAGTCAATAATTGTTTGTACTCGCTCTGGTAGTGGTCTGATTCCTTCTGCAGCTACCATATATCCCAGGAAAGGTACTTCTGTTGAACTGAAAATGCATTTATTCAGATTGATTCTGATGTTGAACTTACTGAGGCGTTCGAAAAGCAATTGAAGATGCTTTTTGTGCTCTTCTTCATCTTGTGATGCTACTAGAATGTCATCTATATAACAGTACACAAAATCGAGATCTCTCAGTATATTGTCGATATATCTTTGAAAAGTTTGAGCCGCGTTTCGGAGTCCAAATGGAAGTCGTAAAAATTCAAACAAACCAAATGGAGTTATCACTGCTGTCTTAGGTACATCGTCTGGATGTACAGGGCTGTGATGGTAAGCTCTGACCAGATCTATCTTTGAAAATATTTGTTTTCCATTCAGTTGACTGTTAAAATCTTGAAGGTTAGGAATAGGATATCTGTCAGGTTTGGTGATGTTGTTGAGAGCACGGTAATCTCCGCAAGGTCTCCAGGATCCGTCTTTCTTGGGAACTAAATGGAGGGGACTTGACCAGGCGCTCTTTGACGGCTGGCAGATTTTCATATTAATCATTTGTTGGAACTCTGCTTTAGCTGCCTTGAGTTTATGTGGTGGTAGTCGTCGTGCCTTTGCTGCTACAGGATGTCCTTCTGTGACAATAGTATGAAAAACAGTGGTATCTGGAATGTCAAAATGAATGTTTTCATGAAGCAAGCTGGAAAATTTCTTGAGAATGTCAGCATGTTTTTGATCTGGAGGCATTACATGAATTGTTTCTATGCCCGAGACTTTAATCAGTGTGCCAGTTGTTGCTGCTGACGTTAATGGGTCGATTAGACGTCTGTTCTTGAGATCTACTAAAATATTGTAATGATGAATGAAGTCGGCTCCGATAATCGGCGATTGCACATCTCCAATTACGAAATTCCACGTGAAATTGCGCCGTAAACCCAAATTAAGTACTAATAGACGCTCTCCGTAAATATTAATACAAGTGCCGTTTGCCGCATAAAGTTTACGATCTGTTTTTCTTCGGCGGTCACTATCCGAAGGCGGAATCACAGAAATGTCAGCTCCGGTGTCGACTAGGTAACGTCTTCCGCTACTTCTGTCTGTGAGAAATAGGCGGCGTGATAAATTGCTCCGATCACTTGCCGCCGCTAATGTGGAGCGTTTGAGTTTGACTGCTTGTTGGAATTTTGAGCGGGAAGTGGTTGATACGAGCATGGGCTTTGCCCTGTGGCGATATTTAAAGTGATACCAACGTAGTGCGCCATTAGGATTAAAACGCTGGAATGAGCGTGACCTGTCTCGTGATCTACTTCGTGAGGAACGAGATGAACGTGAGCTGCTTCTTGAACGTGACTGTGTTTTCAATTCATTGACAGTCAGCGTTAATTCGGCGATTTGTTTCTCTAGTCTTGAGATACTGTCGTTATTTGAATCATTTATTTTACTGGTTGAAATACTGGATGATGCCTGCAATGTTTGAGCACAAATATTTGATCCTGAGTGTGAAAATTCAACAATCTTGTCAGCCATTGTGGCTATGGTATCAAGATCGTCTCTACTTGTAGCTAGTATAGAACGTGCGGTAACAGGAAGCTGCTGCATAAACATGGTTTTCAAAAAATCGTCCTTGACTTGTATACCAGCTAAAGTTCGCATCTCACGTAACAGCTGAGTTGGCTTCTTATCACCTAATTCCAGTTCTGTTAATAATTTTGTTACTTTTCTATTTTCTGGCTCTTCAAATTCCTGAATTAATCTTGTTTTAAGCTCTGTGAATGGAGTGGTAGATAATGGTCGAGTTAAAAAGTCGGAAATTAATTCCACAACATCCGCGTCTAATGATGCCACAACATGATTAAATTTCGTGGTTTCGTTAGTGATACCCAACGTGGTAAACTGAGCTTCAATTTGAAGAAACCATACCTTTATGTTTTTCTTCCAGATGGGCGGAATCTTCACTGAAACACGAGCAATACCCGCTTCGTCCCAAGCTGATGTAGGCCGTGAATTTGCATCGTTGCCGTTGTCGGTCATTTTTGCACTTCACAAATTAAAAATGCGGTCCGCTCCGTATTAATCTCGTCGGCGTCACCAATATGGTTATTGTTTGTGTACAAGGTTCATAAAATGAGAGAAAGGATGTGTTTATAACTTTTAATGGTCACTCCAAACATTGCAGACAAGAAACAAGAACAGAAAACGAATTAAAAACATTTGAAGTAATAAAAATTAAATGAAGTTCAGAGATATAATTTACATAGCTTAACACTCGGGTCCGCCACAAACACTTATTTTTCCACACATTTATTTACTTCTATCTTGCACATCACACATCATGGAAGCGTAATACAGTGACAAGTGAGGAACAGTTTTTTGTACTCTTTTCTGTTTACAATCAAAGATAATAACAGAGAATACCAATTAGCTTAATACAGCTCAGAAAATACAAATAGTAATTTGTCGTGTCCCCACATCACCATGTCGTTGGGCCCTGTTCTTCTATTGCTCTTCCGATAAGCGGACTTGTTGCTAATGGTCTCCAAACGTCTTCTTATGTTCTCCCTGGAATTTTTCCCAGCAATCGAGCTTGTCCTCGTTATTTTCGAACTGTGGCGACTAATCATCGTTTACTGTACGTCGTCGTCGTGTTTATAAAGAGGATTCGCGCGCCGCCACAGATGTTGTTGCCGCAGCAAAACTGTTTATTCTTTGTTTTTGCGAGTCTCCTGTTTTTTGTTTAGTACATAGTTACGACTGTAATCTTCTCGTTGAAACATTGTGCTTTTGATGTGACGATTATACTTTAACGTAAAACGTCTCTCATTTGTATTTAATGTATTATATCTACAGTCACAGGTCTACTAAATAAATTATTTCAAAATGGTTTCTGCAGAGAATAATTCCGTGTCCTAGTGGCTTGAAAGATACACGCTAGCAAAACGTCGGACAGTTCTGCTTCAACTGCCTCGACAATTGGTGACCCCGACGTGATTTAAGCCTGCAGAAAACGCGAGAAGATTCTAGCAAGATGTCGGAGGAAGAACCTAGAGTTTCAAGAATTGCCGTGCGCTTGCCGCAGTTCTGGCCAAATAATCCTGTGCTATGGTTCACCCAAGTAGAGGCAAGTTTCCGTTGTGCAGGAATTACCGCCGACTCGACGATGTTTTCTTTTGTCGTGAGCCAGTTAGATCAACAATATGCCGCGGAAATTCAAGACATTATAACCGCGCCGCCGACAGCAGATGCATACAAGAAGCTGAAAATAGAGCTGATTCGAAGAGTAGCCGCTTCACAGGAGGAACGCATACGGCAACTGCTCACACAAGAAGATGTTGGTGATCGCAAACCTTCTCAGTATCTAAGGCATTTGCGAAGCAAGGTAGACGTCGGTATGGTTCCTGACAACTTATTACGCACAATTTGGAGGAACCGCATGCCGCCACAAGTTAAGGCGATTGCGTCTCAAACAGAGATGTCTCTTGACGCTGTAGTGGAACTCGCAGATCGTATTCAAGAAGCAATCACACCAGTGCGTGTCTGCGCCGTGTCAGAAGCCGGCAGCAGTACGGCGGCAACGTCGGGAGTTGCGCGTAACGACTATGATTCATTAGCAGCGAAGGTAGACGTTCTTTGTAACCAGCTCAGTGAACTGATGTCTCGACAAAGCGTCAACAACGGCAGAAACCGTTATCGACGCAGGTCCAGAAGTAGATCTTCGAAAGGCACTTCGTCTTCTGATGCAGAACATTCGACGTGCTGGTACCACCGTAAATTTGGTGAACAGGCACATAAATGTACTAGTCCTTGCTCGTTCTCAAATGCTAGCGGCGGTCGACCTTAGGCGCAGCAGACTGCCGAACAGGATCACAGCGCCTGTTTATCAGCGACAGCAAGTCTGGAATGAAATTTCTGATAGACACAGGTTCTGATTTGAGTATATTACCACGAACTGCAATATATCGCTGCCGTCCACCGACTGCATTCTGTTTATCAGCCGCTAATAATTCAATAATACGGACTTATGGATTGCAGAGTATTGAATTGGACTTAGGACTACGTCGAGCCCTGAATTGGAATTTCACCATAGCAGACGTCGCTGAGCCAATCATCGGTGCGGATTTCTTGGCATATAACCGACTGTTGCCTGACGTAGCGAATTCCCGACTCGTGGACAACGTGACTGGCCTAACTTCAACTGGTTTTCGCCGTAGCACCAACACACCCAGCGCCAAGCTAGTGCAAGCGGAAGACTGTAAGTACTCATCTCTATTATGTCAATTTCCGACCTTGACTAGGCCCCCTGGAGCTCCAAAACAAGTGCAACATAAGACTGTGCATTACATTAATACCACAGATGGCCCTCCAGTGTCATGTAGGCCCAGAAGGCTGGCACCAGATCGACTAGCAATAGCAAAGGCAGAGTTTGCCACAATGCTAAAGGAAGGTATTATTCGCCCCTCGAGTAGCCCATGGTCTTCAGCGCTTCATCTCGTCCCTAAAAAGAGTGGAGCATGGCGCCCCTGCGGCGATTATAGAGCACTTAATGCAAGAACAATACCAGACCGTTATCCAGTTCCGCTGTTGCGAGATTATAATCATACCCTATATGGTACAACGATCTTTACTGTGCTAGATTGTGCCAAAGCTTACACTCAAATACCGGTGGCGGAGAAAGATATACCTAAAACTGTAATTATCACGCCATTTGGCTTATTTGAAAGCATGTTTATGACATACGGTTTACGCAATGCAGCTCAGACTTGGCAAAGGTTTATTGATTCAGTATTACAAGGACTACCTTTTTGTTTCTCTTACCTTGATGATATCCTGATATTTTCGGCCACTGAAGAACAACATCATCAACATCTCAAATCAGTGTTTTAACGCTTGGAACAGTATGGCGTAGTTTTGAACATAGCCAAATGCATATTTGGGCAATCTGAAATTGATTTTCTCGGCCATCGTATTTCGGCTGCGGACTCCCTTCCCTTACCAGATAAGGTTCAAGCTATCCTAGAAATACAGAAACCAAATACCATCAAAGAATTACGTAGGTTTCTCGGGATGCTGAATTTTTATCGTCAACATCTGCCACGAGCAGCAGAATTACAAGAACCCTTGACAACAGCGCTTTCCGGACCCATGATTAACATAAATTCATTAGTACAGTGGACTGAAGCAATGAATTCTGCTTTTGAGGCCGCGAAACGTTGCTTGGCGGACGCTGCATTGTTGGCCCATCCTAAACTTGACGCACTGTTAGCGGTAGTAGTTGATGCAAGTTTAAAGGCTACAGGTGCCGTATTACAACAATGGACAAATGGCTCATGGCAACCACTAGCGTTTTATTCGCATAAGCTGTCGCCTTCACAACAAAAGTGAAGTACTTATGACCGGGAACTTCTCGCTATATACAATGCTGTTAAATATTTACGGCCTCAGATAGAAGCGAGGGATTTTGTTATCTACACGGATCATAAGCCACTGACGTATGCATTCCGACGCAATAGTAACAACTGTTCACCTAGGCAATACAATCATTTAGAGTTTATTGCACAGTTTACCACTAAAATAGAGCACGTCTCTGGATTAGATAATGTGGTGGCCGACTGTCTCTCTCGAGTAAACAGTATCTCAAGCCCAATCGACTTGCTCAAGCACAACAATCTGACCAAGAGCTCCAGGTATTGCTGAAGGATGACAACACAGCATTACAGATGCAGCTCGTAAGCGTTCCCGGCACAGATGCTAAACTGTACTGTGATGTCTCGACTGGAAGACCAAGACCATTCCTTCCTACTCAATTTCGCAGACAAGCTTTCGACAATTGTCATGGTTTATTTCATCCCGGAATTCGCCCTACGTTCCGCCTCATATCAAAGCGTTTTGTCTGGCCACGAATGGAAAAGAACTGCCGTGAGTGGACACGTTCATGTGTTCCATGCCAACGCAGTAAAGTGTCTCGTCATGTACATGCTCCAGTGGGCAATTTTCCCGACGTCTCCTCACGTTTTGCACATGTGCATCTTGACGTAGTAGGTCCGTTAAGTCCATCAAATGGGCAACGTTACTTACTTACTATTATGGACCGTTTCACTAGATGGCCGGAGGCGGTACCGCTGGACAACATTACAGCAGAAACACTAGCCTCAGCCTTTGTGTCCACATGGCTGTCAAGATTTGGGTGCCCACTGCATATAACAACAGACCGAGGCAGGCAGTTTGAGTCAGACTTATACGCCAAGCTTGCACAATTCTGTGGGTGTGTTCATCACAAGACCACAAGTTACCATCCAGCAAGCAATGGTTTAATTGAACGATGGCACCGATCGCTTAAGTCTGCTCTAATGTGCCATGACACAGCCTGGACAACCGCGATACCAATCGTGTTACTGGGTCTACGAAATGCGTACAAACCTGACATAGACGCTTCCTCGACAGAACTGGTTTTCGGAGAAGCGTTACGTCTTCCAGGTGAATTCGTTGACGTCAGTTCCTATCAGTCCATTGTGCAAGACCAACCTGATTTACTACGTCGCTTGCGCGAACGTATCGCATGTTTTCGCCCACAACAGGGTTCCAGTGATGGCACTCCATACTGTTATATTCATCAAGACTTGGACAAATGTACGCACATGATGCTTCGCACAGACGGTGTGAAACCTGCTCTGCAAGCTCCATACACAGGTCCACATCGCGTGTTACAACGAGGTGAACGGACATTTGATATTGTCATAAATGGCAAGACCACGACTGTCTCCATTGACCGCATCAAGCCGGCGTACATCTATCAGGACGCATCACCGGCTGAGGTTTCAAGAGAACAGCTCAAGTCGACAAAGTCAGCGCCTCAAACTCAGTCACAATCGCCAGCTCAACAACAGCCCACCTCTGTTCCACAACCGGCACGCACAACCCGTTCCAGACGGCACGTACATTTTCCTGCACGTTTTAGAAGATAACGCTCCGCTTCCACCTCGGGGGCTGATGTGGCGACTAATCATCGTTTACTGTACGTCGTCGTCGTGTTTATAAAGAGGATTCGCGCGCCGCCACAGATGTTGTTGCCGCAGCAAGACTGTTTATTCTTTGTTTTTGCGAGTCTCCTGTTTTTTGTTTAGTACATAGTTACGACTGTAATCTTCTCGTTGAAACATTGTGCTTTTGATGTGACGATTATACTTTAACGTAAAACGTCTCTCATTTGTATTTAATGTATTATATCTGCAGTCACAGGTCTACTAAATAAATTATTTCAAAATGGTTTCTGCAGAGAATAATTCCGTGTCCTAGTGGCTTGAAAGATACACGCTAGCAAAACGTCGGACAGTTCTGCTTCAACTGCCTCGACGGAACCACTACTACCTTACAGGTAGAAATATACGTTTCCCAAGCACATAATGTGGGAACCTATTATAACCAGAGCCTCCACGAAGTAGTGTCATGTCCAGAACTGAATTCGAAGGCAGGGTCGTTAATAGACCACAACACTTTACACTTAGAACAGGTTTGTTTTACTATCAAAAGCGTACAATCAGAACAAACTGCCTCCTGATTGGAGTACTCCACTATTTATACATAGAAATAATTTTCTGGAACCTACAAGTACATGTATCATAAGAAACACATTGAACATTCTAGAAATAGTAAATGCAAAGAAATAATTTTTTATGCCAGTCACAGGATTTAAACCAGGGCACAGCAATTTGCGTTGCTAACCGCTGCACCACGCTTTTCGTTGGAAGACTCGCAACAATATATATTAGTGCTGTGGTACTTTATACCAATCGTATAGCTTTTTGGAGCTGAATCATAAGGAAATGGGGGTTTGAGTTAGCACCTATGGATATGTTACGGAATGCACGAGTAGGTCTTATAATGAATAAGAAACTAGGAATGTGGTTAAGTTGATATGGACAGCATAGTGAAGGCATTATCATATTTAAGATAGACACAAAGTCAACACCGACCACAGTAGTTCAAATTTAAATGCCATCTAACTCTACTGATGATTCCTTAATTTCTCCCGGCGTATGGCTCTTCAACAAACTTAAGGGCACTACACACGATGTGATTTGTTGGGCAAATTCGTTGGTCACCCGATAAATTGGGCGATTTTAGGCGCTAGACGACTAACTTTCCTTGTCGGTCGGTTGGTTGTGCTGGACCACCTGATCTCTGATTCCCCCACCACTTCACCCGACAAATTGTACCGTGTGTAGCACTTCCCGACCAACTTCCATGCCTGAGGTCGTCTGTACAGCGAACACGCGATAACAAAAACAGTTCGACAGACAGACACCAGAACAGGGTGGCGCTGCGTGCAGTTGGTCGGAATGTGTATAGGCTGTTACCAATTGGTTGGTTCGTTGGACAACTTGTTGTTTGTACGATAAATCGGAGCGTGTGTAGTGGCCTTTCCAGGTGTGCAGCCAGGTATGAAAGTCGGCGTCGGCCGATATTTCGGCAAGAGTAGACCCTGCCATTCTCAATACTGCAGCGAGGGAGCTACGTGTAAGACGTTTAAAACCTCGTTTCTCAATGACAACAGAAAGACAACACACACCGAGCAATCAAGCACACAGCGCCATGACAAACAAAGCAATATCGATAATAAACATCAGTTTTCAGTGGGTGAGGTGGCATTAATTTTGTCCCTCTGTTTTTGGACAAGTGACAGAACAGGATTCCATGTAGAAATCAAACAAAAATTTCCATCCCTAATCAGCAGGTTATCCGATAGTTTTATTTCTATCGCTTCCTTGATAACACTATCCCAGAAGTTGCATGACAAAATTTCCATTTCGTTGTATTCCATCGGGTGACCTGTGTCCAAACAGTGTTCGGCAACAGCAGACTTGTTAGGTTGCTGCAAACGTGTGTGGCGATTATGCTCAATACACCGACCCTTGGCGGTCCTAAATGTTTGATTACCATATGACATGCCACAGCCAAATGGGATATGCAGACATTGGCCTCGCACCAAACCAAATCATTCGTAACAGACCCTATAGCGCCTTAATTTTAGAAGGTAGTCAAAACGTAGACCACGTCATATTTACATAAAATACTGCCAATCTTGATAAGAAATGCTGCCATTTGGCAGAAAGGCCAATGCCTTGGGTGCCACCTCTGTGCTATCACCTCTAGCCTGTGGCACATTCGTTGATAGTGCAATGCTGGCGAAAAGTGAACTCCAGATAGGAAAACTCGGTGGACAAACTTTCTGGGCCTGAGGTGATGTGCGCACTGTCACTAAGGTACATAGAACCCTCTCATGATGAGTTGGGCGGTTGTAACAAGTATCAGCCTGAAGATATAAATCTGTGTGAGCTGTTTTACTATAAACCGAATGTCCCAACGTACCATTCTTCCTAAGCAACACAAGGAAGGATAGACAGCCATTCTTTTTCATTCCAGAGTGAAATGGATGTTATGGTGGATTGAATTTAGATGTTCCAAAAAATTATTCAAGTTCTCACTACCATGAGGCCAAATAACAAATGTGTCCTCTGAAAAGAAAAATAAGAAGCTTTCAACGCCACTGACTGTAATGCACGTTCTTTAAAGTCCCCCAGGAATAAATTAGCACTGATGGGTGACAGGGACTTTGCATCGCAACTCCATCTGTCTGTTTATATTTCTGATCAATAAATAAGAAGTAGGTGGAAGTCTAGACATGTAAAAATAAATTCTTTAATCGATTACTCAATCTAGCCTCAATGAACTGCACGGAATCAGACAGAGGAACCCAAGTGAAGAGAGAAACCACATAAAAATTGACTAAAATATCAGTCATTCAAATGCACTCACTCCAAACGACGTAGGAAATCTGCAGAGTTCTTAACGTGATGCTCAAAATGTCCTACAAGTGAGCTCAACCAACCAGCAAGATGTTTAGCTACATATCACAACACTCCGAACCAGGCTGGCACAGACACCACAATCACCATCACTGCTTTCACCACAACCTCGCTCCACTCCTTGCCAATTCCCCTCTAACCAAAACCCCAATCTCTCCCCGTCCACTGTCACCAAGAAATCATCCAAATGAACCAGTGCAGAACCTGCTCCCAAAATCTCTGAGAAAGCTCCTTACCTCCTCCTACCCTCCTACTCAATATGCTGCCCATCCTGACCCCATGGACACTACACCCCTCGCTCCCAACCATATACCGAACTTCCACACCTACATCCTATCCCGCCCTGATCCCTGCTTCCTAGACAGTTGCACACTGTCCATTGAGCGCCGAACATATTTCTCTGCCGAACCCATCACACAGATCATCCCACATAACAACTATGTCTTGATTAAATCTCCCAGTCCCTCACTCCACACTGACATGCTACAGCACCTTCTGCATATCCACATAAGTACTGAAGCTACCCTCACTCCTACCGCCTCCTCACCCCAACCGCCTCCTCAACCCACCTCCATGAACCTCCACCCCTGCCTGCTCAGCCTTACCAATGATCACCAAACTCAGACTGATTATCACAACAGAGGTGTTCGGTCATCTAAACTCCCATTCTGGTCTCTCCATCTGGTCTGCCAAGCGGATCCATAAATCCTCTAGCCCTACCTACCTGAAGCGGAATTTTACTGAATACGCATCTTCCATGGACCACCTCCTCCTCTAGGAGACATTAATCTATGATCGCCGTTACAATTTGGATCCCTCCTGCTCTCCAACCCAATCCTATCATTGTGCACGCTGCTTGGTGTACAATGACCATCTGACCCATAACTGCTAAAACCCTCCCAGCTGTCCCCACTGCAAATCTGTGCACTTCCTAAAGGACTGCCCCAATCTCACCTGCATGTGTCGGCTCTCACTCCACCTACTCCTACAAGTGAAAATCCATCTCTGCCCCTGCCTCCCCAAATCTTACTGTCCTCGATTGTCCTATTGATCCCCTCATGCACCTCAACAACTCGTTGTGTTCCCAACCCACCGTTGAAGACGTCATCCTGTTTACCACCATTATTCAAAATATCCTTTCATTCCAGCGTTTCCACATCTCCAGCAGAATGTCCTTGTTGCCTGCAGTCTTCCAGCTTGCAACCTATGGCACCTTGTCCCATAATCATTCCCACTTCCCCTTCTCCTAGCAAGTTACCCTGGTATAAAGTACATACTTAAACTTTTTTCCCATCAGTTTGTCACCAACATGCTCCAGGACGATATCAGGCTTCTCTAGCACCTTACCCACCCTGAAAGCAACACCATCCCCAATGTCATCCTGGCATCTCCCATCCTCTGGATGCTTGTATTTCATTACCAACAAGGCCACTTGATAAATGAAAATATTTATGTGTATTGGTAAACTGAATAATAAATGGTTACAACTGATTCACTCGATTAAAAACACTAGTCTGATTTCTTCCATCCAAAACTTAAATTCAGCAGAAGTTATTCATAATGGCCAGCTTTAACTGCTCTTCCTCCCAACAACGACCATTATACAGAAGTCTTATGTGAACCCAGTAATGTATTATAGAAATAAGTCCTAGCTCTCTTTCCTTAAAAAGAACAAAAATCTACTATTGCTGCTGATAGAAAACATTGTTAAATGCCAGTCAACGAATGGCATCATTAAGGGGCGCCTCGAAAGTGGAAAGTACGTCATAGCCCCAGTATGCTGAAAGTTATGGTGATTCCAGTGGTGGCTTGTGACTTTGGAGTTAGGGGAAGAACTAGCAGAAATGAAAAATACACCTATGCACACAGAAGCTTATCATAATATGTTTACTTACCTATTTCTTGTACACCAAATTAATTCGTCAGTCCTTTAAGGCTGCAAACCTGTCGGTGATGTCTTCATATTAACTGCCCTAGAAGTTCTTTCTGAATTGAAATATTCGCTAAAGAAGAAAGCCATTCTTTTAAAATAGTTTTCCTCAGGTAAGTTTTTATAAGTTTTAGACAAGAAAACCTTCTGTCAACAGACGCTGTTGTAGAAGATATGGACAGAATAACGGAGAACAGTTTATAAGTATATGTAAAAATGTCCTTAGCCTCATTAAGCATTTCTAACATCTTTCCGGGGTAAATATTTCTGTACTTCTCATCAGCATGCAAATAGAGACTTGGTTCTTAGGCGATGTGTCTTGGATTATTCAGGCCCAAAGACTGTTTGCAGTGCAGCAGAAGGAGGGTATGTCTGGTATTCTTCAAATATTGTGGTATCAGCAAGACAAACAAACTGAATTTTTTCACAGTCGCGAAATCTCTCGTCCATTTCCACAAAATTTCGTAATACAGGGCTTGATACATTTGAACACTTACATCCTGAGAGAGAGAGAGAGAGAGAGAGAGAACTGTATTCTCTTGAGAGACGCATATCTGTCATTTCGTTGGCCTTTGGGACTAAAAATACTGTTCGTTCCTCTTATTTCTTAGCATATCACACATAGTCCTTACTTTAGATACACAATGAGGGCCATATTTAGGTAGGTGCAACTGATGCAGCTGCACAGGACGGCAAAGTTTTGCCATAGAAATTTTTTTAAATGTTATTTTAATTTTAACTGAATCATCATTAATCAGAGCTTCGATTACAGCAATAAATTTTAAAATTCAGGTTGTTGTGCTGATAACCTAAATACGGCCCTGTATACAGTAGTTCTGCAAGAGATCGAACAGTATATCTGTCAAACAAAATGTCATGAAATACTACTGCCAGAAATGTAAATTCAAAATTCTTCAAAAACGTTCAAATGTTTTTTACGGTTATGGGACTTAACTGCGGGGTCATCAGTCCCTAAACTTACAAACTACTTATACATAAACTTATACTAAAGACAACACAAACATCTATGCCCAAGGGATGATTTGCACCCCCGATGGGGAACGGCCTCCCGCATCAGAGCATAGCGCCTCAATGTGCTCGGCCACTCCGCCGTGGCTCAAAATTGTTCCTGTCGTTTAGGAAACCTCTGGCAAGTTGAATGCAATTATTATCACACTATTCATAGCAAACTATGGTTTCGAAAACCTCTTACAGCTTTTACCAGTCATCCACATTCACACGCAATAACTTTGAGTTAGAGCTCTAATGAACAGGTGTTACAGTTGGAATTCATGGTCCCGATGCCAAAGTAATGGCGTATGTTCTCTTTGCTGAGTGATGGAAAAGGTAGGAATTCCAATAATAGAAGAAAAAAAGATACGACACTTTCATATTTTCTTCCAACTCTATTTCAAGACTAGATTTAGTCGGTGTCCCAAACAGTATACAAATACTGCAAAAGGTGCTTTGTCCATAATTTTTTTCTGGAGCCCATTTAAATAAATAGACATCACACTTGTACCATTATAACAATGCCCTTCTAATTTGTGCTTGTATTCAAATGGTCCCAAGATGTTGTCCAATAAAGTAAACAAAGTTTCTGATGACATGTCGGCACTTACATCACAGAAACCTGAGAAACGCTCCACTACAAATCCTTTAGCATTGACAAATCTATTACTGAACACTGTGACACCTGTGTAATGCCTGTTGTATCGTCCACCTTGACAGAAAAAATTCAATACTTTCCATCTCAGATTTTACATAATCACTGATGTAGTCTGATATGCAGTCGATTAGTTCATTCTGTATACTTTTTGATTTGTCACTGATCACATTTTTTTTTTATTTTGGAATATTGGTTATGTATTTCTACAGGACTACTCGATCCCAGGAATGTCAATAGTTTCTTAAAGTTCTTTAAAGTGATTCATCATGACCACAAAATGCTAATTCTTGTTTACTTAAATAAAGTACTGCATCTATCACTAAAAAATGTAGGAAGAGTCTGTTAAAACGCATGTTTTCATTGAACTGCACGGTATACAGCCTAGCATTTTCTTTTAGTGCATCTGAAATTATATTTTGATTTCTTTCTTTACTTTTCAAATTAATCTGACACTTTAAATGCTCTGTCGAATTTGAGTGTTTGTATAATGGTCTTGTGATATTTAACAAAGAAGCAAACACTTCTCTATTCCAAGCGTTGCTTTTATTGCTAAAAAGCAAGCATGGCCAGCAAAATAGCTTTTTCAGAGTTGGAGAAGAGCACAACCATGGGAATTCCATAAACCACGAACATCTGAAAGTAAGGCTGTGGGCTTTACCAGAATGTTTCACCTCTTTTCTGCTACGTATTAGTAGTGATTCAGTAGGGCGTCCGCAGTTTAGAAGTTCCTTCCTGTCTTCGTATTTGAAACGTGAAAAATGCGTTTCTGATAAAACACATACTACATCGTAAACTGGATTCATATTTCAAATGCAGTAATAAATGCACTACAGAAGAATGCCTGCTCCATGCCACACACAATAATGAACTCCACTTTACAGACCAGCCAACAGTCGTCGAAGACTGGAGAATGCAGGTAGAGTTTGCCCTGAATGGAAGTTCAGACAACTTCACTGCATGCCGCCTCCACCCTCCACCTTAGACATCTGGCTACAGCGACTGTGACGTTTCGCGCCACCTGTAAGGTTGGAGTACGAGGAAGCGGATGGTATTTCACCCCTCGCCCCCTCCATTGACAGACTTGGGCATTGGTTGTACCGTTACACGCCACCTGTGAGGTTGGGCTATGAGGAAGAGGGTGGTCAGACTTGGCATGCTTGCGACAACAGGAGCATTACGTAAGTTAAGAAGGAAGTACATTTGGAGTAAAAACCAGTATTTTTAAGTATGGCAAGCTAAAATATTAGTGAAGTACCACTTCATCTACTTCCCTTGAATAGCCGCCTCTGGGTCATTCTCGTGTATGAATGCGATGATGTTATTCCAACACATTACGTTCCTCCACGGCAGACCGTCAATGCACAGTATTACTGTTCGGTTTTGGAGCATCACCTGCGACCAGCTTTGCGAAAAAGGGGCAACACTTTCTGTGCAACCCACCCATGCTTTTGCACAACAATGCTTGGGTGCATACAGTGCAAGCTGTGGCTGCTCTGTTCAGTCAGTGGGACTGGGAAGTACTGTACCATCCACTGTAATCCTCGGACCTACTTATGTCCTTCTACATCTACATCTACATGGGATACTCTGCAAATCACATTTAAGTGCCTAGCAGAGGGTTCATCGAACCACAATTATACTATTTATCTCCCATTCCATTCTCGAATAGCGCGCGGGAAGAAAGAACACCTGAATCTCTCTGTTTGAGCTCTGATTTCTCGTATTTTATCCTGATGATCATTTCTACCTATGTAAGTGGGAGTCAACAATATATTTTCGCATTCGGAGGAGAATATTGGTGATTGGAGTTTCGCAAGTAGCCCACGCCGCAGCGATAAGCGCCGTTGTTGTAATGGCCGGCCGCGGTGGCCGAGGAGACTGAGGCGCTTCAGTCACGGTCTGCACGGCCACTACGGTCGGGGGTTCGAATCCCCCCTCGGGCATGGATATTTGTGCCGTCCTTAGTTGTAGGTAGTTCATAAGTAGTTTGTAAGTTTAGGGACTGATAACCCCGTAGTTAAGTCCCTTAAGCTTAACAAACATTTGAACATTTTTTTTGTAATGATTCCCATCCCAGATCCTGTATCATTTCCGTAACGCTGTCTCCCCTATATCGTGGCAATGCGAAACGAGCTGCCCTTCTTTGGACTCTTTCGATGTCCTCCGGCAAACCCACCTGATAAGGATCCCACACTGGGCTGCAATACTCCAAAAATGGACGGACAAGCGCAGTGTATGCAGTTTCTTTAGTAGTTCTGTTGCATCTTTTAAGGGTTCTGCCAATAAAACGTAGTCTCTGGTTCGCCTTTCCCACGATATTATCTACGTGTTCTTTCCAGTTTAGGTCTGAAGTAATAGTAATTCCTAGGTATTTTGTGGAGTTCACGTTTATTGGTTTATGTTGTAAACAAAGTTTAACGGATTTCTTTTCATACTCATGTGGACGACTTCACACTTCTCACTATTTAGAGTCAACTGCCAATTTTTACACCATACTGATATCTTATTCAGATCGTTCTGCAGTTTGTTTTGATCTTCAGATGATTTTACTAGACTGTAAATGACGGCGTCATCTGCAAACAACCTAAGAGAGCGACCTAGATTTTCCCCTATATCGTTTATGTAAATAAGGAATAGCAGAGGACCAATAACACTACCCTGTAGAACGCCCGATATCACCTCTGTTTTAGTCGATGCCTTACCATCGATTACTACGAACTGTCCCCTCTCTGAAAGGAAATCCCCTATCCAATCGCAAATTTGGGGCGATATACCATAACCACACAATTTGATTAAAAGCTGTTTGTGAGGTACGGTGTCAAAAGCTTTCTGGAAATCAAGAAATACGGAATCGATTTGCGAACCTTTGTCGATAGCACCCATCACATCGTGTGAATAAAGAGCTAGTTGTGTTTCGCATGAACGATATTTTCTTCTGACTGATTCGATTCTGAAGATAAAGAAACCACTTCATGACTTTCGCATCAGAACTGTTTCAGAGATTTGACAGGCAGTAGACCACTTCATTTGCACCATCAACAGAAGAGGCTCTGCTAATGGTGTACTATGCCTTCCACATCGTTGGCAACAGGTTCTGCACAACGCTGTTGACTACTTTGAACGACACTAACAGGTGCAAATTAGTAATGCTTTTTTTATTAGGTGTGAATAAATAGTTGCCACTATTTAAGTTCCAACCCTCGTATATGTTTGTTTGTGTGTGTGTCTGTGAGTGTGTGTGTGTATGTGTGTGTGTGTATCATAGAAGAAGTAAAACCACAAAGTGAAGAGAGGCTTTTCTACAACCACCAGACTGCAACAGAAACTAATATGTAACATTACATGTAATTATGACACATATTGCGATTCTGGAATATACAAAATAACACGCTAGAAAAGCTCCATGATCTACCTAGGACAAACAGGCCGAGATATCAACACCAGGTACACACAACATGTCAAAGCCTACACACAAAACAGACACACATCAGCAGTAGCTACACATGTACACAATATAGACCACCTACTTAGTAAGCCGGCCGCGGTGGCCGAGGGGACTGAGGCGCTCCAGTCACGGTCTGCACAGCCACTACGGTCGGGGTTTCGAATCCCCTCTTGGGCATGGCCATTTGTGCCGTGCTTAGGATTAGCTAGTTCATAAGTAGTTTGTAAGTTTAGGGACTGATGACCCTGTAGTTAAGTCCCATAAGCTATACAAACATTTGAACATTTGAACCTGCTTAGTAAGATTGAACAAAACGTTAAAGTACTCCACAGACTAAATAAAGAACATAAAATAGATTTGTTTGAAGGAGTGGAAGTATATTCACATCACAGGAAATATGAGGATAAAATATTAAACGAAAAACTGAAAAGTGAATCAAATAACTTCTTCTGATGTTTTGACAATATTCTTGAATAAAAAATGCTAACAAATAGAAATAAGCTCCATTGTAAACGGACATAAGCAAATTGTGGCTACGATCATTAAAGAACTTTTTGTTTAAAAAAATGTATTATACTATATAAAACTGCAGTAATTTATCTTTGTTAACTGAATATGAGAATATCTTTGTAACTATATGTGTACATCTGTTTAGTCAACATTGTTAGATACCGTGCACAGAATTTTAGTTCTGACGTTTAATGTATATGAGCTTCTACACAAATACATCTTAAGAAAACTGTATGCAGACGTTCTTCAAAAGAATTTACCATTAACTTAGTGTGAAGATTGACCAACAAATAAAAATATGTGCGTTTTTAATCTCTGCAGTAAAGACAACAAAATAATGCAGAGCCTCACACATCAAAAACATCAAAATTATAGGGGTTAGCATAAAAATGCACTCCAAAATAGAAGCTCATGTTAAATAAAATATATTTTCCTATTTATTAAAAACCTAACTATGTTTAGATCACATACCTGTCACACAAATATTACTAATGTTCACTTTAGCTGAATAAATATTTCATTGGCTTAACGCAGAATATATCTCTATTAAGCAACAGGATGTAAATTCAAAATAAGATATAATTTGGTTCTGGAACACATTGATGTGCCTCTTCTTGATGAATTTTTAATGTGATTTGACCATAATAGATTGTTATCTATTCAGAACCAGTGTATCACTTGATTGGAGCTAGTTAGAGTAAGAGGTATCTTTTTTATTTATTTTTTTTAAATCCCAGAATAATAGTTTTGAAAGTTTAAATAGTTTGCTTTAAGTCAGATGAAACCATTTTCTATGGGTGATGAAATCATTTGAGCGCCTTCAATTTTAGCCCTTTATTAAAATCCTTTCAGACATTTAAAATCTATGAAAAAGAAAGGTTAGGATTTAATGCCTAGTTCACAGTGTGGTCATTGGAGACATCTTTAACGTCTAAGGAGGTCATTAACGTGAATAAGAGATAGAAAAGATGAGATCAAAACTTAGAAGCCATCTTTCTTTGTATTATCTAATTCTGCACTTAGCATTATACCTAAAGTACAGCCAGTAAAATTGGGAGGCATTGCAGGTTATGAAGGAATGGGATTCGCTGAATAGTATAAAATATGCCAGAAAGAAAATATTATCAATTTTGCTTACATTTATTTAGCTATATTTATTTTTAGTATCTTTATATTTTTTATGTATAATATGTACAAATCAAAGTATGTTTGAACACATGATTTTACACTATACAAAAGGTGTCATTTTAAAATATCTTTGGGCAAGTAGAAAGACATTAATCTGACAGAGTACATTTCAATTCAGCATACTAGCACGAATAATTTAATGTCATACACACTGAATAAAGCTACATATCATAATTCACATATAAATCTCATTTGTCTTTAATAATAATTCTGTAATACACACAGTGCAGAAATCGATGCAAATATATTAAATTATGGTACAATGCCTAGGTTCTGAGAAAAATTCTCTTAATTGTTATGTAATGAAGAACTTCAAGTATATAACTTAAGAGGTAGAAAAAGCAGGAACTTCATTACATCAACCACATCTAATACACCAGAGCAGTGTTGTTGTTAGCAATGCTACTATGTGTGTAATTTGTTTAGAGAGTTGAAAAGTGTCACAAATAATGAAGAAAATAAATGGAATCTAACCCAAGATGTCATTGATACTGCTCCATCAATGTTTTCCCACTGGTCATGAAAACATTGTTTAAAAAAGAATGGGACACACAGATATGAGATAACAATTGTTTTATTTTTGTTGTAGTGTGCATATCTATGTTTGTTCTATTGTACTGTTTTATGTAGTCTCACTAAGAGATGGATTCTACATTTTATAACTTTACGGAATTCTGTAACTAAGGAAAAATATACAAATGAGATCTGTTGTTGATACTAAAACTACTTTAAAACAAATTTTTGTGTTGTTTGATTGTAAAAATAACATATCAAATAATTTTATCAAATATAGGTTTACGATATCACGCAATGAGGAAGTGTCAAAAATTACGTTTCATTAATATAGCAAAAACAGAAGACACATTTAGTATGTGTTTCTTACTTAAAGGTGTCATGAAAATACTTAATGTTTTTTTTTACCTTATGTTGTAGTTTTGGAATTTTTCTTCAATAGGTTAAATCAAAGTTATAATTATATTGATTAGATGTAATAAAATGATGGTTAGTTACAATGTTTCCATTACCATTTAAATATATAACATGAAAATATATTATACAAAAGGTATGAAGCAGGAAGGTAATACTGTAATCCTTTTCAAATGATGACTCAGGTAAACAACTTCACTTAACTTACACTTTTAAATATGAACGAAAGATTTTCTCTGTTTCCTCTTTTTTGTAAACATTTTACATAGTTTAGTCAGTGGATGGAGTCCAAAAAATTGGGCAAGACGTTTGGTAACCACTGACATCTTTTTTTAGTATTTTTCTATGATTATTAATAAATATAATTATAAAAGGTTCCGTGCATATTATACGGTTAACTGGAATTTTCGTTTGGAGCTCTATCAAATACTTAGATGACAAAAGATATTTTCAAGCTGTTCCCACGACTGAACAGCCAAAACCATCAACATCTAAAACCTGCATTTCACTGACTCTGCAGATTCAACTGTGTAACATCAACCATCTGCATAAATCAGACATAAGGAGATGCAATCTTCTTCAATAAATGATTGACGCTGCTGCCACTGTACTTGACTGGCAAAGACTGTATCACACTCAGTCAAATTTGCAATCCCTTCCATGTGTGATACTCACACAGTAAGTGCCCATTGCTCTGAAAAGAGAATAGAAAAATTGCATTTCTTTCTATAGATGCACTTGAAACATTTATATATCTATTAATAACACCAAATAAAAATCGAAATACCAGAGTTTCCGACAGTGACATATAAGTTAAATTTTCATGTTAAACAAGTACATATTTCGTTTTCAAATAGATGGCTCAATTTCGTAACACAATATAAAAGTATGACAAGAAATTTTGGTTCCTGTTGTTTCATTTTGTCAGTTACAAATGTGTGGAGAATTATTGTTGGTACGGTGACATGGTTTTGCTGATGTAGTGCAAGGCATTAATAAAAATCTGTCCTTAGCTAACTAATTTGGTGCTTTTCTTCAGAAAAAGGTGTACTTTAAGAAGGAGACTTCATTTTCTAGGTTTCCCACCAACCCATACACTTCGTTAGATTAGATGTAATTTTCTTTCCAAATAATCCATACTCAAGAGATCATTACAGAAACCAAGAATACACGATAAATACTTGCAAAATGAAAGCAGATATTCTAGTGTACCTTCCACAGACCCAAATGAAACTGCTCCTGTGTATGTGGAATTGGTCAAGAAAACTAAATCTTGAAAATATTTGAATTTAAAAGGACACAAAACTTCTTATCAAATATCAATGTTGAATACACATAGCTCCATTTGATGATTTTTGAGCTATTGTAGTCACACATCATAAAATAATAAAAAATATAACACTTATATGAGCACATTACTGCACAAGATTTGCATGGAAGTCAGATTGAACACAATATTCACATTATGTGCTGTTACTAATAACACACAAGTCAATTACTCTGCTAAGAAATTCACCAACAAAGTCGAAGTTGACCACCAATAAATCCTTTTGCCTCTACTCAAACTGAACTTTATTGTGCGTTAAACGTTTTATGGCTGTAATAAGTTACTGCAAATGTGAATTGCTGGATAGTGGACACATTTCTGAACCAAAGAAAGTGACTGTAAATCTTTGTGAAAGTTAATGTTATTTCAAGTATTGGTTTAATGAAATAGATATATTTTAATAACGAATTTCATAAGGGAATCAATATATTTGGAAGCAGTAGTTAGTATTCCACATTCTTTAAACAGCCCTCTGCAAGACGTATTTGAGTTTAAACCTCATACTGAACGTTTTTAGGCTCAGATAACTGTAGCTTAGCTTGATGAATTACCCCTGTAAAAATACGTATGACAATTTGGAATGAAACAAAGTATTGTACACTAACTTTTTTTATTTTACATTACTGATGTCCGACAACATTAGAATAGCAAACAGGGATTTGTTTATGCAGTTCAGAAATTCTTTGGTACGCTCCTCCCAGTTAAATTTATAATCAAGTTACAATTTCAAGAGCTCAACACTGCCATGCTCTTCTTCCTGCTTGTCATCATATTTTAGGCATGTTTATTACTTTACATTTATTTATTTTATTTGGCAAGTGTGTTTCATGTATCCATACATGCAAATAATTCACTTGTATGTGGACTACAGAATTGTAGTACAATAATACACATATTAATATGTACAAATTTTTATTATTTACTAGCTAACATTAACATGGTGTTGAATCATCCATATAATAACTGGATAACAATATATGTCTTTTATTCAAGAAATGCATTATTTCTAGAAAAGAATTCATGTAATGAGTACAGTTGTAGTGTCTCAAGCAGTAGATGGTTTCTCTAGCTAGACAAGATGACCAAATGGATTAGTTTTGGTTATTTATGGAGGTTTTTTGCTTGGACTATCACTGCCATGGGCTGTTTCTTTCACAGATGAATGAACAGACAGGAATCTCCTACTTCTCGTGGAAAACATATTTAAAGGACACTGTGCACTAGAAAGAACTCTGTGGATACTCAGAGTAAAGAGATGTTAAAGTGAAAGTGTAGATATTGATGGTGTTTTGTTTTGTAATTAGTTACTACAGTTGACCTGAACTGTTAACATGTTCTAAACTTGGCCTCAGAAATTTGTATAATTATATCTGGACGTAAGAGTGTAAACCAGATGGTTGAGTTTACTAGTAATGTACAATGGGTACAATAAAACCCTGTTATTGTTCAAATATAAGCGAACTGTCTTCTCATTTAAGTAATGAGATAAAGTTGAAATGTGGTACTTCATCTCTTATGAGCATAACTTTCATAGAGAAGTCTTATTGACCTCAATTTTGGAAATAACTGTTATTATAGGCACTGGACAGAACAGTCTATATACCAAAATACCACATTTATCAGGATTTACGTCAAAACATTTATAATTTTTTGATCCTCATATCAAAATTCACATTATGTTTCCCACATCATTTACATTGAACTGATGTCCATATTGGATGAGGATGGATGAAATAACAATAAAAAAGTGGGAACTACAAGTCAGTGTAGACCCCCTACTTTGCTGAGTGATTGTGTCAGACTGCTCCACAGTTGCCTCACCTGCACCCCACATAAGCTGCAATCTTTATGGTATGTAGGAGCATGTTTCTTGATAGCTGTGTCTGAGTATCATAGCATATCATGACATTCTTACTTGAGTGTTGGTTTTGAAAGCTGGATTTTGTTTTGTTTAAAGGTTACTGCATGTCCAACCACATATTTTCTATCAACAAGTCTAATTCTTTTGTGTCTGTAACTGTGCATATATAGTGCAATTTACTACAAACTTGCAGCATTATTATTTAATGACTTTAAATCAGTATATGAGAGATAATTTAAACTTGCTGCTCTTTCCATAGGACGCAGATAATTTTTGGAGGTTTTGACTTGTGACTGGCTGAATTTATTGGGAAATTTTTTGTAATCTATTTACAGATATCTTTTAGAAAATTTACCGGAAAATTGCCTTGTAATTATGGTACTGTATGTACTCGATAAGGAAAAAAAGTGATGTATTAGGAAATTTATGATTATTGCTTTTAAAATAGCTGCAAAAATTTACAACATTTTTTACGTTTCAAAATTAAATAAACAAGAGAGACAATGATGAGCTTGCACTGTAAATAAAGTCAGACGCTGTAACAAGGACTCAACAGTATCTGTGTAGAGGATTTCTTATATCCCAAGCAAAAATTTCTTTCCCAGCAATGAAATTCACTGTGGCATTAGAAGTGGGTGATTTCTGAGACTGTGGTTAGACTGATATTCCTTACTTGTCACCAATATTTGGTAGTTTATTTCTGAATAAGTCACTATTATGGAGTGTATGGTTAACCAAGTCCAAAAAGGGATACCTTTAATTTCTTTTGCAAATGTATATAGCATACTCAAGACAGTGTCATCTGCTGGCATCTCTACATCCATACTGCATGATGTTTTAGATCTTTGCCTAATGGCAACTGGTAGTTTACCTGGAATTTTTTTTGTAAGTGCACAGTTGGTGTTATAATTTCATGAGAATGAAATACTAATGAACTTATTTGCAAGTTGAGACGTAGGCCTACTCACAATAATAGCGGGAAAAACATCTGAAGCGAAAAATAAATCCACTTCACAACACTACATATCAGCACCAGCACCATATTTGCACAATATATTTTCCTAGGGTGAAACTAGGTGACAGGCTGCCTGATCACACTACCACATGCAACCACAAATCAAGAGTCATCTCAGTCTTTTCACCAGTAAATTCTTGAAATCGAATAGCAAAAACTCAAATATTTCTGTGGAATGTTGACACAATCCCCCTCGTTGTATCTCGTAAATGATGCTACACTTTCACGGCCATATCATGGAGTACCCTAAATGTGAAGCATTTTAGTCAAATCGTATTCTCTCACACTAGCAGTATCTTTCCTTGCACCTTCTGATTTTTGTCACTTATGTAGTCACGCTAAACTTGATCCTCCTGTGCCGTGGCATTAACTTGTTGACACTTTTTGCGCTATGTCAAGCTATAAAAGACACTATTCGGTGTCCGATTCACCTGTACTATTGCAGAGTTTATCGGTGGACATTCCTTCCCCTGCCTACATCAACTTCCACGTAATCTACCTCTGTTAGCTTCTGTACCTTTTCTTGCTTTTCCATCATGTTTAAGGGATGTATAAAATTCGTGGTATGCCTATATGGGAAGAACGAGAGGTATTCCACTTTGCTTCCTTTATTTTAAGGGGTTCTTGATAAAGTCTATCTAATTTGATGGCAGGTGGCCTTCCTTTTAGAGTTTCCTGAAAGCCTGTCTCAAGAAATTCATTATGGTGATTGAGTGTTGGCTTCACTAACATAACTAACAATCTCCGTTTCTCAAACTGCATCCCGCGAATAGATGACCGTTTGAGTGGGTGTCCTACTGTATCCTTGATATCAATGATGAAGTTCATTGCGTCAGAAGAAATAAAATCACTCTGCTGCATTTTGATCACAGTGAAGCTTTTGCTAGCATCAGAAATTACTATTCAATTTTCTGTCTGTGTTTCTCAGCTACCCCGAAGTCTCTGACACATTCCATATAAATACGCATGGCTCCAAAAATTTGTGATCAATCGTCTCCAGAAATCCTTCCTTAACAACATATATCCAAAATTTTGCTATGTTCTTGTTCCTGTTCTGCCCTCCACAGCAGCGACTATATGCTATGAGATGTTTAGCATTTGGATTGTATTTCAGAAACATATTAAAACAGGAAGCGACTTCTTATGAACCAGGAGAGGCAATTTATTCATTTAATAAAAACATAGTTGCTTTAACCCTTCTTTGTCCTCCATCTTATAGACCACACACAAAAAGCTGAATCACTTGTACCTTTTATTTTCTAAGCGTTCTCTGGATTTCTCACGCAGTTCATGTTATGTGACACCAGTTATAAGCACCAAAGATACAACTGTGCCATTTTCCCCAAGGTCTTTGTGTGGCTTAGGACACTTATGACATAAAGTCATTTTTGTTTACTCTGTCAGTTGTAGTTTTTTTCTCAGCCCTTCAATTTGGACAGTTCAATGTTTTGCCTTTTTTCAGCAGTTCAATTCATTTCTTCCTGTTTTCATGCTTGATTTGCATTCAGTTACTGACAGGTTTTCTTACAACTGAAAATGCTATATACACCTTCACTGATGCAATATTAAATGCTTTGAATAACCGGACATCACCAGTAGGGATTTTTTGTGATCTTTCAAAGGCTTTTGATTGTGTAAATCATGGGATTCTTCTAGATAAGCTTAAGTATTGTGGTGTGAGTGGGACAGTGCACAAATGGTTTAAATCATACTTAACTGGAAGAGTGCAGAAAGTTGAAATAAGCAGTTCACATGATGTAGATGAGACAATTAATTCTTCTAACTGGGGAGTTATTAAAAATGGGGTCCCACAAGGTTCGGTCTTGGGTCCTTTGCTGTTCTTAATATATATTAATGACTTGCCATTCTACATACATGAAGATGCTAAGCTAGTACTTTTTGCTGATGATACAAGTATAGCTATCACACCTGACAAACAGGAATTAACTGATGAAATTGTAAATGATATCTTCCAGAAAGTCATTAAGTGGTTCTCTACAAATAGACTCTCATTAAACTTTGATAAAACCCAGTATATACAGTTTCATACAGTAAATGGCATGACACCATTAATAAATTTAGACTTTGAACATAAATCTGTAGCTAAGGTAGAATATTCAAAATTTTTAGGTGTTTGCATTGACGAGGGACTGAATTGGAAGAAACATATTGAAGGTCTCCTGAAACGTCTGAGTTCAGCTACTTATGCTATCAGAGTCATTGCAAAATTTGGTGATATAAATCTCAGTAAATTAGCTTACTACGCCTATTTTCATTCACTGCTTTCATATGGAATCATATTCTGGGGCAATTCAACATTGAGTAAAAAAGTATTCATTGCATAAAAGCGTGTAATCAGAATAATTGCTGGAGCCCACCCAGGAGCATCCTGCAGACATTTATTTAGGGATCTAGGGATACTCACTGTAGCTTCACAATATATATATTCACTCATGAAATTTGTTATTAACAATCCGACTCAATTCAAAAGTAATAGCAGTGTGCATAGCTACGACACTAGGAGAAAGGATGATATTCACTATTCAAGGTTAAATCTAACTTTGGCTCAAAAAGGGGTGAATTATGCTGCCACAAAAGTCTTTGGTCACTTACCAAGTAGCCAACAGTATTTAAAAAGAAATTAAAGGAATTTCTGAATGGCAACTCCTTCTACAATGTAGATGAATTTTTAGATAAAACAAAATAATATATAAAAAAAATAAAAAAAATAAAATAAAAAAATTTACAAAAAAATTCTTAAAATATAGATTGTCAAGTATAGACAAAATTTACTAAACTGACACGTTCCACATCATTACGAAATGTCGTATACATGATCTAAGGAACAAGTATTAATCTAATCTAATCTAAATTTGATGGGAGTGCGATACATAGTTTCCACTGTGAGCAGTACCGGCAGTTCACCGGGATATCAAGCAGCATGGCGCAGGCCAATGCTAGACATTCACCATGCACACCATCTATTTAACAGGAACAATCTAGTAGCGAGAACAGAGTGTGGACGTGGTGGATGGGAAAATACTAAATGCTCCCATTGCGTCACTACTATTAATTTCTACATATACTGCAAGTGGCTCTAAGCGTCTGAATATAGACACAGACGCACAGTCTAAGGCCGGGTCCACACATTGGAACCAACATTGGCGCCAACAGTGTTGGTCCAATGTATGGATCGGTGAAGTAGCGTTGGAACCAACGTTGGCTCCAACGTTGGTACAGCTCCGTTCGTTGTCAGTATTTTGACTAAACATCAAAGGACGTTGGGCCAATATGGGTATGTCGTCCATACAATGGCGCAAACATTTCATTCTGTCTTTGCCGTCTGCTCGTCTGTAAACTGTTTTTCTTTGTTCGATGTTCGTCGCCGTTTATTTTAAAGTTTCGAAATCTCTTTGCAAATATTGAACTGTATCATAAAGTGATTCTGTTGTGAAAGCACCCACAAAAATCGAAATGCTACGTCAAAACTTAGGTGTGAGTAGTGAAATTCAATGCTTTTCAGACTTGGACACGCTCAATTATTGAATTCAGTTTTTAAAATTAACAGTACGTAACATTTCCTGTCAAGTTTCACATATTGCTTTGCAAACTTCAAGCTCTACCAGTGATATCAATTACGTGATTACTTTGGAAAGGAAGTGTAGCCTTCTAAAACTGTCTCCTGTAGCAGGAAGTCGAAGCATCAATACCAAAAGAACTTTAGCAGGTATAGCATCCCTCCAAAAGAAACTTTTTTATTTTAAATGATTTAAAGTAGCAGATCTAAGTTTTAATAATGTTTATCTTATTACTTGTAACATATTTTTAAACTAGCCTACTGATTTCGTAATTAATGTTCGGAAGGAAGTGATACAACACACCCCATCATCTGTTACATATGTTTCCTTTTTTGGTTTGCAATGACAAAATGAAATTATTCACACTCAAAACCGTTAATACATCGGCCGCGATTTGTGCGTCAGGTATGTTTACGTTGGCTCTCTATGAATTCAACTGAATGTTGGCTCCAATGTGTGGGCGACGTCGCAAAAATATTGGCCAATATTGGCGCCAGCGTTGGTACCAATGTGTGGACGCGGGGTAAGACACAGTCACGACCAAAAAGCTTAAATTTCATAGAGTGGTGATAGGTCCGCCATGTTCGAGGCAAACTGAACTGGCGTCCGCCATGTTATTTGGGGCACTGGCTGACATGTGGTATGCCACACCCACTAGAGAATTTTACCTATTTACGGTGTCACGTTTTAAATAAAGATTGACTACTGAATACGGATGTGCATCGAGTTCCATCACACTTTATCGAAGCTGCTAATTGACAAGCCTGGCAGTATATTTCCTAAAAATGCGATAATGAAATCTCACGCATCTGTTAGTAATACAGTTCCAGTTCGAAGTATAAAATTTAGCAGAAGTTTGCAATAACAACGAAAGTGCCACTGTGAAAATATTTTTTATTGGTTAAATTAAAGTACATGGTCTAAACGAGCTGCGAAACAAACTGTGAACAGTAATTGTTATGACGAACCATAGACCAGAGATAACATAGACTGGGCATGTCCCTATCTCTGCTGTGTTATAGTTTGAAACCAACATCTAACATAACCCGAGTCACGTGAGTGAGGTTTCGTCATTATAAGCAACTTTTTTTCCTCTCATTTATAAGAAAAATCACGATTTCATTTTAACAATACGACGTCTTCGAATATTGCTGTTACATGTTTAGTATTAAAGGTAATGTAATTTCTGCATATTACCATTATCGGTAAAAGTTTACGACGCTTCTCGCCGGGCTCCAGTGCTTATGTTGACACCAATAAGGTGTAGAATTTCGTTAATATTTTTCACGAGCTATAGAGTAAGTGTTATTGCTGCTAGTTTCACTCGCAACAAAATTAATACTGTACCTGCTCTATGGTTGTCCATTCCGAAATACATAATTTTCGTTTTAATTGAAGTTGTGAAGACAAAAAATTTATTGGTCATCTGAGTTGCCGTCATTGTGAGTTCTTTTTACAAGCAACAGAATTAAAGATCCTCAGTGTTTGTGTTGCACAATGAATCTTTTACTATTTTCGATCTGATGAATGTGATTATTGATGAAAAGATTACTTCAGCTGGTCTTGACTGGTTTTACATATTCACAAGTAGGCTAAGTCATTTCTGTTGCAGATCTGCTTTTAATCACGTTATACATAGCTAAAGATGAATAGAGACTATTCGTTATATCTCTAAAAGCAGTTCTTGTTCGTGCATTGATGATGTTTCCTCACTGCATTATTATTTAATATATATAGACCAATATTCTGCTAAGTTTGCGTTTTGGCATCACTGACTGTGGAAAAGTCATAAAATATATACCCTTGTACTGGGTTACAATTGAACATTATGTATACAAACTGATTTCTTACAAAAGTGTAACAAAACATTTCACTTGTGTAATACTACTTGTCAAACTGATATTTCGTGTTCTAATCCCATGCAAGCTACAAACTAAGACTCTCAGTACAAAAAATAAATAAATAACAAAAAAATCATACTGGTAATAATCACAGTTCTGCAGCTCATAAAAACTGTCAATATGTTTCATTTAGTCACATGTAAAAACTGCAGCGTCGCATTAATATTAAGAAGTACAGAGCGATAGCGCTACCTGTACTTGAGAATTTCTAATAAGAACACAATACATTTTATTATAAAGTCTAAGTTTAGTTTCCAGTACAAAGGATAAGAACTGCAACTCACAGCTGCACTTCACCTTGCTCGTAATAATAAAATTGGTTTCCAGCCCCGATTCTCGTGACTTAGATGTTGATTTCAGTATAAAATGTAACGTGCTGTCAATGTTATCTTTGGTCTATGTGATGAACCAACCTCCTTGTGACGAACAGTCATGATCATGGAGTCACATCTGTTGTTAATGTATTGTAACCAAGGCTTCCTTGATTGTAAGAACTGTTTTCTAGTACATATTTCTATGTTGTTTAAAAACGTTTAACTCTACAAACTTGTAAAATTGCTATGAAAGGGTTTAGTTGTGAACTTTGGTGGACGATATTTGAGTACAAAAACAAAAGCGACAACAAAATACTGCAATTAAAATTACACCCAGGTCAGCGGTAAAACTTTACGACGCTTCTCGCCGGGCTGCAGTGCTTATGTTGGCAACAGATGAACAGTGAAGTGTAGAAATACGTTAATATTTTTGGCGAGCTACAGCTCTATGGTTGACAGGTTGTCCGTTCAGAAAAAAAAAAAAAATAATTTTCTTTTTAATTGAAGTTGTGAAGACAAAACATTTATTGGTCATCTGAGCTGCCGTCATTAACCATTGGTGCCAACAAAACCACTGGAGCCCGGTGAGAAGCGTCGTACAGTTTAACCCGGGTCAGCTGCCACAAAAGCATGAATCGTTTTCGAATGGTGCCGCGGCTCTCGCCTCAAGTGTATCGTGTAACACGGCCTAATATCAGATATTCGTAGAAAACGGCAGAGTACCTTCGACAAACTAGCTTCTAGATGTCTATTCTGATTGACAAAAGAATAAAGGCTCTTCTACAAATCATTCCACTACGAAATAAGGTGTTGTTAATAACTTTTCCTGTTACCGGGCTGAAAAAAGTAACTTTAGGTACATGAAATTTGAGTACAAAGACGAAAGTGATAATGGAATACTGCGATAAAAATGTGCCTGTGTCAGCTGCCACAAAATCATTCCACACTGAAATAACGTATCATTAATAAGTTTCGATGTTGCCACGATGAAAAAGTACATATTTGTTGCAAAGAACACAGGCATATACAAGTGAAAAAATCCTGGCTGTTACTACTGCTTCCACACTTTGCACTGATTACATGTCAGCCATGCTTGATGAAGTATTTTAGCAACAAATGAAAGTATTTTTAAAGAAGGTGTAGACACTGAAAAGTGTGTTTTCATGAATCAAAGGAGCAACAGAAGACGAAACATCTCAAAAACATACCAATACTAGGTAGAAAACTGAGTATTTTTTATGATGTGTACTCTAAGGAAATTGTATGATAGGTCATTAGAAGCTTCATTCTTGGGGTACCTAAGTGCCATTACTCAGGAATTTTATTTCAGAATAGACAGTGACAAACAAGGAAAATCATTTGGTGTTCTTGCAAGAAGTACTGGTTTTATAATTCCGATTTGTGTATCTAAATGCTGAACACACTTTGGGCATATTTCTGCAGCCAAAAATTGTACAGACAATACACTAAGTACAAAATACACTACATAGAGCAGCTCAAGCTCATCAACCACTTACGATAGACAGATTTCTCTCAAGTGTACTGACCACCATAAGTATGGTGGCCAAGTTTACACAGGTTGCCGCAAAGAGCGCTGTAACCATTGCTGTTACTCCTGTGTTAGCCACTCTATGAAATTTGCTCACGACACGCCCACTGATTTTTATCACAGTCTAAAATATAAAATCACGACACTCACAGGTGTAGAATTTTTTACTGACTGCTTGGGTTCCAAGCATTAGCAAAATATCAAAAGACATGAATAATCATTAAATAAATCCATAAACAGCCTATTTTCATTGATTGAGAGGTATAAGCAACGACTTAGTCGTGAAGAAATACTTAGGAATATTTGTAGATTTACAGCATTCTCCGCTGAACGTAAGAGGTTATAAACATATGGAAAATATAAATTTCTGTTATGGTCTGTTTTTACTACGATAGGCACTTTATGTTACGTGTAACAACTCGGTAAGGAGTCTAACGATTCGCATAGTATTACATTTAACTTGCTTTTATTATAAATGCATATAACCAACTTTATTTTTGAATGTAATTAATTTTTTTATTTTTTATTTTTTTATTTTTTTATTTTATTTATTTTTTTAATAGCTAACTTCTAGAAAATTCTTGCCACCCAATGTCAGATATAGCAACAATTATGAATTTAGATTCTTATTTATTGGGAAACAGTTTTATTACTTGTGACGCTTTATTGCCACATCTGTGGACTTTTTCCTTCAGCTACAGCAAGGGTGACTGACTTGGTACATTAAATAATGTAGGTAATACATTAAGTTTCCTACGCTGCCCACTCACTTGACTGGAATAGTGAACAAACCTTAACGTTGCTGAATAGCAAAGTGACGGCTTTCTGCTAAATTTCAACTCTTCTAATCTTTAATAGCCTTTTTTTTTATTATTAAATGAAAATGGAATTCTTCATTTAATAGCTGCAGGTTATAAGGGAATTGCAATTAAACTGTCATGTAAAGTACCGTTTCATACCTAGCCAGGGACCTTAGGAAATCTAAGAATGAGAAATTTTGAGCTATTTTGTTAATTGTTACTGGTTTGTAAGGCAGTTACATACGTTCCCTACTGTAGAACATACATAAAAATCAATATAAACAATACTCATCCGATCAGAAATGTAGCTTGCCGGCTGCTTGGAGCACTACTGTTGCAGGGTTTAAAAAAGCAGTGGCAGTGTTGAGACTGTGTATGTTGTTACACTCTCTTTATATCAAACGGAGCCTTATGGCTGTACAAATTCCCTGTTAAAGGGTACACACAGATGGCGACCAACACTGCAGCCATTATGAGTACATCTACTATCCCCCAGGTGGAATTTGCCGTCATAGGATCAAAATAGAGTTCGTCCTTCGAGGTGGACTACTTCTTACATAAACTGAACCATACTTGTTGCCTTGTTTCACAAAACTTTGTTGTATTTTAACGATCTAAGTTTCGGGTTATGAGCCCATTTTCTAGTGACTTACTAATTCCCAATTTCCCAAGTAAAGAGAAACCATAACATTATTACATTCCTCTGGTTTTCGATTTCAACACTGGACGGTATTACTGTTGGATAATTAACTTAGAAACATTTACACCTGCGTTTCCCTTTCATTGGATTACCTTTTATAATTATTGATTTTAGTAAATAAATTATTGTAAGGTCCATATTATATATTTAGTGCTGATGTCTTGCTGAAATTGTCTAGTGACAATTATTATACCCTGAGAATTTATGTCATTGATTCCTTAGCCTCATATTCTAAATACTGTTATTATCTTACATGGACATGTTACTAGTAATCTAAAAGAGGGGAACAACTGGATTTAGTCTGCTCGTTCAGTAATAAATCTGGGGCTGTTCGCATCTGTTGTTTAATTTCCAATATTTTTAATTGGGTCAGTTTTACACCTTTACCTTCTACATGTAAGTCTTCTACATCTATTGCATATTTGTGCTTAGAGTCCATACAGTGTTCAGCAAAGGCAGAAACTGGCTTTGTTAATCTCCAACTCCTGTAGTGTTCCCTGAGCCTAGTGTGGATTGACTGACCTGTCTGTCATATATAGCATGACTGACGCTCTTTACAAAATGATTTTGAACACCCTACTTTTCATAATAGCTGGCTGTTTGCCCTTAGAGTTGAAGAAACGTTTACCTGAAGTATGTGGGACAGAAAAATACCGATAATTCTCTTTCTTTCAAAATGTTACTAATCTTATTGAAAATTATACCGAAGAAAGGCACCATTTTCTTTTTGATATTTCTGTACTGTTAACTGGGTACAGTTGGGCTCTTACTTGTTTCTTCCTTTTTTTCTTAATAAGAATATTATCAACAATGATGGGCTGAAATTTATTATTTCCTGAAAAAAATAACACCATGGATAAGACGACTTAGCAGAGAGAAATTTTATTGACACAATCTTGAGGATGTATACAGTATACGCCCACACAGACAGAGTCATAGGCACGTGAGTACAGTCACCAGACCGAGTGCAGTGTCGATGCTAGTGCCGTGTAAGTATTCCTTCATTTTGTCGCAATGCAAGCTGCTATTTTCCCATGGACAAGATCGCAGAGGAGTCAAATGTAGTCTTTGGGAATGGCTTGCCTTGCGTTATTTACCTGGTGCTTCAATTGGACTAGATTTCGTGCCGGTCAAACAGACCTCGCAAGATAACGTATCACCCAGTCTCAAACGTGCTCAATGGGGGACAGATCTGAGAATCGTGCTGGCCAGAGTAGTTAATGTATACCTTGAAGACCACGTTGGGTGATACGGAAAAAATGTGGACGTGCAGTGTCCTTTTGGAAAAGCATATTGCCTTGTTGGTGCATGAACGGTAGCAAGATGGCTCGAATGATGGTTTCAGAGTACCGTGCACTGTTCAATGTTCCCTCGACGATCACCAGAGGGGAACTACCAGTGTAGGAAATGCCCCCCCCCCCCCCCACACACACCATGATGCATGAACATGCGTGAGGTTAGAGTGTCTTCCGCTGCTCTCGACCCAACATCGTTGAACCCGCCTCCAGTGGTGTCGTGATAGGTGTGATTGTTAAATTAAATAATTAAATATACCTCTCGTTCCAGTAAATCTAAAATGAGGACATCCTCTTGGATGTAGAAAATGCCAGAACAAAATACACAATAAATACTTACAAAATGTGAGCAAATATGTTAATGAACCACAGATCACAAATGTAATTATCCTTGTGGATGTGAAATTGGTCAGAAAAAACAGTATCTTAAGAATATTTACATTATAAAGGACATAAAACTTATTAGTATGTAATAAATGTTGAATATACTAGGTGCATATGGTAATTTTTAGGCTTTTTCCTGCAACACATGTTTACAATGGACACATTACTCCACAAGATTAGTACTGAAGTCAGACTGAACATAATATTCAAATTTGTGAATATTATACACAATAAAATACATCAACCACTTCTGCTAAGGAATTCATCAATGGAGTAGGAGGAGTTGGTCACCAATATATCCTTAGACTCTTTTCAAACTGAGCTTTATTGTGAGTTAAATTTTGTATGGCTGCATGCGTGTTATTGAAAATGTGTATTGTTGAATCGTCGACACCTTTCTGAACCAGAGTAAGTGGCTTTAAATCTTTGTGAAAGTTATTCTTGTTTCTAGTCTTGATCCCATGAACTGAGATATTGGTTTGAAAAAAAATATTTTTAATGACAAATTTCATTAGATAACAATTTATTGCGAAGGCAGTAGTTAGTGCCCCCAGATCCTTAATGAGTCCTCTACAGGATGTCCTTCAGTTGATACAACAAATGATTCGTATCACACCATTTTGGACTTTGAAAACTTTGGATTGGCCTGATGAGTTGCCCCAGAAAATAATACCGTATGGCATTGAGGAAGTACCCATGATACGCTAGCTTATTTTTTTATATATCTGCCATGTCTGACAACATTCGCATAGCAAACAGGGACTTGTTTAGGCGCTTCAGCAGTTCTGTGGTATGCTCCTCCCAGTTAAATTGATTATCAAGTTGTAGTCCCAAGAATCTGACACTGTCAACTTCTTCTATCTCCTTCTTGTCATACTTTAGGCATATACCGGCAGGAAACCTTTTAGAAGTCCTAATCTACATATAGTGTGTTTTTTGAAGGCTCAGTGACAGAGACTTGGCTAGAAACCATTTATTAATGTCAATAAAAATTTCCTTAGCTGACCTTCCGAAGGCTATATCATGTGTTGTGAGAATACAATGCGCGATGTATTTGTCTGTTGGAAGTGTTTGCCTGAACCTGAGTTACTTACTTGTTGCTAATTTCAAATCAGTTTAACACCCACAGATCGAGCACCCCCCCCCCCCAGAGCACACTTGATGTGCAATTTAAACAACACTGTTCAGTAAGCACTACACCAACAGGGGCAAAATGAGACAGTCGGAATTTTCATTTCTGTTTGGCTACGTTTTACTTCCAGGAGCCAACTGTTCACTCCTCGCTTCAAAGCCCAAAATTTAACATAAACTACCATAGAAGTTAATTTAAAATAATGTTTACAGGCAGAAATGGCTACTGTGTGTAAATAACCTGGGTCACTCACGGGTGTTTTAAGTTAATAAATATAATCGATGATTAAATGAGATGGGATGGTTACACACACAAGTCCGAATAAATAAATAAAATAGAATAACAATTACTAATTGACCAGTTCAGTAGAAATTATTAAGGTTTCATAAAGTTCCATATATTCACGGAAAAACAAGTCCGAAGTAGTTAAAGATAAAAAAAAAAAAAAAGTTTGCTCCTGCGTACCCAAATCACAGAAACTACGAAGTCCTGTGTGGTTATAGACTCACATGAAAATCAATAAGTATCGTTTCTCGATCACCAAACAACAAAATCTTCTCAGTATCAGTCTACGTTCGGTCTAACATCGAAAAATCTCTAAGTTTCAACTTGCTGTCTCCTACCACAAGATTATTCTAAGTCCCAACAAGAATACTTAAACGATTTCCCACGGCAAATCACGGAGCCGTCGAGCGCAGATACGGTCTCAACGAAGCCCGATCGGATACTGCCGAAAGAGAGATGGCGACCCACTATTTAATGTTTTCTCCCGAACTGTACAATGTTGATAAATCTTTAAATGGACTTGTTTTATACAAGTAATATATCAATTTAATATAAAATTCGCCAGATTTCCAGTGCTGTTCTTTGCTTTTGTATACATCAAATAGTTTTTTTTTTTTTTTTTTTTTTTTTTTTCAGAATGAAACTTCACTCTGCAGCGGAGTGTGCGCTGATATGAAACTTCCTGGCAGATTAAAATTGCGTGCCGGAACCGGGACCCGAACCTGGGACCTTTGCCTTTCGCGGGCAAGCGCACTACCGACTGTGCTATCCCGACACGACTCACGATGCCGCCTCACAACTTTACTTCTGCCAGTACCTCGCCTCCTACTTTCCAAACTTCACAGAAGCTCTCTTGCAAACACGCAAGACTAGCACTCCTGGAAGAAAGGATATGGTGGAGACATGGCTTAGCCACAGCCTAAGGGATGTTTCCAGAATGAAACTTCACTCTGCAGCGGAGTGTGCGCTGATATGAAACTTCCTGGCAGATTAAAATTGCGTGCCGGAACCGGGAGGCGAGGTACTGGCAGAAGTAAAGTTGTGAGGCGGCATCGTGAGTCGTGTCGGGATAGCACAGTCGGTAGTGCGCTTGCCCGCGAAAGGCAAAGGTCCCAGGTTCGTGTCCCGGTTCCGGCACGCAATTTTAATCTGCCAGGAAGTTTCATATCAGCGCACACTCCGCTGCAGAGTGAAGTTTCATTCTGGAAACATCCCTTAGGCTGTGGCTAAGCCATGTCTCCACCATATCCTTTCTTCCAGGAGTGCTAGTCTTGCGTGTTTGCAAGAGAGCTTCTGTGAAGTTTGGAAAGTAGGAGGCGAGGTACTGGCAGAAGTAAAGTTGTGAGGCGGCATCGTGAGTCGTGTCGGGATAGCACAGTCGGTAGTGCGCTTGCCCGCGAAAGGCAAAGGTCCCAGGTTCGAGTCACGGTTCCGGCACGCAATTTTAATCTGCCAGGAAGTTTCAGTTTTTTTTTAACCCGAAGCGTTTTTAGTAGCAGGTTTGTAACTGCTATTTGCACTTCTTTAAATAAACGTAAATAGTTAATTTATTTGCTGATGTGTTTCTACTGCTTACCTAATGTGTGCACAGCCTTTCTTTTTATTATTTATTATTCAAAAGTTTGTTATAGAAAACATTTGTTAGTAAATAATTTCCAAACTGTAATAATAAAAAAAAAGACTTCTTCTATCATAGTCGGATAAAGTCTCCGAGATCTATCCATCAATATCTCATACATAAAATTGATTTATTGATAAGTTATAAATTTCTGAAATTTCGATCGTTATGAAATTTTTTATAGGTAAGTAGTTCAACAATTATGGGAGAGACGTAACAGAAATACAGCATGTTGTCTGTCTTAAAATTTCCTTTAACAAGACGGTACCAGCATTCCTGTACATCGCTTGGTTTGCGAGTAATTGGTTTTCTTTCAAAAAATTGTTTTTATTAAAAGCGGTAGGCTAGTTTCCACTGCCTACCATCTAGTGGCCACTCTATGACCACTGGTCACTTTGGGTTTTGCCAGTTACGTGGAACATGCCACTGCAACAACGACGGCGACAACACAACTACACGGTCGCGTCCAATGGGTACATGCATATTCAAAATGAATGTTGATATAGGGGCTGTACCGTCGTGTCAAAAAATTACTTTCTGCTGGGTCGACAAATTTATGGTGTTCGTTTTTCATTTTTAGGAGTGTATAAAAAGTAATCCAATGAATGTGAGACGCTAATGTAAATGTATCTAAATTATTTGCAAATCTAATACATAAAGCAGAGTGTCGGTATGTTTGTGTGTGTGTGTGTGTGTGTGTGTACGTGTTGCATACAAATCTACAGTTTTGTCACAATCTTTATGAAATGTTGTACACGTAAGATTTCAATTCATGAGTACGGTTGCCGTAAGTGTAAGAATCTCGTACGCTACATAGTTCACGAGATATGGCGTCATAAACAATGAGATGCGTAAAAACTGCTGCATTTAGCGACAATGCTGCTCATTTTCTCCTAAACCATTGGACCGATTTCAACCACACATTCCTTACCGTGAGATAACAACTGCTACAGGGTTAAGAATCATATACGACACATGGTTCAGAATATATGACGTCATAAACAATAGGAATCGCAAAAAAAAACTGCATCATAATGTGCCGAGATTTTATAAATACGCTATATGAGAATGAGAGTATTTTGCGACTTGCAACAAACTTTAAACATAATTTCAAACTTTTATTATACTTTTTCTCGTTGACAACCATAGCAAAACTGTATCACAGTACGACACGTAGTTCATGAGATGTGTACATAAATAGTAACGTTCTGATTTTCATGGACTAAAACTACGGCATTCGGTATGACATTACACTTTATAATTTCTACACTACAAATTGTAGTCACAGAACATTTTATAAGCAATACACACACATACAGCTGAATGTAACTTCGAAATTGTATCACAGTACGATACATATTTCATAAAATATGAGCACATAAACAGTAACGTTCATGGGAAACCACTCCATCACGAACCACGTCTTAATATATTACTTCTTTTCTACTAATTGTATTCACAAGAGATTTTACAGACATTTAGCACTTATACAAATGAATATATACCTGAAAAATTATACAATTGTACAACATATAATTCAATAAATATGCGATCGTGCGCGTTGTATATGTCATTTGTATTTTGATTACTGTCTTCCTTTCTTTTGATACTGGCACGTATAATTTTGTACATTATGCAAGACACCGTTATTTCTAATATATTCTCCGATAAATATAACATGATTTTAGAAAAATAGGAGATGGACAGAGAGACAAGGGATAGGAGAAATACTAACTCAAGACAGGAACAAATAAATAAATAAATCAGCGGGAAACGCCGGGTTTTCAGCTAGTTATTGATGGAGAGGAAAGAAAGGATTGATAGTGGTTGCTTTAGGACATTGAAATGAAACAATGGCGAGAAGTGAAACTGTGAGGGGGGGCGGGAATCAAACCTGGGTCTCCTGCTTCGGGCCAGCTGTCGCCTTAACCACTTGGCTACCCGTGTTCGCCTCCGGTCCGTCTCGAATTCCCACAAGTCGCATGCTATGGGCGTAGCACCCCTCTCGTTCATGCACTCTTACACTCGCCATTACGGATTCCCGTGCGAGGTCGCACGTATGACCGGCGAAGTAATTGAAGCTAACGCCGTCTTCGCGTGTAAATACTTATTATATTGGTGTGTGGTGTACATGTCCGAAAGAACAGACACCACATCAATATAATAAGCATCTAAATTAATAATCAGTGTTGAAATCGAAAACCAGGGGACTATTATAATGTTATGGTTTATCTTTTGTAGTTTGGAATCAGTAAGTCACTAGAAAATGGGCTCACAGCCCGAAACCTAGATCGTGGAAATAAAGTTTTGTGAAACAAGGGAACAAAGTGTGGTTCAGTTTATGTAATTTAAAATGTTTCACCGAGAACCAGCTGTGGAATCAATCAATATGTACTATGATATTTGCCCACTTTAGGTTACGGTAGTAACACTAAAAGTGGGCCTTTGCGATCGTCTTTTGAGAGCTAGAAATTTAAATGAAAATAACGGCTTAACCATTCACCTGACACGAAAATTGAATAACCGAATTTTTTGAGGAGAAAATTCTCTACAACTTTGCTCTCTTCTGTTTTTTTTTTTTTTTTTTTTTTTTTTTTTTTTTTTTTTTTTTTTTTTTTTTTTCATATCTTGTATCGTTTCAGATATATTTGCAAAAATAACGGCGATTTTTGGATGTCTGTCTGTCTGTCCGTAACGTGTTCCCTATTTTTAAGTCGAACCGTTCACCCGATCAGCACTAAATTTTACAGACATAATTATAGGTCGCCAGAGACCAGAACCTCCCTATTTCAAATTTTTCGGAAAAAAATACGGTAGTAATACAAAAAAAAAGCCGTTTGCAATATAATTGTAATTGCAAACGAACCGTTCATCTGACACGAAAATTGAATAGCGTAATTGGTAGAGGGGAAAATTCTCTACACCTTCGCTCTATTATGGTTTTTTTTTTTCATATCTTACATCGTTGCAGAGATATTTGCAAAAATAACGGCTATTTGACAATGTATGCCTGGCTGTAACGAGTTCCCACTTTTTAGGTCGAACCGTTCAACCGATCAGCACCAAATTGCACAGACATAATTGTTGGCTACCAGAGACCAGAACCTCGTTTTTTGAAATATTTCGGACAATAAATGCGTTAGTAATACCAAAAAAAGCCGTTTGTAATGTAATTTTAATTGCAAATAAACCGTTCACCTGGCGCGAAAATTGAATAAACGAATTTGTGAAAGAGAAAATTCTCTACACCTTTGTTCCCTTACGTTATTTTCATATCTCGTGTCGTTTGAGAGATATTTGCAAAAATAACGGAGTTTTGACACCCACCATTAAATTAACGAAAACCAGCCGTTCACAGATGTCACGTGACATTCCTGGCCCAGAACTGTCTCTGGCATACGCCATCTTGCGTTGCGTATTTGATGATTTTCTTATTGTAACTTACACGTTGTAATTTCAAAGCAATGGCGCACTGAAGAATTAACAAGAACACGTCGTTTTTCGTACGAGAAATGATAGTCTAGTGTCTAAAAATGCCATATTAGCATCAGTTAACAACTGTCATCAATATTACAACATTAAAGAACGCTACTTTTGATTGGTAACCATAGCGTAGTGGGCAATGCGTTGGAGTGTGGTGCTGAAGGTCAGTGGTTCGGAACCCGACACTACCTAATTTTTTCCCCTAAAAGGGTTTCAAACACTCTTATTAATTAAATAGTGCTATGTTCTTCAATATTTAGAATTTTGCATATGTAAGAATGCTCCCTCTAAAATGCGTGTTTTTTTCTATTTCGTGAACATGCCGTGAAATACGTAACAACGAATTGAACAGTGATCTTCTGAAGCATATGCACGTAAACTGGGAGGATGCTGTGATAATGAATATTCCGCACAAAGTGCTAATACAGGTAGTTTCGTATATAAAGGAAGTCCCAGATTTCTGTGGAAAATGTAGTTCCTAAATCAAACAGAAGTGAAGCGTATACATTGCAAGACATTACCTTGTTTATTTTCTTTTTCTAAGCGTTTATTCACTATTTGTGGAATATATTGAAAGTCATTAATTAGAATCAATGCATCTACGCCAAATGTACGCTGTGTTCCATCCAGGCTATAGTCGCTCGTCTGAATGCCAAATGAACGCTACGTTCGTTCCATCCTACAGCCATTTGTAACCACTACAGGCAAAGAAAATAAACTTAGAACTACCAAGGCAAGACAGGCGATAATATTTTAACGAAAAAATGTAATGAAAATGTGGAAGAGATATTAAAATGTTAGTTCAAAGAGGTAAAAGTTGAAATAAGAGTATGTTTGTCAAAGCTAAACTCAAACATCATATAATTTTGGCTCTTTGTTAAAATACGGTTAGAAAGAATATTACATGTAGGTTGCATAGATATTACCACAATAGAAGAGTCGTAATGTTATCACCATAATTATTTATTATTTAGATTATTATTTTGGTCCAAAATGTTTGCAAAAACTTATAAAACTACAAATCTAAAGTGGGCCGTAAAACACGGCAGTGCAATTGGTCCACTTTAGCTTACGGTAGTAACACTAGAAGTGGGCCTTTGCGGTCGTCTTTTGACAGCTCGAAATTTCAATGAAAATAACGGCTTAACTATTCATCTGATACGCAAATTTAATGACCGAATTTGTAGAGGAGAAAATTCTCTACAACTTTGCTCTAGTATGCTTTTTCATATCTCGTAGCGTTTCAAAGATATTTGCAAAAATAACGGCGATTTTGGGATGTATGTCTGTCTGTCCGTCTTCTGTCTGTCTGTCCGTAACGTGTTCCTTGTTTTTAAGACGAACCGTTCAACCGATCAGCCGCAAATTTTACGGACATGATTGTAGTCCGCCAGAGACCAGAACCTCCCTTTTTCAAATTTTTCGGACAAAAATTACGGTAGTAAAACAAAAAAAAGCCCTTTGTAATATAATTGTAATTGCAAACGAACCGTTCATCTGACACGAAAATTGAATAACCTAATTGGTAGAGAAGAAAATTCTCTACAACTTAGCTCGCTTGTGTTTTTTCATATCTCGTATCGTTTGAGACATATTTGCAAAAATAATGGAGATTTGACACCCTCCATTGAATTAACGAGGTGACTGAGGCGCTCCAGTCACAGTCTGCACGGCCACTACGGTCTGGGGTTCGAATCCCCCGTCGGGCGTGGATATTTGTGCCGTCCTCAGTATAAGGTAGTTGATAGGTAGTTTGTAAGTTTAGGGACTGATGACCCCGTAGTTAAGTCTCATAAGCTTAACAAACATTTGAACATTTTTGAAAACCAGCCGTTCGGAGATGTCACGTGACATTCCTCGCGTATTTGATGATTTTCTTACTGTAACTTACATGTTGCCATTTCAAAGCAACGGCACACTGAGGAATTAACAAAAACACATCATTCTTCGTGCGATAAATGATAATCTAATGTCTACAAATGCCATATTAACATCAGTCAACAACGGCCATCAATAGTATGAGATTATAAACTCATATATTGATTTATATCCGTAGCGTAGTGGGCAAGGTGCTTGAATTTGTGCGAAAGGTCAGTGGTTCGAAACCCATCACTACCTAATTTTTTTCCTAAAAGGGTTTCAGACACTATTATTAATTAATATTTGCAAAAATAACGGAGATTTGACAACCTCCATTGAATCAAGGAAAACCAGCCGTTAGGAGATGTCACGTGACATTCCTCGCGTATTTGATGATTTTCTTATTGTAACTTACGCGTTGTCATTTCAAAGCAACGGCACACTGAGGAATTAACAAAAACACATCATTTTTCGTACGATAAATGATAATCTAATGTCTACAAATGCCATATTAACAACAGTCAACAACGGCCATCAATAGTATGAGATTATCAACTTCTATTTTGATTTATGGCCGTAGCGTAGTGGGCAAGGTGCTGGACTGTGACGCGAAAGGTCGGTGGTTCGAATCCCTCCACTACCTGAGATTTTTTTTCCTAAAAGGATTTCAGACATTCTTATTAATTAATTTTTAATTATTTGGATTATTATTTTGATCCAAAATGTTTGCAAAAACTTATAAAACTGCAGATCTAAAGTGGGGCGTAAAACACGTTAGTGCGATAATTTTTTTTTTCTTTTTTTTTTTTTTTCTTTTTTTTTTTTTTTTTCCCAGGTGACAGTGTATTTGACTGTTGAATGACTGTGTAGCAGTATCCAGTGTAGTAGTAGTAGTAGTAGTAACGTACCCGTCAGGAGTGTCGGCGCCCATGGAGATGGGTGGCCCCGGTCGCAGGCCGAGTGCGCGGCCGCGCTTGGGACAGGCGGCGGAGCAGGGGTAGCCGAGGATGGGCGTCTTGGCGGCCACCGCCTCCGCGAAGTAGCAGGCGCTCTGGAAGTGGCTGCAGCGCGCCCGCCCTGCCGACACCAGAACGCGGCGCATCAGCCGGGGCAGCTCCAAACACGTCAGCTGCGCTACTGCAGTGCTTCCAGGGTGACCAACTCTACCGCATTATACGGGTTCTCCCATATTTTAACACTTAAAAAAAAATTCTCCACTCTCCCTTATTCTCTGTCTGTTAATGTGAATGTTGCATGCTAAGTTTTGAATTAAATGCCTTTCATGTACGACTTCTTTCCTGTTCCCATTCTATGCGAAATTCAATTTATTATTATTTTTTTCCGTCATACATCGTGTTCACAGCTTGGCTTAGGCCTACATATTCCCGTGATGAGAGTCATATTTATACACTGAACAAATGCGAAATAATACGAGGTATGTCCACAAAGTAAGTTCCGTTTTGTTATATAAAACAAACGTGTACAGATACAGAAAAAATATTTATTGCACAAAAATATACAACTATTAAACTACTTTTCTACATAGCTTCCGAAATTCTGTAGGCATTTGTCATAGCGTGGCAGAAGTCTTTGTACGCCTTCTTCATAGAAGTTTGCCGCCTGTGAATTCAACCATGTGGTAACATGTTCTTTCAGTTCGTCATCATCGCCGAAGTGTTGACCATCATGGACGGGTTTTAGGTGTAAGAAGAAAGTCGCTAGGAGCGAGACTGTACGGTGGATGATCAAACACGTCCCAGTGAAATTCCCGTAAAAGTTGTTGGGTCACATTCGCTTTGTGTGGTCGGGCGGCAACATGAAGGAAAGCGGAAGACTCTTTTCATCTCTTCTTACGCCTAAAATCTGTCCTTGGTGGTCAATACTTCAACGATGATGAGCTGAAAGAACATGTTTGCCACATGGTTGAATACACAGGCGGCAACCTTCTATGAAGAAGGCACACAAAAACTTGTCCCACGCTATGACAAGTGCTTACAAAATTTCGGAACTTATGTAGAAAAGTATTTGAACACTTGCAGATTTTTATACAATAAATATTTTATCTGTATCTGTTGACGTTTGGTTTGTATAAACAAACGGAACTTACTTTGTGGACATACCTCGTATAATTTAAAAACCACTAGCTGGGTAAAGCCAGCTGCACTCATGCATCACTTAAAATACAATTAACTGCCCTTAGAATAACCGCTTAGTTGCTCTAAATAAAACCAAGAAAAGCAACCTTAAACTCAATATATGTCGTTTTATGTTAATAATCTGTAGGAAAAGTAAAGTAAAACATTGCTTACATATTTAAGCCTATATTTTCATTACTGCCTCTCGGTGAGCAGAACTATTTCAAATACAAATAAAAAAAGGTTTTGTTCTTAACGTTACACAGATACAGCGTGTCCAGAAAAGGGCTCCCTGATTTCAAAATTAAATATGTCGAAAACAAAGATCGATAGAGGAATGCAGAAGACGGTATGTTTATTGCGACAGCTGTAAGAGGTTTATACAACAGTTTGAAATAATAGTTGCCGCGGTGGAGTAGCCGAGCTGTCTAAAGCGCCTCGCTGCGGAGCGCGCGGTTGCTCGCCATGGAGGTTCGAGTCCTCCCTGGGGCATGGGTGTGTGTGTTTGTCCTTAGGTTAGTTTACCTTAGTCTGCGTGATGACCACGCTGTTTGGTCCGATAGATTTACAAACATTTGAACGTTTTGTTCTATAGCTACAAAGATCGATAGCGCCTGGTCGTGGACACAGTCGAGTTTGTTTGCGAGTGGTGACTGTGACGTCAGCACGACGCTTGCCTAGCGTATCACTAAGCTCACCCTTTCCCACGCGATCAGGGCGGCCAACTCTCCCGCATTATACGGGTTCTCCCGTATTTTAGTACTTAAAAAAAAATCTTCCCTCTCTCTTCTTCTCTGTCAGTTAAAGTCAATGTTGCATGGTAAGTTTTGAATTTAATGCCTTTCATGTACGACTTCTTTCCTGTTCCCATTCTGTGCTGAATTCAATTTATTATTATTATTATTTATTTTTTTTTTTTTTCGTCAGACCGTGTTCACACCTTGGCTTAGGCCTACATATTTCCGTGTTGAGAGTCATATTTAAACACTGAACAAATGCGAAATAGTACGAGGTATGTCCACAAAGTAAGTTCCGTTTGGTTATATAAAACAAACGTGTACAGATACAGGAAAATATTTATTGCACAAAAATATACAACTATTAAACTACTTTTCTACATAGCTTCCGAAATTTTGTAGGCATTTGTCATAGCGTGGCAGAAGTCTTTGTACGCCTTCTTCATAGAAGGTTGCCGCCTGTGAATTCAACCATGTGGTAACATGTTCTTTCAGTTCGTCATCATCGCCGAAGTGTTGACCATCATGGACGGGTTTTAGGTGTAAGAAGAAAGTCGCTAGGAGCGAGACTGTACGGTGGATGATCAAACACGTCCCAGTGAAATTCCCGTAAAAGTTGTTGGGTCACATTCGCTTTGTGTGGTCAGGCGGCAACATGAAGGAAAGCGGAAGACTCTTTTCATCTCTTCTTACGCCTAAAATCTGTCCTTGGTGGTCAATACTTCAACGATGATGAGCTGAAAGAACATGTTTGCCACATGGTTGAATACACAGGCGGCAACCTTCTATGAAGAAGGCACACAAAAACTTGTCCCACGCTATGACAAGTGCTTACAAAATTTCGGAACTTATGTAGAAAAGTAGTTGAACACTTGCAGATTTTTATACAATAAATATTTTATCTGTATCTGTTGACGTTTGGTTTGTATAAACAAACGGAACTTACTTTGTGGACATACCTCGTATAATTTAAAAACCACTAGCTGGGTAAAGCCAGCTGCACTCATGCATCACTTAAAATACAATTAACTACCCTTAGAATAAATAACCCCTTAGTTGGTCTAAAGCAACCTTAAACATAATATATGCCGTTTTATGTTAACAATCTGTAGCAAAGTAAACCATTGCTTACATGTTTAGGCCTATATTTTCATTACTTCCTCTCTGTGAGAACAATTTCAAATACAAATAAAAAAAGGTTTTGTTCTTAACGTTACACAGATAGTTGCTCGATTTGGCGTCCATACTTGGCGTCTGCAATTTACAAGCCACATTTCACGGCGATCTTGTTTGAAGGAAACCGTTTAAACTTATAGCGACCATGTCAGCTATTATTGGAACAGCCTGGAGCTGCAGAACCAACCATTTCACTCTGTGGAACAATAAAATCACAAACTATTCGCTCATTCACTTCGCTACAGCACACAAAGCAATTAAGCATACAGCGCTGTTATGGGCTTGGGATTCAAAATAGCGGATTGTGTAGCTCGGTGCATCTACAGGGTGAAAATGATTTAAACCAACAAACTCTGGGAGGTTGTAGGGGAAATCAAAACAAATATTTTTCCTAATGTTCAAATGTTTGTAAATCTATCGGACCAAACTGCGGGGTGATCAGTCCGTAGCTTACAAACTACTTAAACTAAGTATGAGGAGTATTCAAACTGGTGGAGGCCGTATTACGCTCTTCAGTTGCAGGCAACTGCTGTCCATCAGTGTATTATTGCATTGTATCTGTTTACTAATGGAACGATACACCTGGAGTGAGTACACTAATATGGTTGGTGCGTTCTACGTAGCGCACCACAATGGACGAGCTGCACAACTGGTTTAACAACAACAATCCCGCTTCGCACGACCTTTGCTGCCGTGTACCATCATCTGCGTACGACCAGGTCATTTAGTAGATTACCTGGACAGGGACGCCGTCGCACAGTAAGAACGCTGCAATTTGAGGAAGCAGTCTTGCAGCATGTGGAGCGGGATCCTTCAATCAGCACTCGTGCAATTGCATGGGGACGAATGAGACGAATGTAAGAACAGTTCTTCGAGAGCAATTCGCTGCATGAGGATCAGAAGAACGTAACTTCATTTCAGCTACTTCACAGGACAGACGAAAAAAGGTATTTTAAGACGTAATTTTCTTGTTTCAACTGCGTAATATAAACATCTTTTCCAATAAAATTTATATTACATCATTGAAACAAGAAATTTACATCTGAAAATACCTTTTATCGTCTCTCCTGTGAAGTAGCTGAAATGGAGTTACGTTCTTCTGATCCTCACACAGCGAATTGTTACGTCCATTTCACTTACAGCGTGTCCACAACCTGGAACCAGTTGATTATCCACCCAGAGCACAGTTTTCTCAGTGTACCTGGAACATTGCGAAATGCATCCTACATTTCCATCCTCTGTATTGTTTACCGCCGCGTCGGAGTAGCCGAACTCATTGATGCGCCATGCTCCGATGCGCGAGACCGTTCCCCGACGGGGGTTTGAATCCCCCCATCGGACATGGATGTTTGTGTTGTCTCTGGTATAAGGTAGTTTATAAGTAGTTTATAAGTTTAGGGACCGATGACTCCGCAGATAAGTCCCATAAGCTTAAACATTTGAAGATTTTGTTGTTTACAGATGAAGCAACGTTCGGGCGTGATGGAGCCTTCAACATGCACAACTCCCGTGTTTGGAGTGAGGATAACCCACATGCCACAGTTAGTAGCGCACATCAAGCGCGGTTCTTCGTTAATGTGTGGGTCGGTGTTGTTGGGGACTGTTTAATTGGGCCGTATCTGCTACCTAGGCCATTAAATGGCAGGCACTATTACAATTTTCTCGCCAGAGGATTGCCAGAATTGTTGGAAGACGCCCCGCTTCCTACAAGACAACGTATGTGGTTCCAACATGGCGGGGTGCCGGTACATTTCATTCATCGTGTGCGTCGATTCCCGGACCGACCGTTCCCAGAAGCGTGGATTGGCAGAGGTGGTGCTGCAGCATGTCCTGCTCGATCTACAGATATGTCTTCTCTGGACTTTGTGTGGGGAGAGATGCGCAACCTTGTTTACGCAACTCCTGTTGTATCAGAAGAGGATCTGGTTGCCCGGACAGTAGCAGCAGCAGGAACAATTCAGGATACTCCTGGGGTTTTTACCCGTGTTGGACAGAACATGATCCGACGGTGTAACCTTTACGTGTCAATGGAGGCATTTTTGTAAATCTACTGTAATTGAAATTGAGTTGTGTTAATGTATTGTCTCTTGGTAATAAATAGTGGAAATGTGTTTGTTGGTTTAACTAATTTACCGGCAAAGAAATCTTTCTTTACCGGTTTAAATACTCCTCATAGGAAAAAATGACATTAGGGAAAACTTTTTATTTTGATGTCCCCCACAACCTCCCAGAGTTTGTCGGTTTAAATACTTTTCAGCCTGTAGTGCTTCAACCATAGTGTCAGCATCATCGCTCAGTGCGCAGGTAGCCTCCCGTTCCGTCACAGTTATGCTCTCTTTCGAAAGTTGGGACATGTCGATGATCCTGCAGGTTTCCCTCAGGATATCTGCTTGTTCCTTGGATATGCCCCGAACTGCTTCCTCTACGATGATAATAATTACTCTTTTCGTCACGGTCCTCGGTACAGCTGGAAAGTTCAGCACTTTCGTGAGGATCGGAGCTGTACCTGGATGGAGTGCTTTATCTGTCAAGTTTACAATGGCTCGTCACCTTCCTGGTCGTTTGAGCTTTCATCAAATTTACCGAGCTGTTTAGCGGCAGCACGTCGTTTCTCCACCTTTCTGTCTGCGTAAGAAGTGCGCTCCACCAACTCCCAAGTATGCACTGGTGATGCTTTTGCAATCTGCAAGTGACATGCGAGCAGGGTACAAGTGAAATCTTGTCCAGTTCTCGCCTTGTGAAGCGAATGCGCTTCGCCCGATCGGTTTTCTTCAATTTCATTGGATTCATAATACCCAGAACGTGGCAATATGTACTTACTTTGGCGTCGTATGCTGCCCGCATGCTTCATGTCTCACGCCACACCGGTCTTTATAATTTTTATTATTTGATATTTTTAATCATGGTTGAAGCCAGTATATGATTTCGGAAGAGGTTTTTCAATGAAAGGGCACTGTAATAATGTGCACTCTTAGTTAGAAATGCAAATGGCGCTAGTACACTATATGTATATTATTTTCCATCGGAAAGTACTGGATAGTTGAAAGTCATCATGGTATAGAAACAAAATTCGAAAACGTATTAAGAATCTATGTATTCTCCAAACTAGAGACAAGGAAAATCATACCATAATGACAGGCAAATGTGGATGGAAACATGGATGACAATAAGAAAGGCAGTGCGTGAAGCTTTCAATAACTTCTGAAACATTAACAGAGAAGTATTGCCTAACTCATTTGTTTTTCGCTGCGTCAAAGCCGTTAGCGGCAAAAAATAAGTTTACAGAAGATTTTGACTAGACTGGAATCTTGATTCATTTGCATAGGAATTTCAACAAATATTGCTGACTTTCATGGTGATTACTAATAGTGGTATTAAAAAAAAACATCTCATATGTCTAAAGCAGAGTGAAGCTCCAGGGCCAGACACTTTCTACACAGAATCTCCGCCGGATTTAGTCTCTCTCTTTACCATAGTTTACCGTGGGTGCCTAAGGCAAGGAGTTGTTGCTAGTGATTGGGAAACATGCAAGTCACTCATCTATAAGTATCAGACACAGTAAGTGAAGATGCCCCAGAGAACAAACTAAATAAAGTACTCATTATTTCAGTAGAAATCAAGGTAACTGTCACACACTGTGAGACAAGACGGTCAGTTCGTTAGTGTTTGCAGTTAGATACAGAATCACGTGTGCACATCTTCCTCCGAAACACGCCGATGACCATGAATATCTTTCTGCAGGAATCTAAGGAAAATGAGAATCCAATGGGGGGAAATCGGGACTTTATGTAGCATACGTAACGGCTTCCCAGCCTTGGCAAAATGTAGGTGGGCTTTGTCCTGACTCAGAATGATGCCAGGTTTGTTGGCTTTGTCAACCCTTAGAAACCACCCTCCTGGCTATTCCCATGTTTTTGTTATTTTCTACCGTCTCTAAACTGAGCAACCTCGCTCATAAGAAAAAGTTCTTGAGTTACGTAGCACAGAAAAGTGTCACTTTCTGAAAATAACACTAACTCTACAAAATTTTAAGTCGAAAAATAGTAGTCATTTAAGATATAAATTCGTGACACCTGTTTCCTTTTACATTAATTGGCACGTGTAGACACATAGTTATGGAATATCGCCCCAGATTTGTGACTGGATCAGGGATTTCCAGTCAGAGAGGATACAGTTTGTGGTAATCGATGGTAAGGCATCGTCTAAATTCAAATGTTCAAATGTCTGTAAATCTATCGGACCAAACTGCGTGGTCATCAGTCCGTAGCTTACAAACTACTTAAACCCAAGTAAACTAACCTACGGACAAACACACACATCCATGCCCAAGAGAGGACTCGAACCTCCACGGCGAGCAACCGCGCGCTCCGCAGCGAGTTGCTTTAGACCGCTCGGCTACTTCACCGCGGAGGCATCGTCTAAAACAGATGTGATATCCGGAATTCTACAGGGTAGTCTTATTGGTCCTCTGCTGTTCCTTATCTACATAAACGATTTGGGAAAAAATCTTAGCAGCTTTCTTAGGTTGTTTGCAGATGACACCTTCATTTATCGTCAAGTAAAGTCATCTCAGGATCAAAACCAACTGCAGAACGTTCTAAATAAGATATCAGTATGGTATAAAAATTGGCAATTGACTATAAATAATGAGAAGTGTGAAGTCGTCCACATGAGTACGAAAAGAAATCCGTTAAACTTTGTTTACAAGATAAATCAATCAAAAGTGAAGGCCGTAAACTCCACACTTAGGAATTACTATTACGTCAGACTTAAACTGGAAGGAATACGTAGATAAAATCGTAGGAAAGGCGCACCAGAGACTGCGTTTTATTGGCAGAACCCTTAAAAGTCTAGTGTACATTTATATTGTGTTTACTAAAACCTATGAAGTCTACAAAATTGGAAAATTGCTGTTAAAGTGTTTGGTTGTAAACTTTGGTAGACGAAATTTGAGTATAAAGACCCAAGTGATAACAAAATACTGCTGTTAAAAATGTGTCTAGGTCATCTGCTACAAAACCATTTCATGAGAAATAAGATTTAGTTAATAACTTTCCTTGTTGCCCTGCTGAAACAAGTAAGATTTGCTAAGTGAAAGTTCAGTACAAAGACGAAAGTGACAACAGATTATTGCGATAAAAATTCGCCTAAGTCAGCTACCAAAAAAGCACCCCACTCCGAAAAAACGTATCATTAATAACTTTTGTTGCTGCCATGCTGTAATAACTACATATTTGCTGCATAGAACACAGACATATACAAGAGAAAAAAATCTGGCTTTCACTACTGCTTCCACACTTTGCACTGATTGCATCTCAACCATGCTCGATCAAGTATTGTCAACAACAACAACAAAATATTTTTTAAGAATGTGTAACACTCAAAAGTGTAGTTTCATCAATCACAGGAGCGACAGAAGAAGAAATATCTCAAAAACACACCAACACTAGGTAGAAAACTGAGCATTATTTTATGGTGTGTACTTCAAGGAAATTGCATGCTAGGTCATCTGAAGCTTCACTCCTGGGGCAACTAAGAGCCATTAGTCAGGAATTTTGTTTGAGTATAGACAGACTGAGATCAAACAAGGCAAAACATTTGATATTCTTGCACAGAGTGCTTGTCGTTTTATCACTTCGATTTGTGCATTTAAATGCTGAACACACTTTCGGCATATTTCAGAAGAAAAAATTGTACAAGCTATACACACTAAATGGAATATACGCTACATACAACACTTCAAGATCAGCAACAACGTACAGTTGACAGACTCATCTCAAGCCTACTGACCACCAAAAATATGGCGACCGAGCTTATACAGGTTGCCGCAAAGAGCGCTGTACCTCGTGTGTTAGCCCATGGAGGTAAGAATAAAGGGAGATGGCGCTACGTATCCCAGCCGTACTACGCTTTGAAGCCGTGGCCGCCATGACACTCCGACCAAAAAACACTGACAGTCTGTTACAGCTGTCTCTGTATTTACAGTCACTAATTGCATCATATACGCGTGTAACGTCCTCAAACTGGCTGTCTCAAGTTTTTGTTTAAAATAAAATCTCGAAAACAGAAATAAATTCGCATTTATTCTGTTTAAAAATCGTTGTTACTACAATATTACGAATCATAAACGTGGGTTCTTTCTTTAGCTAATCTGACGATCGTCAGATAAAATAATTCGATTAAGTGAACCAACGCCAGATTAACGAGCACTGTAGCGACGTGTAGTAAGTGCCATTAATAATGAAACTAGGTTTTGCTTTCGAAATCATTGACTTAATAAAAATAAAATGTATATTTTATTCATTCGTAAATATTAAGTAGGGGAAATAATTTAAATCTTTAGGAAATCGAAAAGCATAAGAGAAAATACGCTACATTACAAGTAAAGATGTTGTATAGGTTCGTTCACAATAAAAGTTAGCGAGGTAATTCACATGTGAAATGGCATTTCCTTCGATTTCGCGTCACAATCAGAACGATTCGTACACATAAACATCACACAAGCCACCATAACAGAGCAAAATCCTTCCAAAAACGAGCGTCAAGAATACGCAAAAAGGTAAATACAGCAGTGTTGTGGTCGGATCAAGATGGCTACCCTTGGCACATTATGTCTGGCCAGCAGGAACACGTGTCGCAAGAATAACTATCAACAACAGGATGCAGCCATTTGAATTTGTCGTTTTAACAGAATGTAGCCATAACGCCATTTACGGATGGTACCTTGTTCAGGCTGTTATTCACTGTGGAAGATCTGAGCTAGACATTGAAGAAGTTATTCCGGCAAGTACACGTAACAAGTACTTCCCTGGCAGGTTGTTTACTGTTAAGAATGTTGAGATCTCGCCGTTAACAATGAGAAGAGTTCCAGTCAGCAGCCGAGATGACCGGTTGAACTGTGAAGTGCTAGTCGATCGCAAAAAGCTAATCAGTACAACAAAGGAAATCTACATACTAGCGGCCATCATAAGCATTCCATGTGTTCAAGGAGAACTTTGCTTGACAAATTTTCATTAACAATCGCAACTCATTCGTAAAGAATTGTGTATTAGAACAACTGAAGCAGTTAAAAAAATGTTCAAATGTTTGTAAATCATCAGTCATCAGTAAATCATCATCAGTTATCAGTCCGTAACTTACAAACTACTTAAACCTAGGTAAACTAACCTAAAGACAAACACACACACCCATGCCCCAGGGAGGACTCGAACCTTCATGGCGAGCAACCGCGCACTCCGCAGCGAGACGCTTTAGACCGCTCGGCTACTCCACAGCGGCCTGCCCTTGGCTTCACAGTTGTGGCGTTTATTCTTACCTCCATGGTGTTAGCCACTATGAAATTAAAGCTCGTTGAACAATATAAAAGTGGATTGATGAACCCTTTGCCAGGCACTTAAATGTGATTTGCATAGTACCCAATGTAGATGTATTACTTGTTTTAAAAATGCGAGGTCAGTTTTATCGTCAGTGGCGGCGCTAGACGAAAATTGGGCGTCGGCGCACCCGTCTTTGCGAGGCCCCTTTCATTTTTTCATTAAGGAAGAAAATGTTAAATAAAACAAGCTGAATTATACACCAATGATCATTATACTAAAATGTTATTAGTATAAATACAAGTATTATTGTAATGACAAAAATTACAATAAACAAACACAAATTAAAATAGAGAACCTTATCGGCTTTTCATCTCATCGAATATTTAAAGATCACATCTTAATTAATACTAGCCGCTATTACGGCTTCAATTAATAGTACCGAAAACGCAGATAGTGCTTCTTGGCTCATTGTGCTTCATGTTAGGGAAAATCTAGTAATTGTAGTTAAAAGATGGGGTGCAGTACCTAGGAACGGAAAGGTGGCCAGTGCAAGGTAAAAAGGTGGTTGGCTGGCTTAATGAATTTTAACTTTGTGAATCTTCTCTCAGCCGAAGCTATACTGACTAGATTTGGATATACTTCTTCCAAATCTATATATAAAAGGCTTGTGTGTGTACGTGCTGACAGACTTTTCTCCATGACTACATACTGCCACCCACTCGTGGTTGTGGTGGTAGATAGCCCTTGGTCTAATGATGTTAGTAAGGGAGTTTGGTCGCGGTGCGTGGCAGTGGGTGAGTGTGACGAGCAAAAATTCGCAAAATACGCAATAAATACTCTTAGGAAAAGCTATATACTCTGTGACTTTACGGTACGAGTCAAAATCTGTCTATTCTTTCAATCGTCAGACAATGCGGTCCTTTCAGACTTTAATAACGACGAGGAATATCAAATACGCAATTTTTAAATAGATCACATGTTTCCGTCAACCACACATTACCGACTATGAACAGAGACACAAAACAAAGATAAAAATCCAGATAGACTTAAAGATAAAAATACTCGTGGAATACTGATCACTCTCGTGGAAGCGTGGTGGAAACACAGACATACATTAATGAATGTGTCTTAGGCCATAGATATTGCTATGCCTGTCCCAGTAAGCTCACTGGTCTGTGCTAATCAGTGATGTCTGATTCATATAGCCGCGACACTCTCTGCTGTGAAAGGTATTATCGTTTGACAGCTGGGTCAAGAAAAACTATGCGACGTAGTCCTACTCATATCCCGGCGGCCTTCTGTGATAATGTTGGCAACAGATGTTGAATAATGAGAATCATGTGACATCGTCATAACCCAATCGCGTGACATGCAAATATTTTGTCGTGAAATCAAGCATACAGCAGGAACAGCAGTATTTATCTACACTCTATGTGGTTCGGTTATCTTTGCAACGATTTTATATCGTGTTATTGATGTTGCCAACATAAAAACACGAGGCCGCCAAGATACATCCGAATCAGCGAATCAGATACATCCGTTGTCGTCACATCTCATTATGACCAGCACTTTCACGCGAAACTCTTTTGTATAGAGTCTCGTGATTCACACAGTCTTACAATTCATTTCAAATTCCTATTCAAGAAGATATTTGTGAAAACTGTTACAAATCAATATTCGCACTTATCCAATTTCGTTTTCAGACATGTAATTTGGCAGCCGCTTTCGGCGCAGCTGTTGCAATGTGTAACAAAATTGAGAATAACGACGCATAATATCAAATATATAAGTTTTTAACTTCTCGGCGAGATTTCCTCAATCACACTTTACCGACGATCATCAGAGACAAAGATGAAAATGCAGATAGGCTAACAAATGAATAATAGAGCGCTACACTACAGTCACAGTCAAGGATTATGGTTTTACTGACTGAGGTCCGAAACCCTAAAAAGCTACGATAATCACAGGCCCTCCTTCAACAACCGTTGCGAAGCACGGGCATATAAGATAGTTGATTTCTAAAATGTACTCAAGAAGTTGTTTTGCAAGTATTTAAATAAAAATTGCATCACCACTGCACTCATACGGAAATTAATACGGACAACTAAATAGCTGCGGGTCGGGAATGGTCGAGCGCACTAAGGCGTCATACCACGGTGAGCGCGATCGCTCTCTTCGGGGTCGAATCCCACCCTCGGGTACGGATGTTGTGTTTGTTCATTGGTTAAGCTTGGTTAACCTAGCAGTTGAAGAGCGCCTTTAAACGTCAAATGTGTAAAAAAAGAAGCTAAAATTTTAACAATGTTTTGCGAGGCCCCCACAGGCGCGAGGCCGTCGGCGGTTGCCGACGTCGCCGCCGCCTAGCGCCGCCACTGTTTATCGTTTTCCGTCCGATGTCACATGGAGCAGCTGGTACTCACGGAGGCGGTGCCCGCGGCAGCCGGGCTGCTCGGTGCCGCCGTTGATGCAGAAGTCGAGGTGGCCGGAGGGCGCGGTCTCGCCCAGCGCGCCTGCGTTGGTGTGCACCACCTGCACCACTCGCGCGTCGTCCCGCGTCAGCCGGAACGCCGCGTCGCCGAAGCGGTCCACCAGCGGCCGCGCCGGGTCCAGCCCTGCGCATGCACACACGCACACACCTCACTGACGCGCCGCAGCACAGCCGGAGCCAGGCAAGAGGAGTGGAAAGGTACTGAAGGATCGATCTAGTTCCATGTCATACTGCGGCTGGTCTAGTTGCAATTCCAAATAATTAACGTATTCACCACAGCCGTAAAGTTTATGTTGCTTTATGTTATTGAACGGTCTCTATTCGGTACTACACTAATTCCATCTTAAGGCTATGTCAGAACATACACTACTACTCATAAATTTCAATACACCCAATAATTGGCATCTAGTTCTCCATAGATAAGATCTAATACCATGAGTACCGTTAAGGAAGCAAAGGAATAATACAACAGTAGAATTATATGTTCAGATGGAATACCAAAGTGCGGCGAACGAAAATTTATGCGCGGCCGGGATTGAACCCGGGATCTCCTGCTTACTAGGCAGACACGTTGACCACTCCGCCACCGAGGACACAGTGACCAGCCCGACTGCACAGGACTCTTGCGGCACGTCTCCCGCCACACCGAAATCTCCATTCGCCGCGCTGTCTCTTTCCTACACCACCAGATATAGGAAAGAGACAGCGTGGCAAATAGAGATTTGGGTGTGGCGGGAGACGCGCAGGGAAGAGTCCTCTGCAGTCGAGCTGGTCACTGGATCCTCAGTGGAGATATGGGTGTGGCGGGAGATGTGCAGAGAAGAGTTCTCTGCAGTGGAGCTGGTCACTGTGTCCTCGGTGGCGGAGTGATCAACGCGTCTGCCTAGTAAGCAGGAGATCCCCCGTTCAAATCCCGGCCGGGCACAAATTTTCATTCGCTGCACTTTGGTATTCCATCTAAACCTAGTACAGTGAAGCCATAACTGATCGCAAATTGTGATTTACTTCATAGTACAACAGTTGGCCACATCTCATGACCTTTGTTTGTGGTCATCGAGATACAATAGTATCCATCAAGCAATGTTGTGCACATAAACTTTATGTAGCTATCTGATTCGTTTGTTTACCTATTTGCCAAGGGATGCCGCATTTGTTGCATCTGTGTTGTTTCCTATAGTGATGTGGTGTCCGCAGCGAACTTCAAGCACTCCTACGATACATAACATCTGGTTCCTGCATGTCAGTTCCTTCATGACAAAAAATGTTCAGATGTTCGTAAATCTATCGGACCAAACTGTTTGGTTATCAGTCCGTAGCTTACAAACTATTTAAACTAAGGTAAACTAACCTAAGGACAACACACACACACACACACACACACATGCCCCAGGGAAGACTCTAACCTCCGACGGCGAGCAACAGCGCTGGTCGCAGCAAGGGGTCTTAGACAGCTCGGCTACTCAACCGCGGCCCTTCATGACAGTTGAAGTGTAGACATCGTTAGTATGGCTCCACGAGTGCAGATATCCATAGTAAAACTTGCTGAAATCGTAGCACTTAGCCAAGCACATTTATCTATTCGCCAAATTACGAAACAGTCTAGTGTGTCTATAGGAGGAGTGCAATACGCCCTTCGCCGCCAGACGACAACAGGTAGCAATACGGACATACCACGACCAGGACGACCTCATAAAACAACTAAAAGTGATGATAAATATATCAGAATTACCAGTAAAATAAATAGATTCAAAACAGCGTGAAGAATTGGTAGAAATGAACGCGACAATATCTGTTACAGTAGTAAAAAGGAGACTAACTGAATCTGGCTTGAAAGGTTGTGTCACAGCAAGAAACCCCTTCTAAGGCCCATAAATATACAGAAGAGACTTTAATTGGCTAGAAAACGTCGTAATTGGACATCGGAAGTGTGGACAAAGGTGTTATTCACCGACGAGTCGAAGCTCGAGATTTTTGGAACCAAAAGGAGAACATTTGTCAGCCGATTTGCAGGGGAAAGTGTAGCCCAGCAATGTGTCCTACTTCCAGTTAAACACGGTGGAGGTTCTGTTATGCTTTGGGGATGTTTTGCCGGAGACAGAGTTGGCGACATTGTGAAAATAGAAGGATGTATGGATCAGAAGCAGTACCACCGTATACGTCAAAATCATGCAATACCAAGTGGATTGCGCTTAATAGGGAAAGGATTCACCTTACAACAGGACAATGACCCAAATCATCGTTCGGCATGCTATAGGAACTACATTACATCAAAGCCCCGACTGTTATTCCAAAATGTTCAAATGTTTGTTAAGCTTAAGGGACTTAGCTACGGGGTTATCAGTCCCTAAACTTACAAACTACTTATGAACTAGCTACAACTAAGGACGGCACAAATATCCATGCCCGAGGAGGGATTCGAACCTCCGACCGTAGTAGCCGTGCAGACCGTGACTGAAGCGCCTCAGTCCCCTCGGCCACCGCGGCCGGCACTGTAATTCCATTGAAATGCTGTGGAATGAAGTGGACAGACGTATCAGGGAAGTAAAAAAAAAAAACTGATTGACCGCATGCCTCGAGTTTGTGAGGCAGTCATTAAATCCAAAGGGGGATACTTTGATGAAAGTAAAATATAATGATTGTGATTGTATTAAGTCAATATAATTATATTTTGTCAGAAATAACGTTTGATTTGTATAGTAAATCTGAAATACCAGGGTGTATTGAAATTAATGAGCGGTAGTGTATATCCAAATAAACTGTTGAAATAGCCGTATTATACCGGTTTATTTAACCTTTTCGGTCCCACTTTATGAAATCTGCTTCGGAAAAATTGAAATTCAGTGTTTTCTGTATTAATACAGTGCAGTAAACATAAAAAAAATGTGTTTTAAATTTTTTGGTCGAACTATTGATTTTTATGTCATGTATTTCATGCACAACACAGACGTTTGTATCGAGGTATGTTATTACTTGGACGTTATTTTGTTGTTAGTTAACACTGCCAGATCAATCACGCTAGCATAATCTTCGCCACAGCACCAAAGACAAGAGAATTCACTGCTGGAATAAAAAAAGGACCCACACTCACGGTCACACTCTCAGCCACGTACAGACAGCAACGCAACACAGCCTCCAAATGGACAGATTAATGCCTCAGAAGTGCCTACACGCCGTACCAAGCGGCAAAATTTCGTACTAGAACCATGTTGTTCATCAACAAAACTGCAACTCTAAGGCTTGATGCACATAATACGATATCAATCGAGTTTTAATACCTTGTTGTCCAGGATTAACACTGGGAACTAAAGCGTTAAAATTCCCAGCTCTTGAATAAACATGTGTTAATTCACACATGTGGCAGCAACTGTCAAAATAAGTAATAGTGGTCGTTCAATAAAATAAAACATAAACTTTACGGCTGGTGGTGAATTAGAGTTATAGAAAGAGACTCCACAGTCAAGGTTAAGGCCAACTCTCACGGGCTGTTACGTCACGGAACCGTCAATTCACCACTCTACCACACTACATTCACCAAAAACATACAATAAAACGTTTTCCTTGGCCATCAATACATTTTAGTGGGTTAGTTCCTCAATTACGATACTATAATGCCACTTTTTACATCACTGATGGCCACTCATAACCTCACTTTCGTATTTTCCTCCTTATCCCACCCACCCGCACCTTGAGCCTTTCGTCACAGACAAATATATACAGACGGGAAACCTCCATAAGGGCCTGGACACACACTCAGGGTTGCGGGCGGGGGATGCTGAAGCAGTTCCGTAAGATGTCCCATGATGGCGCTGAGGTCATAAGCAGCCCTTTAAAACTGGCCAGAGCAGGCGGCAGGTAGCGACTGACCCCACCACCACCTCCCCTCAGATGCCGGCACGCCGGACACAGCCGTGGCCTCGTGGCAGGCGGCACGAGCTCTCGCCTCAGCCTCCCCTCCACGCTACCCTCTACGTGCGAGAGGCACAGACAAATATATACGAGAGGCGCCCTCAGAAGTGCCTCAAGTGTGGTCTACTGGTACTAAGCCGGGGAACCGCCCGACACCTGCTAGCATCTTACGGAACTACGAGGGGGTGCGTAGGACAGTGGTTTAGGGGGGGGGGCTTCTTCTCTGTATATGTTACTCTGTGCTTTCATCCACTACTAACAAATACAGCATGGGGGGGAGACAGTTCTTTCGCCATTGGCAGGGAAAGCCACAAAATCAGTGGCAGCAGCGTAACCGCCAAAACCATACAGGGTGCGCCCCTGCCTCTTCAGGGCGTACACCACCTAAATGGCGGTCACAATTTTGCGCTTGGAGTGCTCCGTGTACGTCAGCACATCGCGGATCACGTTCTTGAGGAACACCTTCAGCACTCCGTGCCTCTCCTCTTAGATCACACCAGAGATGAGCTTCATGCTGCCTTTGCTGGCCAGGTGGCGAACGACAGGCTTCGTGATACCCTGGATATTTTCACACAACACCTTGCGGTGCCGCTTGGTGCCACCCTAGCCCAGCCCCTTTCCTCCCTCGGTGTGGCTAGTCATCATCTTCCAATTGAGGTGTGCCGTCGGTACACGGAGCGTGTACCTGAACGAGAGTGGTCAACATGCTGACGTCACAACGTGCAAGGCCAACGAGAAAGAAAGGCCGCGCCGCGGACATCATGTCACGTGATCAAGTGAGGCCTGAGCCGGCGCGATCGCTAGCTGAACTTTTTTTTTTTTTTTTTTTCTTTTTTTAAGTATATGATGCAAATGATGGAATACAGTAAAACAAAAGAAATTTAAGGCAATATCTAACAAATATAATAACTTACATTCACAAGGACTTTACAAAAAATTGTTAAGAATAGACCTTGGTTGTAGGCAGACAGCGGCAGAGGGCGCGCGGCCGCGTCATATGAGTGTCACTGTTGTGTTCGTTATTTGTCAATCGCGCTTCAACTGATTTAAAACTACACTGTACAAAATGCACTCCCGTAGTTTTGATAACGACTGTTTTTAGTATGAAACGCATCTGCATACTGCATTAATGAAACTCAAAGGATTTTTAAACAGAGTGTAGGTGGCACAATAAAAGATTGGGCCGATACACAGCATAGGCCGTGACTGCTACACGCTATGATTTCAGTTGTATCCTCCATTCTGCGAGCACGGAATAATGTCAGGGGGTGGCCGAGTTATCCGGACTGCCGGGTTACCGAGTTTTCGGGACTCTACTGTAATTCAGTTCTCTGAGACACTGAGGCAGAATTAAGGTGTGTTGTGGAGGGAGACGTGCCTTAAGACAGTTCGTGTAGCAGCATTAAAGACTGTGGTAGCCCTGTGATTAAAGCGTCTGTCTGGTAAGCAGGAGGTCTCAAGTTAGAACTGGACACCTCGCTCTGCCTGAGGTGAAACGTAGACGATACCGTCGAACACCGTCTGCTCTGCGGCGAGGCGGTGGCCGTATGGCACCTAGTCCAACGGATATTACCCCTTTATCTCCTGGTAGCAATAAACATGATTACCACGAAGATGATACTCCATCCGGATGCGACGTATTTCCCACCATCGAAGATGCATGCAGTCACTTGGATAAAGGGCATGGCCACCAATTACCTATTGTGAGATGGACCCGAGGACGTGATAGATTTCTGGACTTTCTTACTAACATGACACGACATTATGAGACGGCACGCAAAGTACCGGTCTGTTTTTACTAACTACTTAGAAAGCATTTTACCAATCCACCCCGCAGTTGGAACCTCCACGGAAATAGGAGCTGAAAGGTGCGGAGCCGCGGTGGAGTAGCCGAGCGGTCTAAAGCGTCTCGCTGCGGAGCACGCGGTTGCTCGCCGTGGAGGTTCGAGTCCTCCCTGGGCCATGGGTGTGTGTGTTTGTCCGTAGGTTAGTTTATGTAGGTTTAAGTAGTTTGTAAGCTACGGACTGATGACCACGAAGTTTGGTCCGATAGATTTACAGACATTTTGAAAATATTCCTATTGCTAACCAAGTAGTTATTCTATCACTCTCGACACGACGTATAAAGCAACACGATCAAATCACTGAAACGAGCGGAGAACAGGACCAATCAGCAGATCTTGTCAAATGCCAAATGCTTATGCAACTCATCAAGGTGCCCCCGTAGCTGGGTCGACACTGGTAAGAGATGACAATTAAAGCGAACACTAATTCGGGCCAAAATAGAACATGGAGGAAGAATTATTTACGCAAAGACATACCCGGGTCCCCGTTGCGGAGAGTCGGACCCGAAGAATGTTTGATACCTGAAGAGGACGTCACTCTTCTTTTATCCTTCCAGAAGCATATATATTAAGTTCGGTTTATTATTTTTCGTATTATTTTTTTATTTATATGCTCCAAAGACAATGCATTGTGTTGGCCATGTGGTGTTGGCCATGTGAATCCAATGACCCGAAGGAAATAGAAATAAATAAATGAAATTAATTCCTCGCTTAAAATCAATTAAAAAAACAAAGAAGGAAAAGAAAAATCTCAATGGAGTAAATTTATATTTAAAAAAAAAAAAAAAAAAAAAAAAAAACCTCCATCTACTTCAGAATTTTTTCCTTTCGAAATGTGTGAGCGATTAAAAAAAAAAAAAAAATCCGCCCACCACAAAAAATTTAATTCAACACCTCCCCTTGTCCTTAATCTAATGAGATAATATATGTCTCTGGGAAGTGAACTATTGTTGATATTTACATCCTACAAGACAGTCTGTAGACAGACCGTCAATGCCGTGGCAGTCCCATTATACAGCCTGCCTCATACCACACGACGATTTCAGTGTAACTACTGAATAAAAGAACAATAAAAGTGGGCCAGATCCAACTGGTAAAGGAGGTCGGGAATGGGAGCACATAAAGCTTGCAGGACTAGGTGAGGCGGTACGTACCTATGAGCGAAGACAGCCCGGTACTTTGCGTGCCGCCTCATAATGTCGTGTCGTGTTAGTAAGAATGTCCAGAAATCTATCACGTCCTTGGGTCCATCTCGCAAAAGGTAATGGGTGGCCATGCCCTTTATCCTTTACCATCTTCGATGGTGGGAAATACGTCGCATCCGGATGGAGTATCATCTTGGTGGTAATCATGTTTGTTGGTACCCGGAGATAAAGAGCTAATATATGTTGGCTTATGTGCCATACGGCCGTCGCCTCGCCGCAGAGCAGACGCTGATCCAGATCTCAGGAGGTCGGGAATGGGAGCACATAGAGGTTGCAGGACAAGGTGAGGCGGTACGTACCTATGATCTTGTCCATCCGGTGTGAGAGGTGGTTGCTCATCATGCCGCAGATGTGGGCGCCCAGCGAGTGGCCGACGCAGGTGATGTGCGAGGCGGCGGCGCCGTTGTACGTGAGGTGGGCGTACAGCTGGGCAGAGCACTGCGCCACCAGGCGCGTGTTGCTGATGGCCGACAGGTAGCACGGGAAGAACGTCAGCGTCTCCCAGTCCACCGTGAACACGTTGTGGTCGCCGCGGCTCAGGTACGCTGCACACCCAGCAGGAGTCACCGTTACAGAGCACCACATGCATAGTCCACAAGCCAACTTACAGTGCCTTACAGCACACTTCAGAATGAGAGGGTGGTTTGAAAAATTCTCGGATCGGAATAGACAAAAAGCTTTGTTTCCATTATATGGAACGACAGTGGCGTAACTATGGGGGGAGGATGAGGGGGATAGAATCCCCCCAGACACACACACACACCCACACACCCACACCCACACACACACACACACACACACACACAAAGTCGTATAACAGCAATCTGGTAAAGGTAAAGATTGGAAACTTGGGGTGTTTTACCATAAGATTTCATTGGATGGGAGTGAATTAGTTTCTTCAACGGGAGTGGTAGATGGTAGTCTGTCTGGAAACTGACCAAAGGTTTGCTCGTCAAGCAGAGCTATCCCCCCTAAAGATTGGAAACTTGGGGTGTTTTACCATAAGATTTCATTGGATGGGAGTGAATTAGTTTCTTCAACGGGAGTGGTAGATGGTAGTCTGTCTGGAAACTGACCAAAGGTTTGCTCGTCAAGCAGAGCTATCCCCCCTCCCCCCCCCCCCCCCAAAGCCAAGTCCTAGTTACGCCACTGTGGAACGATGTGCTGAACGGCCACATAATAAATATTAGAAACATTAAATGAAGCAGCATTATCCATAAAAATCTTTTTCATTTATTGTCGCAAATCGATCTCAGTTATCTTAGTAGCCATCCTCTCCAACTCAGGTGTTTCGCGAGCACCGGCCGGCACCGGCAAAAGCACGGTTACTGTGCTGCAGCAGTCGATGGTGTGGGGCACGAGAGGCAGGCACAGCGCTGTCATGGCAGTGGTAGCAGGGGGATGTGTTGTCGCAGCGCTTAGCGAACCGAAAGACGTGTGGTTGTTTGTGAATTATGGACACGAATAATAATAATGCCAATTTTTATGTATGGACAAAAATAATAGTTTTACTGCGCTCCTTATTTTGTACGAATACACTGCTGACATTTGGTATCAGTTTGAAGCCATTAATGTGGTGTCGCGCAAGTATGAAGTGCGCGCCACGTACTTTCGCCGCGCGCCGCCATGCACGCACGGCGCGGCGTTCTTACGACGTCAGCCACGAGCGCCCTCTGCTGCAACTCCGCTCGTGGCCACGACTGCTGTTTCGGCCACTTGGGAATCAGATAGGCACCAATTAAGACTTGGCTATCGGATAGGCACTAGGAATCATCAGTAGGTAGGCCTCTATCTAAACTATGTATCAACATTCTGCAGTCTTGAACTTTGTAAAACATAAGTATTATCTTATTTCTACGAAATATACAACTCTTTCTAATTTAGCCTAGTGTTTCTAGTTTCTGCTGTCCCACTGGCTGGTCACCTCCGTACCTGCACACGCGGGCATCCTATTTCCCTGTATCGGTCTGTCTCTACTCGGCCACCGACACCCACGACAACCGGCGGAAACGAGACACAAAAGTGGCGACGAGGCTGGGACACAAAAAAATTAATTTTCTCATATCAGGCACAATCGTTTTGGCAGTTGCAGTTCGAAATATAGCTTGCAATGATGCATGAAACTTGAGCTTGTTTTTTGTTTTGTTAATATTCGTAACTGAAAACATTTGTTGACAAATGAATGTTGTTCAGAACATTGGAACGCATTTTAGGACAAGGGCATGAATCCTTGCAAATTCGTCTTGATCAACGCCTTTATAAAAAGGAATTGACGCCGGCCGCGGTGGCCGCGGGGACTGAGGCGCTCAAGTCACGGTCTGCACGGCCACTACGGTCGGGGGTTCGAATCCCCCCTCGGGCATGGATATTTGTGCCGTCCTTAGTATTAGTTAGTTCATAAGTAGTTTGGAAGTTTAGGCACTGATGACCCCGTAGTTAAGTCTCATAAGTTATTAAAAAAAAAAAGGAACTGACATCACTATTATAATTATGGTAGCGGTCTGTGAAAATTGAAACGTACTGTACTTCGACTCGAGGGACCGCATGATGCGTAATAAGTACAATTTTTAAAGTTATATTTTTGTTTTTAGAGTGAACAAGACTTAACTCTTAATGTAGTAATCAGTTCCCTTCTGTCTGATTCGAAAAACCTCTCGTGTGTAACGGAATGTTTATTTTCGTAGCGACGGCGCTTTGATATTTACTGTAGAGTAGCGTATTAAGCATTGTGCTTTCCCATCAGCATTTAAGGGATTTTCCCATTGAGTAATAAAAATGGCATGTACATATCCGAACCTTTTGTGCTCATGATAAACGTCCGTAAGATAGATCAATAGTGTCGTATTTGATAAGATTCAGAATGGACATTCAGCGCATCCAAGAAAACGCGAGAGCGAGCGCTGTCTGTCACACACGGGCTGCGGCACTGTGAGAGAAGAGTGTTGGAGGAAAGCAGCGGGGCCGCACGGCGCGGCACCGGGGCGCGCAAGCACCGAGTGCTCGAGTTGGAGAGGCCTGGTGTAGATGCAGAAATTCTGAAAAGGTGTTGTTTGTATACCTGACACAGAAAATGACAGCTTGCAATATCTGGAGAGTGTATTATGGAATACGTCAGATGTATGTGTAATGCCAAAATTCATGCAACACCTTTTGTGAATTTCTGCATCTGCACTGAGGTTGGTTACTAAGATAAATTAAATCGATTTGCGACAGTAAATGCAAAAGATTTTTACAGCCAATGCTGGTTCATTTAATGGTCCTAATATTTCTAAGAAAAAAATACTGGCATCACAGATTTTAAAAAAAATGTCAGTGTAGTCTCCTTGTAGATTAATGCACTTAGTCCAACAGTGTTCCAGTACCTTGATCCCAACTCGAAAATTATATTCCTCCAGGCCTGCTAAATTGTGGTCGCCGCGGCTCAGGTAGACTGCACACCCAACAGGCGCCGACTTCAGCCATCAGGAGTCACCATTACAGATTACCACATGCATAGCCCACAAGCCAACTTACAGTGCCCGGTAAAGGGCATTTCAGAATGAGAGGGTGGTTTTAAAAGATCTCGGATCGGAATAGAAAAAAATTTGATTCCATTATATGGAACGATGAGCTGAACGGCCACAAAATAAATATTAGAAACAGTAAATTAAGCTGCATTGGCCATAAAAATCTTTTGCATTTATTGTCGCAAATCGATTTCAGTTATCTTAGTAACCATTCTCAGTGCAGATGAAAAGATTCAGAAAAGGTTTGTATGTATTCCTGACACAGAAAATGATAGCTTGAAATATCTGGAAAGTGTATTATCTAATACGTCAGATATATGTGTAATGCCAAAATTCATGCAACACCTTTTGTTAATTTCTGCATCTGCACTGAAGATGGTTACTAACAAGGAAAGTACTTGGGTTCGAACAAACACATATACACCAAAATCGTATGATAGATAATGTAAAGATCCCTTATTGCACTAGTGACACTCCCGCATCTGCAAAATTCTGTAGTCGTCTGTTAGAGGCCTCTCCGTGTGCCATGCCGCATTGCACTTTGACCTGTCGATTGGCCAGTAGGGACGGTGCACTGTGCCTCCGAAGTTGCGTTTTGTGATGTTATTTGTGGCCGGCCGCGGTGGCCGAGGAGACTGAGGATTGCGGAGCCTTGCGGATTGCTGACGACATAGAATTTTATCAGAGACAGCAAAAGACCTGGAAGAGCATTTAAATGGAATGGACAGTGTCTTGAAAGGTAGGTATAAGATGAACATTAACAAGAGTAAAACAAAGGTAATGAAATGAAGCGTCAAAAAATCAAATGATTCTGGAGGAATTAGTTTAGGTAATGAGACAATAAAAATAGTAGATGAGTTTTGTTATTTAGGTAGCAAGATAATTTCTTATGGCCGAAGAAGAAATAAAATTCAGAATGGTTATGGGAAGAAAACGTTTCTCAAGAAGCGAAATTTGTTGACATCCAATATTAGTTTAAATGTTAGGAAGTCCTTTCTGAAAGCATTTGACTGGAGTGTAGCATTGTATGGGAGTGAAACGTGGACTATATGGAGTTCAGACAAAAAGATGAAAGAAGCTTTCGAAATGTGGTGCTACCAATGATGAAGATGAGGTGGGTAACTAATAAGGAGGTGGTTAACATAATTGGGGATAAAAGGAGTTTCTGGCATATCCTGACTAAGAGAATGGATGAAAAACTTCCTGGCAGATTAAAATTGTGTGCCGGAACCTGGACCTTTGCCTTTCGCGGGCAAGCGCTGTACCACTGAGCTATCCCGACACGACTCACGGTGCCGCCCCACAACTTCAATTCTGCCAGTACCTTGCCTCCTACTTTCCAACTCTCCTGCGAAACTTTAGCACTCCTGGAAGAAAGGATATGGTGGAGACATGGCTTAGCCATAGGCTAAGGGGTGTTTCAATAGAAGAGATATGTTGGTGGGACATTCTGAGACATCAAGGAATAGTCAACTTAACATCAGAAGGAAGTGTGTGGGATACAAATCGTAGAGGGAGACCGAGGGACGAGTAGAGTAAGCAGATTCAAAAAGATGTAGGTTGCCGAACGTTTTCTCAGATGAAAAGACTTGCACAGGACAGGGTAGCGTGGAGAGCTGCATCAAACCAGTCTGCGGACTGAAGACCACAACAACATTTGTGATTGAGGTAATCTGCTCTGACAACCTGTCTCGTAGCTGTTTACCAGCATCAGAGTTACCGTTATGAGTTTTCCGGGCTGAAATCCAATCATCTCCTATTTTTTCTGTCTTTTGCTTGTCGCGGAAGAATGTGATACTGTGCAATAGAATTACTGAGGAATTTAGTAATCATATCAAGTTTTATTAAGTTGTAATCAGAAAAGCGCTCAAAGGCGCTTCTGAAACACAAATTGTTTATTTATAGATTATACTGCATGAATAATGAAATACTACATCACTAAAGTAAATGTTAAATCTAAGAACCAACATGATATTTGTACTTTGACCAGCGTCATTAGAAAACTTCTTTAAATACGAATTGTCACTGCGTCATATCGTGAACAGCTATTTCGCAATGTTAAAAGTCATCTCACTAATCTGTACATCATAATATTTTACACCTTTGCACCTACATAGAATGATAATTAATAGTGAACTAATAGAATAATAATTATCATAAGGAGTGTTTATGTACTTTAAAATGGTTCTCAAAAATATAAACGAAGTGATTGCTATCTAATGTCGATATCTGAAAGTGAGTTTCAACCACATTATACGCATTTCTCATTGCTAGGAACGTGCAAAAACAAATTTTCTGGAGCTTTTGTATATGTATTTGTACAGTGTGGTGCTACGCAATATTTGCAGACTATTTTCAGAAACAATAAATCACTGTTAGTGAATTTTAACGGCAGCAGTTGTAGCATCACGTTAGTTGACGTCAAAGGCATCACACGACTCAAAAGGTGCTTTTTGGCCGACTTTCAAATTATTTGAATTGAATTTCTCAACTTTTTACAAAATAATGCAATTCAGGAGGAAAAAGCATGTTATGAACATAAAATGACGCAATTATCTATTTAAGATGATTTCCAGACATTAGTCATATATCCTATTGTGCATCTGTCGGGAGAGATAGCATTCTTCTGTTATAACGCATTATGGGACACGACAGTGTTTCCTTCCACAAGATATGTTGTTGTTGATGATTAAGAATCTGCGTGACATTTCTCTGATCTTAATATCGTATTGTTTAAAAAATGTGATTTTTGATATTTATGCAGATGTTACTGCTTCCCAGTTGGTTGAAACTCTAATTGTGAATTATCATTCATTTTTTATCTGACGTGTAAAATCAAAAGGAGTCCGGCTAAAAATCGCAATATTATTTTCGCAGCGTTTTCCTGAAGCAAGCCAAGTACTCAGATGTGCAAAAGCAGGAGCCAACCCCAAAACTAGCCTAACTAAAAATAAGAGCTGTTTTCTACTTTAAATATCAGTTGGCTATGTGGTTTTGTATAGCGTAACATTGAAAATTAGAAGAAAGCAGACATAAAAAAGTGTTGCTTTACCTTGTTCCCAAGGTCTCCTCAACAATAAAATTGTTGTATGTATCGCATAAAGAACACAGTTTCTCAGATTGCCCACAGGACTCATCCCGCACAACAATGCATATAACAACAACGCATTAGCAGCTCCAATGCGACGGAGTGGGTAAGTCGGCCGATAAGTTCCAGTCAATAACGCCTGCTAGTGTCAACAATAGTTCTGCCATGCCTAGAAAGTCAGTTGTGAAGTTTGATCGAGTCCGCACTGTTACTTTTGTCTCAGGAGGCAGTCTTATCAAGTAAAGTTTGCAGATGTCTCGGAGCAGGGCCGGCGCAAGGCAGGTGCGAAAAAAACGTGCGGCCGCATGGGGCAGCACATCGGCCAGGCACCAGACAGAGCAGCGGCGGGCCTGGACAAGGCGAAGGACGGAATGGGAAGGTAATTTTGTGACAATTATTTCTCTTTTTTAATAGTAGTCATTGTGGTGTTTATGTGGTCGCTGCCAATGGCAAGTACTTTTCCAAATGTTGCCTTTATTTTGAGAGGATCCATTCTAGCCATGCCGCGTGCTTTACGACTGATAAATACATGGACAATCGATAGGCAATACAGCTAGTTAAAGTGACTAGTTCAAGTGACACCAGTGTTTCCACCCATCTTCTCATCCGTCCCCGTCCCTCTTTCAACATTCATATCCTCCTTCCCTCATCTCACTAACCACCTCCCTATGTTTATTTCTGACTGAATGTTCAGTAAAGTATCATGTAAAAATTCTAACTAGATCGATCAAGAACTTTTCCAGATTTGCGGCGAGTTCTCTTAGATACGGGGTGTACGAAAATTCCTGTAACAATCTTTGAGCACTTTGAGCACATAATAATTTGCTGAGGATCCCATGTCCGGGAATGTCATCCATTGACGCTATGAGAATTTCTTCAATTTTTGACACTGTGAAACAAATGTGTACTACTGTAAGCTCTTTGCTTTACATATTGTAGAAGGACGTAATATGCACAAAAACAAGAACAAACTGTCTAGTAACAATGGGCTCTAAAATGCATGCCAAAGAGCAGGGCTTCCCAACGTGTGGTCCGCGGACCCCTTAGGGGTTCGCCGGCTCTTTCTAGGAGTTCCACGGCCACCGTTCCCCAAATTAATGAATGAAATTGTGAAAATAAAATTCATCACTTTTTTCGTGTGAAAAAATGTGTATTTTTACTTCAGGTCGTATTCCCAAGCAGCCTTTGCGGTTCCTAAGTGAGAACACGTACACAGTTTAGTGCCGGAGAATGCGGCTTCCCAGATGTTTTGCAACAATACGGGGGTCGTTTGTGCGCCGGCCCACGGTGCTAGATGCGCTGAAGCCTTTTACGCATGCGCGGAGCGAGCTTTGTTGACCAATCACAGCGATCGCTAGCACGTATGCTGCCCCCAGGCATAATTAAATATTAAACTTGCTTTGTCAGTGAACTATCAATTTCATAAGTCGATTTTGACCAGTTTATTACTTCTAACATGGATCGGTGGCTGAAGTCAGGATCATTGAAGAAGCGTGCAATATCTCCATCGCCTTCACAACAAGGGAAGCTTCCAGTTGAAATGAATGAGGAGGGAGGACGACCAAAGGAAGAACAATGACAAGAAGGTCTACAGCCGGATTTATTCGAAAACGTAAGTACTCCATTGGCTGCAATATCCTGTGGAAGTGGAATAACCGAGAGCGTAAGTACAACGAAAGCTATTTAGAAATGGGTTTTATGGAGACAAAGGAGCGTAAAGGTCAGTGTTTAATTTGTGTGCGAGTCCTTCCGAACAGTTAAATGGTTCCAGTTAAATTGCGCCGTCATTTTGAAGGTACACACCCGGATTTCCAAGCTAAAGACATCGATTTTTTCAAAAGGAAACGTGCTGAACTAGCTGCTTCTCAGCATTGCATGAAAACTCATGCAAAAACAATGAATGAAAATTCATTAAAAGCTTCTTTCTTGGTTAGTTATCGAGAGGCAAAAACAGACAAAGCTCATACCATTGCAGAAAATCTCATAAAGCCATGTGTTAATGATATTGTTTCTTGCATGCTAGACGAAAACGCAGTAAAGCTTGTATCTTCGATGCCATTATTAAACAACACTGTCAAGAGACGCATTGTTGACATGTCAAATGATGCGAAAGACATCTTGTTTCTCGCATCCATCACAATTCATTTTCTCTGCAGACAAATGAATCCACTGATGTAGCATGATTAGCGATTCTATGGGATTTTGTCCGTTAAGAATATTCTGGATGTTTTGATGAGGACCTCTTATTGTGCATACCACTACCTGCCAACAAAACAGGTGCTGAAATCTTCCGTCATTGGGAACATGGCACTTGCATTAAGAAGCTTTCAGTTCCCATGGGTTTCGCTCTGAAATTTAAAGTTACTGTGCTCCTTACGAGTGGCGTATATAAGCGGGGGAGGGGGGGGGGCGAGCCCCCCTCCCCTCAGAAATGACTAAATGATGAATGTCTTGAAATTTATTTATTTTTGAGGTACAAAGCCACAATATTTTTAGTCCTCCCCCCCCAATATATATATATATCCTATCTTGACTGACTAGGGGTCCGCCATGGATTTTCGACTGAAGAAGGGATCCGCCAGCTGAAAAGGTTGGAAAGCCCTGCCTTAGAGCTTTGAGCACGTCTTCTTATTCGATTGTCTTATGTTTACACGTCCCTTCTATTGGTTAAGTGTTCATAGCTCTTACGGTAGTCATTATAGGGTCCATGTTTAGTAGATTCATTTTTCTTTTGTTGGTTCGCGCTACCACTTCCAAAACTATGGAAAGCAAAGAGTATAAGGGTTCAGTTTCACAGAAAAAAAATAATGAAAAACCCATTTCTAGATGTGAGGTTCTTATCGAAATATGTACTCACTCTCCTGTACGATTCATAGAAATTTGTAATAAGAATTTCCGAACACTCCTTGTATTTAAAAATATACAGACCACCTCCTTCCGAATGCTCATCAGAATGTGGTGTAAAAATTCGTAATAAGTAGGTCTAGAGCTTTTGGAGATTTTTAGTAAAAACTTTTACCCTTTATAAATTAGCCCTATATATGTTTATAAGTCTTCTATATAACCGTCAAATGAACTTTTTTGTGGAAACATGTGACAGCAGATACGTCAAACAAAAAACGGACAGATTTTAACGTCATACAAGAACTTTGTCTCTTATTTTCTTTTTAATGAAAAGGCAGCAATTTTGCAACTCGCACAGGGCGGCAGTTACGCTTGCGCCGGCCGTATCTCGGAGTGAACCAAAGCGATGTTGTTCGGTCGTGGAAAAGGTACAGAGACATAGGAACCACCGATGTATTACCTCGCTTGCCTACTCAAAGGCTACTGCATCAGCTGATGACTTCTACTAACGGATTTCAGCTCGCATGAGTCCTGCCAGGAACACCACCCTGCTGAATAATGATATTCGTGCAGCCGAAGGACGTCGTGTTTTGACTCAAACTGTACGTAACAGGCTTCATGATATCCAACGTTCATGACGTGATCCAGCTTTGACACCTAGAGACTGTGCGTTGTGGTACGTATGGCCTCAACAGCATGTTCTGTGGAATTGACTCGTCAGAATTGCCATCAGTGCTATTCACAGCGGAGACTTATATCTGCCTCCAGCCAGATATGGTAGCGCCATGATACCTCCCTCTAGCAAGGAGTCCACATGTGTATTGGATTTTAGAATTTTTTGATCTTTTTGGTACGTAAAATTCAGAATTTAAATAACAATTACCCAAAGCCATTCGACGCAACTCAAAAAATTCTCGAGAAAATCGACTTTGAAGTTTTCTAAGTACACTTAAGCACCAATAATAAAATAAAAATTAAATTAAAAAAATCATTTCCGTCATGTGTCTGTATAGATCAAGTGGTAGCGTTCTGGCCTTGTAACCATAATGTCGGTGGTTCGAATCCCGCCGTATTTCGTTGTGTTCGAATACTTACACAATTTTAATATCTAATTTTATTTCTTACAAAAAATTCCTGTATTTTTGTTTATTCGTAATTTTCTATAAGATTTTTAATAATGGTACATAAGTTACAACTTTACAGTTTTAGCTTCACTATTAGTTGATTACGGTAGTCTTTGATTGTTTACTTTGTGAAGATCTACGATGCTGTTTTTGGAAAGTCATCTTCGTAGCCGGCCGCGGTGGCCGAGGAGATTGAGGCGCTCCAGTCACGTTCTGCACGGCCACTACGGTCGGGGGTTCGAATCCCCCCTCGGGCATGGATATTTCTGCCGTCTTTAGCATAAGGTAGTTCATAAGTAGTTTGTAAGTTTCGGGACTGATGACCCCGTAGTTAAGTCCCATAAGCTTAACAAACATTTGAACATTTGAACATTCATCTTCGTAGCTTTCCAAGCTGATGGCTTTCCAAGCAGCTAACGCACTCAACATTGTTTTAGGTGACGAGAAGGTGTTCCGCTCGTCTATATACACATAAACAAAAACTGACAACACGTGAAATTAGAGATCTCAGAATGATTTATGTATCTGAATTCGAAAAGAATGATATCTCACCTGATCCCCTAAATGTTTTGATCAGCGTAGATTGTTGGTTGCTCTCCACGTCGGAGGTTCGAGTCCTGTCTCTAGCATGGGTATGTTTGTTGTCACATTTGTGCGTCGCCTGGTCCTGGCACGTAAGAATCAGACCGTTTACATGGGCTCTGAAAACCGGATTTCGTAAACCGATTTCCCAATTTCACTTTTGGTTGGTGATGTAAACACGCCAAAATCAATTCTGCAAATTCACTTCTGTAAAGCAGTTTTCCAGTCCCACAATTTTAGTGCCCAGGTAAACGCAACCGTGTTTGAAGCGTTCTTGTCTTGTCAGATTGTTTTCTTGTTAAGAACTTTCGGCACACGTGGACAGAGTGACATTTCTACCGTTGAATAAAGGAATGACTATTAGAGTGAGCATGAATCTGTGTATTTGAGTAAAGAAAATCAGCGATTGTGCTGACTAAATCAGGAACTGAATCTGTTGTTTTCCAGCAGCCATGTTGAGTGGGCTAGGAAATCCGGTTCAGGCTGTAAGATGTAAACACCACAGCGAAAAAATATTTATGACATTGGGTTTTCGTCTTCCGTATTATGTGTTGCATGTAAACGTAGTGAGTGTTGTGATGATACCGCTGGCCCTCTCATCCCATTGTTATCTTACGATAACGTAGGTGTCGCACCCGGAATCGTGTAGTTTAATAGTGATATATGTTGCGTGTGAAGTTATAAACGAAATAGCCAGCCTAGGATCAGTGTAGGACAGTGTCTCGGTGATATTGTGATTAGCCGGCCGCGGTGGCCGAGGGGGACTGAGGCGCTACAGTCACGGTCTGCACGGCCACTACGGTCGGGGGTTCGAATCCCCCCTCGAGCATGGATATTTGTGTCGTCCTAGTTCGTAAGTAGTTCATAAGTAGTTTGTAAGTTTGGGGACTGATGACCCCGCAGTTAAGTCCCATAAACTATACAAACATTGTATATATGTTAGGCTCATAAACAAGTTGTGTTGACCAATTAATTGTGTTAATTAATGTAATAGTCGAGATTTAAATATTATAATTCGTTGTATATATGGACTGACGTGAGATTTTAAACCTAGTTTCAGAATTACCAATATATTTCATAGTTCAATATATGTTGGGGCCGGCCGCGGTGGCCGAGGGGACTGAGGCGCTTCAGTCACGGTCTGCACGGCCACTACGGTCGGGGGTTCGAATCCTCCCTCGGGCATGGATATTTGTGCCGTCCTTAGTCTTACTTAGTTCATAGGTAGTTTGTAAGTTTAGGGACTGATGACCCCGTAGTTAAATCCTATAAGCTGTACAAGCATTTGAACATTTGAATATATGTTGGGAACATGTATGATGTACTCATTAACTAATTAATTGACATTTAACATCGCACTTAGTTGTCATATGCAAAGAACCGAAATTACGACTTAAAAAGATATGTGCCATCTAAAATTATTGTATGTATAGTTTTCATTTTATACTGTGATTATTTTCGTGTACATGAAATGTTTTACTGTTGTGTTCGGTAATTGTAAATTGGTATATTCAATTGTTATGAACAATGCATTATGTAATGTCATTTTTATCGATGTGCCGGCCGCGGTGGCCGAGGGGACTAAGGCGCTCCAGTCACGGTCTGCACAGCCACTACGGTCGGGGGTTCGAATCCCCCCTCGGGCATGGATATTTGTGCCGTCCTAGTTGGTAAGTAGTTCATAAGTAGTTTGTAAGTTTAGGGACTGATGACCCTGTAGTTAAGTCCCATAGACTGTACAAGCGTTTAAACATTTTATTGCCGATGTTATATATTTGCCTCACCGTCTTGAGTGGGGAGTTCGAGTTTTGCCGTTTCTGAAGTGCCCTGGAAGCTCAGTCTGTGTTGTTGTGGTGTATTGAGTACGTTTTGAAGTCGTAATGTTTTGTTGTAAATAAGAAGTTTGATTGGAAATTAAATAGAAAGTGAAAAATTGTACCTACGAGTATTTATTTCTACCATGACGCCCCAGGAGAATAATGTTGCAGCGAGCAGAACCCGAATACATCGTAATGTTGAAAAGATGAGGACGTTTGAAAGTGGTAGAATGTAATTACTTATAAGTCATGTAAACATTACAGTGTTGCGCTGTAGCTGACCTTGTCGCAGCAGCGTCATGGGCGTCTTGCTCTCGGTGCCGTTGAAGCCGTGCACGATGATGACGTTCCTGCGGCGCGGGTCCCAGCCGGCGCGCGCCAGCGACCCCTTGGAGCCGATGTGCACCTGCCGGCGCGTCGTCCAGCCGCCCTCCGGCGTGTACAGGAAGAAGCGGATCTCGGGGTCCGGGCACGTGCTCGAGCGCTTCAGCACGCAGCGCCAGAAGCGCGCGTCCACCATGTTCCACATCAGCGCCTCCGCCGCGATCGGACCTGCAACCAAGGACGCGAGCACTCAGTACACAGTACGTATACACTATATGGTGGCCTCTTACAATAAAATCATAAGGACACGAAACAACAAACGTGTATATATTCCAGGCCCCTGAAGATGCGTTGCAAATAACTGTAAAACGCATATAGCAAAATAACTTCTCTTATTCAGTTGCATAGACTAGCATCCTAGGCAGCTTCCATCCCGCCTGGATATCCGCCTCACCCCTACCTACTATCGCGCCCTTCAAATCCTCAAACGCCTCGCCTCGCCTACCACATCTGCTTTCCCTCCCCCACGCAGATCCCCTACGACCTCATCCCTTTCCACCACCTCCTCCTGTTTCTTGAATGTCTGGAACTTCTACATTACCCGCAAAAAAGAATCCCGCAATCCTCTGGTCTACCCCATCCTCACATGTCCCGAGCCTCTGTCACGCCTTCAGCATTGTATCCCTCCCTTCATCTCCACACTCTCTACATCCTCTTCCAGGGTAACTTCCGACACTTTCCCCTCCCAGATGACGCCCTCTCCTGGTTCCTCCCACCGCTTGGCTATCCCCTCCCTCTTCCTTGGAGTCCCTACACTCCGTCCCTGTACTCCCTTAACCCCACCCGCACTTTCAACAAAAATGTTTGTAGAATTTATGAGACTTAACTACGGGGTCACCAGTCCCTAAGCTTACAAACTACTTATGACATAGCTAATACTAAGGACGGCACAAATATCCATGCCTTAGAGGGAATTCGAACCTCCGACCGTAGTGGCCGTGTAGGCCGTGACTGGAGCGCCTCAGTCCCCTCGGCCACCGCGGCTGGCCGCGCTTTCGAGCCCCTCCTTTCGCTGTGGGGCCCTACTATCAGCAAGTGATTAGCCGGCCGCAGTGGCCGAGCGGTCTGCGGCGCGCCAGTCACAGTCTGCACGGCCGCACGGCCGCTACGGTCGGGGGGTTGAATCCCCCCTCGGGCATGGATGTTTGTGTCGTCTTTAGTATAAACTAGTTCATATGTAGTTTGTAAGTTTAGGGACTGATGAACCCGCAGTTAAGTCCCTTAAGCTTAATAAACATTTGGACATTTTTTATTTTAAACTTTAGTGCTCCATTCAGTGTTGTGTCTCTTTGCCATCAGTGTGTTTTTAATAGTGCAACCACTGCCACACCAGACAAGTGTTGCAATCGCCAGTTTTAAATGTTTCTTTGTGTGCAGCACTTCGTCGTAATGTTTGTTTTTAACGTCGCCGTGGCTCAGGCTTTTATTTTCCAACTATATGTGTTTTTAACTTATCTGTAATGTACGTTTTGCCTCCATCATTGCTCCGTGTAAAGTTTCATTGTCACCATTTTTAACTTCTCATTTATATTGTTTTTACTCCTTGCTGATTTCTTTAAAATCATATGGCTGAATCATGTATATGTATACCGGTGTGAAATGACAAAGGAAAAAAATCCCACTGCTACATTGTTTATTTCTACCTCTAAATATAAATTTTCGTAGATTTAGGTTTAAATATGCTTTACTAATCAAGTATTTTTATACAGTTTACCACTTCCTATTGAACCATTGATGGCAGAATTCAAAACAACTCGAAACACTTTTTTTTTCAAACTGTAACCATGTTTCCAAATCCAAATTTTCCAATTTCTAGCATCAAAATAGTCTTAGTAGCACCATTAAATATTTTCCCTTATTTCACCAGCTTAGTGGTTGAATTTCCAAAAATATCGAAAGAAGTGTTTTTAAAATTCCAATCAAAAATTTAATAGGATGTTTTGTATTTATTGCTTCAAAACTGCCTGAATACCAACGTATTTTTTTTTTAAACTGTTCATCCTCTATTTCACCCCCTTAGATATGGGAATATCGAAAAATCGCTGATGCCTACGGTGTAAGATAAACAACGTCTACAAATTTGAAGTTTCTATCGTCTAGATTCACTTTTCAACGCCGTATTCTGTCTTTTAGAAACGGATAGAGATCGCGAAATTTCGTTCTTACGCTTTGGCATCTTTCTTGGTAGTTTTACTTTCCAAACTGCAATATGCTCTTATGAAAAAGAACTGAAGAATCTGTATCATGTTTCGCTGTAGCCTATATAACCTCTTTGCTATTATAATGTCAAAAGTCATCGCTGGTCTTCAGTCCAAATTTTCTATAAGCTGACGACTTTCAGCCACTATATCTTCCACACTGTTATAGTTATCGATACGGAACTGCTAAGGTGTATAACGCGAAACTATGTACAACAACAACACAGAGAGGTCGTTCGTCTCCAGTGTTTAGCTTTTGCTGAAAAGCATATTACTGACACCCAAACGTACAATTTTATAGAAGCTGGTAACTTTCAACTCCCATATCTTTCACCCCCTTATCGTTATCAACCATCTACCACCACAGTGCACAATGGGAGACTGATACCTACAACCAAATACAAACACTATTCGTTTGCGATGTGTAGTTTTGGCTGCAGAGTCAATTACAGGCACAAACACCTCAATTTTTATATATATTAACTTATCTATATTGTAATATCAAGTGTACAAATTTTCAAGATCGGAATAAAACTGTGGATTTCGTTATAGTCTATATGCGGCAGTTTTTCATGCATTTTAGAGTTAATGACGCCATATCACCTGAAGTATGTGTCGTACAGTTATATAATTGTACCTGTAACTTTCGCGAGAGTGCAAGAAATATGTTGACAAACTTTCATCGCAATCGGATGAACGGTACGACAACGCATTAAATACGAGCAAACAAACATTCATTTTTATTTATTAAATTATGTGCTGCTTTACTTTGTTCCTTGTAGTCAGGTTTATCAGAAAATCTGTATTGGTTTCGCATGAACTGGCGGAAATGCAGAAATGGATACGTTACGAAGTTGCTCAGACGCATTTGGAGCGCTATGAGCGCGAAGAAGAGGCTTTCTTACGCCGTATCGTAACATTGCATGAGACATGGGCCACATGGTACGAGCCAATCCAAAGAATGGCGACATTATGGGTCGCCGCAAAAGTCGAAAGTGCGTCAGAGCCCCAGTATAGTGAAAGTTTTGGTGATTCTCCTGTACGACTGTGATGGTGTTCACCTAACGCATTACGTTCCTCCACGGCCGACCGTTAATTCAAAGTATTACTGTTCGTTTTTGGAGCATCACCCGTGACCAGCTTTGCGAAAGAAGAGGCAACACTTTCTGCGCAACCCACCCATCATTTTGCACGACAATGCACGGTCGCATACGGCGCAAGCTGTGGCTGTTCTGTTCGGTGGATGGGACTGGGATGTACTGTACCATCCACCGTACTCACCGATGTAAGTCCTAACGATTCCTTTGATTCCGAAGATCAAGGAGCCACTTCGTGTCATTCGCTTCAGAACTATTCCAGAGATTCGACATGCAGTAGATCGCTACATTTGCACCACCAACAGAACAGGCTATGCTAACGATATACTACGCCTTACACATAGCTGGCAACGAGTTCTAAACATGTAATGCTTTTGTGCTTTTGTATCGGTTGTGAATAAATAGTTGCCACTATTTAGGTTCCAACCTTCGTATTTAGCGATTGCAAAACATTGCCATTTCCCCCATTCAGATATAAAAACAACGCAGATGTTGTCTGTATATCATACTAAATGTTTTCAATAATGGAGTCACAAAATTCATCGTCAGGTCACATTTTAGTATTCCAGATAAATTTTACTAAAAGTCATTACTATTAAAATCGATTTTCTGTGTTTTACTTGCATTTAAGTGGAGTTAATATCCAACGTGCCATAACTTTGCAGTCACGGAACGGCTACATCTTACTTCCGCTACGTAAAACTGCTAAAAGGAGGGCTCATGACCTAGGATGACCACATTTCCAAAATCAAAATACGGGACACACATGCGTACCAGAGATTGAGAAAACAAATCTTGCCTTTACCTGCGGCGTAACCAACATGACTTATATCCCTTAAGGCTTGGTGTCCTTCATTAACACAGACATAAATGCACGAATTAATGCACACACACTGTAGTAAGAAACAAAGCCACTGTTTCTCTCTCCCCTCCTCCTCTCACTAAAAAGCTAAAGTGTTATATTTGGTGGTGCTCGTATTTACATTTGCGTCTCTGGGAATAGCTTCTTTTCTACTACTGTATGTTGTGTGCAGAGAGTGCGATTTCTGAGTATAAAAGAATGGCCACAACACGAAAAGTATTTAATTGCTGAAAGAATATGAAACCAACGGAACAAAAATATGAATTTGTGTTTTTTGAGGTGGAAAAACTACATAAATGTCAATATCAATAATTAACCCTGTATAGGGTACTGGTAAGTATACTTACCATCCGGTTCTTTATACAGAAAAATCTGTTTACGCAGACTTTCACTATAAGAAATAACTTCCTTTAACGCTCTGACACAAATAATTACCACTTTTTAAATTTCCGCCTCACCGCCTTCTATAATTGTGGCAAGTGGGGAAAGTGGTAAGCATTCTTACCGCTAAGCGTCTCTGGATGTCGTATTGTTTAGAACAGTACACGGTCAACAATAACTTGTTGTGCGAGTCAAAAACGCTTGAGATTAGATCATTTCTGCGTAATATCATATCTGGTATATATCATTTACTTGTGTTGTGTGCCGAAGTATTTCTTACGAAAATTTGCTGATGCTTTGAGCAAGGCGGAAAGAATACCCGAAAGTTGTTCATTTCTGAACTAATATTTCTGTGGCTTTCTAATGAATATCGGCTAAGATGTTACAGTGTTATTATCATACACAGGGCCACCCCAAGTAAGGTTACAAACGACTTAATACCGAAAATGAAAGTTTTTCGTAAGTTCGCTAGTTGAAACACCTTCTAAAATTCCTTGTATTCCCATTGTTTATTGGTGGTGTTATTCCTTAGCTAACAGGTCTGTTTTGTTATCATGTCTGACCATAGAACATTATATAAAATCCAGTATCACAAATGTTCTCTGGTAAGTATGGTTACCACCCCATAAGAGGCCATGCGTTCAGAAAATCAAGAAATAAACATCTTATACTACTAACCTATTGTGATTGATATGAAATAAAGGTATTTCAAGTTTAATTTTGGACTTTCATAGTACTGTCCTACAAAGGATTAAGACATACCAAGTCAAATGCAAATACAAAAATTTACCACGCATACTAGTAAAACAAAAAACAAAATAAATTGTATTACTAATTAAAGAAAGATTTTATTGTTTTATAGTTGTCACATGCAAGCAAACAGAAAAGACAGTTCTTGTTAATTATGAAATTTAGTTATTTCACAGATGCAAATATGTTGGAAATGAGACCATCTTTTACCAACTCGCTTCACAGTAACCAATTAATCAAGTTTCCCTTTACATATATTTTACCATGGTTCACTTCGTCAAAATATATATATATATATATATTCTTCACATCTTTCTTTCAAATGTTTCCATCATACTCCGGTAAGTTTTTTAAGACTTTACTGAACAGACTTCCAAAGAAGACGATATTTGAGATGAACCCAGCACATGAAATAAACAAGCCAATTTCACGATATAATCAATTATCGTCTCGTGAAATGAACTTCAAATCTCAAAGAAATCAGACTGTTTCATCCTTCTTATCTTTTAGTAAATGATTAATGACTGAAGTCTTTATGTAGTAACAAGAAAAAAATTCGAAAAACGTGCCTTGTTCACTTTGAGTTAAAGCCGATTTTCTTTAATGTATGATTATGAAGACATTTGTTTCCATTTAGTTATGCTGTGCAGTACTTCAAAATCTATGGAGCGCCTAGTAAATAACGGGACAATGTACGTGTCGTATTTACTTGGTGGGAACAACGGGACGATCTCGTAAAATACGGGAGGTCTGGTTACTCTGCCCTAGCCACCTTTGCTACGCTGGCGGTATACGAATGCGAAACAAAAGAGCCGATTACCTCGTTGCCTGCGTAGGCCACTGCTGTGATGCTGTAGCTCTAGATCATAGACACTCGGTTGTGCTGCAAGACCTACCGGACACTGAGCAGTGATTTTTAAAGACACCGCCTATAAGCGGGTTAGTACGCGGCGCTAGCAGCAGACACGTCTCCTCAAATACAATTTCCGAACACTGAACATCGCTACAGAAAACGAGGTGCCTATGTGTACTGACAAAAGAGGCGAATACATGGATGCAGAAGGGTAACTCGCTCGACCTACGCTGTAGCGGAGTGGTAGAATGTCTGCTTCAAGAGCAGGGGGTGGCAGGTTCGATGCTGCATTCCGAAAGTGTGTGCACATCCTCTGTGAAAATCATTTTTACATCTTTTTATTTTCATATACCATTCTGCCCGCCTTTAACAGTAAATAGATTAGCGGCGTAGACATATAAATTTTCCTCAATTGAAAAACGTAACTGAGTAATCGATTTAGTGGACAAATTAGAAAAAAAGACATCTTATTTTTGAATTCTATTTCTTTTTATTCTATTGCTTTAGAATCTTACCTAAGAGATAATATCACAGACAACGATCCGTTAGTAATATGATTTCCATTTACTTCCTTACAAAATGTCTCGTTTATCTGAAACGGCTATTAACTGTTTCGTATATGTATCTATATACTGCAATCATCTAGAATAATAAGTAGAAATATTTGGATAAGTATCATTATGTACCAATCAGTGATAAATTATCCGTAAATACAATAATATTCACAATCTTATTTCCCAAGTGTACATACTTTATTTATTTATAGAGAAAGATATTATTTATTTATTTAGAAAGAGAGAGAGAGAGAGAGAGACATTTTTATTTTATTTCATTTTAAATGTTTGTAAATCTAGACTTACAAATTACTTAAACTAACTTGAAGTAGGTTACGCTAAGGACAGCAAACACACACACACACACACACACACACACACACACACACACACACACACACACACACACACATGCTAGAAGGAGGACTTGAATCTCGTACGAGCAGCAACTATTGCAGAGAGAGGATCTATTTATTTATTTATTTATTTATTTAGAGAGAGGGATATCGAACTGTCTGTTAAAATTGAATTTCCTACTTCCCCGAATATTTAGACCGCAGCCAAACTCAGCCAAAAATCCGTGTATTATTATTATCATTACTATTTTCACTTAAAATACTCTTCACTCCATCCGGCCGTCTGGCATAGCAACTGTAAGCAGATATATTTCCAATTAAAAATTCATAAACAAGGTTGTTTTTAATTGAAATACTACTTTCACTTCTTCCTCTCCCATAACCTTCATATCCTACACTCGCCGTTTTTTGTTTCACTCGGATTCCCAACACCAAACAGGCTCGGATCAGTTTAATCAATAGCTGGTTACTGCAACGATCTGCAGTAGACTGCGGGAAATTCAAGCGGTTTTCTTGGCTTTAAAAGCACTCTACATATTGATGAAATTCCTCTGAAACTTTAGAGTTCACCATCTTCTGCGCTTAGCTAGGAATATGTTTAGTGCAATAAGCTTCCAAGTACACGTTCATTAACTTTACAGTGAGTCTGTGAGTATTTAGATTCTGAAGCCGTAACGAAACCCCTATTACACGTTTTATGAAAATATTAGTTTACTGCCGGAAAAACACTTTCGGTTATTCCACTTAAATATCTGCAATAAAAAATGAATCTCTAGAAACACAAACACAGGCAACTAAACTAAACTATAACAGCAAGAATGGAATGATTATAGGTGAAAAGTGTCGGTGCGTAACTGTTAGTGAGTAGGTGATGTGTACAGTAGACAAATGAGGGGGGAAAGCAAGACTTTAAAATTAGAACCACGTGGACAAATAAAAAGACATCACATGGAGAAGATGCTAAGAAGAAAACGGCAATTAATTTCACTCGTTCAAAAGAAACAGGCCGGCCACGGTGCCCGAGGGGACTGCGGCGCGCCAGTCACGGTCTGCACGGCCGTAGTGCCCCTCGGCCATGGATGTTTGTGCCGTCTTTACTATTAGCTAGTTCATAAGTAGTTTGTAAGTTTAGGGACTGATGACCCCATAGTTAAGTCCCATAACCTATACAAACATTTGAACATTTGAAAAGATACAGGCAGGGGAGTGAATGTGCCTACGTTACGGCCGCGGCGGAGCGGCCGAGCGCGTTGAGGCGCTATGCTGCGATGCGCGAGGCCTTTCCTCGTCGAAGGGGTCGAATCCCCTTCGGGCATGAATGTTTGTGCCGTCTTTAATATAATCTAATTCATAAATAGTTTGTAGGTTTAGGGACTGATGACCCTGTAGTTAAGCCCCATAAGCTCTACAAACATTTGAACATTTGATACGCTATGGAAGTTCGGCAGCAGTCAAAACTTTTTGAGGAGAAACAGGAACAGTAAAAGTGACATAATAGGGTAATCGCTGCAACGCCACGTAGTAGTTTCGTTGGATTGTTCTAATTGATTATTACTGGTTCGTCTAGCAACTTTTCAAGTCTAACGAAGTCTAGCGCTTTTTGTGTTAGAACGTAAAAATTTATTGGAGATGCCGGGGATCGAACCCGGGGCCTTTCACATGCAAAGCGAACGCTCTACCACTTTTTTTTTTTTTTTTTTTTTGTAGTTCTCTTTGTTGCGGACGCTGATCGTTTTAGTTCGAGGTTGCTCGTTGAATCGATGGCTCAGCTTTTTTTATTGCAGAGGGCGTGGAACCCTCTGACCGGGCGCGCTGAGCCACGGCGCCCGGCAACCACTGAGCTACATCCCCGCTGTTCGGAGTGAGGGCTATTCCACATAAAGTATGATGGTGAGTCTTACAGCCGTAACTGGCTTCCTGTGTACAGCCTTGAGGCGCTGCCATTACGTCACTGACGCGCGCGGTTGTATAAGCGGAGACCCCGACCGAGAACCGTGAGTCAGCTGCGAGAGATATTGCCGGTCAGTCAAGCACGCGGCAACTGATGTATAGTTTGTTTTGAGCTTCTAATACCACTTAGCATAACGAAGATTAATGAATCAAAGGTCCACGTGTTCGTTTTCAACGTAGAAGAACTGGTGAATTAATAGAGATGTATGAGAGCTACATCACGTCAACAATAATAATGAACTTGTATAGCTTCACCAACATTAAATGTAGATGTAATGAATCACAAATAATTTTACACTAGCATTAGGAAAATTAAAGATACATTTCTGGACGTCAGAGGTAAACTATCGTGAAATATGGTGAAATATGGTGAAATATATTGAAATATGGTGCTACAAACGAATGTTGAATATTAGATAAGTAGATCACTTTACTAATGATGAGGTAATGGACAGACTTTGGGAGAAAATAAATTCTTGGCATATCTTGACTAAAAGTAGGGATCGATTAACAGGACACATTCGTAGGATTCAGAGAATCGTAAATTTAGTATTGTAGGGCAGCGTGTGGGGTAAATATAGCAGAGAGAGACAAAGAGACAAATAAGCAGGTTCAAATGAATGTTGCCGGTCTTATGAGGACATGAAGGGGCTTGCTCAGGATAGGGTGCAGAGCTGCATCGACCAGTCTCTGGACTGAAGACCATAACAACAAAACGAATCATTTACAGAAGAATGGAAAACAGGTAGAAAATAATCTCGGGCTAGATTTAGATACCGAAGAAATCTAGGGAAACGCTAGGCAATACTGACCCCACGACGTATTGTGGAAAGCAAGTTAATGAAAGGAAACGTACGTTTATAACTTTTGTACATTTGGAAAAACGCTTTGCTAGTGTTGACAGGAATACATTCTTTAAAATTATGAAGGTACCAGGGGTAAAATATAGGAAGCAATGCATTAGATATACAGCAGAGAGACAGCATTTGTAAAAATTAAGAGGCATGGAAGAAAAGCAGAGACTGGGTCTATGGCCAATGTTATTGAGTCTGTACACTAAGCAAGTATTAAAGACAACCAAAGTCAAATTTGGAGAAGGATTTATTGTTTAGCGAGAAGAAACATAAATTTGCCGATAACATCCCAATTCTTTCATAGATAGCGAAGGGCTTGGAAGAGCAGATGAACGTTATGAACAGTGTCTTGAACATTAATAAAAGCAAAACGAAGGCCTGCCTAATTATTACATGCAGTTCTATAGTTGTTATTGACGCTGTTAATTCTACTGCCCCATAAATAACGCAAAATAACTATTCAGTTGGTCACAGTTGATGCAGCTCGCGAGCTACGAAAGAAACTGACCCAGAGACTGTTAAGCTGTTTTCTGGTATTGCAATCTCATCAGAAAGTTTTGTGATTGCTCACTAAGAAAAGCACCAAACTGATTTTCGGGCACACTACACTACCGCGTCGTGGGGTAGATTGGAAACGATACTAAAATTCTCAGCGCTCAGACTCTTAAATTGTTTCATGTTACTGTGGGGGAAGGGAGGGAGGTGATTTACGAGAGTGAGTTAGCCAAATGACAGAAAAGTTCTACAACATCAAATCATATCGGTAGGAATAAGCGTCTTTACAAGTGTCCCCCAGGAAGAGATCTTCAGGATTTTTTCTTTATTTTTAAAACCTATGTACGTACATTACACGGGCAGGCTGGCAGCAGCTTCATACGCTTCTCTTCAGCAGCGGATCGTTACATAATGGATATGATGAATACAAACATAAAGGAGTTAAAAAATGAGGAAACATTGAACATGAAAGTTGTTTAAAAATATGTGGTCTGATAAAAATCTGTGCCACGATGCCGATTAAAACACAGAAACAGTACACTGGATACGATGTACATCATTGATGCACACCCTGATGACACAATAGCGTACCAAGCACCAAGTTGAAACACCGACCAAACAGGAGAACCCCGCAGGGGAAGGGAGGGTGGGTAGGTTGGAAGTCCGGGATGATGGGAAGGAAGGGTGGGGGGTAGTCGCATTGAGGGAGCGTAGGGACTCCAGAAGAGGGGTGAGGGAGGGGGAGAAACCAAGCGGTGGGCAGGTGGAGAGGAGGACTGTATCCACAGGGATAGGATCTGGGTTGGTAGGTGGGATAGATTTCAGCCCGAAGGGCCTCATCATGTAGGGGAATATTGCTGTGCGGTTTATCAGGTGAGACAGACGGAAGACGGAAGGCAGCTCATTTTCCGTCGTCGCCATGCAGGCGAGAGAGTGTCACGGAAATGACAGCGCAATCATTACGACAAAGGCGTTATTCGTTGCGGAGCGATCGGTTTAGAAAATTTCGATCACCGACTTTCTTCTCCGAATGCGAAACCAGTTTTATGACTCTTGCCAACATAGGGAGAAATGATGATCAAAACAGAATGAAAGAAATCAGAGTTCGATCGGAAAGATGTAGGCGTTCTTTCTCCCTGCGTGCTATTTGTGAATGGAATGGTAGATAATTACTATGAAACTTGTTCGATGAAGCCTCTTCCAGGTACTTCACTGTGATTTGCAGAGAAACCATGTAAAACATTAAGGCATCAAAGATAGCTGCGAATAAGACGGCAGAAATCCTGCAAGGTTAGGCAGCGTTGGACCTGTCTTCTGGAAAGATCCCGTCATCAGTTGAGAAAACGAAATATGCTTCCTTTTCAGCTTTAAAAGTACTGGTTAAAATAATTTGCTATCAGTTTCGGCTTCAGGCCTCTAAGTGTGGAACCGAAACTGTAGCGAGATAAATTATTTAGAAAAATTTCCGTCTGTTGGCTCCATGCAATTTATAAATGTTCAAATGTTTGTAGAGCTTATGGGACTTAACTACTTATGAAATAGCTAATACTAAAGACGGCACAAATATCCATGCCCGAGGGGGGATTCGAACCCCCGACCGTAATGGTCGTGCAAACCGTGACTGGCGCGCCGTAGACCGCTCGGCCACCGCCGTCCATTAAACATATAGCCTCCTCCAGGATATTAGAGAAGAACAGAAACGCCATGAAAAACAACAAGCAGAAGATTTGCCTCATTGTATTGACCGAGAGACGTGCTGAAGTGGTTACAGCAGTGGAAATCACATTCGGAAGAGCTACGGTTCAAATGCAGCCAACAACATTTCAGTTCTCTGTTGTTTCCCTTACCATTTAAGATATAACGTCGAAACTATTTCCCTGACTGAATTGTTACAATCACAATAGCTTCTGTTCAGTCTTAATTACCTCATGTGGACCATATGCTAAACTCTAATATTCGTTCATTCTTTACTGTGGATCACAGTTTGTAAGGTGACTAATAAGGAAGGTGAGAGTTTCCAAAACACGTGTTGATTATCCTGGGGAGTCTTTCGTACGTCAAACAGTGTGTTTGACCTCAAATCATTTTGTTCGATTTATACGTTGTAGTTACGTGAGCTAATTCTGTCTTCATTTTCATATCTAGGAATCATTCCAGACCAAATGCTCATCCCTTTCGCTGTGCTTTCTTTGTCAATATTCTCTCAAGTCCCGTTACACGGAAAGCTTTCTCGTTTACTTAAAAGCCTCTTAAAGAGCTTTCCTCTTGAGTAGCGCCGTTTTCCCGGTCGTCGTTAAGGCTCACAGCCACTATGCCTGAATCTTTCAGTGGTCGTTCGTTCTAATTGTTATGTTGATTTGAGTATGCCATAAGTTGCCATGAGAAAGGATATCATTACAATTTTCCTATTTAACACGTTATAACACGGAAACTTATTACCGTAGGAGTACCAGACTTACTACCATTAATGTGAAAGATATGGGGAAGAGAAGTAATACTGAATCAATTCAGTTGAAGCACTTTTAACGTGCTGCTACGATGCATCATACCGTTATATCGCCGAGCGAGGTGGCGCAGTGATAACACACTGCACTCGTATTCGGAAGGAAGGTGGTTCAAATCCAGCTCCGGCCATCCAGATTTAGGTTTTCCGTGATTTCCCTAAATCAGTCCAGGCAAATGCCGGGATGGTTCCTTTCAAAGGGATATCCTTCCCTATCCTTACCCAACAATCCGAGCAAAGCTCCGCCTCTAATGACCACGTTGTCGATGGGGCGTTAAACACTAATCTTCAAATGTTTGTAGAGCTTATAGGACAACACGGGGTCATCAGTCCCTAAACTTACAACCCCGAGGGGGGATTCGAAACCCCGACCGTAGTGGCCGTGCAGACTGTGACTGACGCGCCGCAGAACGCTCGGCCATCGCGGCCGGCCACTAATATTCCTTCCTCCTTCCTTCCACCGTTACATCCAGTACCATTACTGCTACAAAAGGGTCTCAGTATGGTGCCCATTACTATCCGGAAGAGTTTGAAAGCGTATGAATGCATCCTGCACAACAGAACGAAACATGTCCGTAGGTACGCTGGATACCTCTCTTGATAAGCTGCGCTTCAGATCAGCATGTGGGTGCATCCTATCGTTTAGGTACCTCAACAAGTAGAAACCACAGGGAGTGAGATCAGGTGATCTTGCCGGCCAAGCATTTGGGAATGGTCTGCTGATAATTCGATCAATCCGGAGAAGCATTAACGAGCGATGGGCCACATCTGACATGAAAACTAGTTCAGTGCGTCTCTCTCCTGAAGGTCGGGTATGACCTGAGAAGAATATCGCACCAACACTGGCCAGTCACATTGTACGCCTTTGGTCCTTGTGCTCCATCCTGTTTGAAAGAGAATGAACATAGCCGTGGAGCTACACCATACGGCGACATGTTCACCATACAGAGGAACTTCATGCACAGTGTTTGGAGGTGAAGAACCCCATACTCGGCAAGTTACCGAATTATATAAAATTATACGTGTTGCTGTCAATATTTTGCTCTTCAGGAAAAACTACACAATGGAGACGAACGATATCTCTGTGTTATTGTAATACAAAGTCTCCCGTTGTACACCATAGCAGTTCCGTGTCGATAGCTATAAGAGGGTGGAAGATATCGTCGTTGAAAGTCGTCATATAAAATTAAAAGAGGTTATATGCGGGGAAACGTGATGCACATTTTTCAATTGTTTTCCTGCAACAACCGATCGAATAAAGAAAAATAAGGGCATATTGCAGTTTGGAAAGTAAAACTACCAAAAAAGATGCCAAAGCGTAAGAAAGAAATTTCGTGTTCTCGATCCGTTTCTAAAAGACAGAATACGGCGCTGAAAAGTGAATCTACAGACAATAGAAACTTGAAATTTGTAGAGGTTTTTTTATCTTACACTGTAGGCATCAGCGATTTTTCGATATTCCTATCCCCAAGGGAGTGAAATAGGGGATGAACGTTTTTTTTGGAAATACGTTGCTATTAAGGCAATTATGAAGCAAGAAGTATTAAATTTCGGTTTTAGATTTTTGATTAGAATTTTTAAAACGCCTGTTTCGATATTTTTGAAATTCAACCGTTAAGCGGATGAAATAAGGAAAAATCTTTTAAGGGTGCTGTTATTTTGATGCTAGAAATGCGAAAATTTGAATTTGGAACCTTGGTTAGAATTTTAAAAAACGTTTCGGGATATTTTAAATTCTGCCATCAATGGTGCAATGGGGGTGGCAAATTGTATCAAAATACTTGATGAGGAAAGCATTTTTAAAGCTAAATCTATGAAAATGTATAAATAGAAACAACCAATGCAGACCATCCAGTCTACGCGTGCGAAGCGGCGGGAATTAAGCTAGTTAGTTCATAAAAACATAAATAAAAATAATAAATAATATCAACTCAACTGAATTATGATGGGGCGAGATGTCCCAGCAGTAGCAGTAGCGGAATTCGTGACCAGTTTTGAAAGGGAGGCTTCGTTGTGGCGGTCTTATGAATAATTTCAGTGGGTAAATTGACGAGAGTTGAGTGATATTCCAAGTTTAACAATCGGAGTTAACGGTTTCACAACAATTTCCACATTTGTGGAGAGTTATTTACGCAACTGCTTGCTCCAGACCAGTATAGAGAGCAGTCAAATTTCTTCGCGGCTGAACAGTATTGCAACACACTGATGAAGCTAAGCAGGCGCAGAGACAAGTTATGGAATATGACAGTGCACCTCCAGGACAACGCCACATACATGTGACCAAGAAGACCCTCGAGTTCCTTCGAAAATGTCGACGGAAGAAACGAAATCCTCCAATGTGACTACCACATTTGGACCCCCTTGAAAGAGTCACTGGAAGCCCAGAAGTTCACACGTGACGAGAAAGTGCAGTCTGCGATAGATAACTAGATCCGTTATCAGCCCATAACTTTCTACTCAAACGCCACCCAATCTCTTCCTAAGAGCTGCGATCGACATATTCGTGGCAACTGCAAATATGTATAGTTGTAATGTTACACATGAGCTTCAATTATATCATAATCAGGATTTCCTTCCAGCGAGCCTGATAGGAACTTTGTGAACTATATGCCCTCCATTGATTTCTATCTTGTTACGGCTTTTGTCTTCTCACTGCACCTGTCCTCTTGAGATCTTCATTGTCAGTCCGTCTCTTCCTAAGCTACCCAACTGGTCTTTCTCTAGGTACCTTCATCTCCAGATACTGACGCGGAGTTCTAGTCGGATGCATTCGTTTTACTTCATTCTCGCAGCTCTCATTCCTTTCTGTCTAAGTAACTACATTATACATATCTGTATATGTACTCTTTACTCTCTGGCTTATCACACAGGCCCCCAGATTGGCAGGGAGGGGTTGGGTTACTTAGCTGTTTGAGGGATATCCTTGCCCAGATTTTCTCTCTACAAAAGGCGATTTCATCAGCCAAAGCATCCGGATCTTCATTTTCTTGTTTGATTTTTTTCATGATTATATACAATCGTGTAAAGTAATTACAATAGTCTTATTAAAATATATTAAATTATAACTGTAGTCTCCTTATTTGGGCACACGTTTATTTCTGAGATGCCATTGTACCATCTGGGTTATAAGAATATCCGATGTTACACACTGTCTCAGTATAATTGAGCACGTTTTGGGAGACGTGGTAGTATGAGTCCCTGGTACGAATAATGTTCCTGACGGTGACTCGTAAGTTGCTGCTGTGAGATCAACGTCTCCAATCCTATGGCAGTTCAACATTCACCAAAAGGCACTACACTCTAGCATGTATTGGTTAATTAGCAAGTAAATTGATTAATTTACTACGATTACATAGAGGTGACAATATCTTTGAAAGAAATATATACCAAGTTAAGTATACAAATTTATCCTACATTCTACAGAGGAAGAAAAAGCGAAATAATAACATACCTGAAAAGTATTAAATTGTTGGATAATCTCATTTAGAAATGAGGACTGGAAACTGTTGCCCGTAGCAAAGAGTTCTTTGACTCAGCTATGGTGTAACTTGATGAACCTTGAAACAGTTATGAGGGTACCCGCACGATGGCTTCACTAAAACCGAACAGAGCCCGAATGCTGCACTGCGCTTTATCGCTGCACCAGGTATGATTCACCTACTGTGCAGAATCTGAGAAATATATAGGCACTTCGCTGCAGGACTGCCATTGATTCTGTAAGAGACTGTACTGAAGAAATATTGGCAACAAATAGATCGCTTCTGTCTACGCCGTGCTGAACTAGAAAGCCATAGTCAAACTTTGTTGTTCCCAATGGTGTGCTTGCTTCACACTTTTTCCCCGCCTTTCAGCGTCTGGGACTGTTTCATGTTATTGGTAATAATACAGATAATTCACAAGGTAACTTTTTTTCTGTAGCCGTGGCCGAAACGTTAGTTGCTTTAGTTATAGCAGTCCTTACAATTTGACGCGGCACAACACCCAGTAAACAATGTCATCTGACGCTGATCGCGAAAGCCCGCGCAATTACAATTCACAAGGTTCCATTTGCAACTTGAATATCTGTTTTTTTTTTTTTTTTTTTTTTTTTTAAGTTGTACCAAGTTTCGGAGTCGTGTTTAACATTTTTTTCAAATGTTCAAATGTTTGTTAAGCTTAAGGGACTTAGCTGCAGCCGGTCGCGGTGGCCGAGTGGACTGAGGCGGTCCAGTCACGTTCGTGCCCGGCCACTACGGGCGGGGGTTTGAATCCCCCCTCGGGCATGGATATTTGTGCCGTCCTTAGTATTAGTTACTTCATAAGTAGTTTGTAAGTTTAGGGACTGATGACCCCGTAGTTGAGTCCCATAAGCTATACAAACATAAGCTATACAAACTTAGCTGCGGGGTCATCAGTCCTTAAACTTACAAACTACTTATGAACTAACTTATACTAAAGACGACACAAACATCCACGCCCGAGAGGGGATTCGAACCCCCGACCGTAGCGGCCGTGCAGACTGTGACTGGCGCGCCGCAGACCGCTCGGCCACTGCCGATGTTTGTAAACCTATAAACTGCTATAGTATCAGTCCATATACTTACAAACTACTTAAACTAACCTAAGGACAGGACACACACCCATGCCCTAGGGAGGACACGAACCTCCGACGGCTAGCAATCGTGCGCTCCGCAGCAAGGCGCCTTAGACCGCTCGGCCACTCCAACGCGGCTACCATTTTTATATTTACACTATTGTCAGTGCTGTGCTATCGTGCACCTTTCCAGGACAACTCATGAAAACTCGCATATTAGTATCAAATGAAGCAGTTAGAAATAAATGAAAGGCGTAACGCTTATCACATGACAATTGCATCATACGGCTTTGTAAACAGAAGAGACTACTAGAAAGATGAATTCAACATTAGGAAGACTAACTTGGAAACACTGTGAGAGCAGGTATAATTTTTCCTATCAGTAATACGATGTTTCAGTAGCAAAACTATGAGGGGTGTTAAGGGGTTTCCCTTTTATTTATTTATTTTGGAACGCAAATTTGTAGAACACATTGAGGCAAAGAAAATTTCTATGAGCTCAGTCCTTTCAAATCGACCTCCCCTTTCCTTACAAAAATATAACTTGCCATGACCCTCACTTTCAACACGTCACAGATGTAATTTTATTGGTAATGAATTACATAAGTATCTTAATTGTATCGATTACATACCGTTCCATAAAGTACATGAAATATTTTAATGTCATAAGAATAATAATTTGTTTTCATCTGAGTAGCAATATGCTTCAGCATAGCCCAGAAAATTACAGTCCAGGAAAATATTGTTTTTTGAAAAGCGTATGTCCCGAACTTTCAAAACTGCATCTGCCACACCGTTAATTTAAGAACTGTAATAGGAACTTCGTTAACGTAATTTTCAGTGTGAAATCATTTTCTATATATACTCAGCAATGCACCGTAAGGTGCGTGGCGGAGAGTACACTGTACCACTCCCAGATAGAACGAGGGAAAAAAGAATGTCTATATGCCCTAATTTCTCTTGTCTTTGTGATCTATACGCGAAATGTAAGCTATTGTTGAAACTCTATATACTCCAGAAGTTAACCCTGAAATTTGGAATTTGTTATTTAGAAGTTATGATCAGGAAGCATAAGAATTATTTTTTTATTTCTCTTGTTGTGTCAGTTTCATTCGTGATTTTTTTCCCTTGACTTTTGTTTATTGATAAAAATGATGATCCTAATCAAATATTTTGCCCATTGGGAGCTGACAACGAAGTTAATAGAATTTGAATTAAATCTCTGTATACAAAAGGAAGTGTCCCGATTGACTGACTGACTGATTGACTGACTGACTGACTCATCATCGCCCAGCCCAAACCACTGAAGACACAAACTTGAAATTTGTGGAGGGTGCTGATCTTACTCTGTACGCGTCATTTAAGAAGCGATTTTTCGATATTCCGTCCGTAAGGGGTTGAAATAGGGGATGAAACTTTTTTTGAAAATACGTTGCTATTTAGGCAATTTTGAATTTCGGATTTTAATTCAGGGTTCGAATTTAAAAGACACGTGTTTCGGCATTTTTTGAAATTCGACAAATAAGGGGGTAAAATAGGTGACGCAAAAAATTGATTTTCAAAAATATGTTGCTGTTAACTCAGATTTCAAACTATAATTACGAAACTTCGGATATGGAATCTTGGTCAGAGCTGCAAAACTTCATTTGTATAGTTGGTTATACGTAAAAAAATACGTGTTTCGGTATTTTTGCAAATTTAACCAAAAAGGGGGTAAAGTAGAGGACGCAAAAAATTGATTAAAAAAATGTTGCTGTTAACTCAAATTTCAAGTTATAACTACAAAACTTAAGATATTGATTCTTCATAAGGATTAAAAAGAAACAACTGGTGCAGACCAACCAGCCTATGCATGCGAAGTAGCGGGGGTTCAGCTAGTCGTGGAATAAAAACGGAATGAAGAAAGGACGAATATTGCTTTTGGTGAGTCTTCCAATAGTAAAACGTTGGTCAGTGGTACTTGCATTCCAAAGACGGTCGTAAGTCGTTGGAGATGAAGAGAGCCCTGCACGGATAGCATATCACTGAACGATGAATTCATGGAAAAGTTTAGTAAACGTTTACAAACTATTGCCGAATCACAAGTTGTTGATGCTGGTAGATAATCTACTTCGTTCAATGACATTTTTTAAAGTTTGTGACGGAATACTGCAGCGACATGTCCAGTATTGGAGACTGATAAGCTCCGACAGAGAGTGACCTCGCGCTTCGCAGCAATGCGCCTTAGAGGGCTCGGTCATTCCACCGCGGCTAAGCTTTTTTGCTAACAAAAATTTCAAGAGATTGAGGGAAAGGGTGAGTTAATTTATTATGAATGAAAATATACAATTACTCCCCGTAGTTTCTTGCAACTAGAAGCTATTTTGGATTGGTGCATTAACTTTCATCCACAAATGAACTCCTGATGCTGTAACAAGGCAACGCCCCTTGCCCTCAATACAAACGGTATATTAGAAGGAATATAGGAACTGTTGTAATCTCAGTTAGGAACTTCGCCAATATTCCGAGACTAACGAAGGTGAAGAAGATAGTGCTGTGAAACATTTACGATGTTAGATGAGCGTGTATTTAAACTCGGTTACGTGAAGAATGGCCTTTTAAGAATTACACCAAACGAGCATCTTGCGCTGATGCATTCCTACGGTACGAAACTCGCTCTACTGCAATGTGAACGGGCTGCAAGGCTTTTTTATTTGAGTCGATTCCAGTTCAGACAGAGGACTCGACCCAGAAACTGGTTGTGGCGTTCACGGTCCTGCCGAAATGGAGGTCATTACGGAACTCTCTGCTGCAATTTAAGCGTCTGCAGCGCCTTAGGCGTCTGGGGCACTAGCAACGACGCGTATCCTGTTGCTTGTGCAGCTTTCTATATTAATAGAAGACAGAATTACGCAAAGCGTTTATAGTACGCTGCAATTAGTTAAAAAAGAAAGGCTTGACCTCGACATCCAAAGCAAAAATTTCCCTCCAGCTACAAACTGTTCTATATAGACCACATATTGTTTGGCAAAGTTACACCGTTTTAAGCGTAGAGTGTAGGGGGGTAGGGGGAGGGGAATTTTGTAAATTTATAGTTATTATCAGTTTTTCTTAAATATTTAGAAAACTGTGCTGTTTAGTGCGAAAATAATCTACACTAAATTGCGTACAAAAATGGTTAGTGCATAAACTTGTTAAAGTGATCGGTCCCAGAGTTACGGTGGGTGTAAAAGTAGAATTTTTTCGAAATCTTTTAGATTTTTTTCTAAAAATGAAATAACTAAATAATTTGTGTGTACCAAATTTGGTTGAAATCGGTACAATGGTTTAGGTGAAAATGAGCAGCATTGTGGCAAAATGCAGCAGTTTTTCGCGCATCTCATTGTTTATGACGTTATATCTCGTGTACTATATATCGTATGTGATTCTTATACTTACGGCGACCGTCCTCATGGATTGAAGCTTACGTGTCAAAATTTCATAAAGACTGGAACAAAACTGTAGATTTGTATGCAACACGTACAAACATACGGACACTCTGCTTTCTATATTAGAAATAGCTACAGTAAGATAGATCTGATGCCCATACAAATGGGAGATAGTCCGAGCTAAGCCCGAAGCTTTATGCCCCCCCCCCCCCCCCACCCAACCTCTAGTACAATAAGGATTGAACGCCAAGATCCCCAGAACTGTTCGGCCTTATCAAACATGTTTGTTATAGCGCTAACATAATTAACACTTAAAAACAGAAAAATAAAGTGGCATTTCTTACAGCAGCGAGGAACACAGTAAATAAAATTCTAATAAGATTCCAGTCCAGCTTCATCCGCTGTACAATGCCAAGTGTGTAGAGCCAGTTGGTGCTGGGATGGTATGTAAAGGAGGGCGTCTACATTACGTTACGGTCATCGAAACATTTCGGAATGCCCACACTGCTGATTTGGTAGTGACGACATTGCCTATGCACTTAACTATAAGGACGGGTGATCGTGATTACCCCACCACAGTCGTTTACAAAATGCTTCAACACATTTTAAAGGAGCAAGTGTCTTTAGTTGTTAGGCTAGTACATGGGTAGCATCGTTTTGCACTTCCCGGGGGTCCGTACTTCGATGCTCTTAAGCGCTCGGGCAACGGACCGAGACATGTTCCTCTACCGACACTGGTCTCCACTTCGCTTCCAGGATTACCCACTTACAGAGGTACAAGCACTCGGAGATAGCAGCGCGGGGATTCGCAACAGTGAAACAAACACCCCTACAGCGATGTGTTTTGTCATAACTCTATGTACGGCCTCCACCCTACATTTTGTGCTAATTGTTCTAGTCAAAATGTGTAACTTTACGTAGTAATGTGAACAACGTTGTTTACTTATTCTCTTAGGACGACAGTATAATTGAATAGTAGAAATGGAAATCGTAAGTACCAATTTCCTCGTGCCGTCATATATTCATAGACTTGTTCCCATTCAAGCATAACATACTAGAATGAATTTTGTGCCACGCAGTGGTTATTTCAGGAATTCTAAAAGTCTTTATAATGTCTACAACTTACTTCTGCAGAAACATTTTATCATTGCAGACGAGTAACGTTTCCAAGTGTTACGTTCTCTTACTCATCCATCTCAAATAGCTATTGAAGGAAGGAAGGTTGGGGTTTAACGAGCTATCGAAAATCCTTAAGCTGAAACAGATGGACTGAAAAATAACGCTGTGTGTAAAAGAGAAAATATAATTGCTGATCTGTCCCATGTAGTCAGATGGAAGATCAGTGAAGTTTATTATTTCCGAAACATGTAACATTGCACTTTCGTTCTCGACAACACAGGGAGTTCTACAGTAAACTCTCAAAAATTTTATCTCCAGAATGGGGTTGTGTAAGGAACAGAAGCAAATACAATTTCATGAATTTAATCTTGATATTCTCTTCCAAATGTCTTTATGTAAGAAGTTGAGTGTCCGTGCGTTTATGTGTACGTATTGCATATACATCTACAGTTTTGTTTCAATCTTGTGAAATTTTGCAAACGTGACCTTCAAACTAAGCTGATGGGCGCTATAAGTGTAAGATCAGACAACACGTAATTCAGCAGATATGACGTCATAAATAATGAGGTGTGCGAAAAACTGCAGCATCAACCGACAATGTCGCACGTTTACTCCTATACTTATTGGACCGATTTCAATCACATTTGGTTCCTTGCTTCTTACCGTGAAATACAATTTATGTAGGAGTAACAACCACATACGACACATGATACGGGAGATGTTACTTAATAAACAATAGGACTCGTGAAAAACTGCCACATTATGAGATGAGAGTTCATTGATACACTATATGAGAATGAGAGTACTTGGCGACTTGCAACAAACTTTTAAGATAACCTCAAACCCTTATTACTTTTAATCTCACCGACAACCACATCAAAATGTTGAAACAAAAAAAGTTTTTCGATTAATACTTTCCCCTTGCTCATGAAGTAAACCTTCGGAATTCCGTAAGACGATACAGTTTATAATTTCTACACTACAAATTGTACTCACAGGAAATTTTATAGACAGTATACACACACATGCAGGTGAATGTACCTTCTAAATTGTATCACAGTACGACACGTAGTTCATGAGATACAAGGTCAATAACAGTAACTTTCATGGAAAACCGCCCCATCTAATCCATTATTTGTTTACTACTAACTGTATTCGCAACACATATTACCGACATACAGCACTTTTACAAATGAATATGTACCTGTAAAATTATACAATTTTGCAACATCTAATATATACAGCAGAGTGTCCGTATGTTTGTACGTGTTGCATACAAATCTACAGTTTTGTTCCAATCTTTATGAAATTTTGTACACGTAAGCTTCAGTTCATGAGGACGGTCGCCGTAAGTGTAAGAATCACATACGATATATAGTTCACGAGATATGACGTCATAAACAATGAGATGCGCGAAAAACTGCTGCATTTTGCGACAATGCTGCTCATTTTCTCCTAAGCCGTTGGACCAATTTCAACCAAATTTGGTACACACATTCCTTCCCGTGAGGTAACAATTGCTGCATGGTTAAGAATCACATACGGCACATGGTTCAAAGATATTACGTCATTACCAATAGAAATCGCAAAAAAAATGCCATATAATGAGGCGAGACTTTCGAAATACACTGTATGAGAATGACAGTACTTACCGACTTGCAACAAACTTTAAACATAATTTCAAACCTTTATTAAACTTTTTCTCGCTGTCAACCATAGTAAAATGATGAAACGAAAAAAGTTTCTCGCTTACTACTTTTCCGCTGTTTATAGAGTAAAACTACGGCATTCGGTATGACGTTACAATTTGTAATTTGAACACTACAAGTTGTAGCTGCAGGAAATTTATAGAGTAAAACTACGGCATTCGGTATGACGTTACAATTTGTAATTTGAACACTACAAGTTGTAGCTGCAGGAAATTTTACAGACAGTATACACATATATAGTTGAATGTAGCTTATAAATTGTATCACATTCCGACACGTAGTTCATGAGATATGAGCACGTAAACAGTATCGTTCCGCTGTTCATGGACTAAAACTACGACTATCGGTATGACATTACAATTTATAATTTGTACACTACAAATAGTAGCCGCAGGAAATTTTACAGACAGTTTACACGCTATAGTTGAGTGTACCTTCTCAATTGTATCACAGTACGACACGTAGTTCATGAGATATGAGCACATAAACAGTAACGTTCATGGAAAACCGTCCCATCATGCACCAAGTTTTAATCCATTAAGTCTTTACTATTAATTGTATTCCCAAGATATTTTACAGACATACAGCCCTTACACAAATGAATATATACCTGAAAAGTGGTAGGAATAAATACAGCTAGTATGATTATAAATATGAGATCATATATACTGTGACTAGTTAAAACCTTTCACATATACACCATGTTTTAATACATTTACGGATTTACTACTAAGACACTCCTGTACCAGTCAGCTTAAGGAATTTCCTGAAAGATGACTGTGCTGTTTCCAAATTTGAGCCAACTTAGACGGAAACCGCAAATGGCAGAGCTACAAGGAAAGAAAGAAAATGGAACAGTGTACATCCAACGAGTACCAATTATTTCCGAAAGAAGTACCTTCTAACTAAAGTGTGACTTGCATTTCTATTACGATTACTATATCAAAAGGAATCTATCAAATACTGCGAAGTGGATTTAACATTTCCATGTTTCTCACATGGACAAGTTAATGTCGATTGCTCAGGGGTAGGCTCACCAAAGAATTTATTCATATTAGATCCTCGACAAGAACGAGAAATATTGTTTATATTAAAGTTTTGAATTAATTGAACGCTACTTAAAATTTGTAATTTGATTACTACCTTTCGTTGTTTGGATACCGGACTTATAATTTTATACATTATGCAAGACAGCCTTATTTCTTGTATATTCTTCGATAAATATAACATGTTTTTAGGAGAAGATAGACAGAGAGAGAAGAGGATAAGTACCAACTCAAGGCGGGAATAAATAAATGCCGCGCGGGAGTAGCCGAACGATTTGGAGCGCCACGTGTGGTTCGCGAGTACTGTCGCGTCGGAGGTTCGAATCCTCCCTCTGTGTTCGCCTTAGCAGCTGAGCAGCGGAGGCGCGCGGATCACTGGTGCTCTAAGCTCCGCACTCACTGCCCGAAGAGCTGAGAAGGAGAGTTCGTGCTGTGGCGGGAAATTGAGCAGGTTGTCGTTTTTCGTTGTTATAACAACGTAAGAAAGCAAATTGTCGATGTTTCTCGCGCCACAGCATGGGCAAGAAGACTCAGCAGAAGAAGGCCACTGCAGTGAAGGGGCCGTCGGTCGTGCAGCTCATTGAGTTAACCGATCACGGCAAGAAAGAAGAAGTCCGTACTCCAGTCCCGCCCTTGTACACATGCAGGGGCGCGTGGGCGGAAATTTACGACGTGATTCCTGGCTGCTGCAAGCGAGAGGTCGGCATCGGAATGGTAGACCCGGAAACCACCATCTCGCTACAGGCAGCGACTATGACAGACCACAGAGCGCTGAAGAGTGCTGTGGCTGCCTGCTTAGTCGACGCGCCTCCCTCGCAGTCGACACCAGAAGAGAAGCGAAAGATGACCAAGGCGCTCCTCAGGGGGCTGCCTTGGTGCTGTGACGAAGTAGCAGTTCTGGAAGGACTGCGGCGAGAAGGGTTCGGCTGTGCGACTGTAAAGTTGCACAACCAGACCAACGGGAAGAGGCCGCCGCTCTACAGCGTGGCCGTGCAAACAGGTACTCCTTGCGGAAGCTGCTGGACTTCCCTGTGACGGCAGAAGCTCTACCTGCCGACATGGACCCTCTCCCCCAGTGCTTCAAGTGCCAGGGGGTGGGCCATGTGGCCAAGTACTGCCGCAATGCAGCGCGGTGTGTCAAATGTTCCGGGGAGCATGCTCGCGAGACTACGCACGCGGCAGTAAAGAGACGACGACTTGCGCCCGCTGCGGCGGACCTCACGTTGCCAACTGGCGAGGCTGTCCGGCTTTTTCAAGCCGAAGCCAAACCGGTGGTGGCGTGGCGGCCGCTGCGACGACGACGACGAGGGGACAGTGCGGCTGCTGCGCCCCCTGCCCGCGACCGGCCGGAAAACCCCGCCAACGGCGGCGCGGACCGGCTGAGAGCTGAAAGGGGGCCGGCACCATCCGCCCCAAAGAAGACGACGCGGCCCGGGGACGACCTGCGCGCTGCCGCGGAAAACAGCGCCATTCAACGCCGCCATGGCAGCAGAAAGGGCGGCCTTCCAGGCCCAACTTTCTGCGGAGAAGGAAGAGGTCTGCCGATAAATCCGGCAGCTGCACGCCGAACTGGCGCGCGACCTCTATGAGGACGACGCTGAGGACGCTACAGAGCCCGCCCCTGTGGCGCAGGGCTCTGGGGCGACCACTGCCGCGACCGGCGCTCCTGCGGTTGTGCAACCGCAGTCGACAGCTGCCAACTAGATCACGCCTGCTCAGAAGCGGGCGATAGAAGACCTGAAGGCCAAACTGGACGGGAACTCACTGGTAGGGTTGCCAGATCTCCGGGCGCCGCCCGGAGTGCCAGGGCTTGGAATGAATTCTCCGGGTCTACGGGCCAATGACTCTCATCTCCGGGCTTGAATGTATCCTTCATCATAACTTTTTTTCCGACGCTTTTTAAGTACTATGCTCATGTAGCGACGATCTACATCGAACTTAACGTAACTTAAACTAAGGACGAACACAACGTCCATGCCCTAGGGGGGGGGTTCGAACCTCTGGCGGGAGTAGCCTCGCGCACCGTGGCGCTGGGCCATTCCCGGCCGGCTCCTCTCTAGTAATTATGAATAACTTTATATAAATGTCAATTTCTTATTGCAACAAAACGCTACTTTTCTGTTCTTCCTGTGAAAACTATTCATTGTTGCGTCGGTAGTAATCGGCTAGCGCATTATTAAGCAAACACTGTTGCGGCAACATGTCAACTGTCGACGTCTATTATTTGTGTTCGTTCATTGTTTATTATCAGTTTACCGGCAATTTTTGGAATACTCGGATCGTGTGAGAACAGACAAGCTTACATTAACCCAGATTAGTGACTAATAACAGTGAAATGAAGAATGGTTGCAGAAAGAAAATTATAAAGAGTGGCTACAAAAAGTCGAGACTGATCAGTGTATGTGTAAGTGCAGAATATGCACTATCTCATTTACTTGATGGGAGGGAGGAGATGATTATGGTGTTTTTTTTTGGGGGGGGGGGTGATGGTGAGTCATTGTCCAAGGGGGAGGGGGGCACGTCTGGTCTCCGGGCCTGCCGCGAGTTCAATCTGGCAACCCTACTCACTGGAGAAGGCGCTGAAGGAGTCGTGCGCCACCCAGTGAAGTTGCAGCCCCGACGACCGGCGGCAGGAACGTTTCCGCGCAGTCATTTGCGCGTTGAGGTACCGCGACGAATGGACGCCACCGCCGGAGAGAGGACGCAAGGGACTTCGTGGCACCCTGCCGCACTTGGCCAGCAGGTCGAGTGTAGCAGTGCTGCCCAACGCAGCAGGTTCTGCTGCAGCACTACCGGACTGATGTCTTTATGACGACCTTAGCTCTGACACGGTATAAGATGCACGATACCCGCTACTAACATAACCTACCCTTGCATGAACTATCGCAGTTAGCAAGGAATCGGCTACTGCCCTTACTACCCGCTCCCGACTGTCGCAGAGGTTTTTTTCCCTCTGCCCTTAAACCCGCTCTTCTTTCCAATTTTTTCGACCACTACTATCTCCCGATATGGACCGTATTAATCAGTAATCATACCCACACGTACGGCACACATCACAGTTCCCTCCCTGTGACTCCTACATTAACTTATTAATACATGCAGAGGTGACAGTAGAACTATTGAGTTGGTCACCATGCTAGTGCGAGCGTGGAGGGGCTCCACTCTTAATAAATAAATAAACAAATAAATAAATAAAAATAAATCAATTTTCTCCTTAGGTTAGTATAACTTAGTTTAACTAGTTTTTAAGCTAGGGACTAATAACCAAGTAGTTAAGTCCCAAAGAATTACAAACACTTGAACATTTTGAATAAATAAATAAATACCTGGGCAACGACGGGTTTACAGCTAGAGCATGATAAATGAGAAATGTAGGTCACACCTGTTTCTGCAATGAGAGAGATATTTATTTATTTAATTTTTTTTAAGTTTTATACACTGTGATCGTTACTCTTTCTATTTTCTCTCACATGAGCGATTCCGCCAGACCTGCCATCATCATCGCTACTTCACAACTTTTATCTTACATGCATATGCCTTAACTGTTGAGCATTCTTCCGCTACCTCGACAGAATAGTACATTGATGTCAAAACTGGCGCTATATGTGTATGCTCCAAGGTGGTATGACAGCATGATACCACTCAGATGCCACGTGTTTTTAGGCAGAGCCGATTAGATTACACACCTCTGCCGCTTGGTGGAAGCAACCAGAGGCACCAACTGTAGGGCGTATCACACCAGTAGTGACCGTTTAGCGCTTCAGAGCAACACCGCCTGAGAGAGACCTGAGCGCCCTTGAGTCACATCACACAGGGTACGCCGCGATCGCGTAGCTGACAGGCTGGCCGCTGGGGCACAGCCCATTGCCTTATAGCGACCAGCCAGTCAGCTAACGATTGCACTTACTCTTAAGGCGGTGTTGTCCAGGAGCAAACTATGGCTTGCGTGGAAAAATGGTCCCGAATCTGCTCTGCTTCTTTAACAGTGCATCATTGGTCGTTGGAGGAAGTAAGCGCACCTAGTGACTGGAAATATGCGAAAATAATTCTCGATTTGTCGAAGGGTAGTCGAAATGGCGTGCACAACGATAACCCTAGGTCGCTGTTGTGAATTGTGCTGCATTTTTTTGCACACTTACTATGAAGTAGTTGGATAAAGCTAGTCTCTCCACAAGAATCAACATGGTTTCGATATGCGGTGATCTTGTTGAATCCAGTTCAATTTATTCGCTCACGAGAAGCAGATGACCGTACGTATTGGGGTCCCAGTTGATGCGTTTCTTGACTATCAGAAGGTACCGGATATCGTTTCGAACTGTTGCCTAAGTGTACGGAAAATCAGTCTTTCTGATTAGATGAGTCCATAGGAAATCCTTCAACCTATACAGTCTACCCACAAAGAATAGTTTACAGAACCCTTATACGGCCAATACTTCAATACTAATCGTCAGTCTGGGATCCGTACCAGACAGAGAAAAAAAAAAAATAGTACGATAAAAATAATAGCTGCATGTTTCGATACAGTTTCATTTAACAAGCTGTAAAAAAAATGTTCCTTCTTTTGAAAAGGTTGGGGTTTGACTCAGTACTTAAATTTCTATGGTTCTGCTCGCTACTGCCATGGTCCATTTCAGTCATGCCGGTTCCAAACTATAACTGCTGTGATAAAATTAGTGTGGAAAATGGTTCAACTCCCTCATAATTAAACTTACAACTTTTGCGTTATAATCAGGTTTATTCCACAATATGTTACAGACTTTACTTCCGAAAACTCATCGAAAACTGACCTCCCGATCCTTCTCCCCTAGTCGCTTATATAGAATTCGACAATGAGAAGTTTGACTAATTCATTGTTAAAATTAATTTTATCAGACTTACAATTACTAAATTTTAATTTACAGCTTTTCAAGTTATGAAGTGGAGTCTATATTTTACGACATTTGTTTATAATAATAATTCTTAACAAAACAATTAACTTTTTATAACAAAATAGCTCTAAATATATTTTAAAACAATGCTTTCATTTTCAGTGTTTATTAAATTGTCTCATGACTGAAATAATTGATGCTAACATAAATTCAGATTGTATACTACCAGTAAATTGGAAATACATGTCACACTAGATCGAAATATTTTTTGTTAATGAGAAAAATACGAAACAGCACTTGCCAAAATTCCAACTTAGCAACATTAGAAAATAAAGTGATTTAACAGAATGAATCTTTCACTCTGCAGCGGAGTGTGCGCTGATATGAAACTTCCTGGCAGATTAAAATTGTGTGCCGGAACCGGGACTCGAACATGGGACCTTTGCCTTTCGCGGGCAAGCGCACTACCGACTGTATTATCCCGACACGACTCACGATGCCGCCTCACAACTTTACTTCCGCCAGTACCTCGCCTCCTACTTTCAAAATTTCACAGAAGCTCTCCTGCGAACCATGCAACACTAGCACTTCTGGAAGAAAGAATATGGTGGAGACATGGCTTAGCCACAGCCTAGGGGATGTTTCCAGAATGAATCTTCCACTCTGCAGCGGAGTGTGCGCTGATATGAAACTTCCTGGCAGATTAAAATTGTGTGCCGGAACCAGGACTCGAACCTGGGACCTTTGCCTTTCGCGGGTAATTTATCTACTGCATTGGGAATCGAATATTTCACTTCACTTTGGTATCGGGTTTGTCTAATGAAAGGGGCTGGTTTTGTTTCTTTACAAAGCGAAAAAATTCGGTTCAGATGCCAGACACTACAAGACAAGCATTTACTCATGTTGTGGTTTACTGCTGAAATTATGGGTGAGTATTTACTTTGTTTGAAAAAAAAAATGAAAAAATACATCACACTCTTACAATAACAAATTGCCCCTTATCGTAATGCTCGTGAGTCTGGGTCCTCTGTGAGGGAGAAACTCGCGCAGTCACTGTTTGTCAACCTGCCGGCCTCTGCCGCTTACATGGTCTACGTTTCACTCCGTTGCAAGAAAACCGACTAACACGATAGGTACACCCCGCTGCTTCTTGTCGCAGGGGCACCGTGACTCAGCTGCTGAATGTTTCGCGAGTTGCGAAATCAGCGAACGACAATCGCTTGGGGACGCCCTGTACGTGCCTGCTGTCGTGAAACCGGTGCAAGCGCAATCTTTAGTAGCGATGGCAACTATTGTGTACTTTATGTTCTGTCTGAGGCTTACTCGACGTATTAATTCCTCCCGTAGTTGACGGGCATCGCGTCGGATAGTGCTTCTACTAGACAGCTGCTCATCATCTTTAGGTGCTTACTACAGTATGGTGTGTAGTGTAGTAAGATCCTGAAGACGAGCAGCTATTTTTATTGGTGGCTTGCGCAGGTTCTACCATTTTGACCTTGGCGGGATTGACATCTTTAAGTAAGATGCATGCAATGGCAGAATTCATACTTTTAAGTAATTCGAATTCCATGGTGTCATGGGAAATGCTGCAAAATGGTTCAAGTCGTACCTCAATAACAGGAAACCTAGGGTGTCAGTGCAAGTGACTATTGAATTAGGCCAACAGTCATCATCGGATTGGGAAGAAATTACATGTGGTGTCCCACAAGGATCCATCTTAGGGCCATTGCTTTTTCTTGTATACATTAATGACCTCTCATCAGTTACACTGCCAGATGCAAAGTTCGTTTTGTTTGCAGATGATACAAGTATTGCAATAAAAGGTACGTCAATCATAGTTATAGAAAGGTCTGCTAATGATATTTTCGTCGACATTAATAAATGGTTTAAAGCCTACTCATTGTCATTAAACTTTGAAAAGACTCACTACATGCAGTTCAGAACATGTAAGAGATTTCCCGCCAGCACATGCATTAAGTATGAAGAAGAGCAGATAGAAGAGGTTGACAGTATTAAATTCCTGGGATTACAGCTTGCTAATAAATTCAGTTGGGAGGAGCATCATTTTGGTGACACTCTCTCCCCTATATTACGATAATATAAAACGAGCTGCCATTCTCCGAACTTTCTCTAAATTGTCCGTCATTCAAACTTATTGGGGCTCTCACAATGCGCAGCAATACTCCGAAATAGGGCGCATAAGTGCAGTGTAGGCAGTTTCTTTAGTAGAACTGTTGCATCTTGTAAGTGTTCTGCCAATCAGACGTAGCGTTTGTCATCCCTACAATATGTTCTTTCTATTTTAAGTTGTTCGTAATTGTTAATCCTAGGTATTTAGTTGAATTTACGGCTTGTAGAATAAACAGATTTATAATGTCAATGAATGATGGTGAGAATATTCCGCCGTATGCAAGACACTTCAGTGTTTTGTTACATTACCCAAAAGATGAGTGTAAATGAAGTTTATCGGATTTCTTTTAGTGCTCATATGGATGACTTTAGACTTATAATTATTAAGGGTCACTTGCCAATTTTCGCGTCATGCAGATATAAACATAATTTTTCAGTTGCTTCTGATCTTCTGGTGACTTAACTAACCGATAATCCGCGAACAGTGTAAGAGAGCTGCTCACATTCTCTCTTATATTGTTTATAAAGATAAGGATCAGTAGGCGCCCTACAACACTTCCCTGGCGAACGCCACAGGTCACTTCTGCTTTATTCGATGACTTTCAGTCAATTACTACGTACTGTGTCTTTTCTGACTGGAAATCACGAATCTAATCGCACAACTATGGCAATTTTGCTAAGCACGCAATTTGATTAGAAGACGCTTGTGAGGTAGAGCGTCAAAAGCCTCCCAGAAATCTAGAAATACGGAATCAATTTGAGATCCCTTGTCGATAGCATTCATGACATCATGTGAGTAAAGTGCTAGTTGTGTTGCACAAGAACGATACTTCCCGAATCCTGGTTGACTATGGTTAATAGGTCGTTCGAGGTAGGTTATAGTATTTGGCTATGAGGCTATTGTATCAGCATACTCTCTAATTGGTATACAATCGGAACCAGGAGTCTTACTTTTATTGATTGCTTTAATACTCCAGGGGTATCTAATTGTAAATTAGGCAAGCTGGCACCTGTTCTTTGGTGAAAGACTTTCGTGCAAAATAAATAAACTAAGATCGACCAGATATCAAAGCCAATTTATTTCATAGAGAGAACGTATTGTGGAGTAGTGCAACACTGTCTGACGCTACGCTCGTGTGCTGTGGATGGTATTATGCACTAGGTAGGGCCAGGAACACTGGAGTCACTGGTCGAATACTGGATTTCAGTGGAGGCGCGTCTTTTCTTTTCACTGGTCGATTGAAGCCTCCGGAAAAAGGTGAGGATGAAAAAAAAATCATTATTTTCGTTTCACTCATTTTACCTGCATTTTCAAAATATTTTTTATCGCATGAGATACTTTTAAGTGGTGCAAATAGCACATTTCCTAGTGTTTCCCAGACACTGCTGAGTTTCAGATTCTGTTCTGCAGCCGGCCGCGGTGGCCGAGGGGACTGAGGCGCTTCAGTCACGGTCTGCACGGCCACTACGGTCGGGGGTTCGAATCCCCCCTCGGGCATGGATATTTGTGCCGTCCTTAGTTGTAGGTAGTTCATAAGTAGTTTGTAAGTTTAGGGACTGATGACCCCGTAGTTAAGTCCCTTAAGCTTAACAAACATTTGAACATTTGTACATTCTGTTCTGCACCTCACCCTATGCCAGCTTATTCGTCAGGAAAGCACGAGAGGAAACGTAGCTATAATCGAGCCGAAATAGAATGATCCCTGGTGCTTGCGCCAATCGGCTTTGAGCGCCAGCTGCGGCAGCAGACCATTGGAGCAAGTCGAACGCGAGCTTTGTTCTGCGCATGCGAGCGTTCGGCTGCCCTGTGCGCTTTTGCCAGTTCTGTCAGACAAGAGCGACCGTTACCTACACTGTCAGGCAGCGAACTAACTATTTGGCAACATGGTTGCATTCTGTTTCCGCGGCCGGGGTGGTCTTCCAGCCCAGTAGGCGGAGCCAGGGATCATCGTATTTCGGCCTAACTATAGTAACATGCGCGTCTGCGCTGGTGCACGCGCCAGTTTCTATACTATTGTGACGGAAACCCGAACTGGGCTGAACGCAAGGGAACACAACTAAACTGGTCAAACCAGGGGATCAGTTGAGATATCTAGGTTCTGAAATACTGTCATCGGGAGAACTAACTAAAATGGTCGGGCGTCTTCCTGTTGGTTTTACGGAGTGGAGACAATAACATCATGGCAACAGACATTGTGGATATAACAAAGTTCCTGCAAAGGGGGAAGGTGGTGACTTGTGTTTACCAAGCAGTTGCGTTTCAGATAGTGCAGTGGGCAGGTAGTGAAATGCAACAATAATGTGACTTACTGGAAACGCCTCAGGAGGGTTGGAAGTGGGACGGAGGGAGGTGGCTGCAGCTATTGGAGACTCCCAAAGTGCTAATTCCAGGACCTGGAAGCGATTTCAGACAACAGGAAACACTAAGTGATGGCAAGACCAAGCTCATCTCCGGGTAATATCAGCAAGAGATGACCGTTATCTCCAGTTAATAGCCCGCCGAGGTTGGATGTTGCATGCTACTCAGTTGCAACGCACCCTCCAAGCAGCAAAAGGACGAGCAATATCAACAGAAACACTCCGAAATCGCTTTTGGGAATGTTGCCTCTACGCATGGAGGCCTGACACCGTTTATCCCGAAGAAACTAGCTGAAGTAACATCAGGATTGGAGACGTAACGGATGGCGCCGCGTTCTGTTCGCAGATAAGATTTTCTGTTCAGCCGGACAATCGTCGTTCTCTCATCTGGAGAGAACGTGGAACTCTGAGCAATTCTGCGTATGTACAGGAAACATCACCATTTCATGGTGGTGGGCGGTGTCGACAAGAGTCAGTACTGGTGGATCTCTACGTCGTCCAGAATGGCGCTTTGACTGCTCAGAAGTTTAGAGATGAAATCCTGACCTACGTTGGTGCCATAGGAGATGGGTTCCTTCTGGTGCACGATAATGCTCGTCCCCACAGAACTTGAATCTGAGGGAAATGAACGCAAATGGAGTGGCCAGCTTGTTCGCCGGACTTAAACCCGATTGAGCAGATTTGGGATGCACTTGGCAGTTGCATTAAAGCCAGACCAGCAGCTCCCACAACGATTGTAGAGCTGAATATTTCATTAATGGAAGAGTGGCCGTATATCCCTCAAGATCTGCTCGATAAACTCATACTGTCCATGCCACGCAGGTGTGTAACGGTCGTGATTAAAATACGCTCCCATATTATACATCTCACCTGATCCCCTGATGGTTTTGAGCTGTGTAGTTCCCATACTTCATCTAACACATGCAAAGTCTGCCTGAAGGCAACATCTACGCGTCAGAGTTGAAAATTTATCAAACACACGTCTTATACGGTAAAATTTCTTCAACTAATTGCGAATAATCAGTTAAAGCCTTCAGAAAATCCGAAGATGAATAATGAAAATATTGTTTATCAAGCACTGTGAGACTGTCTGTGTCGTTAAATGTATCATGTTGTGGAGCAGGAAGAAGAGGGTTCGCGTTTGGAATCAAGCTGTGTCTTTCCCCATCTTCGCGTTTATAACTGATTCTGGAACCAGCAATGACTTTGTACTGTTACTTGCCAGTTACCACAAATGTTGGCTGTTTTTCCCGAATATGTAGCGATTAGAGGGTAAACGACGTTTATAATGTCACAAATATTTAGTTGTTTGAGAAGAGACGGGGGAGAGCAGTCTTTGCGCATGCGTAAGGTGAGCTTTTTACATTGTGGAACATTGTTATTGCTTTGCCAAGATCTCTTTTGTTAACTACCGCATTAACCGGTTTCGACCGAACTTGCAGTCATCATCATATATATAGGGTGAATCTAAATTCGCGCACTCGGGCTTCGCAGCGTGATTCCTCACATACCAGAAATAAAAAAGTGTCTCTCACAAAATTTTCTCCTGGGCATAATTCCGACAGTAAATGGACGTCGAAGATTGAGATGGGTGTGTGTCCCAACCGTCAGCGTGTTTCAGAATTACATAACTACACCAACAAACTACTAGGGAATGTGGAAGGTGTCTTGAGGAACAAAATGAGCACGGAAATCCATGCCCGGAAACGCCATTCAACGACGCTACGGAGAGTAAAAGTTACAGGCACCAGCTCCTGCAGCTAGACATCCCCTCCAACAACTTCGACGCTCTGTAGCGTCATTGGATGACGTTTCCGGGCTTGGGTTTCCATGCTCACTTTGTTCCTCAAGACACCTTCCACATCCCCTAGAAGTTTGTTGATGTAGTAGTGTAATTCTGAAACACACTGACGTATGGAACACACACCCATCTCAATCTTCGACGTCCATTTACTGCCGAAATTTTGTGAGAGACATTTTTTATTGTTAGCATGTGAGGAATCACGCTGCGAAGCCCAAGTGCGCGAATTTAGATTCACCCTACATAAACGGAAAAGGAGAAGATCAATCAACACATGCACAATAAAAATCATAGCTTTATACATTTTATTTTGGATATCTACATACCTGTGGAACTATGGTGAATATAGTCATACCGGTAACAACGTAGCTCTGTCCATACGGCGTTCTGTGTGTTTGCCAAATACATAAAATTGCATAGTCATTGCCCCCAGAATATACAAGGCCGTCGACATGCGTCACCAACACATTAAACCCAACTTCAAGGGTTCACGCTAAACTCATGGAAAGCAGTTACCACACAGACCGCTAGGTGGTGTTAATAGTTCGTGATTTCACTAACACATTACCTAAGGCAAAAAGTATCTAACCATGGTGGAGGGTACACCAACTCTCAAAATACCTTATAAAAATAAATTAATAAATAAATAACCTTGCCCACCATCTACAGCTGATCGTAGAGAACATTTTTCTTATGACAGCCATTCACGGCCTTGTGTCACAGTGGGATAAGTTCAAAGGTGGAAACACTATACTTTGTCATTGTCACTCTCTGGTCAGAGAGGTTGGTTACTGTGAACTGTGAGTCGGCGGTAGCGAGTGGTAGGCAGAAGGAGTCTGAATGAGGAAGGGGACAAATGAAGTCAGGTCTTGATGCTGAGCAATAGACTGTGAAAGTTGTTGTAAGCAGTTATGATTATTGACAACTTTGATTTTTGCTACGTATATTTATTGTAATTGTGATGTTTAAAAGGTAGTAATAATAAAAATCATAAATCATAATTTGGTTTCACTTAAAGGATAGCTTCATTTTCCCTTTCTTTTAAACTCATTATTATTAGTAAGTTGCCTTAGATTGTGAATTTTAAAACTAACGGTAGGATAGATACAAGTTTCAACTTTATATTTTACCATTAATGTATTGTAAGTGGCCAAGCTGCTGTCTACGAAAAGAGGTGAGTGAATTTAAATTTATTCTTGTTTCGTATTCCGAGAAGGGAGGCAAATTGTTGACTCTTTGTTAAACTTTCGCACACAATTAGTACCTCAATTTGTTATGCTCTTACACTTTTGATACAAGAATCGTAAGCAAGTAGTTTATCAGGTAGCTACCAATACTTCTTGCCAATCGTGTAAAGAGATACATATACCAAATTAATTACACCACTTGCTTATTGTTCACTTTTGTTATGTCATTCACATTCAGTTGTAGAAGTAGTAACCAACTAGTTTATCAGGTAACTACTAGCATTTCTTGTCTATACAGTGACGCGCCTTTCCATACAAATTTTAATTACACCACTTTCTGACAACTTAATAATTAGTTTGTTAATAAAATTGGATCACATTTCAGAACGTGTCGGTATACGCAGTAATTATTGTTAAGATCGCAACAGAACCCATACCTCGTCAGTTTTGTATTCTGTAATGTAAACTTGATGTTTAAATAATTAGTCAATTACAGAGTTATCGACTTAGACATTTCTACAATGTGATACATTGTACAAGTTGGTCTTGTTTCTACCAGCTACCGTTATAGATTGTCAGTAATTTTATGCATGAGCACTTTTACACCCGATATTACTTGGTTTTCACCCTACTTAGCTAAGGAACTATGTTGACAACACAACATATTGTTTGTTAATGAGGTAGATCTTGTTCACAACACATAACGTTACATATAACAATCACTACTAAGGCCGCAATAGTAGCAATGCTCAGTCTGTGTCAGAATGGTAATCTAAACTTTGATCTTCAATTAATTAACGGATACATAATTGTCAACTTTAGCGTTTTCACTGTACCATAGCCTTGCATGTTATTCTGCAGCTATCAGTCGATTTTAGAAATTGTTAGTTACTCCACCCATGATCATTTATTTTGGTAATCAAATTTGTGTCAAACATTGGTCAATATTTATTTAATTAATAAACTATTTGACTGTCTGATTAACAAATCGGACCTTTAACTACAACCGGACTTGTCATTCATTGTTTAACCAGACTCATGTTCTGGATAGCTAAGTGCGCTAACAGGGTCATACTCATCGCAATCAGTCAATGCCAGGCTGATTGATTATAAAATTTACTCTTACTTGAATTACAGACGTCCAGATCAGTTTTTATATTCACAGTGCTGTACCAATCTAGACAGGCACTGTTGCATCTGCTCAAACAAAAATCCATTCATACACACTCAAGTTTCCGATTCAGAACTTTATTTTATTTAATTTAAACATAACAGTTTCAAACTGTCTCAACAGCCATGGTCAATACTTCCAACATACAGGTACTGGTTTTTGTAATTATGCCCCCGGCTCGTTTATGTTTGTATGCCCTTTATATACTCCTAAAAACGAGCGAATTGGTGCATGGACTGGACTCGATTCGGGAGGACGGCGGTTCAAATACGGCCTCGGCCATCTAGATTTAGGTTTTCCGCACTGTCTCTAAATCACTCCAAGAAATTCCAGGATGGTCAATTTCAAAGGCCGCGACCGATTTCCTTCCCCATCCTTACTAGAAACTCTGCCGAGCTTGAGCTACGTATGTAACGGCCAAGCAGTCGACGGGACGATAAACCCTAATCCTCCTTCGTCCACGTATGAATTTTTATGCGCACCTGATGATGTGGTTCTAGGTCACCGAACCGGTAGTTCCTCAATAAAATTCTACAAATGACAGCTGATGTTTTCCCGGAGCATTTCTTACGCACAGAATTCTAGACTTCTCATTACGAACCATCTGACAGAATACGACTCTCATCGCCTACGAAAACGTTAAGGAATTACACAAATTCTCAGCACATGTGAATCATAGTATATATCGTAGGCATGGCAAATTTATAAAGCTACTAGCTGAAAACCCGGCGTTGCCCGGGTATTTATTAATTTATTCCTCCCATTTTTCAGGTATACATTCTTTTGTGTAAGGGCTGTATATCTCTTGGAATCCAGTTAGTAATAAAGAAGTAATAGATTAAAACTTGGTGCAGGAATGGGCGGTTTTCCATGAACGTTACTGTTTATGTGCTTTATCTCATAAACTGTGTGTCGTACTGTGATACAATTTATAAGGTACACTCAATTATATGCGTGTATACTGTTTGTAAAATTTCCTACGGCTACAATTTGTAGTGTGGAAATTAAAAATTGTAACGTCATACTGAATGATGTAGTTTTAGTCCATGAACAGCGGAATGTTATTATTTATGGGCTCATATCTCATGGACTACATGTCGTACTGTGATACAATTTAGAAGGTACATTCAACTAAAGGTGTGTATACTGTCTGTAATATTTTCCTGCGGCTACAATTTGTAGTGTAGAAATTATAAATTTTAACGCCATACCAAATGCCGTAGTTTTACTCCATAAACAGCGGAAAAGTAGTAAGCGAGAAACTTTTTTCCTTTCATGATAATGCTATAGTTGTCAGCGAGAAAAAGTGTAACAAAGGTTTGCATTTAAGTTGAAAGTTTGTTGGAAGGCGCTAAGTACTGTCATTCTCATATAGCGTATTTCTAAAATCTCGCAGTTTTATAGCTATCGGCATGGAACTACTATGGTGTACAACGGGAGACTTCGGACAACAAATACACAAAGACCATTCGTTTGCGTTCTGTAGTTTTCGTTGCAGAGCAAAATATCACACACACGTAGACCGATAACTTGCCATCCACCCTTTTATCATTATCAACCCTCAAGCAACAATAAAACCATTTTCAAAGAGTAATTATTGATCCGCATTTCGCGTTATATTCTTCAAATTACTAAATATCTATCAGATCGCTATGAAACCGTGCCTAAAACCTTCCTCAGGTATAAATTAGTAACTGTACAAATATTTAAGTCTCTGCGTCTTGTCGTTAGGACGTGATAAGCGTACACCGAACAGACGTTCACATTCCAATCTCCATAAAACCGTGCCTAAAGCCTTCCCCGGGTAGACATTAGTAACTGTACAAACTTTTAGCTCTTTATGTCTTGTGGTTCCGACGTGATAAACGTACACCGAACAGACATTCACATTTATAGATATAGATTTAGGCAGATCTTGCGTAAGATGAGCATAGGACACGCAGGGGTAACGGACCTAGAACACACATTACAGTGACGAAACTTCCCGCTTCTCACCTTGCCGTGTGGGAGTGCGCCTGTGACAACGCCACTTTAACTTGGTGCAATAGTTCCCAGACACGCCGACACCGTCAGTGGCGTAAGTGCAGCGATGACCGTTGCGATTACGCCACATCGTAGACTAAAGATAACGCGAAGCTTACGCTGGGAAAAAATCTGATTAAAATAAAGGTAAAACACAATGGTAAATTCAGCGAATTCTTATAACAACTGATTAAATGTGAGGTATTCCTAAATAAAAAAAGAACTTTTTCAAATTTCTGACAATTATAGCAGTCATTCGAGCAAAGTCTAAGGTAATAATACATACTTAACTAACCAGCAGTAAAAATATTTGAAACCTGTGCCAAGGAATACAGAAAATGTCAGGTGAAGACACCACACCACATCCTTATCTGTAATACTTGGTCAGCTTTCGGATCTAGAACTGTGGTAGCGAGATACTTGTTCAAGAACCATTAAAATCGCAATATCAACATAAACTCTAGAAGTGGCGCAATTGATGTGTCATCACGTACTTTTCTTTACTAACAAACATCACACAATTGTGGGCTACTATTGTGTGCAACTAAAAATCAGATTTGGTGTGTGTCCAGGGAACTATGACCAGTTTGACCAACGTGAAAGACATACAGCGACCCTTTCTGCACGACACCATAGGCGCCGGTTTTCAGCAAGACAATGTTGCTGCACCGACACATGCCATCTTGGTGTCACGTAGTGTCACTCCTTTCCTCCGGACCGTCAGATAGCTTGTTACTATCACATGTTAAAGCTAACATGTAGCCAAATAAACATAGCGCTATAAACGGTGATAACACAACGTGTATGTCAACACAACCAATCACCCGATTTCTAAAGAAAAGTATCTTTGACGATAATGTGTCTAATATCGGATGACCGAGGGTTGCTCGGGATTTTTTTTTCTGTTACATAGTGGTATTGTTATGAAATATTTTGCAATACTACCTGCGCAGGAATTGCAACCGTTAAATGAAAATAACGATAAATGTACCTTGTTCAGCGTCACAGTAAATATTTTTGTCCAAAATTTTCTAGATATTTTGAAGTGCACAGGTTGGCTACAAATGCAGAAATTGCTTGAGTTAGTTAGTGTAGCCGAAGAAAACCGTATCTAACATTTATTATAAAAATGCAAAACGTGATACAAAATTGAATGCAAAAAGTTAGAGTGGTATCGGAGGTACTCGAAATAAAAAGTATAACAGATATTTATTTTGGAAAAATCTGTTGTTTCAGGAATGACATCTATAAAGGTAAATTAAATTGGCGAAACCAGATCTACATTTATAATTTGAGGCAAATCGTTAGAACAGTTCCATTCCCTCCCTCTCACATACAGTCACGTCGTCGTCGCACGTGCATTATATGCGTGATAACACACACGTTTATACATAAATATAAATTTTGGAAAATCGGGTTTTTACGAAAAATACAACTATGTAGATGAACTTCAAAAGAAAAAAAAGTGTAAATACAACATTTCATCGAAATCGTTAGAGCCGTTAGAGACAGCTAAAATACATGGTCGGAAATTCCCGTTACAAACTTCTAGGACATGTAGAGGGTAAGTACAGAACATTTTGAATAGGAATCCAAGTCCGGAAACGTATCGTTTCCGTTCTTCGACTGTTTCAATTCAGATGTGTAACTCATCAACGTCTGCTTGGGCACGAGTTCTGGCCGCTGCACAAGACATGGAAGAGACACCAGGTGGGATGGAGAGAATGTACCAGAACATGCTTCGGAGGTACAGTGTGTGTAACGACGTTGGTGGTCGCCACATAGAGCCGCTGTTGTAATGCATCAGTACGTTGCGGCTGGTGCCGTAGACGCTGGGTTCTTGTTGTTGCCGACTAATGTAAACCATAAGTATGTAATTAAAATGCGTAAGTAATAACGGAACGATTCAGTATCCTTTTCAAATTGATTGCAACAATTGTACTGGGTCATGTCTAATTACATTTCTCGAATAGGAGTGAATGAGAATCATCTGAATTGAAACCGTCGTGGAACGGAAAAGATACGATTCCGGACATGGGTTCCTATTCAAAATGTTCTGTACTCACTAATCTCTACCACTCCTAGCAGTTTGTAACGGGAATTTCCGACCACCCCATATGTATATATAACAATTGCTCGTTTAAAGATATAAGATATGGTTAGCTATTTACAGGACAAAATTAATCAACTATGCGATTAATATTTTAAAGATACATATTGGTTGTATCCAATTCCTGGTCATGCCACCAATCAACAGGAAATTCTGATATGGTTTACTGGTAATGCAGGCTACGTTTATCGTAGGAAACAGGCACTGAAGCGATGCAGCCACCACTGTTTTGTGTACTCTGTATTTATTTTACAGTACACAAAGTTACTAGCTCTACTTAGGAGCACAGACTGAAGGGATTCTTCAGGCACCTCTGCTGGCGTCCCAGTTCGGCATAGCCGTTAGGGTCAACGGTCTCATAAATATTGAGAATTACTAATGTAAAGAGTTTTTTTCTGTTCGCTCGCGGCAAGTACACCTGGAGAAGTGAGAGTTGGGAGGTAATTGCCCGGAGAGAGCAGGTATCGCGTCGCTGCTTGGCTCCAGCCGCGGTTTTCCGCGTGGCGGGCAACGGGAGCGTCTAGACGGCAGGGAAGGGAAGGGGGAGTCCCTAGACAGGATGACGCCAGCAGCTGCCGTCTGGCAGTGAGCCGAATATAGGCTGCGCAGTTACGGGCCACTTCACCTGACCCGACTGCGACCGCCGTACGTGCCAATAGGCCGTCAGTCCTAAGAGCCATGTTCATATGTTTGTACAACTTATGGGACTTAACTACGGGGTTATCAGTCCCTAAGCTTACAAACTACTTATGAACTAGCTAAGACTAAGGACGGCACAAATATCCATGCCCGAGGGGGGATTCGAACCCCCGACCGTAGTGGCCGTGCAGACCCTGACTGGAGCGCCTCAGTCCCCTCGGCCACCGCGGCCGGCCCTAAGAGCCACTACAAGCTACGTGGAGAAGCTATCGTCGGTCACCTCTGCGCTGCCGTCAGTGGCTGATTTCAGCGTCATTATATATATTTAAAACTATTGCAATTCTGAAGTCAGCAGGGGTAAAATATAGGGAAAGGAGAGTTATTTACAACTTGTACAAAAGCCAGACCGCAGTTATTAGACTCGAAGGGCATGAAAGGGAAGCATCAGTTGGGAAGGGAGTAAGACAGGGTGGTAGCCTTTCTCCGATGTTATTCAATTTGTACATCGAGCAAGCGGTGAAGGAAAGCAAGGAAAAATTTGGAATAGGGATTAAAGTTCAGGGGGAAGAAATAAAAACATTGCATTTTGCTGATGACATTGTAATTCTATCAGAGACAGCAAAGGACCTGGAAGAGCAGTTGAATGGAATGGACAGTGTGTTGAAGAGAGCGTATAAAATGAATATTAACAAGAGCAAAACAAAAATAATGGAATGCGGTCTTAGAAAATCAGGCGATGCTGAAGGAATTAGATTAGGTAACGAAACAATGAAGGTGGTAGATGAGTTTTGTTACTTGGGTAGTAAAATAACATGCGATGGTCGTAGTACAGAGGATACAAAATGCAGAATGGCAATGGGAAGAAAAGCATTTTTGAAAAAGAGAAATTTGCTAACATCGAATATTAATTTAAGTGTAAGGAAGTCTTTTCTGAAGGCATTTGTGTGGAGTGTTGCCTTGTATGGGAGTGAAACATGGACGAAAAGCAGTGCGGACAGGAAGAGAATAGAGGCTTTTGAAATGTGGTGCTACAGAAGAATGCTGAAGATTAGGTGGGTAGATCGCATAACTAATGAAGAGGTACTGAACAGAATTGGTGAGAAAAGGAATTTTTGACATACCCTGACTAAAAGAAGGGATCGCTTGGTAGGACACATTCTTAGACATCGGAGAATCGTAAATTTAGCATTGGAGGGAAGTGTGTGGGGTAAAAATCGTAGGGGGAGACCAAGATACGCGTATAGTAAGCAGATTCAAATAGATGTGGGTTGCCGTTCTTATGAGGAGATGAAAAGGCTTGCTCAGGATAGAATAGGGTGGAGAGCTGCATCAAACCAGTCTCCGGACTGAAGACCATAACAACAACAACAACATTGCAATTTAGCATTTTTCATGGTCAAAGATGTACATATGAGGGAAGCAGGATACTAATAACGGTACTGGTATTTACTGAATAAATTCGGACTTTTTTAAAGAACAGTTTAGTATGTGTTGCGATAATAAGACATTTTGGAACTTCCTGGCAGATTAAAACGGGAGCCGTTGCCTTTCGCCAGCAAGCCCACTATCAACCGAACTATCCCGGCACGGTTCATGGCACACTCTACGGCCTTTCCGCCAGTACCTCACCTCCTACTTTCCAAACTTAACAAAAAATCAAATGTTTGTAAATCTATGGGACTTAACTATTCTGGTCATCAGTCCCTAGGCTTACAAACTAACTTATACTAAGCCCAACAAAAATATACACCTATGCCCGAGGGAGGACTCGAATCTTCGACAGCAAGAAGCGGCGTACTTAGCAGCTAGTCGCCTTGAAATGTTCGGCGACGCCACCGCGGCGAAAATTCGCAGAGGTTCTCCTGCGAACGTTACAGGAATACAAATCCTGGAAGAAAGCATATGGTAGAGACATGGCTTAGCCACAATCTTGGGGATGTTTCCAGAACGATATTTTTACATCATATTGCAATGCAAATACCATCCCACTTCCGCTTCCTTACAATGAAATTCGTTTCGATCTTTATCCATCCTACCAACTGAAATTCCTCTCCGCTTTCTCGCGCAATGCCGCGCGGGGATGGCCACGCGGTCTGAGGCACCTTGTAAAGGACTGTGTCGCCCGTCCCGCAGTGGCTCGAGTCTTCCATATGGCACTGGTGTGTGTCTTGTCCTTACTATAAATTGTAAGTCTAAGGACCAATGGTCCTAGCAGTATAGTCCCTTAGCTATACAAATTTTCAACTTTCACACCCACTAACAGGATTCCCATTCCCTATTTCACCTCCCATCCCTAATCTTCCAGTCTCGTGTTACTTCCATAGCCCAACCCATTATCTAACCTCCCTCTACCTATTTTTCATCTCCTATTACCATCTTCTCCAAGACCCTACCCAACGAATCCCACTCTTTTTTCACGCAAGGCCCTCACATTATTGAACACCGCTCTCCTCCTCCCCCCCCCCCCCCCCCATTTTCGCCGGTACCTTTCTCCCAAAACTCGTCCTTCATCCGTACTGTGGTCAGTGCACACTGTGTGTCTCTTAAGATAATATAATTGTATGTGTTCTGTTTTACTATTAATAACGTTTGTCTTGTATACATATATTCATCGTTGAAAAAGGACGCATTTTATACTGTATTTCTCATCTGCTTAATTCAATCATGTATTGTTCGTGTACCGTAATCTTCCATGCATATGTGTAGGTATATTTTAATCATGTCACTTTGAATGTACTCTTAAACCTTTTGTGCCGTATGCCTGGAAAGCAACATATTGTACTGCTAAAATACGCCAATAAAGGGACAGGGTTATGAAATAAAATACAGGGAAAAGTTACTTCTTTTCATTTCAAATGTTCAAATGTTTGTAAAGCTTATGGGGGTCATCAGTCCCTAAACTTACAAACTACTTATGAACTAGCTAATACTAAGGACGTCACAAATATCCATGCCCGAGGGGGGATTCGAAGCCCCGACCGTAGTGCCCGTGCAGATCGTGACTGGCGCGCCGCAGTACGCTCGGCCTCCGCGGCCGGCTCTTTTTATTTAGTGACTAGTTTTTGTGGTTCATGTTCGACTAATTTTTATGGTTGCTTGCAATAGATCGGAGATACACTATGAAATCAAAAGTATCCGGACACCTGGCTGAAAAATGACAAGTTTGTGGCGAGCTACCGCGCGCTCCGCAGCGAGGCGCCTTAGACCGCTCGGCTATTCCACCGCGGCAACAATAATTTAATTGACGGCGAATATAGTGGATCATTTTACGAACATGAGCTAAGCCAGCACGTTGCTCGATACGAGTGGCAGCAGGAGAATTAATATGATGTACAACCGTAGCAAACGTTGGAACAATATTATGATTGCGACATTTCAACAAATTGCATCCTTACTCCGGTGCTGTGGCGTTTATCCAATTTTCGTAAACACCGATACATTTCCTCCCTGTAGAGTTACATAATGTGAAAACTTAATTTTTCCCGGCGTAATGAATTTCCAAACAACTTACGGGTATGCTACTGGGAGACGTCGTCGACCACCGCCAAGGCATTAAATTCGCTTGCACACTGCTTCCTTGAGTGCAGTTGTGCCTTGAGAATGGCAGGCTGTGCTTCTGTCGAAATATGGGCGGTGGTGGACAACGTCACCCGGTGGCATAGCCGCAAGTTGTTTGAAAATTCATACGCCGGGAAAAGTTAAGGTTTCACATCTCCGAATTGCTCTTCAACATTTGGAAAGAAGAAAGTACTTAAAACATCAATGAAGTCTTGTGCTGCGGTAGACACACGCAAAACGACAAGGGATGCAAACCCCCTCCATGAAAAACACGATGACACCATAACACCACCGCCTCCAAATTTTACTGTTGGCATTACGCACGCTGGCGGATGACATTCACTGTGCATTCGCCATACCCACACCCTGCCATTGGATCACCGCATTGTGTAGGTTTTTTCACTGTTCAATCGTCCAATGTTTACGATCCTTACACCTAGCAAGGCATGATATGGCTTATACGCTCAACGGTGAAATACGAGTTTTCTCACATCCCGCCTAACTGGCTTAGTACTTGGAGTAGATCCTGATTTAGTTCGGAATTCCTGTTAGATGGTCTGCATAGATTGCCTGCCATTTATACTGTACGACCCTCTTGAACTGTCGGCAGTCTCTGTCAGTCAACAGACTATGTCGGCTGTATGTGCCCCTACACGTTTGCACTTCACTATCGCATCAGAAACAGTAGACCAAGAGATGTTTAGGAGTGTGTAATTCTCGCGTATAGACTTAAGTGATACTCAATCACCTAGCAATGATCGAAGTCAGTGAGTTCTGCGGAGAGCCCACAGTCTGCTTTCTCACGATATGTCAATTGTCCTGCGATACAAAGGCGTCCGCCACCATAAACTCTCTGTCAGCAGTTTCTGGCTGCACTTGACATGTTGTGGGATGCAGAAGTGGTACACACTGATGGCTCCCAGAAAGATGGCAGAGTTGGTTACGCCTATGTTCACGGTGACGACATTGCTGTCTACTGGTTGTACTGTCTTCACGGCAGAGCTGATCGCGCTCTAGAACACCTCTGTGCGGGCCCCAGAAAGTCGTATATCATCTGCAGCATCTCCCTGAGTGACTTTCAAGCCCTTGACCGGTGTTTCCCCAAACACTATTTGGTAGTCCATTCAGGGCTCTGTTTTCAGCCTTAGCAAGTGTGACCGTTTTGTGGCCTTTGTTTGGACACTGGGACACGTTGGCATCCCAGGGAACCAACCTGTTGATCAGCTGGCCAAGCAGGCCACCACCTTCGAGGCCCTGTATATCGGTATCCCGGAGAGGGATATCCGATTAGGTTTGCTCCGCAGGATCTTTGCGGTCTGGAATACAAACTGGCCAACGCCACACCACGCCAAACAAGCTCCGTGCGATCAAGCCTTCTACGGCAGCATGGACGTCTTCCCTTAGGCCTTCTCAAAGGGACTCGGTCATCCTCTGTCCCTTGCGTATTGGCCGTACGTGGCCGTGAAGACCCGCCCATGTGTCTCTGTGGCTGTAGTGCACATCCTGCTGAACTGCCTTCTTTTATCCGCTTTGCGGCAGTCCTTCCGTCTGCCCGCTGCGCTCGATCTTATCCTTGGAAACGTCACAGTCATGGGCGACAGTGTTTTATACGCACAATAGGCAGCTAACCAACCAACGGTTTTTCTCTGTTATTGCTTCATTATTATCAGTCTTGTTTTTACTGGTTGGCTGGTCCTTTATTATCCTTGTATCAGCCTGTTGTACTGTTTTATTTGGGTCAATCTTTAGGTCTGGACCGTTAGAATGTTGTTTTATGCTTATCTTTTATCAGTGCAGCGGTTATTGTCACTCCCTCCACCTTGTGGTTTATCCTGTAGGTGTTGAGTGATAGTTTTATCTTTGTATAACTTAAACCGCCTTCGTTTGTAACAGGGGACTGATGACCTCATAGTTCAGTCACACTCAAATAATAACAACAACAACAACGATGTCTATTGATTACTGAGGTCGCTGATATGGAGTACCTGGCACCTAATATGAATAACGTACATTTTTGGGGTTGGCCGGATACTTTGGTCACACAGTGTATTTGTCGCAGAGTGCCGCCGCCGTACAGGAGCCGGGCAGTGCCCCGCGTCCCACTTTTGTGGAGTGTCCGAGCGGCCGCTGCGTCCTCGCTGGCTCTCCTCTCGCCAGCCGAAAACCGCCCGGCCGCGGCCCCCGTATGTGCGGTGTGCAGTGTCGGACTACTTTCGTGGCGGACCGCCGTCACGGTGGAAGGCGCAGATAGCGTCGCGGTGTCAGCGTCTCTCTCGGGCACCAGGTAACACGGTCGCCGCTTTGAAACCCCACAACACGCCGGCCACGGAGCGGTTTCACTCTCCGCGCTTTTGTGTAGCGGCGGCACGGCGATGCCAGAAAGTGAACGGCGTCAGGTGCACCTAATGCCATCTCACTGCTAGTTGCCTTCCCTCTCAGGCCACACACACCTTCGTGTGGCGCGATTCCTCCTCCTTTCTGCAATCTCATTCCGTGGTGCGGTTGAGCGCAAATTTAGTGCACTTCTTTGTCGCTAGTGTCGGAGGAGATTATATTTTAACGGATCAACAAGCTGGGATGCCTCACATTTTAACTGCTCAACAACGTATGAGCAAATTTTTAAACATGCTGAACTTGGCGATCACTAGACAGCCAATAGGTGTGGACTTACCTGAAAACAAAATGACGAGTCACCAAATGTTCAAATGTTTGTAAATCTATGGGACTTAACTACTGCGGCTCTTAGTCCCTAGGCTTCCAAACTACTTAAACTACCCTATGAACAACACACTCATGCTCGAGAGAGAACTCAAACCTCCGACGGCGAACAACCGCGCGCTCTGCAGCAAGGAGCCTTAGAGCGCTCGGCCACTCCACCTCGGCGACGAGTCACCAGTGGCGGCTGGTGCCTAAAATAACTTCCCATCTTATATATTTCATCGATTTCTTTATTGTCTTAAATCCGTCCGTTTGACATATCTACTAATGTTTTACCTGACGTCCGTGTTTTTTTACTGTCAATATCATGTTTTCGTAAGCTTTAGGTCCTATCAGTCCTACCTGTCACTTGGATAGCTATCGCCGGCCGCGGTGGCCGAGGTGACTGAGGCGCTCCAGTCACGGTCAGCACGGCCACTACGGTCGGGGGTTCGAATCCCCCCTCGGGCATGGATATTTGTGCCGTCCTAGTTCGTAAGTAGTTCATGAGTAGTTTGTAAGTTTAGGGACTGATGACCCCGTAGTTAAGTCCCATAAGCTTAACAAACATTTGAACATTTTGATGGCTATCTGTTTGGTGCACAGCATAAAAGCTGGTTACGGTACTACTGAAATGTCTGTTTGTTGTTATCACAGTCTTGAATGATTCACTTCCACAGATGTCGAACTACGTTATCCCAAAACGGCATATTCAAATCTGAAGCGGTGCGGTTTAACAAGACCTTTCTTACTTTTTCAAAAAAAATAAAAAAAAAATAAAATGTTCAAATGTCTGTAAATCTATCGGACCAAACTGCGTGGTCATCAGCCCGTAGCTTACAAACTACTTAAACCTAGGTAAACTAATCTACGGACAACACACACACCCATGCCCCAGGGAGGACTCGAACCTCCACGGCGAGCACCCGCGCGCTCCGCAGCGAGACGCTTTAGATCGCTGGGCTACTCCACCTCGGCACTTTTTCATATGATCACCTCTCGTACATCTAAAACGGATTTTTTTCCCTACAGAAGCCATAAATTTCTATAAAAGGGCGCTGCCAATTCCCTTCAACTTTCTTTAAAAAAAAAAAAAAAAAAAAAAAAAAAAAAAAAAGAGGCTGAGCGTGAGCGCTGTCTCTGATGACCATGCTGTCGGCGGGAGGTTAAACCCTTCCAGCGCCGGGTTTAGGATAGGGATGGGAAAAACCGACCGGTTAATACCGATACCGGTGTTTTAGTTTAGAATAACCGGTTTTTTCGGTATTTATTTGGTGTCGGTTGTAACCGGTTTCTTTTAGTTATTGCCAAGAACCGGGTAAAAAAACCAGTATGACTATTTCCTGTAGTAGTGGTTCAAAATGTGTTTTTTTGTTTTTTTGTTGTTTTTTTTTTGTGAATAATTTTTAAAAATTAAAACTATTAAACCCTAATATTTAGGGCTATTCCTAAATTTTCCACTGCTGTGAAATATTAGGTCATCGCAGAACTAAGAAAAGCGATCAGTGTTAATTTAAGAACAATCCCGGCAGTTAGAAACGCGCAACAAACGCGTGGCATAAGAACTTACGAACTGGTGCAGCTATTGAGGCATCGATGCACCTGTTGCCGTGTGGCGTGGCCTATTAGACGACGCGCGTACACCGGCAGAGTACAAGACTTGCCTCCGTCTGGACATGCGGCAGTTCCTTGCTGTTGTCGCCAGACATGGGTTGTGTCTTAAATGGCGCCATCCCGAGTATGGAAGTACTTCACAAAGTACAGGAGCATTGAGGTACAATGCTCCATTTGCTTTAAAAAGCTGAAAACGGGTGGAGGTACTACAAATATGCTATGTCATTTAAGGAGAAAGCATCCAAAATGTTCCTTGGAAGAGAAGGTAAATTCGATTCATATACCTATTATGTAAGTGATGTACTCTAAGCTTGGAATACTAACTTTTAATGTATTATCCTATTGTTATGCTAACAAGTTTTGTTAATATGAGTCCTTGAGCGAGGGGCTTTTTTAATAACCAATATGGGTTTAGGTAACATTGATCATGTGGTGCGTCGCGAGGCGACCGTGCGGTCTGAGGCTCCATGTCACGGACTGCGCTGTTGCTCCAGTCGGAGGTTCGAGTCGTCCCTCCTCCCTCGGTCATGGATGTATATGTTGTCCTTAGCGTAAGTTAGTTTAAGTAGTTTGTAAGTCTAGGGACCGATGACCTAAGCATTTAGGTCTCATAAGAACTCACACCCATTTGAACATTCTTTGATCATGTGGTACAGAGCTTTCTTAGTTCAATTTGCGTAAATTTACACTGACAACAATCATACTGTTAGTCGGAACTGTGACTTTATTTTTCGAAATATTTCTGCAGCACCGATTGAAGTTTATTTACTGACTGTAACATATATGTTGTGTGCATAACGAGATATTCCTATGCGCTGGCTCACAAGTCCAACTTACGGAGTGGTTGGCTCAATATTCGCAACTGCCGAATGGAAATACTAGACCAGTAAATATGTATGCTTCGTATATCGTCTTCTACGGATTCCTGGATACGCTTACACACACTCGAGAAGGCGTAGTATTGGGAGGGGATCTCGCAAAATATGGCAAGACTAGTGATTTGTAGTACAACGTAAATTTACCTAAATATTAACTAAATTTCGTAAGTTTCGATTTCGGCCGCAAAATATGTTTCGTTCGAACTCTACTTGAAACAATAGCAATAAAAACCGTAAACCGGTCATTTAAAAAACCGGTTATCTTGAGCAATTTTTACGGTGCTGTTAAACTGGAGATGAAAAGAACCGGTTTCACCGAAAACCGGTTGTTTCAGCGATAACCGCCATCCCTACTTTAGGATGGGGCGACCCGGGCGGATGCCCAGGGTGTTGGGGCCCAGGGGCGCTATCAGTACTACGATATCAATATTGCAATTTACAATCACCGATTTTGTGAACGCAAAATATTATTCACCCTGATTCAACATCCGTCGCTAATCTGAGGAATGCGTACTGAATTGGCGGTAGCAGAAGAGAACCGCGCTGACATCCATCTATTGCCTGCATTCATCGATGTCTCACGCGAGTACTGACGTCACAAGTGGTCAGATCGTGCTGGCAGCACTGACAAGATGTACACTCACGTGTTAATAAAGGGCAGCAAGAGTAGAAGAAAGGGGTCACGTTTTCGTGGGTGAATAATAGTGAATGAAAAGACAAAATTTTTATTTTCTGGTAAGTACGACAAATATTTTTTATCATCCACTTCATGTTCTTTCTATTTACTTTCACTGATATGTTATTTTCTTTAATTGTTAATTACGTGACCCGTGAAAATACTTTGCACCATTAGTGGACAGTCATGTGAAATGGAAATAAGTATAATTAAATATTTATCTTTGCAAAAATGTGTTATTATAGATAGTAACGGTTACAGCACGTGTTTAAGGGATCAAATGAAAGGGTTTGATCCATAGAATGTTGTTAGGGTAAAACGAAGGGTATACCTTAAACAGAACCGAAGATATGCAAAAATCGCATACTACGTTTAATGCTGCCGAAACTAATCAACTAGATAAAATTTTTAAGCTATCTTGGCTTCTATTTGAATAATGACTGTCAATATGCGAAGTTTGTCTGCCGTCTTGCAGTAAGCGTTTGTTATCTGCTGTGACAAATTCACCACATATTTGCAATCAAATTGCTGCAAGTACTTCTATTATGTTACTGAGAAAGTCTCAGAATGTATTACAAACACTAAAACTAAAAGAATATTAGTGTACAAGATCTAAAGTTTACGGTCGTAGAGACAGACGGTGCCGATGTTAGCAACAACCTTTGAATGCTATTTGAAAACCTAATCGTATAGAATGTGTCGACCATGAAATAAATAAATAATTATGTTCCTTCTCTAAGGTTGACAGGTTTTCGTATATAACAGTACCCTTGTCTTGTCAGTAATTTAATAATCCTTATAAAGCTAACATTTCGTTGCCAACATTAGCAAACTACGCCGCCGCATCAGTAAGTAAAATTTATCCAGTATTCTTTGCCAGTTATGTTACAGCCTCTTACAGATAAGCGTTAGTATTGGCATTTTCCAATAAGAAATTAAATTGGTGTATTTTGTGATAAAACATCAGGTGCCGTACTATTCTGTCAAATTGCATACTACAAGTTATGACACTAAAACTTCGAAATACCGCAAACAGAATTCAACGGTAGTTGCCTGTATCAGCATAGTACGCTGCCACAGCCGTAACGAAACTTGCCCAGTATGTTCTGGGATGCTTTGCTGTAATATAATATTTTGCGGCTGCTAAATTCCTACAGGCAGTTTCTCTGTTAAGATGTAGTACTTTCAGAAGAGCTAAACAAAACCGTAAGTTCAAATATCACAAACGTTTTTTACTATTAAATATTGCTTCAAGTCGTAATGATAACTATTTACTTACAATACAAAACTGTGGGCTCGTTTCGGGTTCCCAGTTTTTGCGCCGACATTTAATAAGCCATTTTTTCTTCTCTTAGAATCTCTCGCGGAAACTAAACGTACTGTAGCCACCTCTGGAACGGTTAAGGGGGAAAGTAGGTAAAAATCTTAAAAAATGATTTAAAAAGAAAATTGCCTCCATATAATTCTGCAGCATGTTAGAAATACTGTCTCCCATTTTCACAGATTAATTCTAACTACAAATGATAAAAAAGCTGTCTTGTTTCAATCACTGCGCAGCGCCACGTTCACTTTTCTAGACGACACTCTTCTTGTCTGTGATGTTTTATTACTTCCTGCTGTCATAAAAACATATTCCTGAAGCAGTCTTAAGCACCATAAAGCCAACATTCCAGTTTCTAGCTCATCCGTTATGGAAACACAAAACCCGAATAAGAGCTTCAACAGTCTCATTTAGAAGAGATGCCTCAAAACAACATTTAGCTCATCTATTGTTGTTAAAATTGCCACATATGATGCATGTCTGGTGTTTAATGATGGTAACATTGGAAGAATAAGGACCCTTACTGGACTAGAATTTGTTGCTGGTTGCTTCACCGAGAAGCTAATTAAGAAGATAGATAATGAGCGTGTTGCAAGATCTGAAATGTCTGTGAAGTATATAGCCAAAAGGGCACGCCAGAAACATCAGTTACAAAGGAAACATGTCCAAGAAGGGTAATATGACCAAATGTATTGTTATGGTCAACATTAAGGTACTATTTTATGGTGTAAATCTTTATAAAAAAATTTATGTGCATTTCCCGTAACTTTCATTTTTCGGTGTACAAATAACATTTTCCATTGAATCACTGGAGATAGATGAGTGAAATTATCTGCAGACTTTTTGCATAGTATAACACAACTTCCTGTGGTTCAAATGTTTTCTAAGCGTGTTTCTGTCAAAATTATTTACATTTTTGTGAAATTGAAATTGCTTTGTTCCTCACATTTAATTTTTAAAAATATATTATAAGAGCTCTAAAAGTGATATTGTTCCACAAGTTTTCTTGTCCGATTACTGTGAAAGTTGTAAATAAAGTAATTTTTAAGAAAATGTTCCTTTTGTGATAACATGTATTGCGAAAATTTCCAACAATGCCACGATCAAATTTTTCGAGAAAAAATGAAAAAATTCCAAAATTAGCCCATAACATAAATACCTCAAGTGCAAAATTTGATTCTGTTATCTTTCGTCGAGCGAGGTTGCGTAGTGGTAAGATACTGGACTCGCATTCGGGAGGATGGTGGTTCAAATCCACCTCCGGCCATCCAGGTTTAGGTTTTCCAGGGGGTTCCCTAAAAAGTCACTCCAGGCAAATGCCGGGATGGTTCCATTGAAAAAGCACGGCCGATTTCCTTCCCCCACCCATGCCCAAACAAAAAATGTTTCAAATATTTGTATAGCTTATGGGACTTAACTACGGGGTCATTAGTCCCTAAACTTACAAACTACTTATGAACTAATTAATCCCAAGGACGGCACAAATATCCATGCCCGAGGGGGAATTCGAACCCCCGACCGTAGTGGCCGTGCACACCGTGACTAAAAAGCCTCAGTCCGCCCACTTTTTTTTTTTTTTTTTCCCTAAGGGATATCTCCAACTTTATTTTGTTTCTTCTTAAATTCTTTTATTATTATTTTATTTTATGTGTAGTATAAACAAAGTAAAACCGTCTTTTCCATGACGAGCTACTGTTGAAATGAAATTAATGAGTAGTAGTAGACAATAGCATAGACTGGCGATAAAAACAATAAGAAAAAGAATTTTTTTTTTCGTGAGACCTCATTTTTTGCAGATTAATCCACTATGGACGCTGCCAAATCGTCAAAGCATGTCTTCTCCTAGCACTGAACAGATACCACTGATCTGTTCGGCCACTTTTTTTATTAATGATTAGAAAACAAGTATGTTTGACATATAAAAGAAACAATAGTAATGATATTACGGGATGATAACAAAATAACTTTCCCATCATACGTACAGATTTAATGAAGAAAAAAAGCGGGGCAAAGAAATCTTGAAAATTAAGCATCTTCCTTCATATAAGGGTGGTATCGGACTTTCCTCGATCTTTGCATGCCTCGTTGCTGCAGCAGCACGACGTAATTAGTCTGCAATTTCGTACCGTTTGTGGTTTCATGGATTGGCACGTCCCATCAGCAGTCTCGTCTGTTCTTCTTCGTAAGACGTCAAAAGTAGTTTGGCACTCCCCAACTTTGTGGTGGGTTGATGAAAACACTTCGTAAATAATTCGCGAAGAGTTTTCGGTACCTCGGTGTGCGTTCAAGTACACTGTGTGCGTCTTGTAGATAGTAGCAGTAGTCAAGGCATGGCTTCTCTCCTCCGCCGAAGACGTAGTCGATTGTCATTGCCTTGATCCACGAGATCGCATGATATTTTGCAGGGGGAAAGTAATTATCGTCCGGACTCAGCAGGCTTCGCGGTTCAATCATTCCCGGTGTGACGCGAAGATAACAGGGATGATCTTGTGGGTTAGCCTCCAAACGAGTCCCCTCAGCCACTGCGGCCGGCCATGCCCAAACACTCCGAGCCTGAGCTCCGTCTCTAATGACCACGCTGTCGACGGGATGTTAAATCCTACGCTTACTTCCTTCCTTCCATTATCTTTCAAACATTGTAAACTGTGTTAGATTATGTAATCACGTCCAGTTTCTCCTACGTCCCCCCTTAAGTCCGGCCCTGCTTCATTTTAACGGTAATCGAACTCGGGTCTTCCGCGTGGCGGCCAGCCAGCCGAGGTGGAGTACGGTAGTGTCCGCGCCGCTGACTGAGCCACAGATCTCGCAGCTCCGGCCTTGACCTTCCCGTGGCCTAGTGGCTGGCCAGGTTCCCGACTTGCGCCGGGTCAGGAGACCGATACCACAGACACGGGCGCAGCCGCTTAAAGGGGACACCACTCACTGAGCCCGGCTCAGCTTTCACGAAATACTTTCAGACTACACAGCAAGACAAACACGAGGCTTGTTCTTCACTCCGTTGTACACGAACACTTTCTGGTGAAAACTGACTGCTCGAAGTACGTGCATCTTTCGTGCCTACGAGTAAATCAGCAGCCAACGACATCTTGAGCGTTCCTACAAATAGATAGGGTTGCCAACTACCCACCATATCCCAGGGAATCCCGTATCATTTAATTTGGGTGAAAATGCCGGTTCTATATTTTTCATGATATTACCCGTATTTTCGAAATTCCCGCGATCCGTTTGTTGTTCTTTCTAACTTCTTTTGATTTCCTGCCTCCTCCTAATATGATTTCTGTTCATAATTATTTTATTTATTTATTCACGAGATATCTTTCGGCGTAAGTGCCGTCGTCAGGTGTCTTTCTGCAAAACCATTTTCTGTTATGAGTATGTATACAAATCCTAGATAAATAGATTCCCATAAATAAAATTTACAAGTTTCCCTTTGAAAGAAAAATTTGTAAACGGAAAGTATTCTGAGACATTGACAGATAGCTGACTAAAATTCGTGAATGAAATATGAAAGAACACCTCATAAATGGTCAGTTGAAGCAGCTAAGGCCTCTAAATACTGTACGGGGATGTTAAATGGATTCCGTATTTCTAGATTTCCGAAAGGCTTTTCACACTGTACCTCACAAGCGTCTGCTAATCCAATTGCGTGCTTATCGCCACAGTTGTGCAACTGGATTCGAGATATCCTATAAGAAAGGACACAGTAGTCTGTAACTGGCGGAAAGACATCCAGCAGCACAGAAGTGACATCTAGCGTTCCACATGGAAGTGTTATAGGGCCCCTATTGTTCCTTATTTTTATAAACGATTTAGGAGGCGATCTGAGTAGCTCTCTTAGGCTGTTCGCGGATGATGCTGTCATTTATAGATTAGAAAATTCACAAGAATATCAAAAGCAATTGCAAATTGATTTAGATAAGATATCTGCATGCTGCAAAAATTGGCGATTGACCTTTAATAATGATGACCACTAAACCAAATCTGTCACCGAGCGAGGTGCCGCAGTGGTAACACACTGGACTCGCATTCGGAAGGGTGGTGGTTCGCCGCGGCGGAGCGGCCGAGCGCATTGAGGCCCTATGCGCGAGGTCGTTCCCCGTCGGGAGTTCGAATCCTCCCTCGGGCATGGATATTTGTGCCGTCCTTAGTGTTAGCTAGTTCGTAAGTAGTTTGTACGTTTAGTTAAGTCCCATAAGCTATACAAACATTTGAACATTTTGTCGTCTTTAGTATAAGGTAGTTCATAAGTAGTTTGTAAGTTTAGGGACTGATGACCCCGCAGTTAAGTCCTTCAATCTTTACAAAAGTTTGAACGTTTTTGATGTCGTTCAAATCCACCTCCGGCCATCCAGATTTAAGTTTTCCTTGATTTCCCTAAATCACTCCAGGAAAGTGCCGGGATGGTTCCTTTGAAAGGGCACGGCCGATTTCCTTCCACAGTCCAATCGTAAGCTCCGTCTCTAATGACCACGTGTCGACGGGACGTTCAAGCTTCCTTCATTCCCTCTGAAAACCATTAAACTTCATTTACACGAGAAATCAATCAAAACTATAGGTCGTAAATTCAACTACATACCTAGGAATAACAATCACAAACAACTTGAATTGGGAAGAACACATATAAAATATTATAGGTAACCAAAGACTACGTTTCATTGGCAGAGCACTTAGAAGCTGCAACAGTTCTACTAAAGAAACTGCCTACTCCACACTTGTGCGTCCTATTTTGGAGCATTGCTATGCATTGTGGGATCCACATCAGGTGGAACTGACGGTCGATTTAGATAAAGTTCAGAGAATGACAGTTCATTTTGTATTGTAATGTAGGGGAGAGAGTGTCACGGAAATGGTGCAAGAGTTGGCGTGGAAATTATTAAAAGAATGGTGTTATACGTTGCGGCGAGATGTATTTGCGAAATTTCTCCACCAACTTTCTCTTCCGAATGTAAAAGTATTTTGTTAGCACCACCTAGAAAGGGGGATACATGATCATCATAATAAAAGAGGAGACATAAGATCGAAAACAGACAGGTTTAGGTGTTCCTATTTCTCGCGAGCTTTTAGAGAATGGAACTGTAGAGAAATATCATAAAAGCGGTTCGATTAACTTTCTGCCATGCACTTAATGTGACTTCCAGGATATTTATGTACATGTTAAAGGTTACACGGAGTGCTCTAGCAGGTATGTCGCTACGCTGTTGGCAAACATACATTGTCACAACACGAGGAGGTAATAGTTGTATCTATACTCTATACAATAGACATCTTCCACTCCCAATAAACTGGAGGCCACCCAACGAGTGTCAAGCACACGACCGATTTTTAGAATTTCTTGCTCCAATCCTTGAGCAGCAATTGCCAGCTCCCTGCTGTTTTTCGGAGAACAACTGAAAATATTTCTAACTTTATCCATTAATATTTTAAAATGATTAATTCTCGCCACTTCTTCTATCGCGTTGTGCTCGGCGAGTTCCAAACGATGATTCAAACAGTACCACATGAATGGTCATCACCTGTTTTGCGAGGCCAGACTTTTTTCCTAACATGACAGAAGCTCCATCGCAAGTCAAAGCGATTTACAAAACGTCATAGCTTAGACCTAGTGATTCTAACTGCTTTAAAAATTCTTTCACGATACCAGATGCTGTTGTGTCATTTAACTCAAGAGCGCCAAACTGTCATAGGGTTTTCCATCCCTTTTAACAAGGTCCTAATATATACAATCAAAGCATTTTTGTTTGAAAGAGAATTAGCTTCATCCAAAAGCAGTGAAAATTTTTAGTCACTGTTTATTAAATTATTTGTTAGATTTAGTGTAATCTGGTCAGAAATATGAAGCACTATATTAGAGCAAGCAACATTTGAATGTAGAATTTTTTTACTAGTACAAGATGCCAACATAAAATAAATTAGCTTATCTAGAAACATAAATGACACAAAAAATCATTTACGGTACATACTTCCATGAATAGCTAAACATATCCGTCATGCACTTGATTGCCTAAGAACGAACAAATGTGAAAATTACAGAACTATCAGTTTAACAAGTCATGGTTGCAAAAAACTAACTCCAATTATTTACAGACGAATGTAAAAACTGATGGAATCTGACCCCGGGGAAGATAAGTTTAGATTTAGGAGAAATGTAGGAACACGCGAGGCTATACTCGCATTACGACGTATCTTAGAAGATAGGTTAAGGAAACGGAAACCCCTAGTTTTTAGCATTTGTGGATAGGAAAAAGCTTTTGAAAATGTTGACTGAAATACACTATTCGAAATGCTGAAGGTAACAGGTAAAATATAGGGAGCGAAGATTAATATTCATCTTGTACAAAATCCAGACAGCAAATTATTGGAGTCGAATGGAATGAAAGGGACGCATGGTTGGAAAGGTAGTAAGGCTTTTAGCCTTTCCCCAATGTTGTTCAATCTGTATACTGAGCTAGCTGTGAAGAAATACAAGGAGAAATTTCGAGAAAGAATTAAAGTTTAGAGAAAAGAAAATCTTTGCGGTTTGCCGTTGACACAGTAATTCTGCCAGAGACAGCAAAGGATCTGAAAGAGCAATTGGACGGAATGGAAAGTCTCTTGAAGAAGTTATAAGATGAAAATTAAGATGAGTAAAACAAGGGTAATGGAATGTAGTGTCAGAAAATCGGGCGATTCTGAAGGAATTATATTAGGTAATGAGACAATAAAAGTAGTAGATGAGGTTTAGTATTTGGGTAGCAAAATAAATTCTGATGGCCGAAGTAAAGAACATATAAAATGCAGAATGGCTATGGGACGAAAGCGTTTCCAAGGAAGCGAAGTTTGTTGACATCCAATATTAATTTAAATGTTAGGAAATCCTTTCTGAAAGCATTTGTATGGAGTATAGCATTGTCTGCGAGTGAAACGTGAGCGATAAGGAGTTCAGACAAAAAGAAGCTTGTAGCTCTGTGGTGCTACAGACGAATGATGAAGATTAGATGGGTAGATCACGTAACTAAAGAGGAGGTGCTTAACAGAATTGGGGAGGAAAATTCTATCATATCCTGAATAAGAGAAGGGATAAGTTGGTGGGACACATTTTGAGACATCCAGGAATCGTCAACATAACATTAGGAGGAAGTGTGTGAGGTAAAAATAGTAGAACGAGACCGAGAGACGAATACAATGAACAGCTTCAAAAGAATGTGGGTTTCCGTTCTTATGCGCAGAGGAAAAGCTTGCACAGAACAGAGTAGCTGCGGTCTGAAGACAGCAACAGCAGCAACAACAACAACACAAATAACTGTTAGCGCAGTGGGTTTAAGTTAGGGTTTACTGAGTGAAACTACGCACCCTCGTTGTTATACAGGTCGCATCGGCTGGCGGTACTCGCATTACAGCTCAACGCCAAAGAGAAAGGTGTTGCAGCAGAATGCAGGATCAGCTGCGGAATTGTAATACTTTTACTGTCTGCAGAACCTTCCCTGACAATGACGCGTTAGCTATTCGATGCAGAGGACTGCAGATAGTGTTAGGATTGTTATTAAGGTGAAAATCGACATACCTGGTTGTAGCCCGAAAATTGCAACACTCTTCTACATCTATATTACTCCGCTAATCACATTTAAGAGCAACGAACCGCTTTTATCATAATTCTCTGTCGTTCCTTTCTCTAATAGTACGGGGGTAAAAGGAACACCTGACTCTTTCTGTTTTCGATCTGATTTCTCTTATTTTATTAAGATGATCATGTCTCCCTATGTAGGTGGGTGCTAACAAAATATGTTGGCATTCGGAAGAGAAAGTTGGTGCCAAATTTCACAAATAAATCTCGCCGCAACGAATAACGCATTTCTTCCAATGATTTCTACCCCAACTAGTGCATCATTTCTGTGACAGTCTCTCCCTATATCACGGTAATACAAGACGAGCTGTTATTCCTAGGTATTTACTTGAATTCACGGCTGTTATTCCTAGGCATATAGTTGAATATATGGCTTTTAGATTTGACTGGTTTATCATGTAAATGAAGTGTAACGGATTTCTTCTAGTGCTCAATTGGGTGACTTCACATTTTTTATTGTTTAGGATCAATTGCCAATTTTCGCACTATGCAGATATCTAAATCGTTTTGCAGTTGCTTTTCGTATTATGGTGACTTTACTAACCTATAAACTACAGTATCATCCGCTAACAATCACTCCTAAATCGTTTTTAAATATTAGGAATAGTAGGGACCCTGTTATACTTCCCTCGGGAACGCCAGATATCACTTCTGGTTTACTCGGTGACTTTCTGTTAATTACATCGTACTGTCTCCTTTCTGACAGGAAATCGCGAATCCAACCGCACAACTGTAGCGATATGCCATAAGCGCGTAATTTGATTAGGAGACGCTTGTGAGGTACAGTGCCAAAAGTCTTCCGGTAATCGGAATGTATGGTATTGACTTGAGATCCCTTGTCGATAACGCTCATCACGTGCGTAAAGAGCAAGCTGTGTTTCACAACAAATATACTTTCTGAACCCGTGTTGACTATGGGTGAATAGCCAGTAGGAGCTAGTTCATAATTTTGCACGTAAAGTTTTATTAGGAAACCTTGACCTACGTTTCTTCATCAGAGGGTGACTAATGCAACAGCGCCCCAGGGCAAGTCATGCACAGAAAAATACATTTCCTTATCATACTACGGTTCTCTCTCTGACAGAATCGCTTACGCTTTTCGCAAAATTAATGTCAAGGTAGGATTTCGAACGAACCATAAATTGGGGAGAATTTTATGGCATAGATTAGAACCAACGCCTGATAAATTCTGTAAATCAGGTGTACACAACATTGTATGTAGGCTTTGCAATAAATTTTATATTGGACAAAAGGGGAGAGAGTTTTATACTAGATACCGGGAACACGGTTATGTTACTGACAACAGTGCTTTAGATCACCTAAGGGAAAGAAACCATAAGCTACTAAATATAGAGGCAGATTTGTCTATTTTGCATGTTGGTACGAAGGGTTTATGCTAGATATCCTTGAAGAGTTAGAAATTTGGACTAGTTATCATAATAATAAAGAATGGTTAATAAATGACGGGTAACTTCTGCGGCCATACATAGAGAGCGCATATGCTACGCCTAAGTTGCTCAATAATATACTTTTCATTCAGTGATATTTGCTTGTTATCCATCGAGCTAGCAACTTATGTTACAAGTACAGCTGAAGTTGACCGTTAATGTATTATGAGTTTTTTCGATGCATCTTTTTCCGTTCTCCATTCAGGAGAGGTATGTACCTTATAATTGTATATGTCAGAGATTTTTTTTGTCTTTGTAACTATATTTACCTCTATATACTGTATCCTGTATTTTGTCACCAGGCGCTCCGATGATGGGCTGCGCCCGAAACACGTCAGCGTAAAGATAAAAATAAAGGATTTTACAACATCTACAACTCCATTACTGCAGCCAATCAGCTTCTAGAATCCTTTGAGTTGTCATATTAATAATGGTTGCCTACCTCTACCAGGACTTTAAGTCCGATTTGCAATAATGGATCTTGTTACAACACATATTTGTCATATACATTAGTTAAGGACCAACGGCTATTGTATTGGTTATGATATAAAAAATAAGCCATGCTATAAACCTTTCGTCAGTGTTCAACCCAACGTGGTACACATATTTCTATTGATAACAATAGTTGTTGGGGATAGAGGTAAGTCGTCGTTAACATTGAAATTCCCGAAAAACTGCTACACCAAGCAACAATGTTCAACATCACTTCTTACACTAATTGACCGATTTTAACAAGATTTGGTGCAAATACTCTTAACCGCAAAGAAACAATAACTATTGGCGCAAAATTGATGACACATTGATCATAAAAATTGAGCCGCATGAGTGCAAATCACCGACCGAGGTGGTGCATTGGTAAGACACGGGACTTACATTCGGGAGGACGGTGGTTGAAATCCACCTCCGGCCATCCAGATTTAGGTTTTCCGTGATTTTCCTAAATCAATCCAGGCAAATGCCGGCATGGTTCCTTTCAAAGGGCACGGCCGATTTCCTTCCCCATCCCTACCCAAAACCCCCAGCGTGAGCTCCGTCTCTAATGTCCACGCTGTCGACGGAACGTTAAACCCTAAGCTTCCTTCCTTCTTCCAAAAATACATCTGAAATGGATAAAGGTGGGGTTAATCAGTAGTGCTGCAGAAAATCTGGATAGGTCGTAGTAACTGATCACACTTCAGGCGCAGCATGACTTTAATGTGAAGCGTTTCGGAAATGTCTCCATCATCAGATATTCATGTATTTTGTGAGCGTGAGCTACATGTAGTCGCGTTGGAATGGCCGAGCGGTCTAAGGCGCCTCGCTGCGGAGCTCGCGGTTTCTCGTCGTCGGAGGTTGGAGTCCTCCCTGGGACATGAGTGTGTGTTTTATCCTTAGGTTAGCTTCCTTAGTTTAAGTAGTTTGTAAGCTACGGACTGATGACCACACAGTGTGGTCCGATAGATTTACAAACATTTGAACATTTAGCTACACGTATACAGGTTTAGGTACATAGGTATTCACAAAGGTGTACACTGTAGGGGGCATAGCGACGACATACCTCTATCCCCAAGAACTATTGTTTGACAACAATAGAAATATGTTTACCAAGTTTCGTTCAAATCGGTACAGTAGTTTAGGAGGAGATGCGGAACACACAGAAACAGCCTTTTTTTATTGTACGCATGTATTAACTGAGTGTACGAAACGAAGAATATGATAGTAAGTTTGAAAAGGTGTAAATTACGCGGCCGAACAAGTTGCACGTAAAGTTTAATTAGGAACCCTTCACCTAGGTTTCTTCATCGGAGGGTGATATTGGATCTTGTTACATCAACACCGGTCGCGGTGGCCGAGGGGACTGAGGCGCTCACGACACGGTCTGCACGGCCACTACGGTCGGGCTTTTCGAATCCCCCCCTCGGGCATGGATATTTGTGCCGTCCTTAGCATTAGCTAGTTTACAAGTAGTTTGTAAGTTTAGGGACTGATGACCCCGTAGTTAAGTCCCATAAGCTATACAAACATTTTTAAACTACTTCACCTACAAAACTGATATTTGGCAGGAATATAGTTTATAGGTAGAAGATGTCATCAGAGACAACATTTTTCGATAGGGCCGATAGTTCAGGAGATATGACATCATAAACAATGGAAAATTCCCGTCTTGCGGCACGTGATAGTGTGACCTTTTAGCAGTCCAATATTTGAGAAGGAGAGCACTTTGAGATACGATGCCATAAAATTTTTCTTTTGTCCCTTCCCCCCCCCCCCCCCCGAAACAATGTTGTTTATTCGCAGCTGCTCTTGTCGTTTGTTGTTGTTGTTGTGGTCTTCAGTCCGCAGAACTGGTTTGATGCAGCTCTCCACGCTACCCTGTCCAGTGCAAGCCTCTTCATCTGAGAATACGTTCGGCAACCTACATCCTTTTGAATCTGCTTACTGTATTCATCCCGCGGTCTCCCTCTACGATTTTTACCCCATACACTTCCCTCTAATGCTAAGTTGACAACATTTTTTTTAATCTTTTTTTTTAATTTTTCTTTTAATCCAGTACGCTCTCGTCGTATTGGATAAAAAATTAAAAGTGACGAGCCATGATATTAACCTGCTGTGAAACATATATAGTGAAATGCAATGGCATAATCTGTGTAACAGTGAAAATAATATTAATTACCCTTGCTCTTTCGCTTTCATAGCTTCTTATAAACCCTTTCGTCCATATTCAACAAAATATGCACAAACAGATTTCATTAGATTTCATTTTCATGAGAATACACCATATAGAAAAACTATTCTCAGCAACGGTATGGACAGCAAAACTATGAAAAAAAAAAAAAAAAAAAAAAATTAAAAAAATAAAAAAAACGAAAGAAACAGAAAAAATTGACAAAGCGGATGACTTTGTGCTGTTTGCATCTAGTCCCGGTGATCTCCGACATCGTTTAATAAAATAAGATTTTAATCAGACCTAAAAATCACTTCCAGTAACACTGACAATGTTTAATTGGCACATTAAAATAATTATATGCAAGTTAACAGTGTGGATAGCAGATAAATAAATAATAGAATATTGAGAATTGTCTTAAGTCCTTCTAATCAATTAAATAGCAGAGAAGCTTCTGATTCCTCAAAAATTATTATTAACAATAAATGCGTTCTACTACATTTGACTATCGGTAGTGAGACTTGTGGAGCTGATAACTCCGGAAAAAAAATGGGGCTTGTTCTGTGAACACTGAAGAGATGCATTATGGGATATACAAAAAAAAAAAAAGGGGTGAGTCTGGCGAGAGACTGGAAAGCAAATCATAATTACAACGTTAACGGTAGCGACATGGAGGTAGGTGCACGATGTAGCCTCGATAACGCGCGGTAGAAGCACTAATGACGTTGTTAGCTGCACTCCAAGAGGCGTGAAAAGTTCGACAAAATGAAACAGTAGCACAGGTGGGCGTATATTAGACTCGTATTCTGAAAAACAAAATACCAAAAAAATAAAAAAAGGAGAAGGACTAGAGACAGGAAGTTGATATTCACAGGACATGTAGATTAATATGTTCTGTAGAAATGATCAGCATCTGAACCATATCGGTCCACTGGTTAAAGTTCGATCTCCATATCGCGGTGCAGCTCCACCAAACGGTAAAATGTGCCTCCGGTGCTCGTTGTCGCTATAAACTTGAGATCAACGTTACTCGAGCAGACGTGAAGGTGTAACATTCCTCCCAAACGCATGCGTGAACTGTAACGTCAAATCAATGAGTCTGAAATAGGTTGCTTTATTGACGTGTTAGAATGTCATTCATTCTTGCGGGAAACTGCTGCTCGTGTGGGACGAGACAGTGCAACGTACGATGTACAGACTATGTACAGACCAGAAAAGTTAGGCTACAGGTGCGAAGTCGGTCACATGACCACCCTTCTGCCCCGCCTGTGTTTACTTTTTGTAATTTCCGCCATTTTTAACCGTCGAATTGTACGTAGCGTGTTTCTGAACCGGAGATTCGGGCGCTACGCGACCTTACGCACTAACAAGGAAAGTTCTTGGGCTCGAACAATCACATATACATCAAAATCGTACGAGAGATAATGTTATTCCACTAGTGACACTCCCTCATCTGCAAAACTCTGCAGTCATCCGTTAGAGGCCTTTGCGTGTGCCTTGCCTCATTGCACTTTGACCTGTCGGTTCGCCAATAGGGACGATGCATTGTGCCTCCGAAGTTGCGTCTTGTGACATTTGTGTGGTGAAGCGTCAAATGGAGCGGCGATTGATAATCAATCCTGCTAAAGTATTGCGATTGGTTGAGATGAAGTTACGAAGAACCATTCTTCGTGAAGATGGTATTAGTGTAGAAGATGAATCATTCGCATGCTTTCTCGTAAGCTACTGCGAACGGCTGAAACTACAGCCGTTACTTTTCCCGAGGACATGCAGCTCTACTGTATGAACATATGATGATGGCATCCTCTTGGGTAAAATATTCCGGAGGTAAAATAGTCCCCCATTCGGATCTCCGGGCGGGGACTACTCAGGAGGATGTTGTCATCAGGAAAGACAGTACTGGCATTCTACGGATCGGAGCGTGGAATGTTACATCCCTTAATCGAGTAGGAAAATTAGAAAATTTAAAAAGGGAAATGGAAAGGTTGAAGTTAGATATAGTGGGGACTAGTGAAGTTCGGTGGCAGAATGAACAGGATTTCTGGTCAGGTGAGTACAGGATTATAAGTACAAAATCAGTTGGGGGTATCACAGGAGTAGGACTGATAATGAATAAGAAAATAGGAATGCGGGTAAACTACTATGAGCAGCACAGTGATCGCATTATCATTGTAAAGATAGATACGAAGCCAACACCGACAACAGTAGTACAGGTTTATATGCCAACTAGCTCGGCCGATGATGAGGAGATCGAAGAAATATATGAGGACCTAAAGGAAATTATTCAGACAGTTAAGGGAGAGGAAAACTTAATTGTGATGGGAGATTGGAATTCGGTAGTAGGAAAAGGAAGAGAAGGAAAAATAGTAGGTGAATATGGACTGGGCAAAAGGAATGATAGAGGAAGCCGCTTGGTAGAATTTTGCACGGAACATGATTTAATCGTAACAAACACCTGGTTTAAGAATCACAAAAGAAGGTTGTATACATGGAAGAGACCAGGAGACACCGGAAGGTATCAGATAGATTTTATAATGGTAAGACATAGATTCCGGAACCAGGTTATAAACTGCAAGACGTACCCAGGGGCAGATATAGACTCTGACCATAACTTGTTAGTCATGAACTGTAGGCTGAAACTGAAAAAACTGCGGAAAGGTAGGAAAATAAGGAGATGGGACTTAGATAAATTGAAGGAAAGTGAAGTTCTGGAGAATTTCAGAGGGAGATTTAGGCAACAATTGACAGAAACAGGGGGAAATAAAACAGTAGAAGAGGAATGGGTAGCATTGAGAGATGAAATAGTGAAGGCAGCAGAGGACAAAATAGGTAGAAAGGCAAGACCTACAAAAAATCCTTGGATATCACAGGAAATACTAAATTTAATTGATGGAAGGAGAAAATATAAAAATGCAGTAAATGAAACAGGCAAAATGGAGTACAGACGACTAAAAAATGAGATTGACAGGAAGTGCAAAATGGCTAAGCAGGAGTGGCTAGAAGCCAAATGCAAATCTGTAGAAGAATGTATAAGAAGGGGAAAAGTAGATACCGCCTACAGGAAAATAAAAGAGACATTTGGGGACAAAAAAAGCAACTCTACAAATATCAAGAACTCAGATGGGAAACCAGTTCTCAGCAAAGAAGGGAAAGCTGAAAGGTGGAAAGAATACATAGAACAGCTCTACAAAGGAAATGATGTTAGAGACGATGTTGTAGGAAGGGAAGAGGAAGTAGATCAAGATGAAATAGGAGATGCTATACTGAGAGATGAATTTGACAGAGCCTTGAAAGACCTAGGTCGGAATAAGGCCCCAGAGCTACTAAAGTCTCTGGGAGAGCCAGCCATGACAAGACTATTTGAACTGGTGTGTAGGATTTATGAGACAGGCGAAATACCCTCAGACTTTAAGAAAAATGTAATAATCCCCATTCCAAAGAAATCAGGCGCAGACAGGTGTGAAAATTACAGAACCATCAGTTTGATAAGTCATGGTTGCAAAATTTTAACACGAATTATCTACAGGAGAATGGAAAAGCTGGTAGAAGCTGACCTAGGGGAAGATCAGTTTGGATTCAGGAGGAACATAGGAACCCGGGACGCAATACTCACTTTACGTCGTATCCTAGAAGATAGATTAAGGAAAGGCAAACCTACATTTTTAGCTTTTGTAGATTTGGAGAAAGCATTTGACAATGTTGACTGGAATACACTGTTTCAAATTCTGAAGTCAGCAGGGGTAAAATATAGGGAAAGGAGAGTTATTTATAACTTGTACAAAAGCCAGACCGCAGTTATTAGACTCGAAGGGCATGAAAGGGAAGCATCAGTTGGGAAGGGAGTAAGACAGGGTTGTAGCCTTTCTCCGATGTTATTCAATTTGTACATCGAGCAGGCGGTGAAGGAAAGCAAGGAAAAATTTGGAATAGGGATTAAAGTTCAGGGGGAAGAAATAAAAACATTGCGTTTTGCTGATGACATTGTAATTCTGTCAGAGACAGCAAAGTACCTGGAAGAGCAGTTGAATGGAATGGACAGTGTGTTGAAGAAAGCGTATAAAATGAACATTAACAGGGGCAAAACAAAAATAATGGAATGCAGTCTTAGAAAATCAGGCGACGCTGAAGGAATTAGATTATGTAACGAAACAATGCAGGTGGTAGATGAGTTTTGTTACTTGGGTAGTAAAATAACATGTGATGGTCGCAGTACAGAGGATATAAAATGCAGAATGGCAATGGGTAGAAAAGCATTTTTGAAAAAGAGAAATTTGCTAACATCGATTATTAATTTAAGGGTAAGGAAGTCTTTTCTGAAGGCATTTGTGTGGAGTGTTGCCTTGTACGGGAGTGAAACATGGACGATAAGCAGTGCGGACAGGAAGAGGATAGAGGCCTTTGAAATGTGTTACAGAAGAATGCTGAAGATTAGGTGGGTAGATCGCATAACCAATGAAGAAGTACTGAACAGAATTGGTGAGAAAATGAATTTTTGGCATACCCTGGCTAAAAGAAGGGACCGCTTGGTAGGACACATTCTTAGACATCGGGGAATGGTAAATTTAGCATTGGAGGGAAGTGTGTGGGGTAAAAATCGCAGAGGGAGACCAATATACACGTATAGTAAGCAGATTCAAGTGGATGTGGGTTGCCGTTCTTATGAGGAGATGAAAAGGCTTGCTCAGGATAGAGTAGGGTGGAGAGCTGCATTGAACCAGTCTCCGGACTGAAGACCATAACAACAACAATGATGAAGAACTCATTGCTAGCGGTAGTGCTACGGTAAGTGCGGGAAGAGGCGATGGAAGCAGTGGCAGTGAATACCAACAGTCTTCCGAGAAGAAGGTTAAAGTTGCAACTATCATCACGGCTTTTGATGACAATACGCTAGAGAACATGTACGACGATTATTACATAAGTTATAGTTCAGATATCTGCATTACGTATGGCGTCTACAATTACATCTACAGTGCTATCTAGAGCATGATTGCAAAGTTTTGCATAAAAACGACCCCCACCAGCACATTGAGGTGTACGTAGAGGTATTGTAACCAAACGTTCGTACAGATATGTTTGTTCGGGCCCAAGTACTTTCATTGTAAGAAAAAAAACTTTTTGTTTAACCTATACTAATCCTTTTATAGCTACGCTACATTAGGATGTCTCCACCACACTTTCAGACTACTCTTTAATACATTAATAACTTTAAACCAACAACTGGTGAGCTTAGCCTTAAGGTTAGGTATAGGTTACACAAGATTTTTTTAATTTTTTATTTTTTTTTTTCAGTACGTGAGGGCGCGTAGTTCCCGAATAGCAGGTACATAAACGCGCTACGTACGATTCGGTGGGCTAAAAAAAAAGGCGGAAATTACAAAAACTAAACACAGGCGGGGGAAGAGGGTTGCTCACGTGAGCGACTTCGCGCCAAACGTGCTGGTCTGTACATAGTCACTAGTGTGCAACATGCATGTTAAGTATGGTTTATGGAAACCATAGAACACACTAAGTCCGATGAGGTCGCACCACCCACACCTCCCACCGACAAGGTCTGCACCTAATTTGCAGGAGAGATCTGCGTCGTCATCGGTTCTGGCGCAGTGGTGCAACGACTAATAACCCTTACACTATCACGGTAGACAAGCCGTCCTCCTCCTCCGCGGTGGAGTAGCCGCGACCCAATTCAAAAGTAATAGCAGTGTGAATAGCTACAACACTAGGAGAAAGGATGATATTCACTATTCAAGGTTAAATCTAACTTTAGCTAAGAAAGGGGTGAATTATGCTGCCACAAAAGTCTTTGGTAACTTACTAAGTAGCATCAAAAGTCTGACAGATAGCCAACTAGTATTTAAAAAGAAATTAAGGAATTTCTGAATGGCAACTCCTACAATGTTGATGAATTTTTACACAAAACTTAAAAAATAAAAAAATAAATAAAAAAATAAAAATAAAAAAACTACAAAAAATGTAATAAAAATCCTTAAAATATTGATTGTCAACTGTAGACAACATTTACTAAACTGACACATTATCATTACGAAAAGGCCGGCCGCGGTGGCCGAGGGGACTGAGGCGCTCCAGTCACGGTCTGCACGGCCACTACGGTCGGGGGTTCGAATCCCCACTCGGGCATGGATATTTGTGCCGTCCTTAGTATTAGCTAGTTCATAAGTTGTTTGTAAGTTTAGGGACTGATGACCCCGTAGTTAAGTCCCATAAGCTGTAAAAACATTTGAACACTTTTGATTACGAAATGTCGTATATATGATCTATGGAACAAGTATTAATCTAATCTAATCTGCGCGACACCATAGACGCCATTTTCCACCAAGACAATGCCCGACCAATGTTCTTGGGGGCAGGATGTTAGCCCTTTGACGTGGCCCGACAGATCACTTGACAAAAAGTAAAAAACTCCGTCACATTCAGTCCTCAAGGGCCACATCGGGTACCGACCGACCGGCGTGTCAGCCTTCGCCTGACGTCGTCAGGGGTGCGGTATGGAGAGGGACGTGGTCAACGCCCAGCACTCCCGGCCATTGTGTCGGTTTTCTAGAGCAGAGTGGGAAGGCCGCGTGCTCTAAGGCGTCATACAACGGAATTGGCGACCGTTTCTGCCAGAGATTAGAGTCCTCTCTCGGGCATGGGTTGTGTGTGTTGTCCTTAACGTAAGTTAGTTGGTAAAGCCGGTTATACACGCAACGATCTGTCTTTGCAAATGTCTGTGCAAATGTGTACGGACACCAATCGTTGCGTGTGGACGGGTGTTTACATCGCTGAAAATTCTTGTGCCCGACATCTATCGGTGAAAAAAGAAACTAGGTAGTACACACTGCAATCGGACTGGCAAACGACACGAATACGATACACTTTTTTTCGAAGTTTATTTTTGACAGTGATGGAGGAAATCTTCTTATGGTTGCTGTTTGCAAGAAAAAAATGACGAACGAAATGATCTAGGCAATGAATGACTGCTTAAATGAAGGCAATTGTCACATGTGATTTTACTTCGTGAGTTGGAGTGCAAACCCGATAACTGGCGTAATTATTTGCGAATGGATGTGAAAACTTATAATAATCTTTTGACACTGGTAATTTCTCGCATAAAACGTAAAGACATTTGTATGAGGAGATAAATTTCTCCACAATAGCAACTGACACATTAAGTTTCTTGGTCACAGCAAGGATCTACAAAGATCTCTAATTCAAATGTTTGTAAATCTATCGGACCAAACTGCGTGGTCATCAGTCCGTAGCTTACAAACTACTTAAACCTAGGTAAACTAACCTAAGGACAACACACACACCTATGCCCCAGGGAGGACTCTAACCTCCACGGCGAGCAACCGCGCGCTCCGCAGCGAGACGCTTTAGACCGCTAGGCTACTCCACCGCGGCAGACCTCGAATTTTCAACAGCAATTTCTAAACAAGCATTGAGAGAGATCCTCCCCAACACTTGTGAAGCTATTTACGCTGTCCTGATGAATGATTTAATGAAAGAAAGTAAAGTAGGCCTACCTTCTAACAAGATACAAATAACTGTCAGTGTGTTAGATATGTTTGAAACACTGTACGCCTACTTCACTTTATACTGTATATGTGGCCAATAAGCTTTGGCTAATTTTGTTTCCCAGTCGGGATTTTCAGTTCTCAGCCATTTGCGTCCACTGTCAATAGAGTAAAAAAATGAAAAAAGTATACACAGATAAAAAAGTGACACAGATTTGCAGCGATTTCTTGTCCACGCGTTCCAACTTGTCTGCGCAGATGTGATTTGAACCCACAGATTTGAGCAATTTTGCTCAAACCTCCAACTTCCAGGTTTGCGCACATCTCATATCTGCGCAAATGTGCTGTCCACATGCAACGATCTGCGAGGTGTGCGCAGACATTTGCGCAGACAGATCGTAGCGTGTTGACCCTGCTTAAGTCTAGAGACAGATGACCACAGCAGTTTGGTCCAACAGGTTTACAAACATTTGAACAGTTTCAACTTCCCACCCCACTCCTTCACCTCACCCATTTGCCGGAAATTCAAATTTAACCATGTTATTTTTTGTTGTTCAGATTGCTAGTTACAACTAGCAAACATTTAAAACTCCGAAGATTGAAACTTAATTAGTGGCAACTATTTATTCACAACCTATACAAAAGCGTTACATGTTTGCACCTGTTTTGGTCCTTCTAAGTAGTCTCCGTCGTTGTCTAGAACCCGTTTCCACCGATGTGGATGGCGTAGTATACCGTTAGCAGAGCCTGTTCTGTTGATGGTGCGAATGGAGCGGTATATTCCCTGTCGATTCTCTGGATACAGTTCTGAAGCGAATGCTATGAAGTGGTTCTTTCATCTAGGAAATCAAAGTCACAATGACTTAAGTACGGGGAGTATGGTGGATGGTACAATACTTCCCAGTCCCATCGACCGAATAGAGCAGCCATAGCTTGTGATGAATGTGACCGCGCATTGTCGTGCAAAATGATGGGTGGGTTGCGCAGAAAGAGTTGCCACTTCTTTCGCAAAGCTGGTCGCAGGTGATGCACCAAAAATATTCAATCTTGACATAAGTCCGTTGTTCCTGTTTCGAAAACTTAGTGACACCGTTACGTTAGAACGCTCGTTCATAAGTGACTGTGTTTCTCTCTATATTGCGCACGCTGGTGACGTGGGACGGGCGAGTCCATTTGCTCGAAGGTAGGGTAGGTATGTCAACAACGTGTGCTATCAGCGGTAGTAATAGATTGCATTGCATAGTGTCTCCACAGCAGTGTTGCAACTTAGTACAACCCATTAAAATAATCCCAATCGCATAGAAAGCTAGTCCAGACTAATGTGAAAACTGCAGAACTATCAGTTTAGTAAGTCATACTTTGCAAAATACTAACACGAATTATGTACAGACGAATGGAAAAACTGGTGGAATTCGACATCGGGGAAGATCAGGTTGGATTTAGGAGAAATGTAGGAACACGCGAGGCAATACTCACGTTAAGACTTAGGTTATAAAAAGGCAAACATTTTTAAGTTTTGGAGAAAGCTTTTGAAATTTGGAGTATACTGTTTTAAATTCTGAAGGAAGCAGGGGTAAAATATTGGGAAAGAAAAGTTATACACAACTTGTATAAAAACCAAACAGTAGTTATTACAGTCGAAGGGCGTGAAAGGGACGCATTGGTTGGATAGGGAGTAAGACAGGGTTGTAGCTTTTCTCCAATGTTATTCGATTTGTATATTGAGCAACCTTTGAAGGAATTTAGGGGGAAATTTGAACAAGGAATTTAAGTTCAGGGAGAAGAAATAAAAACTTTGCGGTTTGCTGATGACATTGTAATTCTATCAGAGACAGCAGAGGATCTGGAAGAGCAGTTGAACGGAATGGACAGTATCTTGATTATAAGATGAACTTTAACAACAAGAAAACAAGGCTAATGGAATTTGGTCGAAGGAAATCAGACGATGCTAAAGGAATTAGGTTAGGTAATGAGACAATAAATATAGTAGATTAGTTGTGTTATTTGGGTAACAAAATAACTTCTGGTGGCCAAAGAAGATATAAAATGCTATGCGAAGAAAAGCATTTCTTAAGAAGTGAAATTGTATGACGTCGAAAATTAAATTAAATGAAATGTTCAAATGTTTGTAGAGCTTATGGGACTTAACTATAGGGTCATCAGTCCGTAAACTTACAAACTACGTATGAACTAGCTAATACTAAGGACGGCAAAAATATCCATGCCCGAGGAGGGATTCGAACCCCCGACGGTATTGGCCGTGCAGACCGTGACTGGCGCGCCGCAGACCGCTCGGCCACCGCGGCCGGTATTATTTAAATGTCCATTCTGAAAACATTTGTCTGGAATATAGCATTGTACAGGAGTGAAACATAAGCATTTCAGACAGAAAGATGATGGAAGCATTTGAAATGTGGCGTTGCAGATGAATGCTGAAGATTAGATGGGCAGATCGTATAAGTAATGAGGAAGTGCTGCGCAGAATTGGGTAGAAAATACAGTTCTGGCATACCTTGACTAACAAGGAGACGGTACGACCGTGGGGTCGGGGATTTGACGGAAATTTTGTGTGGTTAAAGAGGACTCCTAGCACCTCACGTGGTTAAAATATTAGGACGCACTACTCGGAATATTCCGAGAAAAATCTATCCAAAGTTTCCTAGGTGCCTTATGAGTATAAAAAGTTAGTCCATGACCGAGTCACCGTCTGGCCTACATGGTTAGGGGTCGGGCTCTTACGCCAATGGACTCGGGTTCGATTCCTCCTCCGGCACTTTTTTTTCGTCTGTTTCAATTTCTTTTGTTATTCCACCAATTATTGAAAAAAGTTTCGAAAACCTACATTATTTTTAAAACATTATTTCAGCTCAAGAACGTAAAGTTTTTCAATCACTGAAAAATATTCGTGCTCGTTGTTCTATTTCGGTTCATGGGGTTTCAACAAAGTTTAAAGAGGCTTTGTAAGGGTCCCCTTGGGATTATAACGGTCATCTGCGCATGGGACTGTACTCGAGCAGTGAGAAGTAAACGGCAGTTTATTTTTCGATTTTGTCGTAAACAGACGTGTTATTCCGATCCGAGGTTAAACATGTAGAATGAAGAAGTTGCTGGCTCATCTGGAATGTGAGAAGAAATTCCTGAAGAATCCATTGATAGTGATGGATCAAAATTACGATTGAAGAACGCAGTGGTGTATTATGAAACGGAAAATGATGTAATTGCATCGACATCTTCGGAAGAAATCTCTTGCGAAGCTATGTTATTGGCCGGAGAACTTTATTATTATTATTATTATTATACATTGGAACTTTTGGGTGAAAAAACATTCATAACTGAAGAGGAATTAACTCACACTGTTATATGTTGCTCACGTTCTCGCAAAAATTATTGCTTTGTTTGTTTTTACGATAATTACCACTGAGGTTCTTGTTTATAATTATTATATGTATAAAACTTGAATGTTTCCCAATAGACTTTGTTATTCTGATTAAAAACCCAATGTTTCTCCTCATATACGTTACAATGAAAGATGGGAAACCCATCGCCATCAATTGTGTAGTTGGACAAAAAGAAAATAATTTTTATTCTTTAACGTAACTAATTTGTTGAAGATAATGTAGGTTTGGGAAACTTTCTGAATAATTGGTGGACTAACAAAAGAAAATGAAACAGAAGAAAAAAAGGTGCCGGAGGAGGAAGACCTCTGGTGTATGAGTCACAGCCCTAACCATCTAGGCCAGATGGTAACTCGGTCATGGACTGAATTTTTACACTTATAAGGCACCTAGGAAACCGAGTAGTGCGTCCTAATATTTTAACCACGTGAGGTTCTAGGGGTCCTCTTTCACCACACAAAATTTCCGACCCCACGGTCGTGTCGTCTCCTTGTAAGAGAAGGTATCGATTGGTGGGACACTTTCTGAGGCATTAGGGAATCGCCAATTTAGCGCTGGAGTGAGGTGTGTGGAGTAAAATTTGCAGAGGGAGACCGAGAGCAGTAAGCAGGTTCAGAAGGATGTAGGTTGTCGTTCTTAATCAGAGATGAAGAGGCTTGCACAGGGCCGGTCGCGGTGGCCGAGGGGACTGAGGCGCTCCAGTCACGGTCTGCCTGGCCACTACCGTCGGGGGTTCGAATCCCCCCTCGGGCATGGATATTTGTACTGTCCTTAGGATTAGCTAGTTCATAAGTAGTTTGTAAGTTTAGGGACTGATGACCCCCAGTTAAGTCCCATAAGGTATACAGACATTTGAAACATTTTTTTGAGTATGCACAGGACAGGGTAGTATGGAGAGCTGCATCAAACCAAACTGAAAACCACGAAAACTACATGGCCCAAATCATCTACGGTTATAATAATACATACCACTGAGTACACTGTATGTCTACAATTTCATATTCCCTATCATTCCTATTTTGGCAGTTTCAGTGGCCAGAAAAATAGCAGGTAATGTGCGTCGCGTGTCCGAGCGCTGTTTCGTCTCTTACAGATCTAGGACAGACGGGAATACACTGTTAATGGGCAATTTGTACTACCGCGTTTCGGACGGAAAACAGTTTCCGGTCAGCACACCGCGTTCCTTTAGAAACGAGAGGCCAGTGCCCACCGGCGCCGCCATGTAACGGGAGCGCCCTGGATATCATTACGGAATTCGCGGCGGTGGGACAAAAAGGGGTCCAGGCGCGGCGCGGCGGCGAGAAAGCACGTCTGGCAGCAGTAGCGCCTGCCGCCTCTCACCCACCCGTACAGGTGAGGTGGGCCGGCCGCGCGGGGAACTCCACACACTGTAATACGGAGGCGCGCGCTCTTTCACGCTGCTTCCGTAGTGACGCTCTACGTTTAAGGGCCGAAGAGACCACGAAGTTCACCCGTACATTCAACAACGCCGGTCTCTTGGCTACGTAAATCGCAGTCAGGGCTAGTTATCATTAGGGGTGAAACATCCTGGCAGATTAAAATTGTGTGCCGGTACTCTTTTTTTTTTTCAATAACGTCTATTAAAAATTGATGTACAAATAACAATATTTACACTCATTTTACATGAGTGAGTTTTGTTTTATGTATTACATTTTATCATTTTTAGTGTCCCTGAAAGAGAAGACAAAAATTTTTATGAATTTTTTTTTAATGACGGAAATGTATTAATGAGTTCTTTTATTACTTTGTCTTTTTTTACGGATTTAGTTTCACTTTATTCTGTCTTATGCGGTAATTTTGCTTGATTATTTATTTATTTTTTATTTTTTAAATTTTTTTTTTCATTTTCATTTTTATTTTTTATTTTTTTATTTTATTTTTTTCCGTCCTTTTCGATATTTATGGCAGAACAAAAACACGCCGGCCGCGGAACTGAGGGACTGAGGCGCTCCAGTCACGGTCTGCACGGCCACTACGGTCGGGGGTTCGAATCCCCCCTCGGGCATGGATATTTGTGCCGTCCTTAGGAGTAGCCGAGCGGTCTAAAGCGTCTCGCTGCGGAGCGCGCGGTTGCTCGCCGTGGAGGTTACCTAGGTTTACGTAGTTTGTAAGCTACGGACTGATGACCACGCATTTTGGTCCGATAGATTTACAAACATTTTTGAACATTTGAGTTCATAAGTAGTTTCTAAGTTTAGGGACTGATGACCCCGTAGTTAAGTCCCATAAGCTATACAAACAAAACAAAAAACAAAAACACGAGTAAGTAAATAATTGTAAAATAAAATTGTAATAAATTACTTTGTCACCTGTTTGGGTGACGTTTGTGAATTTGGTGTGACATGTGTCCATATATAATGCTTTACAGTGAGATGTATAGACAAGGTGCGAATCACAGTGAATGAAAACATCGGAACTAAAAATACATTATGTACAGGTATATGCAGGATCACACATAAAGGAAAAACTTGGGCAACACACTAAGAAAAGTCATCTCAGCCAGAAAATTTTAGGGCGAGTAATCATCAGTTGCTCACATCTAGTGAAATATCATGGGCAATGACATCAATCGCAAAGCTAACGTTTGAGGCTACAAACAAAATTATTGGGCAAATATGGAGCATACTATTACATTGACTCCAACCTGGGACCTTTGCCTTTCGCGGGCAAACGCTCTACCGACTGAGCTGTCTCGACACGACTCACGATGCTGCCTCACAACTTTACTTCCGCCAGTTCCTCGCCTCCTTGTGAGGCGGCGTCGTGAGTCGTGCCAGGATAGCTCAGTCGGGAGAGGGCTTGCCCGCTAAAGGCAAAGATCCTAAGTTCGAGTCCCGGTTCCGGCACACAATTTTAATCTGACAGCAAGTTTCTTATCAGCGCACACTCCCCTGCAGAGGGAAAGTTTCCCTCTTATCCTTAGGGGTGTTCCGATACCTACTGCAAATCTGCATCTACGAGGGCAAGTCAAAAATTATCTACACTTTTCATCCTACCGTTTACTGACATGAAGCTAGAAGTAATAAAATGCATATCATTTTCTCCTTCTCAATGCACTTGACCCAACGGATAACATTCTTACATATTTCTTCCAAATAACAGGTTTTCGATATGATTTAAGAAAAATTGAACCATACACTTTTACTAGAAATGGTACTGTTTATTGTATTAACCGGTTTTCGAACCTTTTTAGGTTCATTTTCAGGCGGTGTATGTTGCCTTAAGCGTGATGGTGGGTGGGAAGACGGAACCATACTTTAACAACTCTAGTTGTATGTTGTTATGTCGTGTTTAGTGTTTGGAAATTTATGTGAAATTGGACACGAGTTGCAAGTTGGTCACACTGGAAGAAGCTTCACAACAGGATTTAAAGAACACTCCGCCTTAATAACTGAAACAAATCCAGCTTTACCACACACCATACCCAACAGGTTCATTCTGCAGATAAAATTCAAAAGAACCTTTAGATACTCCACCTTGTCGACAAAGGTATGGAACTTGACATTCTTGATGAAATTGAGATCCTCATCAACCTGCTTAATAATCAGACTGAACTAAAAAACAAAATGTTCCTCATTAAGTTCGAGAATTTACTAATGTAAAGAAAGTAATTCACCAAAAGCCCCTCCCTCCTCCCACCATCCCTTCCCATCCTCCCCATACACCCCAGCTCCCACTCATGACAGCTCTTTCATATGCTTCTGATAACGTCAAAATACTACCAAAGAACAAATGCATAATTAATTGCAAAAGTAGACTTCCGCGGCTGTTGTCACTATCAATAAAATTAGTCCGGGTATGAGACCGCGTCGTCATTTTATAAACTCTACCAACTTTTCGGCCACTGTCGCAGGCGGCCTTCATCAGGGTCTGTGTCTGACTGCTAAATGTACGATCGCTTGGGGTTTTATATCAGCGGATGAGGGAGAGGAAGGGGGGCGTTTGTTTTCCTTTATTGGTGGTTACATTATTGCACGCCATTGGTGGAAAGGGGCGTTGATGATTGATGTTTTAATGACTTGTTTTTCATATGAGCTCAGACACCTCCTCTCCCCAACCCTTCCCCTACAGACCGAAATCCTGTCTTCGCTACTGTTTAATGTACATAGTTAGTTAACAACACAACATTCGACCAAAATTTATTGTAATACAAGCTTTTCATCTGAAAAAAGGGCAAATATTAACTTACAAATTTTCTCATTAAATGTTTTCCTTATTCATGCTATGAGGGGAATATCTAATTCTTAATCAGCTTTTAAATATACAGCTCTAAAACCAGTAGCATATTTACAATGTGCAGCCGAAATTTTTGTAGGCCAATATTTCAATATTTTACCTCCGATATATCGATATTTTTACTAATATTTGTTTAAATAAGACAGGGTTGTAGCCTTTCCCTAATGTTATTCTATTTGTACATTGAGCAAGCTATAAAGGAAAGCAAGGAGAAATTTGGAGAAGGAATTAAAGTTCTGCTGTCAGATACAGCAAAGGACCTGGAAGAGCATTTGAACAGAATGAACAGTGTGCTGAAAGGTGCATATAAGATGAACATTAACAAGAGCAAAACTAAGATAATGTAGTGCAGTCCAAGAAAATCAGGTGATACTGACGGAATTAGATTGGGTAACGAAGCAATAAAAGAGGTAGATGAGTTTTGTTACTTGGGCAGTAAAATAACAAATGCTGGTCGCAGTACAGAGGATATAAAATGCAGAATAGCAATGGGTAGAAAAGCGTTCTTGAAAAAGAGAAATTTGTTAACATCGAATATTGATTTAAGCCTAAGGAAGTCCTTTCTGAAGGCATTTGTATGAAGTGTTTCCTTGTATGGGAGTGAGACATGGACGATAAACAGTGCGGACAGGAAGAGGATTGAGGCTTTTGAAATATGGTGCTACAGAAGAATGCTGAAGAATAGGTGGGTGGATCGCGTAACTAATGAGGAGGCACTGAACAGAATTGGGGAGAAAAGAAATTTCTGGCATACCTTGACTAAAAGAAGGGATAGATTGGTAGGACACATTCTTAGACATCAAGGAATTGTGAATTTAGCGTTGGAGGGAAGTGTGTGGGGTAAAAACCGCAGAGGAAGACCAAGAGATGGATACAGTAAGCAGGTTCAGACAAATGTAGGTTGCCCTTCTTGTGTGGAGATGAAGAGGCTTGCTCAGGATAGGGTACTGTGGAGAGCTGCATCAAACCAGTCTCCTGACTGAAGATCACAACAACATCGATATATCGGATTGCCGATATTTTTAAAAATATCAACAGCCCTACTTAAAATGGGGAACTCACACTGTCAGAGCTTCTCCCGGTCAAAGGATGCGTCAGTGATACACTCTCCTGCGTCTTTCACGGAAGGAATTAGCCCTGGATGTTCAGTGTGCTTGCTCTAAGCTGACCGTGGCATTCGCTGAGGCCGACTGCAGCCACATCTAGAACACTATAGCGAGAGGCAGATAAGTGAAGTCCGGTCCAGAACCGGTTCGTGGCCCGCCTCACCGCTCACTGATGAGCGCACGCGCGTGGCCAGCCGACTACAAAACGAGCACTCGCCGAAACCCACGGCATTCTGCGAGCCACGGAATGGGCACAAACCGCACGCTAGCGATTTCCCGTCCAGTCCTACACGCCGTTCTTTTACACGTGTAACTAAAACAATTACAAGCCGTAATGTACTTAGCTTGGTTCATTTTACAAAAATAATCACCGATATTAAATAGAACGAAATGGCAGTAATCAGAATTCTAGAGATAGGAAGAATAGTGTTTAACGTCCCCGTCGACATTGTGGTCATTAGAGACGGATAGAGAGAGAGAGATAGATGGTAAGCGTGCATTTGATAGAAAAAGACCAAAACAGTATCATTATAGAAATACAGTTCTGCCTTGATACAAACACGACACATAAGAGCAAGGAAACACCCACAGCATCAAACAAATTGGACACACTCAGCTATAATAACAAAGTATTTCACAGGATTGGGTTTTCTTGCCACGTCAAATGTCGGTAAGATCACAATAACGTAATAGGGGTATTATATATCCTAGATATCACACATTATATCGAGGTGTACTGTTATATGTGCCTCCTAAAAGCGAACTGCTAAAATGAATAATTAAAAAAAACTGTCATGATTTGCATTTTCTGTATAAAATGATGTAGGATGCCATGAACAATTTTTAAATGTGAATGCTGAATTGTGAATATCTCGATATACAAAAAGTACACTCTGATAAACAATCTAATGAAGTTTTCATTTTTTTACGCAGCGGTTGCTGCCGTAGGCAGATCCTCTCTCTCTCTCTCTCTATCTCTCTCTCTCTCTCTCTCTCTGATTAGTCGTAGCGTTCGTACGCATTGTCCTTTTGCTCTGAGTGTGTATGAAGATTCTAGTTACATCATATTGTGAAATGTAAGTGTTGATGGTGAAATATGTTTACTATTAATAAGGATGATAAAATTTTAATTTCGTAACTGGATTTATTTCATGAAAGTTTACATTTCTTTCCCCATCACTAATGTAAGATGTGTTTTATTTTACGGCAAACAACGACTATGGTTACCTCCACCGTTTTAGGAAAGAAACTAATTTCATATTCACAGAAAGTATGACATCAACTGCGAATATGAAAGAATAACAACTACAGGATCAGAAGTGCCGCCACACGTATATATAAGAAACGTATATAGATGGCTTTACACACAAAACAAGAAGGCAGCCCAGAGAATACTTCATAAACGGTGCACAGTACAAGGAATGAACGAGGGTTATGTTCAAATGTTTGTAAATTTATGGGACTTCTATTGTTATCAGTCCGTAGGCTTACAACCTAAGGACAAAGATACACCATGTCTGAGGGAGGACTCGAACCTCCGAGGTCGAGCAAACGCGCGCTCCGCACCAAGGCGCCTTAGAACGCTCGGACACTCCATCGCCACTCCGGATTATGGTTTAATGTCCTGTCGACGTCGTGGTCATTAAAGAGGTAGTATACGCTGGAATAATATTTTTTTGGAACGGGAAAGGAAATCTGCCTGCCCTTTGAAAGGAACCATCTCGGCATTTGCTTGGATCAATTTAGGGAAATCACAGAAAACCTAAATCAGGATGGTCAGAGTCCCGTGTGTTGCCACTGAGACACCTCACTCGGTGTACAGAAGGCGTAGTCGCGTACTCTGTGGGCTATAGAAAAAGGCGGATTCAACGTTAAATACCCCCAGTTAACATACACAGCACCTCCTCATTCAACAATTAGCGAAGACTCATATTCCCCACATTCCCTACGAAATTTCCGTAAATTATTACTTCAGCCTAGTAAATGTTAATAGGCGACAATCCTGCAAATGGTGGTTGTTTTTTTTTTTTACCCTAATAAATGATAGTTAAAGAATAAAACAACAAATAAGTTGACAGATAAATATAAGTTAATGAAAGTGCTTTCTCCTAACATTAGCAAAGCGGATAAGTTTTTAAATAGTTTTTCTTTGCTCAAGTCAGAACCATGTTTACACCCAATATGAGATATTCAAAGGTTCAACCACAAGCGTTACAACTACAAATTCCAGAACCAAGTGAAAACTTTGGGAGAGGGTAGGCGGGGGGGGGGGGGGGGGGAACTGAGAAAAGAAGCCAAACTGCATTCTTATGAGCTGACATTTAATTGCCAGCGTAAAATAAATATTGTTGACGACGCTACAGAAGGAAGTGGGCGTAGTGCTTCCACATTGGCCTACTTACTGCTACAGATAAGCAAAACAAAGCTGGAATAGTGCAATTAGAACATTTTACACGTGAAACACATCTCTTCTGTAGAACATACATTTTAGAGCTCGAGTTTTTTTACTTCTTTTATTGCTTGGCCCAAAAAATATGGAGAGTAAAGAGCTTGCAGCAAAAATATGTTTCATAATATGCATTTCAGAGCCCATGATTACAAACCGAATATACGAATTCATCATTGTGTGTTATTTCAATCAGTCAAAGGGCAGTTACAATCTTCACGCAGCCACGGTATCACCATGTAGTAAATGATTTTAATCGACAAATAACGACCTTTGTTTCTAGCTACAGCAAAATGAATAGCTAAAAGAATAAGAAACGGTGTCGCCTTACGTCGTCTGTTGTAAGCACCACATTCCCAGAGCTATAACACTGACTTGCGCTAATGCTTACTTCACACTTAATCACCTCGTGAAGTACCGTGCTTTCTTGGATGACTTGGCAAAACGCTGAGTCTAGTTGGTTTATTCTCGCTTTCGTTTCCAGTTCTTCATGTGTCGTTGCGGAAGATTAGTTTAACACGCAGCAACAGGTTTTAAGTGTCCATCTATTGCAGGTGTAATTGAAGATTGTGATACAAATATAAAGACTGTACCAAATATTTCTTATTGGTATCACCTATTACGCTAGTTTAAAACAGTCGTCGTCAAACTGCGATTGGCGGACCGCAGTACACGAGTCACGCGACCGTGTATCTCAGTCGTATCCAAATACACCAACTAACATTAATAGTTTTCTTGCTCATTATCAAACAGTATTTTAGGATAAGCTTAATCTATAAAAATCTATGTCTGTATGTATGCATGTATGTTCCCTGTAGACTCCAAAACGGCTGGATCAATTTTGATAAATTCCTCAAGAAATCTTCAGATTAGCCCAGCGGGTGATCCTGTAAAGCTCGGTAGCGATCGGATCAAGACATTTATTGATTTTAAGAATATAACGCGAAATGTGAAACAACAGTTGCAAAAACTATTTACTCTTTGACTTTACATCTTTACCATATTTCAGAAAATACTTTTATTTGTAGTTATCAGTGACCTCTCCACAAACTGGAAGTATAACCACAGTCTAACATATACAGTCACGACACTCCAGCAGATTTTTGTTAGACACTGCGATAGCAGCGCTCCAAGCGGCCGGTAAGCTACATTTCTGAATACGATATTGGATGAGTGCGAATATCATCGTTTATATTTACTTTAACATGCTTTTCACGTTAGGGAACGTATGTAGTTTCATAAAATAGGCAATAACGTAAAAGTAGCTCCTCATTTACTTGCGTTCCCAAGATCCCTGACAAGGTACGAAACGCTAGAATACAGGACTATTTACTTACAATTATCTTGTACCCTACCGGCTTTTATTGAATAATTTCATTTTCCATTAAAAATAAACAATGGCTAGGAAACACCAGAAGACCAGCCCTTTGGCTATTCAGGAACGTCAAGGTTTCCTCACTACAATTACATTAAAATCGGCGAGGATGGAACGTAGGACGTATATAGAAAGCAATAATTACAGTATTCAACGTATCAAATCAGACAGCACTGCTGCAGCTGAAGGTAAAACGTCACAGATGAGGCAATAAGACGGCAAAAGCAATCAAACTGTTTTCCAACAATTCACGCTACAACTGAACCACAAATGGCAAGTATCTTCAGAACATTGCTTTTTAAGGTAAAGTAATTACACTCAAAAGAATATGAGCGTATTAAGAAAGACGAGTAAGGTGTAAAAATGTGCGAATCAGTAGACTCCACACCGAACCGATATGCGTCAGGAAACTGCCTGTTATAGTGACAAGAGGCCACAATACTAATTTATGTTCCTCTCATGTTTGTATTCTACTTACTTTCAGCGGAATAAGCTGCAAATTTACATATATTCGTAAGTATTTGTTCAAGACGAATTTGTTCTTTATACCACAGAATCAGTTAAATTCGACTGTTTTTAAATTAATTCCCGTATTATGCACTTCTCTTGATATTTTACTAATTATTTTAACGCAAAACAACTAATTCTTTAATTACGTACAAAAATTATTATAAACAAACATCACTCCTTTGGCAGCGTGAGCGCTAGTGTCGTTGTGTCAGTTGGTTCTTTCACGGTTCTTTCGTACGTGCGTAGCGAGCACGGGGCCTCGAGCTAATGCAGTCTTCCTTTACTTCTCGGACCAGGGTTGTTAGGTGTATGATAAAGATCATACGCACAGCACAAATTCAAGTCTTGTATGATACGTGATACTAAGTGGAGGATTATACGCGAATATATGATAATTTTGGAATTTCACTTTCTTAGCGGGGTACATTCGCGGAATAAGTTAACTTTACATATATTATTAGGTTATTATCAAGGGATTACTTAGCAAGTGCACAACAGTAAACTACGCTTGCGCTAAGATTAGTTGGGTGTAAGAACATATCCTGATAAATGGACCCAGCAAGGTGGCCCAGTGGTAACACACTGGACTCGCATTTGGAAGGATGGTGGTTCAAATCCACCTCCGGCCATCCAGATTAAGGTTTTCCGTGATTTCCCTAAATCACTCCAGGCAAATGCCTGGATGGTTCCTTCCAAAGGGCACCGCCAATTTCCTTCCACATTCTTACCTAAAAACTTTGAGCGTAAGCTCCGTCTCTAACGACCACAAACAATATATTTATTAAGAGCGCGTAATGTCAAGCAGTGATGACGAAATGTGTGACGTTTCTACGACAAAAGATGCGAAGAGGTGAGTTTCCAAAAAGTGAGAAACCTCAGCAAAGGCTCCAACAATATCTCACTGCATGGGAGGAGTATCCAGCTTTTCGTTCATAGTTAGCAAAGGATCCCAATAATTGCTATAAGGCAAAATGCAAACACTATAATGAATATGTACTAGCCACTCTAACTGTATTAAAAAAATGATAATTAATACTATCAGTGTATGCCAAGATTGTAGCAGATAAAAATAAATAAATAAATAAAAATGTATGATATTTTCAGTGGTTGTATGATTTTTGTGACGGGTTGAAATATCCTTTTGCAGTGACTTCCTAAAAACACTGTCCCGGACTGCATTTTCTTCCCTCCCCCCTCCCTATCCTCACTCTTTCCCCTCCCCACGGTAGGGCTGATAATGTTAGCAGTTTAGTCCCCCTATCCTAACCAAACAACCCCTCACCCCCAGCTTTCACAGCAGTGAGTATCACAACTGTGTATGTTAGCCTGACGTATAACCCTGGTGTCTGAGGATACAAATGTTTTCCACACGATTGCACATTGTCCGCCATGTTTTAACTTGGCAAGCGATTTTTTATCAGATATTACGTGACAATGAATTACTTGCGTAATGAAACTTCTTGGCAGATTAAAATTGTGTGCCGGAACCGGGACTCGAACCTGGGACCTTTGCCTTTCGCGGGCAAGCGCACTACCGACTGTGCTATCCCGACACGACTCATGATGCCGCCTTACAACTTTACTTCCGCCAGTACCTCGCCTCCTACTTTCCAAACTTCACAGAAGCTCTCCTGCGAACCATCCAAGACTAGCACTCCTGGAAGAAAGGATATGGTGGAGACATGGCTTAGCCACAGCCTAAGGGATGTTTCCAGAATGAAATTTTCACTCTGCAGCGGAGTGTGCGCTGATATGAAACTCCCTGGCAGATTAAAATTGTGTGCCGGAACCGGGACTCGAACCTGGGACCTTTGCCTTTCGCGGGCAAGCGCACTACCGACTGTGCTGTCCCGACACGACTCATAATGCCGCCTCACAACTTTACTTCCGCCAGTACCTCGCCTCCTAGTTTCCAAACTTCACAGAAGCTCTCCTGCGAACCATGCAAGACTACCACTCCTGGAAGAAAGGATATGGTGGAGACATGGCTTAGCCACAGCCTAAGGGATGTTTCCAGAATGAAGGTTCGAGTCCCAGTTCCGGTACACAATTTTAATCTGCCAGGAAGTTTCATATCAGCGCACACTCCGCTGCAGAGTGAAAATTTTATTCTGGCTACTTGCATAATGTTCAAATGTTTGTAAATCTATCGGACCAAACTGCGTAGCCTACAAACTACTTAAACTAAGGTAAACTAACTTAAGGACAACACACACACACACACCGATGCCCCAGGCAGGACTCGAACCTCCGACGGCGAGCAACCGCGCGCTCCGCAGCGAGGCGTCTTAGACCGCACAGCTATTCCACAGCGGCAATTACTTGCATACCTCTTGATTTGAAATTTAAGTCAATACGCTATGTAATAGGCTAATATGGGAGCAGAAGTATTTTAATTTCTTTTTCCGTGGTACTTCATAGCAGCAAAATTTAATTTGGCAAAAAACGAAATATGTGTATCTATCATTGGCACGTTCACGCGGATGAATTTCAACATTCAGCTGGTATGGAGATAAACGGTTTTAGCCTGTGTTATTTGTAGTATGATTTAACACAATGAATTCCATTCTTATACAATATTCTATATTTACATACTAATATCAGCGTCTACCTTACAAGTAAAAGTTTATATGTTTGGCAATTGGAAGGACAGTTGCGTCCCTAGCTGGAAAGAGCAAAGAGGCACTATTAACACTTAACGGAAGCGACGCCACAGGCGACGTTATATAGCGCTCCAAGTGGCAGCGGTGCAGTAACAGGAAAATGGCATGATACAAACGGTCAACTTACTATTTTTATTACTATAATCTCCGCATTTCCGAGTCACTAAATGTACTGATGAATTCTCCAACACGAATAGGAAATTGGAATTAAAGTAATATTCCATTTCCTCTTAATATCGTCCTGTAGTAATAAAATGAATTTTTGAACTCATTGGAACCATCCGGAATGCCACCGACCGTATTAACATTGAAGGTTATATCACCGGTAATGCTCATTCGTAATTTAACCGCTCCATAGTTGTACAAGGAACCAGTTTGATCATCAAAAAATTGAGACCAAATTTAATCCAGGCACCAATCATCGGCGGCAAACTCAAAGTTGGAGACGTACTGGTTCCACGCATCTCGACGTTTCCAACAATTTACAAATCGAATTCAAACGGATCCAGTTACCTTTGCTATTACCATCAACAAAGCACAAAGCCGAGTGTTGTGTACTTCTGACTTAAATTTGGAACATTCAAGCTCTTCACGCGGGCAGTTATTTTATTTTATTTTTATTTTTAATGTGACTAGATGGCGCACAACAGAATTTATACATTTTATTTCAAATAGAAAAAAAAACATTGTATATCCACTGGTTTTAACCCTTAACCGGGATCGTGGGTCAATTTGGACCCGTCAACAACAATAAAACGTCTAACAATCTACACGCATGGGGTTTTAGTTTCACGCGGCAGTCTGATCTCAATTCGTTGTAAGATACACTAGGGTCCGGGAGTTCATCGCTTGAAATTTACTGAAAGAGGGGGTAAGTGCCATCGCTGGGTCCAATGACCTGCGACTCCATATCAGGGATTCTTTTTAGTCTAAGAATACCCACTTATTGTAGTGTTTCAGCACAATCCAGCGGGCTCCCACTGAAAATGAGATATGTGAACTATTATTAGACGAAAATTATTCAGTCATAGAATCTTTAAGCGATTTTTAACCCTGTGATGAGAACATAAGTGAGGATAAAAATACACAACAAGATATTTCTTTTGACTCAAATAATTTATCCGTGTGATGGTCCAGTTGAGGGATATAGCCAGCTGTCAAGTAGTACATATCTTCGAGGTAAAGATCTATTTAATTCGTCTACTCATCCAGGTCCTAATAACAACAACATTTCGATGGTGTTGAACAGCAACCTCGAATTTAAAAAAAAAAAAAAAAAAAAAAAAAAAAAAAAAAAAAAAAAAACACACCTAAGAAAATGTCTAATATTGTGCCTCCTGTTTTGTGTCGAGTAACTTGCTTGCAAGAAATGAAGAAATGTATAATATTGCTTCTACTGTGTGTATCGATATGTGTACTTAAGTCCGTGAAGTTTCATCTTTGGCAAAGATTATGTGCCGCATAGCATTGTAGCTCGCGCAGAGAGAGAGAGAGAGAGTGGGACTTGTGGTTTAGCTCGCTTAGAGAGAGGTTTTTGTTGTGTGTATGGCTCCGATGTAGAGCAGAGGCTGCAGTGCCAGCAAGTTGATTTGATTGTATTTGGAATATATATATATATATATATATATATATATATATATATATATATAGTATTTTTATTACTATAAAAAAGTTGTACCACCGCTGGAATGAAGGTAATTGTATTTCATGTCATTAGGAAAAAGTTGTATTATGTAGGTAATGTAATGGTGATTATAAATAATAAGTAACAAAGTTGACCTTTGTTTCCTGTTTCATTTACGTAGTTAGAAGATTCACCTACTTCCTTCATATGATAATTAGTTATTTGTGGATTTAAAGTTCAGTATTGCTTTGGTAATCTTGTTGAACAGATTTCGTTATTTGTGCCATAGTAAATGATTGTTATGCAACACTGCAGTTAATTGATTATGATACTGAATTTTGATAATCAGGTACTGATCTGCATAAAATTCTCGCATTCAAACATTAAGAAAGTGGTTTGTGTTTTTAACATCTTTCTCGCAGTCAAATTTTTTATTTTTTAGTATAGTCAGTGTGTGTTCCATGCAGGTTACTTGTCACAGTCGTTTTGTTAAAAGATCCGTTGCGCACATAATCAGTTTAATGCACTGTTTCTTATTTAACAGTATATACATGAATATCAGGGCCATAATTAAACCAAATTACTGTGTTATTGAACAATTTATTGTCTGATTTAACGATAGGTTCAACATTAAACAACACACGTACACAGCTTTAAAGTGTACAGTGAAAAATTGTTTCATTGGTCGTGTAGAAGTTTTGAGATGTTCGGCCAATTATATCGCTTTATTGAAGTGTCCAAAAGCAGCCATGCTTTCCTTTTCTTCCTCCTCCTTCTTCCTTCTATCTTTAAAAGGCCAGACAACCACCTATTTACTTTTATCAAGTATTGCTCATTCAAAACATGCGTGAACATGATTTTCAGGAGGGTTCTTTTCGAAAATTTGTGAACCGTGATATAGAGCGCCCACTCTGATTTTCAAAAGTTGGCGCCTCTGACGCACGATTCCAGTTATGTTCATGAAAATAATGATTCCGGTTAAGGGTTAACATGAATTAATAAAAGAAATATAATTTCCCCATTAATCTTACTTTCGAGGCCTTTAGAGCTCCCCCTCCCCCCCCCCCCCCCGACGAGAGGCCCGCCGGCCCTCCCTTCCCCCCCCCCCTTTAATCCGCCGCTGAGTGACATAATCCGCCGCAGAGTGACATACGCATTTTCGATCATATCACTCTTGTATACCTACAATTATCACGGCTACATGTGGAGACCACCATATCTAAGCTTGTTGCATCGTCTTTTGTCAAGGCATGCAATGCGCTCTTATCTAACTTACGTAATCTGAAACAAGTCCATTCGAAATGTTCCGCATCTCTGTGTTCTGAATTATGCCTACTTTAAAATATCAGTACTTATGGGCCGACGACCAACTTAGCGCTAGTTTTACTTTATGGGGGGCTCGTAATATTTAGTTTGCCAAATAGTATTAGTATCAGGAATGTTGGATTGTACGGAAATGAAACGTGGCCGGTAAGGAGTTCAGACAAAAAGATGAACGAAGGAAGCTTGGAGCTTAACGTATACGAAAGGGGTTGATAGGAGCTTCTGAAAAGAGTAGGTACTGAACAAAATTGTGGAGAAAAAAAATTCCTCGAGTATTTGACTAAAACAAAGGATCGATTGGTGGAATACATTCTGGAACATCAGGGAAACGTTAGTTTATCATTTGAGGGAAGTGTATAGGGTAAAAATGGCGTAGGGAGACCGAGAAACGAATAATCATGTTCAAAGCAGATGAAGAGGTTCGCACAGTTTAGGGTAGCGTCGATAGGTGTATCAAGGCAAGCTGTGAACACCACAACAACCATCTTGAAATGAGATTGTTACTTTGAGCCCCCTAGGTTCAACATACCAGTATTGAGCCTTTAACAACACAGTTTGATGGTCACTGTTTTAAGCGATTCTGTCCATGGACTTTGGTACGTCTCTTCATTTTTTTTTTTTTTTATTTTTTTTTATTTTTTTTTTTTTACATCAAATACACGCTGAATCCATGCCACAATACAGGGTGAATCTAAATTTGCGCACTCGGGTTTTGTAGTATGATTCCTCGACTGCCAACAATGATAAATGTCTTCTACAAAATTTTATCCTGCGCATATTTCCGCCAGTAATTGGACGTCAAAGACTGAGATGGCTGTCTGTTCCATACGTCAGTGTGTTTCACAATTACACCAACAAACGTGTAAGGGATGTATTAGGCGACTTGAGGAACAAAATGAGCATGGAAACCCATGCCCGGAAACGCCATTCAACGACGCTACGAAGAGTCCAAGTTACAGGAACCAGCTCCTGCCGCTAGACATCCCCTCAAGCAACTTCGACGCTATGTAGCGTCATTGGATGACATTTCCGGGCATGGGTTTCTATGGTCACTGTGTTCTTCAACATACCTCCCACATCCCACAGAAGTTTTTTGGTGCAGTAGTGTAATTCTGAAAGACACTGAATATGAGACACACGTCCATTTCATTCTGCGAAATCCATTTACTGCTGGAAATATGAGTAGGACGAACTTTTGTGAGAGACATTTTTTATCGCTAGCATGTGAGGAATCGCGCTGCGAAGCCCGAGTGCGCGAAATTAGATTCACCCTGTTTATATGCTCATAGTAAGGAAACACATTGTGTTAACGAGGACACAATAAAATAGCTAATGACTGTACGTGCAATTCATTTACGCTATAAATGCTAAATAAATGTCAATGACATTTACTCAGTTTTGTTTATTTAATCTAAATTTATTGCTCAAGTGCTAAAAAATCTTAATATACAAGCAGCAGACTTCTGATTTTAATATGACCACAATTATATGAGAAAGATGCCAAAAAAGTGAAAATTACTACTGATAATAAATACTTGTTGCATAACTATGTATGTGCTATATTATGATGTTATGCTAAACTTTTAAAGACACATTTACGCACTACTGAGTTACCACAGAGTAGATGAGATACATCTGAAAGAATAAGGATATTTCGTTTATACCCGGAGGAATAAGGAAGCATGAAAGTCAATATAAATAAAAAAAAATCTCCAGGTTACAAAACTTTATTAAAAGTCTTCGAATGGTATATTTTCTAGCTAGGTTGCATGTGAATGTATAGTGCAGAATTTTTTAATTTGATGCTAACCATTGTTTTATTGCAAGTTGCCTTCCTCGACACCCTGAGGCAGGTCAGTAGAATAGTGGAATACATAAGTTTAAAATGCCGAAGCCAGAAATTTGTTGTTGAGCATCAAAATGGCTGCAGAAGCATACGCTTACATTGATTGAAGTGTTAGAAAATGAGTACGCAGTTTCCAGAAGTGATGCAAAGCCTATCAGAAAGCTTTTGTAATGTGAAAGTCAAGTTGGAGAAGAAGAATTGCGTAGAACACTTTAAAGGTGACAGTCACTATGTTAAAGAAATAAAATTACCATGTCTCAGTAAAATGCCTAAACGCATTTAAAAATATAAATGCTGAATTTAATTTCAAAATGCTAAATCTTCAAACTTTATTTGTTGAATTCACGTAGAACTTCTAATGACCAAACTATGCAACCAGTTTGCATAAGGAAACTAAATAATCCCGTCCTTTTAACTGTTTCTGTGCTATCATTTGGTTACTCTGTAAATAACTATTTTACTACGCCGAAAATTTCTCGGTGCCTCTGTGTGTATCCCATTTTGTTATAATTTTCTAAACATAGAGCATAACGTGTGTTTGAACTTTGTCATGTGAAAAAAGTGTCATCATCTGCAAGTAAAACATGGAACTGGAACTATAATGTGAAGATTGACAGGTTGCAGTTTCTTCTGCCTGCAACTAACACTTAAGGATTCTAATTCATGTGATTTGGGTAACCGCAATTACGTATTTGAAAGTGCGAAGTTATTCATCAGACTGCACTCGATGTTTTACAAATAGTTGTACGTAGAAAGATATGGGCTCAAACTACAATAATCTTTCAGCCGGGACGTGTCATAGTGATCTTTCCAAACTTTCGGAAACGGAAAACCTCTGCAGACGTTAGTCGTGTAGCCAGCAAACAATCGAGTAATTTACTAATGAATAGTGCAATTAGTACATACGTATTTTCAAATTAAAAATTTTCGTACCCCTGGTGGGACTCGAACCCACAATCCCCGGTTTAGGAGACCGATGCCTTATCCATTAGGCCACAGGGGCAGACAAGACTGCAGTCTACAACGGGGCGCATTTATATTTGCAGTAAGCCGATTTCTTTTCTTTCTTTTTTTCTTATATTCGTGTAATATAATATGCAAAGCTACATCTGGGCAATAAACAAATATACGTAAACTGCCGAAGAAGTAGGCAGATGTTAAACGGTTGTGCTTAACCTGTGCATCCTGCAAGCTAATATACATAATTCTGGATTAGGGTTCATCCTCTCGTTCCTCCTCCCGTGAAGCGAATTGAAGGCAGAGAAAGTTGGTGATGTACCATCGATCATGTTAATAGTTACAAAGAAAAAAATATTTTTGCTACCGTATTTACCCTCTGCTTCGGCTGTCATTAATTATCTGTAGAGATGCAACATATTACATTTATAAATATTTTATAAATATAAATACTGAAGTAAATCATCGCCACAATAAACATAAATACTGAAGTAAATCATCGCCAGAATAAACCACAATTGTTTTCGTGAAGTAAAAATTTTGTGGAGATGCCGGGGATCGAACCCGGGGCCTTTCACATGCAAAGCGAACGCTCTACCACTGAGCTACATCCCCGCGGTGAGATGCGTTCGAGCAAGACTGTACTAGTACGTGCGCGCCATTTACGGCACCATATTTCTTTCTGTTAATACGCAACATATTATTATTCAGCACTTCTTAAGTGTACCACTTGTATATCCGTAGACTTTCGAATAGAAACAACGACTGATGCAACTGGAAAATTTACAAACCTCACGAAGAACCCTTGTAATACGTAGCACTCTAATAAGCATCGAGGGAAGGATGATACAATTTTCATTTTCATGCTGTAGCCGTTAAGTTTAATAAGTAATCGAATCTGCAGTTGAAATCATTTGTCTGTGAACGCTGGATAATGCTAAAAAGTTTTCACGACTGTAACGCAAAACCGCCAGTTTTGACTAGCATATAACATTGTAGGACGAGTATAAAGATGAGCATTTTTGTAAAACAGACAAATACAAGTAGTTCATACCGCTTATTGGTTGTTCTTTTACGACTTTTTAAGGAACAGTAAATAAACCTTTTTGGCAATTCTGTTGTTACACTATATGAATTGAGGAAGTTGGTTTTTTTAGATGATTGAGTAAACACAGTACCCGTTGGCAACATGTCTATGTAAATGAGAACACATACGGCCAATTGATTTTCTTCCTATCCCATCTCCACGCTACTTTTATAGTGTCGACGTTTAATGGATTAAAGAAATTGTGATATTCTTTTATAAGAATGGAACAAAGTGAGGCATAGTTTCACTTATTACATAATGCAAGGGTTTAGGAGTCACTGTGTTTCACCCATTATAATCATAAACCAATGAAACTGCTGAGAGTATTATCAAAAACTAATCAACAATCCGAATATATGCGTGCATCTATGCATTAAAAATCTGGTATTTATTCTCTAAAAACATAAAAAACATGCGTAATCAATAAAATTCATTATTTCAGCTTTCTCACATCGTTTAATCCTCCTACAGTAATCAAATTGTACATTGTTTCCTTAAACTATTGACTACCCCTTTCCAGCCCAATAATACCTTATACCTTATGGTATCATCATCTCTGTTACTCCCAGCCCAACCATTTCACCATAGATTATAAAGAACATTGCCGGAGTTTCCAAAATTCATTGTTGGTAATTTGGCAACCATTACTTCGAGGAAATGAGGAGCAATAGACTACAACTCATTGACAAAATATGTATTGTTGCTTAGTGTCTAAGTTAGAGTACAACAGCAAAACTTTCAAAGTATTATATCAAGGTAAACGAAACAAAAAAATTTGAAAATTTCATTAATAAATTATTGTAAAATGTCTAAATTAGTAGTAGACAGTTTGAAGAAGGTGTCAGGTACGGTAAAAGAAACATATTGTGCCCAATGATACCATATGAAGTCATTCCAAATTCCCTTCCAAAAACTAAAAAATCTCGAAAATTCAAATAAATAAACATAATTCAAATCGTTATGAATAGAAATATGCAAAGAAATGCTTTTGTCCACAAATTAATAAAATTTGGGCTGGAAAGAGATAAAAGTTAATATTTATTACTGTCTGGCTCTTCCTCTTAGTCCATTTTAGCATTAGTTGGTTTTATTGTAATAAACAATGAAATATTTTCACAGTTTTCCGGAATGAAATGATTTCCTTCTGTCACTTTAAATATTTTTATCTGAAGAGAAAGTTCTCTCTACTTCACTCATTATTACATGACAGTACCGAAAAAACGCTATGTAACTTACAGAATAACCATAAAGATGTTTTTCAGACTCTCCTTGTAGGACCTTATTCACATTCTCAATTCTGTTGTGAAGACATTTTCCTGTTTCTTCTGGTATGACTATGACGACGGCTGTTTCAAAGACCTCAAGGGCAGAAAGTAGACACATTGGTTTTTCTTCCCCGTGTGATTGTCGCTGGGAGTTTACTGAATTTGGTCTTAATAAACACTAATTTACTCTGGAGACTCTTATCACTACAAGCACAATTTGCTGCTGGGGTACTTGCTACTTCGTTTTTGTTCATCAAGCCCAGCACCCTTTTCACATCTTCTAAATGCTCACTGCAATACAGAGCTGCTTCATGTTCCTCACGTCGCGAATATCGGCTGTGGGGGAAACGAATACCTTCCATCATTTCAGTAAATAATTTTACTCTTGAGGGCGCCTTCATAAACATCATTTTCACAGAGGAAATTAAGGCACATACTTCTGGAAAATTCGCTCGCACTACTTCAGGCAATGAACTGGCTTGGGACAAAATAAAATACCTGGAATGCTTTAGCAAACTTAATCCGTAACTGGTGATGTAGGGTGTCAGATACCCAGCTAAATCTTTGAAAGCCCACAGTTACCAAATTGTTGTGACTATACCATTGTTGGTTCCTATACCTTTAAGTCAGTTCGTTGCGAGTCGGCTTGAAGCGCGGTACTCAACAGGGCGGTGAGTGGTTTGATTGTATACGCGATTTTTTAAAATACTGGATGTAAAAATATCCAACCTCACCAGTTGCGGAACGTATTTGGAATATTCTCGTATTCTATTTTATAGGTAGTATGGCATCTGGCAGGTTTCCCATGATAACTAATAACCCCGGGCGCAGTTCTTATTCAAGCAGTGAGTTTGTTTGACTCACAATTATTGAAAACTCTGCTAATTACCTAGCCATGTTTTTCACTCACATGAACATTATCCCAGTGAATACCTATGTTACCTACCGTGGATTCCCAAGGAATCTAGATCTAACCAGATTGGAATATATCAAAAATCTTGCCAAAGAATTTGTAGAACCTCATCTCAATTGTCAACGTCACAACAACCACTTGCCCCGGAAATTGAGGCTAAACATCAGAAGAATACTTCAGATACCAGTTCCATACGAAGTCAGACGAGACTTGGGCAAACAAGTGAGTTGTAAGAAGTGACTTACTTTTAGTATGTCTATGGAAGCGACCGCCAAGCTCTGACAGAAAAACAAAATGGACCAGCAACAGCTGAAACGTACCGATCTGCAGAGCCAGCTCAATTCCTGTATGCCGAGATTGCGTTGAGAAATGGCTTGCAAATTCTTGTGTGTGTAATAATTTGTCAAGGAATAAATGTGGTGTATGTGTGTGTTTTTTTGAGATTCATTGTTTCTTTGTACTGTAATATTAATTTTTTTAATAGCAAATATATGGATTATGTAACACGCAAAATTTCTTATGGAGTTACATATAGTTGAAAATTTGTCTATTCTGCTAACTGTAAATAATTTTCTCCTGCCAAAAGTTGTTCAGTGATGTCAATAAAATTTACTTTTGAAATGTAATTATTTATTATTTAATTTCTCTTTCATCATAGAATTACCGGTATGAGGACGATGGAAATTATTGGGTATCTATAACCCGACCTCAGTTGCGTTACAAAAATATTACCTCTCCAGTTATTGGTAAATGATATATATGCTGCTGCATCTGTAATTAACATCAGGAATTTTTCCTCGTTTTCTTTAGCAGGCCACTAAACACGTAATGCATCACGAGCAACCTTAGCAATAGCACAATGGTTTGTTTCTTCCAGTACTCTGTAGACAATGAGATGAGGTGTTCATGGTTCAGATTTCGTCATTTTTCCAACGACAACGTTGGCAATAAATCTCCCACTTGTGTAAGTCGTTTCATTTACAGATAACCACACTTTGAATCACCAATATCACCAGTAAATACCAGGCGTGCAATACAGGGTCTCACTTTTTATGAGGAAGGAGGGGGGGGGGGGATCACAAATGTAAGATGGGAGGAGGGGGTGTGAACAAGTATAAGGGGAAAAAAAAAATATTAAAAATGTTTCTTCACCTTAAACTCCTTGACACTGCAGGCCATGTTTAATTTTATGTTTCGATTTTAAAATATTTTTGTGTAATACATTTAAAATATTTATAAATTGAGAAGTTTAAACAGTGGTGCAGCCAGGATTTGGTTCTGGTAGGGGGTCATTTAAAAAAAATAAACTCTATGAATTTAATAATCTATGACTTATTTTTACAGTCTTTATAATTTAACCAATTATACTGCAGAAACAATTGCACAAGAAGTAAAATGTGTAGGCTCGCATTAATTTGAAAGTGGAAGAGGAACAACGTGGTGGAAATGGAATGTATATAATCAGCTCGTAAAACAATTAAGCAACTTCTTTGTTACTAGCCAAAGAGAAAGGTCTTTACTGTTTAATTAACATGAGACTATGTGTAAAAATTGAACTGAAATAACACTATTGTTGCCGCGGCAGAGCGCATTGAGGCGCTATGCTCCGATGCGCGACGCCGTTCCCCGTCGGGTGTTAGAATCCCCCCTCTGGCATGGATGTTTGTGCTTTATTTAGTATAAGTTAGTTCATAAGAAGTTTGTAAGTTTAGGGACTGATGATCCCACAGTTAAGTCCCATAAGCTTTACAAAAATTTGAACATTTGATTTTAACACTATTATAGTTCATAAGATTCCAGTCGGTGAAGCTGCTGATCTGCTAAGCAGCGGATCGCCGCATATGAACAATATGCATAGCAGTAACAATAGCGGCAGCATCAAAACTGGTCGCGGCGGCATTAAAACCGCTCACAGTAACAGCAGCACACGTTCTCAGTGGCGGCATCACGCTGGCGACCCATCGTCACGGTCACTTGTGCTTGGCAAATGAAAACAATAAAGAAAATAATAATAAAATTAATAAATTTTTGAGGGGGTCCCTTCACCCCCATTACCCCCCCCCCCCCCCCGTGGCTGCGACAATGAGTTTATATCAAAAAGGAAGGGGGATACGGCTGACATGCAAACTAACACTTTAAACTTGCCACTCCATAAATTTTGCCAAGATAGTTTTTCCTTATTAGCAAATTAACAATCAGCCAACCAGTTGCAATAATAATAGTTTAATAAACTTGACCACGGTTTCGACGGATATAAACCCGTCTTCTTCAGAAAACATGTAATACCTATAGACAATGTGACATCATAAATTACATATTCATAATAATTATGCCTGAAATATGCGTCATACCAAGCCTATTGTCTAAAACATTGTGAAATACAGAATCAGAATGTTTCGCAATGTTTTATACAATAAGCTTTGTATGACGCATATTTCAGGCATAATGATTATGAATATGTAATTTATGTCACATTGTCTATAGTTATAAGAAGACGGGTTTATATCCGTCGAAACTATGGTCAAATTTATATTAAACTACTATTATTGCAACTGGTTGGCTGATTATTAATTTGCTATCCTGTAACCGTCGCGGAGACGCAGTCATGTTTAAAATAACGATTTTCCCTTATTGTTTATTTATCAGCAACTTTTCGTATGGTATATTTTTCGAGGAACGTTCGAAATTCTACATTACTTAATTTATTGAAAGGAATGTTGGCTGAAACTAAAGCTTTGCAGATATCTTTCGAAAAAATTATCATTGCCATCATTTCCACTTCAGCTTGCAGAAAATGCTGGTGGTAAGTTTGTCTGGATCTTGAAGACATTTTTATTAAAAGCATTTTTATGAGCAGCTGTTGTGAAATGTGTTGTTGTTTTTTACGGGGCGCCTATAACAATGATAAAAAAATTAAGCGACTTCATTTTCATTAACTAAAAATCTAGTCACTAACTCGAATATCACTTTGATTTATAAATTTGAGAGAGCCAAATTTGAACTTACGTGCTTTCCACACACACGGCACAGTACTACATTTCCATCTGCTGTCATAGAAGGATTTCCATCTATCATCCACTATCGAAGTAAATAAGCTTTACTGATCTTCTCCTTCGAAGTAAATAAGCTTTACTAATCTTCTCCTCCTCCAGCACACATTTCAGAAATCACGAAAAACAGCATAGCTGAAAATGGAACTTTTTTGTTCTTGGGAATATCATTGTTACCGCCGGCGGCTTCGTTTGTTACACAACACAAACCTTATTCAGTTTTATGACGGAATGACCTACAGAACTTTGAAGGTTTGCCGCATGATTGTTGGTGGCGCTTTAGTGTTTGTTGAGCTGTCGAGCGGCATATTTACTATATGCTATATACTATAGGAACCGCTCATTGCTGTTTGGTTATTGCCTACGTTCACCTCATTTTTAGGCGCCCTTTTAGTGATCTGTAAACATAATAGAAATGTAATTCTACATAAACAGAGCAATAAAAAAGAAAATTTCTCGGGTATTACTCTTCTTCTTAAATTACAGTGGTGAAATACTTGTATTTCACAGCTGCAAAAGTAAAATGTATGCATAAATATGTAAAAGTTATATATGCAATAACCCCTTACATATGGATTTCTATGCACTAGCATGCATATATGCAAACATCTGAGCTCTGGTCATAACGTGAGATGAAACATGGGTTTGCGATTATTATATAGAGCAAAGGCTTATACGTCCCGTGAGTTCCCTCCATACGGTCACACGATCAGTAAATACTACTGCTTACTAGTCAGCCAGGAAAAAAACGCAGCATTTTGTAGCGTAATAATTCTTGGCTTTCACATTACGATAATGCGCCTGTAACAAGTTCATTGTTATATATATATATATATATATATATATATATGTGTGTGTGTGTGTGTGTGTGTGTGTGTGTGTGTGTGTTGCCGCAGCCTCCATATTCGGCAAAGCTCCATAAATGAAGAAAAACTTAAACGGGAAGTCGTTTAAAAGCTAATTGCTCAAAGAGCTGAAAATATAAGATCTAGAAATTCTAGATCAGAAATGTTCTGGTGGCAGGAAAAAGCGCTGGCGTGCGTGCACAATATCTGCTGAGGACTCGCAGGGAGTAACATAGACGTCAGTGAATAAAAAAATCGTTTCGAAGATCTATAATTCATTATATTCTTTGAAAACACCTGACATGTGTTGTTCTTCAATTTGTTTATCAATGTGATTACTTTGCTTCTGTTACATAAACAGTGGCAAAATAACCGTCAATGATGCGCCTTTTTTTATCCACCGAGGATAACAAAACGTAAAAATTTGGCGGGGGGAGGCATAAAGTTTGCCTTCACATGGATGATTTCGTGTGGCATTTTTGGCCGTTAGACCCTAGATGGGATCGTGTTCGGCCTGCCTGGAGTAATCTTTAGGGGACGCCACGTGGGCGACTTGCGTGTTGATGATTATGAGGACAACACAACGCCCAGTCCCCGAGTGCAGAAAATCTCCATCCCCACCGGGAATCGAACCCCGGCCCCATGCTGGGCAATTAGCACGTTGTCAACTGGACTAGGACGCCTTCACATTATTACGTGCAATTGTTTGATAAGTTGCAAGTACCCTAATGAAAACATCGTCAATTCAAAAAGGTAAATTTTCTAACAATAATATAAATGCAAAACTGTGCCTATCTGCATCTTATTTTTTGACGACTAAGTTACTAAACTGATTTGCCATATCATTTCAAAAGGCTCCAATTCTCACCTTTTGCTATGGCGATAAATAAAGCACAAGGACAGATAGTTACAGTAGCACAGGCTTATTTAGCAAAACCGTGTTCTGCAGGTGAACACCTTTATGTCGCCTTCTCTCGTGCCTGTCACTCCAAAAATTTATGTCTAGGTCCTGGCAAGGGAATGCAAGACAAAAAATCTCTTACAGAAGTGTATTGAATTAGTAATAGTCATAAAATTAAAAACAAAAACATAGGTATTCCTTTATATTGATTGATTCCAATGTTAGTTATTAGTGAAAAAATTTAATTTAAATAAATTGAACCGCGCTTATTGACTTGTTCCAGAAGAATTTACAAAACTAACCCAATTAGAAATATTGGAAATTATAAAACAAATTTGAAGAGGCCCAGAATTACTAATGAACGAGCAGACAGAATTCAGTTATTCCCCTCTTTTAGATCACTAGTAACATCTACATAAAAGATAATAACAATGTTTTGAATATGAGGCTACTATCGCTAAAGAAGTAACGACATAAATTGTTGAGGTACAATAATTAGTTGTCAGTACACTTTTTAGCAAGTCATCAGAACTAAAAATATATAATATGGAGATTACAATAACATAGTTATTAACATCAATAATTATAAAAGGTATTACAATGAAAGTAAAACTCAAATGTAATTGTTTCTAAATGAATTATCAAACAGTAGTAACTTTAATACGTTGCTTGCAGTAACTTTCAGCGTTGAAGACGAAGAACAGAGAACTCTAATAATGTAATGGTTTGTCTTTACTTAGATACTTTGGAATCGGTAAGGTAAAAATGGGCTCATAACACGAAACCTAAGTCATCCAGAATAAAATCAAGTTTTGTGAAATAAGGCAACAAGTCTGGTTCAGTTTATTTAATAGGTATTTCTTTTCATAAAATGGAGGTGAAAAACTAATGAGCTACATTGATAGGCTACCAAAGACGCTGGGAAGCAGGTCACGTTCGGCTAATGTTAAAAGATGTTAAACAAAAGGAAGCTTACCTTAAAATCCCGTCTCATTTTCTTTAGCGAGTAAGACTTACCTGACAAATGGTACCTCAGCTGACCCATTTATAAGCGACGGTTTAGGCATACCACAAATTCGATGGCGGCCCATTAATTGTCAGTTTTGATGCTACAATGCTGAAACGTCGTTCATACACGGCATTCAACACATGCAATGAACGGACTCAACGTATTAATTTTTCCAGAAGAGGTAAGACGTTTAAGGTTATAGTGCCTTACTCTCTCCATTGTGACACAGCTGTGCCAACATCCAAACCAGCTGCTTTATATACGTCAGAATTACCGTACAATCCACTTTCCTTCAAAACCTTTGAAATATTTTATCACTTCACGTCAAGTAAACGTTTCAAGTTCTTTTATTAAACGTTGAATTATTTGTCCTCTTCTTTTGCCAAACCGCGTTTTCACTTTCATCAGGTTGAACTTTATAGTACATTAAGTAATTTTGTTTGCAAACAAGCAAATAGAGAGTATTCTTAACACACATTTTTTTAAACGAGTGTGTGTTGTGGAATTGATTTTATTTTCTTTTTCACTGGAAGAAACACGTTCTTTTTCGCATAGTTGTAGGCCTACTACTCAGACACAGAACATATGACATATCTGATAAGAAACCTAGCAATAGAACTTTCTTTCTCAGGGAAGGCTTCTTATTTTACTTACAACGATCTAAATAATTCCCGGTTTTCAGATTCCGTGTTTAGGACCGCATGGAAAAAATCTTTAAATACTACCAACAAAGCATCTCTCTCAGTAGAGATACAACGAATATGAATTAACTTTCAGATAACCTGTAACGCCTATAGCCGCAATGTCATTTAGCTTTATAACTGCTTGTGGTTTGCTGGAAATTTTGTAAAGTTCATCTAACATGAATTCTAAGTTATTATAGTATTTACGTCTTTAGAAAGGTGTTCAGAAACAAGGTCCATCCTATGAGCCATACAAAATACACAAATCAGGTGTGGAGACATGTTCTCCTAATTCTACCTGCAACACCTGCTTTTTACCAGTAAACACTGCCTCTCCAACTGAATTATATCCTACCAGTTTTTCTTTACGTATTTCCACATATATGCCATATTCTGAGAAAGCTTGGATATTTGAATAATTTATGCTTCAAGCAACATTGCATCAACATTTTCCAATGGTATTAGTTCATAGAAACAGCAGGGTCAAATCTAGTCTCCGATACCGCTTTGACCAATGACGTCATGTTTTACGTAATTTCGTCCCGCGCCGCGGCCAACGGGAAAGACAGGCCCCAGCGCGATCGTCATGCCACGTGGCTGCCCGCTATGACGTAGTGGGCCGTTCCCCGGCGGCCGGCCAATCGGCTAGCGATCGCGCCGGCCCGGAACTACCTTGCTTACGCGGCAAGACGACCGCGCTGGGGCCTGTCTTTCCCGTTGGCATCGGTCCCGCTCGTGGTTTCAATAGTCACTGTTTACGTGTCTGATATTTTTGAAGACACCTGGGTGGCGTTGTATTATCCTTTTGGTGTTATCCTACTTTTTTTTTAATAAATATCTGAGTGCGCTTAGCGCCCGAATCTCGGTTCAGAAACAATCGATTTACAGTTGTATGTTGGACATAAATATATCATTTCAGGCCGTATAACTTCGAGTGCAAGCTTTCTTTAAAATGATCTAATTACTAAATGCATTTTGAAGAGGGGTATCATTAAGTAGATTTGACTTATTTAGGTGAAAACTAACTACCGATACCATGTTGTGGTGAACATGTGTTCGTAGCATCTCTCGATGATGTATGACGTCATATGTGACATTGGTCAAAGCGGTATCGGAGACTAAGAGTTTATCCGAAACAGCAGCATGCCCTATTTCGTTCTTTGACGTACGTAACACATAAAATGAAGTGTTTTTCGGAGAACCGATCGGTTGACTCATCCACAGAGATAGAAAAGAAGTTCGTCAATTAAAAAAAAAGTACTAATTTTGAACTTCAGTCATTGTTACTTCTATCTTATCTGTATAAAAGTGTGCTGTCATATTTGCATCATTCGCAATGTTTAGCTGGGATGGTCACAAAAGCTCTACACTTTTGTGCGACCACATAGACTGATCTTAACACCATAACAGATGTTCCAGTATCCAATTGTTTCTTCCGTTTTATTAAACATAGCTCATGAGCACTTCCTGCATGTGTCTCTAGGAACTGCGTTTTACCTCTTGCTCCACAAATTCCGAAAGAATGAGGTTCTTTTTCTTATTCTGCTTTGCTATACCGTCTCTTTACCAAAGTAACTCATTAGATGGTGTTCTAATTGTTTCACACACATGCTGAGGATGTTAACGCAAGCACTGCACAACATTACTTCTCCATTTTTTGCAGTAGTTGTAGTAAACATTAAACATCGGCGATGTTCTTGTAGGTCATCGAAAATTTATTTCCTGTTGCACTCAGTGGATTTTTTTAGACTGTCCCATGCCGCTCATCCTGAGGCGCCTCGAAATCTTAAAAGCTACGTTTTTATATGACATAAAAGTTTTCTGGGTATTGTACCGCGTCATGGTGTAAGGCTATTACTAAATAACAGACGTTTCGGCCAACGTTACAGTGGCCTTCATCTGAGTATACCCAGATGAAGGCCACTGTATCGTTGGTCGAAACGTCTGTTATTTAGTAATAGCCTTACACCATGACGCGGTACAATACCCAGAAAATTTTTATGTCATCTGACTCTGGCCGCGGAAGCCTACGTAATTATACTTTTTTATAGTAATACATGTATTTCCAAGTGAACTGGAGGGGGAGGGCTCGTTTTGTATTGCCGCCGCCCAGGGCCTCCGACAGCCTTAGTCCGCCTCTGATTGCACTGTCAGACTCTGATGATGTAGGTTCATCTTCGTCTTGGCTTAGTGCTTTTTTCTTCGTTAAAATACGGTCTCTTCGAGATAGTTACATCGCTTCTGAGTATTTTACTTACGGTTACTCACACATTTTCGTTTGACGAAACTTTTGAAACGACAGAATCTTCTGTGATATATTACTAAAAACACTATCACGTTTAATCAAATTGGAAATTAATCCAATTTTATTTGCTTTCTTTTGTCCGTTTTCGGTGTTTACTGTACTCCTTCAACAGACAGACTGACAACAATGATTTACATTGTCTACCCCTGATAATTCTAAGTGCGGAGTTGCCAAGCCTGTATAACATTACCAGGGCGGGTTTAATATTTCCAATCGATTGTTGCCGATATTATGAAAGTTATTTATATTCATGACGTCCAGTGTATTACTGTTAGTTGCATAATAAAATTGCCCGGTGAACCGATAATATTTTAGAAGTGTATATTTTTCTGTTAGTTTAATTCAAAAAGGCTACATAAAATCGGTTAGGGGTACATAATAATAATAATAAGCCGTCTTCAGTCACAATAATTTTATTTTTTCTATTGTCCGAAGCGTTTTGGAGCTATAGCTCCATTTTCGAGGACTTTATTACTGTATTTTTGTGTTACATCTGCTTCAGTTTTTCACCTGACGGTAGAATAATGACAGAGTTGTTAGTTTTTGGCGAGAAAGTTACCGCAGGCGTTAATGCAAGGATCTTATAATAAACATACAATGAAGTATTCTGAAGTTTTACCTTCATTTGTCGAGATGAAATTATCTCCTGCATTGGTGGTATAACTTTGGCATTTGCACACATTTTACACCACATTTTCGTAACTAGCTTGTTTATGCCGGTACTGTATACATCAAACTCATTCCGTTAAAGTAATGGAGTATTGAATCTATAATCACAATCATTTGTTTTGATTAACAAGGTTGGTTAACAAAATAAAATAGACAATATTTTTAAGGTGACAGAGAATCGGTAATTTTTGTTTACATTAGGCATATTCGACTTAAACTTTGACAAACTTATTATCATACAAGATAGCCCTAATTCGATAATGAACTGTGTATATTACCAAGTGTTTTATTGGTTTACCGGAATTGTTGCAAGGTTGTTACATTGTTTCTATAAGCAAGACAAAAATTGATAGAGAGTAAAATGACTTCAGATATTGGGCCGGGATTAAGGAGATGTGTGTGTGTGTGTGTGTGTGTGTGTAGAGAGAGAGAGAGAGAGAGAGATGGTGTATTTTTGCTTCAGGTAGAAATTATGGGAGGTACTTGTGTTGTTTACTTTTTGTGTGGCTGTTGTATGAAGAGGCAATCTTCATTAAATACAGAAAGTAATATGTTGTATTCGCTATCAGTCTGTTCTTTCAGCATGTCAGTGGGTTGGATGATTTGTTACTTGTGTATTTCTAGTGCCTCTAAGATATTAAGTTTGGTGCCTGATGGTTGTCTATGGCAAATTGTTAGGTCTTTGTTGATGGTTGGGAGGCTGTCTTTGTTCTCATGAAGGTGAGTTGCTACTGCAGATTTGTGATGCACTTTTAAATAGAATCTCTGGAGCTTCCCTAACACTGAAGAAGTTAAAAATGCGCATTCCGGCATTTGTTTGTGTGCAAAACATTGATCATACTGTGTGGTAAAGTAGTTCTAGTCGTTGAAATGTATGTCATATCTAAGTAAATCCTCCGATGTGTCTACCAATTTAGGGCGATATTCATACAGGATTTTAAGGGAGAAATCCTTGTTTTGGGCACAGAGGCATGCCCTCCTGGCTTCAACCAATGCCTGTTCTCAGCATGGGTAACGTCACATCCCTTTATTCTAACATCCTTCAGTTCATTGTAATTAACTGCTCCCTTCGGTATACTTAGTGGAGACCATTGGGATAAATGAATTGGGGGGGGGGGGGGGAGAAACCTACCTCATCCCAGAAATTCGCACCTACAGTTAATATAATATTTTATTGATCACTAGATGTGAAAATCGTCAGTATTCTCGAGGATCACAGGACTAAACGATGATCCGTTCTATTTAATAAAGGTTAACGAAAAACGCCATATGAAGTCATATACTCCAAATATAAAGGGCTCGATTTCAGCTATAAATTTTTACGCCATCAATTCGATTTCAAAAATTTTTCATCCACTGCCGTTCCGACTTAACTTTCATCCATAATTCTTCGGACGGGACATTAAACTCCAATCTTCTTCCTTACTTCATAATTCTTCAGACGAGCGGTTTCTTAGGCGAAACAACTACGTCACTGGCCAAGACCAGTTCCTCAATCCATGAAATTACGACTGACCTAGTTGCTGCCGACCGAATGACTAGGTCAGTGTTGGCGGACCTTCACCACAGAACCTGTCTGTGCGTCTGCCTCTTTCTCACTCGCTCTATTCTAATTCCCACCTATTCGTAGTTCTTGTTTCCCCTTAATATAACTAAGATGATGACAAATCTTCCAGGTTGAATGGAGAAGGTTCAGGGGCCTATGTAGTGTCAACAATTAAATAGCTTGAGCTCGGTAAAGGAAAAGAGGCTTCAGTGCAAATTAGCCTCTGAATATCAGCAGCAAAAGTAATACAAAATATCATGACGTGTCTAATTAAAATTACTTATCTTTATATTAATCTTGTTCCCTCCATAAAAAAGATAAAAAACTATATGCTATATCCGCTTTGTAATAGTTCATTAAATATTTTCAGTCCTGACATATGACGCCCAACTCATTTCTGCACATAATGTCAGGATCGAAAATGTTTGAAGGACAATGTTCATTCAGCAGCAGCAGCAGCAGCAGTAGTAGTAGTAGTAGTAGTAGTTTTATTCATCCCTGGATCACATTTACAAAGATATTGGATTTATCATGATATCATAATTAATATGTATAAGTGATCGTACACTTGCAGGTTTAGTTTGACAACAAACATGGCGTTATAGTAGAAACCATCGTGGCATTTGCCTAGTGTGATTTACGAAAACCACGGAAAACCTAAATCAGGATGGCTATTTGAAGAACTTCTGAAACTTCCATCCTTCCGAATACAAAGGCAAAAGCTTATAACAGCGCGATCTCATTCCATTCATCCGAGTGCACAATACTATTTTGAAAAGCAGTTATTTTATAATCTCAAACGACAATACTACACTGTTCATGCAGTTTTCACTAATATTCACTGCCCATACTGTTCTGTAATGACAGACATAAAGCCGCGGTGGAGTAGCCGAGCGGTCTAAAGCGTCTCGCTGCGGAGCGCGCGGTTGCTCGCCGTGGAGGTTCGAGTCCTCCCTGGGGCATGGGTGTGTGTGTTTGTCCTTAGGTTAGTTTACCTAGGTGTAAGTACTTTGTAAGCTACGGACTGATGACCACGCAGTTTGGTCCGATAGATCTACAAACATTTGAACATTTGTCAGAAATAAGAACCAAAGCGACGAAGTTTGGTTTCCATTTTGTGAACTGTAACTTCCCCCTTCCTAACCTGAACAAATGAGTTAGCATCCTCCAATAATAATTAAGATGTTGACAACAGTCAGAGGAGATGTTTGTGCAACAGTTTTCCACAAATAAAGTGTGGAAAAATTGCATGAAATGATATATGTTTATTATTATTATTATTAATAATTCTGCTGAAATTTTTACCTAATTCCTATTCTACGTTATGTAAGTAATCCATGGTCTTACAGAATCTACTGTACTACTTTAAAGCTATTTCTCAACTGCCTGTTTAGAAATCATTTTACTCACCACTGTTATATCCTTTGGGATATTTACTGGAGTTCTGTTCCTCGGTAGAAAATGATGTTAAATGTATGTTTATTCAATTTTTTTTCGTTTCCGTCATCCTTGGCTGATTAGAAAATTCATGGAGGTGTATTTCCGCCCAATGCAACTACATGAAAGGTGTTTTTGTCATACGTGTTTCTTCTTTCTTTTCGAAGCATCATTATTGGACTGCAATACATTTTTTTTTTTTTATGTACGTAATATTTCATTACAGAACAGTTATAAATATACTGTGAAAGATAACAAAATATTTATAAGTGTTCTGCAGTGAAATATTATGCTGTGAAACATAAAATATTTATAAACGTTCTGCAATGAAATATTATACACAAAAGCCAACATGTACTGCATGTCACTGATCATGCTTCACAAACAAAGAAGCAAACGCATATAGCACAAAAAAGCGCCTTTCATTTAGTTTCAAAAGACCGAAATACATCTCCACGAATGTATGTTTATTCTTTCTTGGAGTGTATATGAATAGCATATAACTGAAAGGAACTGACGGTGACACACTAGTTACTGTACGCTAAATTTATAAAATAGTACTGACTTCCTATTTGCAAGTATCTTTGAGTACCCATAACTTAAACTAAGAAACAATGTTAAATCCTAAAAAAATTCTCTTTATTATACAACTAACGAAACGAGTAAAGTTGGCGGTCTATGGAGCTGTAGCTTGGTGTTTACATCGGCAAATAGAAGCAATATAGTACACTGGTGAAAACAATTAGCGGATCAGTTAAGATATCTAGGTTCTGAAGTATCGTCATCGGCAGAATGGTTCGACGACTTTCTGTAGGTTCTACAGAGTGGAAACCAAAACATTACGGCAACCGAGATAGTGATCAATAAAATATTATATTAATAGGTGCGAATTCCTGGGACGAGAAGAGATAGGTCCCCCCCCCCCCCCGTACTGATTTATCCCAATGACCTCCACTAAGTATACCGAAGGGAGCAGTTAATTATAATGAACTGAAGGAGTCTAGAATAAAGATATGTGACGTTAACTGTGGTGAGAACAGGCATTGGTTGAAGCCAGGGAGGCATGCCATTGTGCCCAAAACAAGAATTTCTTCCTTAAAATCCTCTATGAATATCACCCTCCATATGTAAAGCCACCAAGTTGGTAGTCATATCGGAGTTACTTAGATATGACATGCATTTCAACGACTAGAACTACTTAAACCACACAATACAATTAATATTTTGCACGCAAACAAATGCCGGAAAGCGCATTTTTCACTTCTTCAGTGTGAGGGCATCTCCAGAAAGTCTATATAAAAGTGCATCACAAATCAGCAGTAGCGCCGGCCACGCGGCGCGCCAGTCACAGTATGCACGGCCACTACAGTCGGGGGTTCGAATCCCCCCTCGGGCATGGATATTTGTTCCGTCCTTAGTATTAGCTAGTTCATAAGTAGTTTGTAAGTTTAGGGACTGATGACCCCGTAGTTAAGTCCCATAAGCTTGTGTTTACCAAACGAATTACACAAGCAGTTGGATTGAGATTAGTGTAATGAGCAGGTAGTGCAGTGCAACCACGACGTGATTTACCCAGCAGACTGATAACCCCGTAGTTAATTCCCATAAGCTCTACATTTAATACTTACCCAGCACTATGGCATAGAGAGCCATCTGAAGGTTGGAAGCGGACAGAGGGAGATGGCGGCAGCTATTGGAGTGTCCCAAAGTGTATTTCCAGGACCTGGACGCGATTTCACACAACAGGAAACGTTAAAAGAAGGGTAACATCTCCGGTTAACCGCTGGTCGAGACAGCAGGCTGAATGCAACTCAGCTGCAACGCACCCTCCAGGCAGCAACAGGACGCGCAATATCAAAAACATTTACTAAACTGACACGTTCCACATCATTACGAAATGTCGTATATATGATCTACGGAACAAGTATTAATCTAATCTAGCCCGAAATCGCCTTCAGGACTGTGGCTTCTATGCACGGAGGCCTGTGTGTCTGGGTGTGTGTGTCATTAAAACCACGACACCGATTAGACCGCAGAAACTGGGTGGAGGAACATCAGGATTGGAGTCGTAACAAAAGGCGCCGAGTTCTGTTCACAGATAAGATTTTGTGTTCCGCGTGACACTCATGTTCTCTCATCTAGGGAGAACGTGGAATGTAGAACAATCCTGCTTATGTGCAGGAAATATCACCATTTCACAGGTCAGTATTTGCAGACGTACGGACCTCTACGTCGTTCAGAATTGCGCTTTGACTGCTCAGTGGTATAGAGACGAGATCCTTCGACCTTCTGTTGTGCACTACGCTGGTGCGATGGGTTCCTTCTGATGGAGGATAACGCTCGCCCCACAGAGCTGCACTGGCGGACAACATGCTTGAAGCTGAGAGAAGTGAACGAATGGAGTGGCCAGCGTGTTAACCGGACTGAAATCCGATTGCGTATGTTTGGGACGTGCTTGGTAGACGCATTTCAGCTAGACGAGCACCTCAGAGCTGGTTACTGTACTCGTGGAAAAATTGCCAAATATCCCTAAAGAGCTGATTGATAACCTCATACTGTCCATACCACGCAGGTGTGCAACTATATTGGCCATATAAGGTGATCAGGCACATATTAGAGGGCAACGAGAATATCGTATTTACTTGGGTATAGTACCCCTCCCCCTTTATTTTGAGGTGAAAATACGAAATTTTTAAAGAAATCTCTAAAATTCAAGAATTTGTTAGTCTCATGAAATTGAAGCGCTTCGGAAGACAGGGGCTCGCCAACATATGCCGGCACTCCATAACCACGACAATCAACGAGTCAGTAGAAGTCAGTATAGCGGGAAACTGCAGTCAACGGGTCAGCACCAGTCAGTACGAAGCAGAGTTAGGAGTGTTACAGTTCGAGGAGAGCAAACTGTTAGCACAAGCCGGGTCAGTATAGGAGTCTTATTGCTACATTGCAGAACTGTGTGCTGTGTAACACGCAGAAGAGTACCAAAAGCACATCACATAAGAGTTGAGTATTCTCTTTATCTTTATATGTAATAATGAATGTTTGTCTGTATGTCCTCTATAATCTCGAAAACGGCTGGAGCGATTTTGATGACATCATTATACAATATTGAGATTAACCCAGAGGTTGTACCTATGAAGTTTGGTAGCGATCGGATCAAGACTTTTACTGGTTTGAAGATATTTACTGATTACAGGCATAATGCGGCAGCGCCGTTAACAAACAGATCGTGCCGGTTGCGTATCTTCCAGGTATCAAGTCTCCGGGGGCGTAATGCTCACTCCACGGTCTTAAAGCTATAGCTAGTAGGAGTAGGGTTTACCGTATGGGCATTTTCTACATCATCACGTTTTTGGGTAAGGACGGTCTTCTTTATTTTATATTTGGCATCAGGGTTGTGTGGGAGATTTATTACTTATTGGATTGGATTTCTTTACTTTTCTTCTTGTTGCCTTGTTGGCATTATTATACATTTACGTGACCGGCGTTACTACTGCCCCGTCCTCTCAGGTGGTGTGATGGTGTTTCGTATGAAGCGCCGACAATACTTCAGGTCGGCGTCTTGATGGGCATGATCTTCAGAGGTACGATGTTTATCGATGTCTCATGTTCGGTTTTGTAGCTCTTCTTGTTCTTGGAGGCTTCATGTTCATCATTTCCAAGGTCATCGTGCGAGGAATCATGCACTTTGCAGTGACATCCCATGGTTTGCCAGTTTTGTCGTAGATGAGATCCCGGATGATGTCTATAATGACACGTTTTCCATTCCCCGATATTATCAGAGAAAGTTTTGTATTTTTATATTATTTCGGCATGTTAAAATAGTCATCTATGAAAGTCAGAGAAAGAAAATTTAGGAACAACACTTTCAATTTTTTGTAAGAAAGAAGACACTCTTGCTTTGTACTTCATAGCGATAGCATCTTGCAGACTGGAGCTGTACTTTATTATTTTTATGTGGCCGCTATTATGTACATTCAGGTAAATATATGTGATGTGCGCGTATCTTAAATTCATAAATAAACCCCCACCTCTCACTTAAATTCGCACTTATGAATTTTTATTAATAATTTTGCCCTATCCTCCCTCCGCCCATAATGTCTTTTTCAGCCTTGTTGAAACACCGCAACAATGGATGGCATAGTTTTTAGTTAATATTGAATGGTGATATTTCGTGTAGCCTGCCAGTCTTGTTTCAAAATTTATTCCATAATATTATCATTTACTGGCTATAGAACCTGCAGTCGATTTTCTTGTAAATTTTTAGAAGTCCGATGTGTTTGACTTACATAATATTCCTATCTGATTTATATCATGTCACTTATCTTACTTTACTGTTTGCTACACGAGTCGTAGTTTAATATTGACGAACTGCCATCCACTGTTCGGCGAGTGGTTATCATATTATTAAAATTTCATTTACAGCCAAATTTCAACCACCGATGGATCTATTGTTAAAGGTAACCGCTCGTCGATTCTTTTTGTAATGTTCTGCCTGCACAACACTCCACCGTTAATTAGCTTACCATTTCATTTAAATGCATGTAATAATTTTCCCCGTAATTTACTGATTGGGATCTTTCATAGCTTCTAACTTCAAACCACTTCCTTCTGTAAATTTGTTAATCTCAAAAATTAATAGGCAGGCTGGAACATTATATGTCCCACTGCCCACGCGTGAAGATGAGACGTGCAGAGGTTTGGACTATACGTAAATCCAAGACTCTATTTCAGAGCCTCTATAACAGGCTGGAAACGCTAATGTTGGCAACGAAATATTCGCTTTTCGAGGATAATTATTTTACTGACCGGACAGGAATACACGCAATAAGCTGTCACCCAACCAAACACTTTTTTTCTTTCCATGGCATTGTAAAGTATGTCAGTACAGCTATGACTAATAAATCACAGGGCAATCTATTCAATACTGTGGAGTGTATTTGAAATCTCCATGCTTCTCACACGGACAGCTTTACGGCGCATTCTCAGGGGTGGTCTCACCACAGAAAATACTGATATTAGATGATGGTCAAATTACAAGAAATATTCTTTATAGTCAGGTACGAAGGAAGATTAGTGCTTAACGCCCCGTCGACAGCGTGGTCATTAGAGGCGGAGCTTACGCTCGGATTGTTTGCGTAACGATGGGGAAGGAAATCGGCCGTGCCCTTTGAAAGGAACCACCCCGGCATTCGCCTGGAGAGATTTATGGAAAACACGAAAAACCTAAATGTGGATAGCTGGAGGCTGGTCTGAACCGCCGTCCTCCCGAATGCGATTCCAGTGTTACCACCTCGCTCGGTGTTGTTTATGGTCAAGTTGTGAATTAAATGAATGTTACATATCATTTGTATTTTGATTTCTATCTTTGTTTCTTTCGAATTTGGACTTAAAATTTTGTATATTATGCAAGAGAGCCTTTTTTGTTATATATTCTCTGATAAATATAACATGTTTTTAGAAAAAAAGTTCATAAACTATTCATTCGCTTGCAATCAAACTTTGGTGAACTGTTCACTGTACGACAACGAAGATTCCTGCCCCAAAAACAAAAGAGCACGACACTTAGCTCAGGAGATATGACGTCATAAATAATGAGTGGCCACCTCGCGAGAATACCCAGATTTATGCGTCAGTTATTGGAAAATGGGAGTATTTAACGATCTGCAACGAAGTTTGAATGTAACACACACACACAAAATGATGAAACGAAAAGAAGTCTATCGCTCACACCAGTTTCGCTGTAGATGCCGTAAAACTGTCACATCAGGCATAAACTTGATAAAATAAAGTTAGCATTACAGATTTGCAAGTTAATATTTATTTTTGTCTGCAAATCTCCCTTAATTCTCTTGCGTCCAAAATTAAGCAGTCTATTTTCTTTATCTATCTTGAAAACTACTTCGCCTATGAAGCTGAAATTTGGCAGGAATATAGTTTACAGATATAAAATGTCAGCTAAGATAATATTTTGTGATGGGTGTAGGGCATACTTCTTCTACAAACTCACGAAATCTACAGTTTCATTACGATTTTCACGAAATTTCGCACGATTGTCCTTCAAAACAAGAGGAACATCACGGTCTACCTTAAGCTTCATACGGTGCATGGGGGAGGGTACTTTGCAACATAAAAACCCCTAAATACCTTAGTCGCACCATAAATTTAAAACGGCTCGACCGATTTCACAGATCCTTTTTTTTTTTTTTTTTCTTTATTGTCAGAACAAGGGTTGTATGAAATAAAACTGGAATATTTGAGAACAAAAAAGTGCGTTTTTCAATGTAAACCTGCGTTTCTGCCGGCCGCGGTAGCCGAGCGGTCTGCGGCGTGCACGTCACGGTCTGCACGGCCGCTGCGGTTGGGGGTTCGAATCCCCGTCGGGCATGGATATTTGTGCCGTCTTTAGTATAAGCTAGTTTGTAAGTTTATGGACTGATGACCTCGTAGATAAGTCCCATAAGCTCTACAAACATTTGAACCTGCGTTTCTATTGCATAGAAATCTATAGTTTTGTTCCGATATTGATGAAATTTTGCACACTCTATCTTAAAAACAAGTGGGATGTCACTGTCTGTATAAAATTTCGTTCAGCGCGTGGTGGAGGGTACTTACGCAATTTAACAAAAAGCATAGTTTTTGCTCCAATCTTCATGAATTTTTGCACCCATGACCTTTAAACCAAGAGGAAGATCACTGAGAACATAAATGTTTGTATGGTACATGACAGACGGTACCTGGTAGAAAACTTCGCCGAGAGAGGGAATGGTGGAAACTAACAGAGAGATGGGAGAGAAAGGGATGGACGCAGAAAGAGGAGGGAAGGGGAGATGGACTACGATACTGTAGGATAAATGAACACCCGGGCAACGGCGGGTTTACAGCTAGTCAGTAAAAAAAGTATATGTGGACTAATTAATTGTTTTGTCCACATCATGGCCAGCAACGGTCCACCTCCCGGACCTACCGTCCATAGTGCCTCATCACGAAGATACAATCGGTATTATCTCAAACCAAGCATTACATCAAGCCAAAGGCCGCGCCGCAATGAAAGCACCGGTTCCCATTAGGTCACCGAAGTTAATCGCTATCGGGTTTGGCTAGGACTTGGATGGGTGACCATTCATGTCTGTCAAGCACTGTTAACAAGCGGGGTGCACTTAGCCCTTGTGAGGCCACCTGAAGAGCCACTTGATAGAGAAGTAGCGGCTCCGGTCACGAAAACTGACATAACGTCCCCCTCCACACCGCATTCCTTGACGCTCTTGGGCAGAGAATGACACGGCGGCCGGTTAGTGCCAAGTGGGCTTCTCGTGGCCTGTCGGAGTTTAGTTTGTTATTCGATACAACAGGTGGAAATTTTGTAGAAGAGCGAAATATCGTCGGTGTAGCTTTTGCAAGACATTGCACCGAAAGTTGATAAACAGGCCGTGACAAAGCCCCAGACTTAACGCTCATACTGACGGAGAGTGGAGTCCCTCTTACCAGCGAGGCGTGGGTGGCGAAAGTCGGGAGGCAGCTGCTACACTGTCGCCGGCTCCGCGTGGTCTGGAAGTGAACGTGGCCCTGCTCTCTTCCAGTCCAGCTCCGCTGAATCACGCCTCTGCTCACCTGCCGCGTTACGTTTGTAGCTAAAAGTTTAGTGAGGAGGGTTTGTGAAAGTACCGGACAGCAATGAAAGGGCGCTGCCAAACGATTTAACAGCAGTATAGTGGCAGAGGAGTAGTGATTGCAGGGTTCTTCACTGTCAAGCGACGTACGGCTATTATTTAATTTTTATGTATTTGCTATTATTATTAGCTTAATTACCGTTACTTCGAACGCGTAGACTGGATAGTCTGCATTGGTCGTTTCCACTTCTAAATATAAATTTTCATAGATTTAGCTTTAAAAATGCTTCCTAACCAAGTATTTTGATACAACTTGCCACCCCCTATTGGACCATTGATGGAGAACTCAAAACATCCCGAAACAAATTTTTTTAAATTCTAACCATGTTTCCAAATCGAAATTTTCGCATTTCTAGCATCAAAATAGTCTTAGTAGCACCCTTAAAACTTTCCCTTATTTCACCCACTTAATGTTTGAATTTCTAAAAATATCGAAACAAGTGTTTTTAAAATTCCAATCAAAAATCTAAATCCGAAGTTTTGCATTTTTTGCTTCAAAATTGCCTGAATAGCAAAGTATTCTCAAAAAACCGTTCATCCCCTATTTCACCCCCTTATGGATGGGAATATCGAAAAACCGCTGATACCTACAGTGTAAGATAAACAACATCTACAAATTTCAAGTTTCTCTCGTCTATAGATTGACTTTTCAGCGCCGTATTGTGTATTATACAAACGGATCGAGAACACAAAATTTCTTTCTTATGCTTTGGCATCTTTCTTGGTAGTTTTACTTTTCAAACTGCAATATGCACTTATTTATCTTTATTCGTACGCTTGTTGCAAAAAAACAACTGAAGAATGGGTATCACGTTTCGCTGATATAACTTTCTAGTGTCAAAAGTGATTGCTCGTCTTCAGTCCGAATTTTATATAACGACTTTCAACCACTTCCACCCTCTCATAGCTATCGAGACGGAACTGTTATGGTATACAACGGAAGACTTTGTACTACAACAACAAAGAGAGATCGTTCGTCCCAACTGTGTAGTTTTTGCTGAAGAGCAAAATATTGACACTCACACATAGAATTTTATAGTCGATAATTTTCAACTCCCATATCTTCCACCCCCTTATCGTTATCAACCCTCTACCACCATACTGCACAACGGCAGACTACTACCACGTACAAACACAATTCGTTTGCGATGTGTAGTTTTGGCTGCAGAGTGAAATATAAGCACAAACACCTCAATAATAATATAATAACATAATCCTAATATATATAAAAAGGATTATGTTATTATTATTCATTTACATTTTTCAGTAATCAGTTTTATGACTAATTACACCCACAGGTTTCCTAGAGTTCAGCCTGCTTGGAGGAGGTTGGTCTCCATGCAACGGGTGAGCGACGTTTAGTGATACTTTGCGTCTCTCTCTGTGTTCGCGGCAACTCCCCTTCAGGTTGTCGAGTTTGTAAGTAGGAGTTGTCCTCAGGCATCCTGTGGTTCTTCTGCAGGTCAACATCCAGATGCCTGGCATGAACAGATGTTTACCAAAGAGGGCAGGTATATTTAGCAGTAGAATTACGAAGCAATTGCCGATGTTCTGAGTACTGTCGGCTGGGCACCCCAACTGCTGCTTCTCAGCTTTCTCAATTGCGATCGGATCCTATTTGTTTTGTGTTTAGGCAGTGCTTCCTGAATGTCAGCGCAGAAATGTCGATGTCGCATCATGGACTCCACCATTAGAGACCCTCCCCCAAGGCTAAAATCTACAATTGGAAACTTTTGGAAATCCCTCAACAGACTAAGAAGTGGTGTGGGTAGAAAATATAGTCAGTGATCTATCTTGCAAATGTGGAGCCGAACAAACCACCAAGCATCTATACGGTTGTCCTCAGTGACCACTTTCTTGCAAGCAGCGGGCCAAAGAGAATGCCGCCGAGGATGCTAATTTTTGGTCTGATAATATTTAGTATTTTGTAATTTGTTTATGTCTCTGTTTTGTTTGTATTGTATATGTATAACTTCGTCAATTCCTGTTCAATATTATCTATGTCTACCATCTTACTTCATTTCAAAATTTCCAGAGCTCTTTTAAATTCTGACTAATACTGGATCTCCTATGTCCTTCATATCAACACCAATTTCTTCGTCTACCATGTCATCAGACAAGTCACCTCCTCATGGAGGCATTCAGCGTACTCTTTCCACTATCCGCTCTTTCCTCCGACATTAAAAGTGTAATTCCCACTGCCCTTTTGATATTATCACCCTTGCTTTCATTTTCATCGAAGGTTGTTTTGACACCCTCTATGCTGAGCCAGTGCTTCAAAAGTTCAAATGTTTGTAAATGTATGGGACTTAACTACTGTGGTTATCAGTCCCTATGTTTACAGAATACTTAAACTATCCTAAGGACAAAACACACACACACACACACACACACACACACACACACACACACACACATACACACATGCTCGAGGGAAGACTCGAACCTCCGACGGGAAACAACCGCGCGCTCCGCAGCAAGGCGGTTTACAGCGCTTTGCCATTCCACCGCGGCGGTCAGTGCTTTCAACGATCATTTCCTTTTCGACTCCTTCACATTTTTCCTGCAGCCATTTCACCGTAGCTTCCTTGCACGGCCTATTTATTTCTTTTCTACGTCACTCGTATTTCTGTATTACCGAATTTGCCTGGGAAATTTTGGCAGTGGTTAGCACACTAGACTCAAATTCGAGAGAAAGGCGGTTCAGATCTATCCTGTGCAAATTACAGATTTAGGTTTTCCGTGAGTTTCCTAAATCGCTCCAGGCAAATACCGGGACAGTTTCTTGGCACGGCCAGTTTCCTTTCCCACACGAGCTTGTGCTTTGCACCACGCCATCTGGTGCTTTGCACCATGCCATCAGTTAGTCGTTAAACTCTAATATTCCTTCCGTCTTCGTTTTTCCCGAACAGTTTTATACTTCCTTCTTTTGTCTATTATCTGAAGTATTTCTCCTGTTACCCCTGGTTTCTAAGCAGTTACCTTATTGCGATATTGGTCTCAAAGATGTCCTATCCTCTTCAACTAAACTTCCTCCTCTTGCTTTCTTCACAGCGGGATCTACGTCTGTAAGGAACTTTAAACGCGTCTCGTCATTCGTGAGTACTTTAGTATCCCATTTCCTACCATACTACGTCCTATGGCCGATTCTCTTAAACATCAGTATACTAATATGAAACTTCCTGGCAGATTAAAATTGTGTGCCGGAACCAGGACTCGAACCTGGGACCTTTACTTTTCGCGGGCAAGCGCTCTGCCTACTGAGCTATCCCGACACGACTCACAATCCGTCCTCATTACTTCTGCCAGTACCTCGCCTTTTACCTTCCAAACTTCACAGAAATTCTTCTGTGAAACTTGCAGGACTGGCACTCCTGGAAGAAAGGATATGCTGGAGACATAGCTTAGCCACAGCCTAAGGGATGTTTCAGAATGAAACTTTCACTCTGCTGCGAAAGAAAAAAGTCCCAGGTTCGAGTCCCGGTTCCGACACACAATTTTAATCTTCCAGGAAGTTTCATATCAGCGCACAATCCGCTGCAGTGAAAGTTTCATTCTGAAAACATCCCTTAGGCTATGGCTAAGACATGTCTCCACCATATCCTTTCTTCCCGGAGTGCTAGACCTGCAAGTTTTGCAGGAGAACTTCTGTGAAGTTTGGAAAGTAGGAGGCGAGGTACTGGCGGAAGTAAAGTTGTGAGGCGGCATCGTAAGTCGTGTCGGGATAGCTCATTCGGTAAAGCGCTTGCCCGCCAAAGGCAAATGTCCCAGGTTCGAGTCCCGGTTCTGGCACACAATTTTAATCTGTCAGGAAGTTTCATATCAGCACACACTTCGCTACAGAGTGAAAAATCATTCTGAAAACATCCCCTAGGCTGTGGCTAAGTCATGTCTTCACCATATCCTTTCTTCCAGGAGTGCTAATCCTGCAAGTTTTGCAAGCTGTGAAGTTTGTGAAGTAGGAGGCGAGGTATTGGCGGAAATAAAGTTGTGAGGACGGATCGTGATGCGTGCTCAGGCGTAGAGCACTTGCCCGCGAAAACAAAGGTTCCAGGTTCTAATCCCGGTTCCGGCAAACAGTTTATCTGCCAGAAAGTTTCACATATTGATGTGGATTGCAGCAGTTGTTCGGACATGAAAAGGCGTGTACAGGGTAGAATAACGTGGTGAGCTTAGTCAGTCAAGTCTTTGGACTGAAGGCCACAACCACCACCACAAAAACAACAATAACGCTTCACAGGTTTGCGCCGCGCGACAGCTTCACCACGTGCATCATTCAGACACGTTTGTTACCTGCCATTGTGTTTGTATAATCCTAGGCAATTGAGTGTAATTCGCCAAAAGAACCTGTTATACTATTTCGTTGGCTCCTGCTAAAAGTACAAATTCTGCGCTTCCGTCTTTCCTAAATCATATTCTCGACAAACAACTATTAGGAATGTTGAATGTACCTATATGTTTGTGTAATTCCCCTAGCAGGCAATTATCCCACAGCTGTCTCGAATTCGTGGTCAGTGCATTTAGCGTGACCACATCTGTAGCGCCTCTCTCTTAAGAAGCATTTCATTCTATGGGCAAATTTCTGTTGTGCTTTCTAGCTGGGCCAAACAGCGAGCATAAAGGTAATGAGTTATGACGCTCGGCAAGGTTTTGGGCGCACGGAGCTACAATCAGAGCACGTCCATTCACAGTACACGACTCGATGTAATTACGACGATCATTAACTGTTGCGCAGAATTTTCTGTGGAAAGATATCTCTGGGAGTAATTTTGCTTCTCTGTCATTACAAACAAATTGGCAAAGGAAACACAGTGGTCACCTGATTACGAAAGTCTTTGCAAAAGCAAAGTTAACGGATGGAAATAGTACAGTTTTCAAACGTGCTAGGTGATGCAGAAAAGTAGTTCCGTTGTTCAACCTTAACCTATCATCGTGGTGCGGACTCTGTTTTACGACGGAATGTAAATATTTTTTGTTGAGAACGTACAATATTTATACTTGATACTCGATAAGGCTGGCAGTATTTCTCATGTGAAAAACACCGAGTAGCACCGTGGTTCGGAATCCACGTTAAACTGTAGGTCCCCCTATAACTGGCTGGGTAAATCGGTTCGAAGGTCGGAGGAAGGCAACGGCATACCACCTCCAAACAGGACCATGCCTAGTAAAGCACTGTGGTGTTCAAACCAATCTTCGGATTGTTGACTGCTTTACCTTTTTTACTCGATAAGGTCCCCCTGGCCGTAGAGACAGCTAACGTAGCCGCTACATTAGGTATAGCCACTTTCTAGTGCAAAGTAGTGTGCATTTACCTTGTTCCCTTGTAGCTCAGGAATAGAAAGTGAAGAGACAGCAAAAATATCGTACTGTATCACACACAAAATAATAATAATCTGAATAAAATACGTTACAGTATCCCCTAATTGTTTTGAGCAGTGTAGGAAATCTCAATAGGACAGTGGAAACGCTCAGTCTAGACACAACGGACGTCAAAGAAATCTATTCTGATCAGGTGAATATAATAGAAACAGTAGATAGGTTTCGTTATGAGTAGGAAAATAGGGCAGAGTGTGGGCTACTGTGAACACTTGAGTGACAGTGGTTGTATTTATCATTAAACCAACATCGACAATGGTAGTTCAGGTATACATGCCGACTCCAAGAGTACAAGACGAAAAGGCAGAGAGTGTATATGAGGGGAAAAAATTCGTTATTTAAAGGGAAATGAAAATGTAATGTAGTGGGGGATTGGAACAGGATTGTAGGTAAAGAAATAGGAAGGGACAATATGTACTTGATAGTAGGAATGAGAGAGGAAGGAAGGAAGATTAGGAGGGTTTAACGCCCTGTCGACAGTGTAGTCATCACAGGTGTAGCTCACGCTCTGACTGTTTTGGGTAAGGATGGTGACGGAAATCGTCCGTGCCCTTTCAAATGAATTGTCCTGGCATTTACCTGGAGAAATTTATTAGGGAAATCATGGTAAAAATTTTCAAATGTATTTAAACCAAAGTCACAAAACTGGTGAGGTCATCGATCCCTAGACTTTAACTTACGCTTGGGACAACAAAGACACCCATGTCCGAGGGAGGACTCGAACCTACGAAGGGGAGCGGCCGCATAATCCGTGGCAATGCGCCTTAGACCACGCGGCCATTCTCATGCGTCGAAAGCATGGAAAATCTAAATCTGAATGTCCGGAGGTGGGTATGAACCACCGTCCTCCCGAATGCGAGTCCAGTGTGTTACCACTGCGCTTCCTCGCTGTGTTGGATGAGAGCGGAAGATCAATCAAGTTCCGTAATAAATACCAGATGGTAATAGCGAATACTCTGTTCAAGCATCACGAGATGAGATATGGTAAGGTTCCAGCCGAATTTCATCATGGTCAGACAGAAATTCCGAAATCAGATATTAGATAACAAAGCGTAAGCAGGAGCAGATAGATTCATATCACAATTTAGTAATGATTAAAAACTGAAGATTAAAGAATCTTCCGAAAGAAGCTGTGTGGAAATAGGATGCAAAAGTACTAAGGGATGATGAGACGCGTTTGAAGTTCGCTAAGGAAAATGAAAGTAGGCAGTTCAATAGAGGAGAAGAGGACATCTTTGAAAAGGAGGATCACAATTGTTGGAAAGACAAACACAGGGAGGTAACAGGGGAGAAAAACCATGGGCAGCAGAAGAAATACTTCATCTGAACGACGAAAGAAGAAAGTTCAAAAATGTTGAGGGAAACTGGAGAATACTGATATGCAAGTCACTTAGGAGTGAAATAAATGGGAAGTGCAAGGGAAGACAATGAGAAATGGCTACAGGAAATATGTGAATAAATCGAAAATGAAATGATCGTCGGTAGGGCCTAATAGCTTATGTGATCGCATATGTAATACATTTTACAAGGAAATGTAAATCTAGAATCACAGGTCATGAAGTACAGACCAGTTAGCTTACTCGATCAGTGAGTAGTGGCACCAAAGGCTAGTTCACACTAGACCAGTCATTTAGTAAAGTGGCGAGTGATTTAGTTACTGAATATGTCTGAAGGATTCTGTTTAGTAAAGATCCCACCTCTCTCACCGCTGGTGCGTTACTGGCGAGGTGGTGCAGTGATTAGCACATTGAACCGTCGTCCTGGTGAACGACATCAATAGCTAGTCTGATTTCTTTCCTTATGCTTTCGTACTACGAACTTGTACTTAAGTATCTAATGAACATGTTATCAACAGGACATTCATGAAGAAAGATCCTTATATAGAAAATAGTTCAAGAAAACTACAACTGGGATGAATTTTCTGAGAAATAATTCAGCGGGTAACAGTATAGTACACGCACCTTTGAGTCATGGCCCCTCTGTGATCGGCGGAAGTCGGTTGAGTTCGTGTGTCTACGTAATGATTATTCTCTCTACCAACCTTACCTCGTAACAGCATTGTACATCATAGACATCGTCAATGTACTGTTGATTCGTGCTTGGTATTGATTATTGTCTTCCACTTCGTTATTTGCTAAAATAAGTCCACATGCCCCGACGACTTCTTTTATTTAAAAAAAAGGGGATGCTTTCCTTGAAAGTGGTGTGAGGAATGTTTAATTAATTCCAATTGTTATTCAGTTTTACGACAATAAAAAGGAGCAGAAAGCGTTTTTAACCCCGCTTAATAAGTCCCTTACAAATATTCATATTTCGTAGATATACATTCCAGTTCCACTCCCATGAACCACAGACATTGCCGAGGTGGGGTGGCTTGCGTGTCTCAACGATACAGATAGCCGTACCGTAGGTGCAACCACAGCGGAGGGGTATCTGTGGAGAGGCCAGACAAACGTGTGGTTCCTGAAGAGGGGCAGCAGCCTTTTCAGTAGTTACAGGGGCAACAGTCTGGATGATTGACTGAGCTGGCCTTGTAACATCAGCTAATGTGGCTTTGCCACACAGCTACTGCGAACGGCTGAAAGCAAGGGGAAACTACAGCCGTTATTTTTCCCGAGGACATGCAGCTCTACTGTATGAACATATGATGATGGCATCCTCTCGGGTAAAATATTCCGGAGGTAAAATAGTCCCCCATTCGGATCTCCGGGCGGGGACTACTCAGGAGGATGCGATCATCAGGAAAGACATTACTGGCATTCTACGGGTCGGAGCGTGGAATGTTAGATCCCTTAATCGAGTAGGAAAATTAGAAAATTTAAAAAGGGAAATGGATAGGTTGAAGTTAGATATAGTGGGGATTAGTGAAGTTCGGTGGCAGGATGAACAGGATTTCTGGTCAGGTGAGTACAGGATTATAAATACAAAATCAGTTGGGGGTATCACAGGAGTAGGACTGATAATGAATAAGAAAATAGGAATGCGGGTAAGGTACTATGACCAGCACAGCGATCGCATTATCATTGTCAAGATAGATACGAAGCCAACACCGACAACAGTAGTACAGGTTTATATGCCAACTAGCTCTGCCGATGATGAGGAGATCGAAGAAATATATGAGGAACTAAAGGCAATTATTCAGACAATTAAGGGAGAGGAAAACTTAATTGTTATGGGAGACTGGAATTCGGTAGTAGGACAAGGAAGGGAAGGGAAGATAGTGGGTGAATATGGTCTGGGCAAAAGGAATGAAAGAGGAAGCCGCCTGGTAGAATTTTGCACGGAACATAATTTAGTTATAACAAACACCTGGTTTAAGAATCACAAAAGAAGGTTGTATACGTGGAAGAGACCAGGAGACACCGGGAGATACCAGATAGATTTTATAATGGTAAGACATAGATTTCGGAACCAGGTTTTGAAGTGTAGGACATACCCAGGGGCAGACATAGACTCTGACCATAACTTGTTGGTTATGAACTGTAGGCTGAAACTGAAGAAACTACAGAAAGGTAAGAAAATAAGGCGATGGGACCTAGATAAATTGAAGGAACCTGAAGTTCTTAAGAATTTCAGAGGGAGCTTCAGGCAACAATTGACAGAAACAGGGGAAAATAAAACAGTTGAGGAGGAATGGGTAAAATTGAGAGATGAAATAGTGAAGGCAGCAGAGGACAAAATAGGTAGGAAGGCAAGACCTACAAAAAATCCTTGGATATCACAGGAGATACTAAATTTAATCGATGAAAGGAGAAAGTATAAAAATGCAGTAAATGAAACAGGCAAAATGGAGTACAGACGACTAAGAAATGAGATTGACAGGAAGTGCAAAATGGCTAAGCAGGAATGGCTAGAAGGCAAATGCAAGGATGTAGAAGAATGTATAAATAGGGGAAAAATAGATACAGCCTACAGAAAAATAAAAGAAACATTTGGAGATAAGAAAAACAGCTCTATGAATATCAAGGACACTGATGGAAAACCAGTTCTCAGCAAAGAAGGGAAAGCTGAAAGGTGGAAAGAGTATATAGAGGGGCTCTACAAAGGAAATGAACTTCGAGACACTATTGTAGGAAGGGAAGAGAACGTAGATGATGATGATGATGAAATAGGAGATACTATACTGAGAGATGAATTTGACAGAGCACTGAAAGACCTAAGTCGAAACAAGGCCCCTGGGGTAGATGATATCCCGTCAGAGCTACTGAAGTCTCTGGGAGAACCAGCCATGACAAAATTGTTTCACATTGTGTGTAAGATGTATGAGACAGGTGAAGTACCCTCAGACTTTAAGAAAAATGTTATAATCCCCATTCCAAAGAAAGCGGGTGCAGACAGGTGTGAAAACTACAGAACCATCAGTTTGATAAGTCATGGTTGCAAAATATTAACACGAATTATATACAGAAGGATGGAAAAGCTGGTAGAAGCCGACCTCGGGGAAGATCAGTTTGGGTTCAGGAAAAATGTAGGAACACGGGAGGCAATACTCACTTTACGGCTTATCCTAGAAGATAGATTAAGAAAAGGCAAACCTACATTTCTAGCTTTTGTAGATTTGGAGAAGGCTTTTGACAATGTTGATTGGAATAAACTCTTTCAAGTTCTGAAGCAAGCAGGAGTAAAATATAGGGAGCGTAAGGTTATTTACAACTTGTACAAAAACCAGACAGCGGTTGTCAGAGTTGAAGGGCATGAAAGGGATGCAGTGGTTGGAAAGGGAGTAAGACAGGGTTGTAGCCTTTCCCCAATGTTGTTCAATTTGTACATTGAGCAAGCTATAAAGGAAAGCAAGGAGAAATTTGGAGAAGGAATTAAAGTTCAGGGTGAAGAATTAAAAACATTGCGTTTTGCCGACGACATAGTGATTCTGTCAGATACAGCAAAGGACCTGGAAGAGCAATTGAACGGAATGGACAGTGTGCTGAAAGGTGCATATAAGATGAACATTAACAAGAGTAAAACTAGGGTAATGGAGTGCAGTGTAAGAAAATCAGGTGATGCTGAAGGAATTAGATTAGGTAACGAAACAATAAAGGAGGTAGATGAGTTTTGTTACTTGGGCAGTAAAATAACAAATGATGGTCGCAGTACAGAGAATATAAAATGCAATGGGTAGAAAAGCGTTCTTGAAAAAGAGAGATTTGTTAACATCGAATACTGATTTAAGCCTAAGGAAGTCCTTTCTGAAGGCATTTGTATGGAGTGTTGCCTTGTATGGGAGTGAAACATGGACGATAAGCAGTGTGGACAGAAAGAGGATAGAGGCTTTTGAAATGTGGTGCTACAGAAGAATGCTGAAGATTAGGTGGGTGGATCGCGTAACTAATGAGGAGGTACTGAACCGAATTGGGGAGAAAAGAAATTTCTGGCATACCTTGACTAAAAGAAGGGATAGATTGGTAGGACACATTCTTAGACATCAAGGAATTGTGAATTTAGCGTTGGAGGGAAGTGTGTGGGGTAAAAATCGCAGAGGGAGACCAAGAGACGCGTATAGTAAGCAGATTCAAGTGGATGTGGGTTGTCGTTCTTATGAGGAGATGAAAAGGCTTGCTCAGGATAGAGTAGGGTGGAGAGCTGCATCAAACCAGTCTCCGGACTGAAGACCATATCAACAACAACATTCCAGTTTTCTATTACTCAAATATTAAAGTGATACTTAATTTCGTGTTCCATCTGTGACACTTTAACCCCTTACATTCTTGTTACTTTTAAAACCTGTAAGCTGTAGGCCGTAAGCTGGCGGCACTGGGAGAAAGAGGCGGGGCTTGCTCTAAAAGCCAATGCGCTACGAGCTGAATGCAAGCTTCAGCTCCCAACATTCTCCACTCAGGGGCCACGTAAATGTGCGTGATCTGTACAATACTAGCTATTTGATACTAGTCAGTCGGGGGACCGCGTGATAAACAAGTGGATAGGAATAATGGATTGCCAAAAGCGCACCACTTACACGCTTTCATACTTTATTGGGTGCCTGAAGCATCAATGAAAACGATTGGAGCACCATAGTAAGCCTAAACTGCTGTTTTGCTGCAAAGCTGTAGAGAAGAAGAGAGAGTGCAATTAGGTTTCGGTAGCGATAAACTAGCTTCTGTTTCGGTTAGCGCAAGGTAGTAAACATCACATTTCACCGTGAAGGTTCCTTTCAATGTTTTGCGAGCGTTCACAGTTTCTCCAACGCGCGGGGCTAGTTTTTGCGATTGTGGTGGTTGTCGGCGCCTCTCACAAGCAATCGGACGTCTTGACTGCGCAGGACGCGTTCTGTTGGCGCGCTACAAACGGCTGCGTCTACATCCTGCTCACTTTCCTGAGCGGCCCCACAACACGCTCGTGCTGGTGGGCTTCAAATGTTTGTAAACCTACTGGCCTAAACTGTTACGGTCATCAGTCCCTAGTTTTCAAACTAGTTAAAGTAACTTACACTAAGGACAAAACACACACACACACACACACACACACACACACACACACACACATATGCCCAAGGGAGGACTCGAACCTCCAGCGGATACGGCCGCCCAGTCGTAGCATGACGCCTTAGACCACGCGGCCTGGTGGGCTTCAAATGAGCAGAAACTTCGTTCTGCGGTGTCCTCCTGTTTACTCATTACGGAGCTTTGAACAGTACTAACTAAAACATCTGGCCGCCGGGATATGCTTGAGCTAAATAAATAATTTGTTGTCGTACCAACTTATGTGCGTGGATACATTAGTGCATTTTTCTTTTTCTTTTTGTTGTTGATGGGACGAGGCAGCAACAGATGATGATGATGGACAGAGACACTGATCAGCCAGGAAACCAGAAAATTATGACCACCTACCTATAATCGATATAAACCTGCCCAGGCGATAGCAGCGTCACCAGAAGAAGACTGTTAATCAGTGACACATGTTGAAAGTAAGTGTGGATGCTGTCCGTGTGTAGATTGGGAAAGGGGCACGATTTACCTGAAGTTGACCGACATCAGATTGTGACGGGCTGGGGACTTTGCACTGGTATAAAGGAAACTGCACGACTTGTCGGGAGTCCGAATTACGTTGTGGTGAGTGTCTTCAACAATTTTCGAAAGAGGGTTGGGCAGCCGCATCTCATTACAGAGGAGTGTGTGAAAACACAGTGCACCGAACACTTCTAACGATGGTCCTCCGTAACCGACGAGCCATGCATACGCCAATGTTGACACCACGGCGTCGTCAACTACGACTGAAGTGCCATTTGACCCTCGTCACTGAACATTGGCGCAGAGACAAGGCGTTTTATAGTCTGATGAATCCCTGTTTCCATCATGCTGATGGGAGGACGCGTGCAAGTTATCATGACGGCCATGAAGTATCGCAGTTACGGACCACGTACATCCTTTCAAGACGATCATGTTTCCCAACGGCAGTGGCATTTTCTAACAAGGTAATGAGTTATGTCGCAAGAGCACGGGTGTGAAGGAGTGGTTCGAGGAACCCATTGGCGAGTTTGCGATTGAATCGGCATCTCAAATAGCCAGATCTGAACCCGATCGATCACATGTGGGTTGTGATCGAATGTGACGTCAGAGCTCATCGACTATCGACCCCCCTCCCCCCCCCCCACTCTCTCAGGATTTAGGGATATAGGTGACTTGTGTGTGCATATATTGTCTCAACTCCCTTCAGCGAACTGATTTCATTCTAAATCGCGCCTCCGATGTTCTCCGTACCAATAAGGGCTTACCAACTATTGCGTAGGAAGGTCAGGTTATCAAAGGTGGAACGGTCTGAACCCACAATGAAACAACTAAGGAGCTGCCTGGATTCCAAGATCCAGACAAGGCGGCGGCTTACCATCCACTCCAAGGTCTTTCCCAAGCAGGTAGTAAGGGCAATACTACGATAACTGCTAGAACATGTGGGGTGTCTTTCTCAGATTTTAAAGGCGGAATTAAAAAGGTTAAGGAGGATTTCCTTGCTGCGCCTTGTGAAATGTCGTAGCACACTATGATGGATTCTATCGTGACCTGGAGATTTCACCAGCTACCACATGGAGAAGGAGCGGATATAATCATCATATTTTGGATGAGCAGTGTACATTTCGCTCCTTCTTTCTCTTAATTAGTTGTTGCTGTTGTTGTGGTCTTAAGTTGGGAGGCAGGTTTGATGCAGCTCTCCACCCTACTCTATCCTGTGCAAGCCTCTTCCTCATAAAAACGGCACCCTGCTTACTGTATCCATCTCTTGGTCTTCCTCTGCGGTTTTTCCCCAAACTCTTCCTTCCAATGCTGAATTCACGATTCCTTGATGTCTAAAAATGTGTCCTACTAATAGATACCTGCTTTTAGTCAAGGTATGACAGAAATTCCAAAAAAATCAAATGTTTGTTAAGCTTATGGGACTTAACTACGGGGTCATCAGTCCCTAAACTTACAAACTACTTATGAACTACTTACGAACTAGGACGGCACAAATATCCATGCCCGAGGGGGGATTCGAACCCCCGACCGTAGTGGCCGTGCTGACCGTGACTGGAGCGCCTCAGTCACCTCGGCCACCGCGGCCGGCACAGAAATTCCTTTTCTCCCAATTCTGTTCAGTACCTCAATAGTTACGCGATCCCCCCACCTAATCTTCAGCATTCTTACATTTCAAAAGCCTCAATCCTCTTCCTGTCCGCACTGTTTCACTCCCATACAAGGCAACACTCTACACAAATGCCTTCAAAAAGGACTTCCTTACGCTTAAATTAATTTTCGATGTTAACAAATCTCTTTTTTATAAAAGCTTTCTTTCGCAGTTCCATTCTGCCTTTTATATCCTCAGTACTGTGACTACCATGTGTTATTTTATTGCCGAAGTAACAAAACTCATCTACCCCCTTTATTGTTTCGTTACCTAATCTAATTCCTTTAGCATCGCCTGATTTCCTTAGTCTGCACTCAATTACCCTTGTATTGCTCCTGTTAATGTTCATCTTATATGCACCTTTAACACTGTCCATTCCGTTCAAATGCTCTTCCAGGTCCTTTGCTGTCTCTGACAGAATTACAATGTCATCGGCAAATCCAACGTTTTTATTTCTTCAGCCTTAGCTTTGATTCCTTCTCAAAATTTCTCCTTGCTTTCTTTTAAAGCTTGTCAAGTGTACAACAGGAATAACATTGGAGAAAGGCTACAACCCTATCTTACTCACTTCCCAACCACTGCATCCATTTCGTGCTCTTCAACTCTGAAAACCGCCGTCTGGTTTTTGTACAAGTTGTAAATAACTTTCCGTTCCCTATATTTTACTCCTGCTTGATTCAGAATTTGGAAGAGTGTATTCCAATCAATATTGTCAAAAGCTTTCTCCAAATCTATAAAAGCTAGAAATGTTGGTTTGCCTTTCCTTACGCTACCTTCAAAGATAAGCCGTAATGTGAGTAGTGCAGTGTTCCTACATTTCTTCTGAACCAGACTGGTCTTCTCAAAGGTCGGTTTCTACCAGCTTTTCCATCCTTCTGTAAATAATTCGTGTTAGTATATTGCAATCATGATTTATTAAACTGATGGTTCTGTAATTTTCACACATGTCTGCGCCTGCTTTCTTTGGAATTGGGATTATTATGTGTTTCTTAAAGACTGAGCGTACTTCTTCTGTCTCATACATCTTACACACCAGCTGAAACAGTTTTGTCATGGCTGGTTTCCATAGAGACTTCAGTAACTCTGAGGGAATGTCATCCACTCCAGGGGCCTTGTTTCGACTTAGGTGTTTGAGTGCTCTGTCAAATTCTTCTCTTAGTATAGTATCTCCTATTTCATCTTCAGCTACTTCTTATTCCCTTCCTACGATTTTGTCTCTAAGTTCTTTTCCATTATACAAAGCCTCTATATATTCTTTCCACCTTTCAGCTTTTCATTCTTTGCTGAGAACTGATTTTCCATCTGAGTTACTGATATTCATAGAGCTGTTTTTCTTGTATCCAAATATCTCTTATTTTCCTGTAGGCGGTATCTATTTTTCCCCTATTTATACATTCTTCTTATCTCTTAATGAGATATCATACTTTCGACGCTTCCAAACAGCAAAGTAGCTGGCAGCCGTCTGTGCATTGTACGGACATACATAGCAGGAATACAAATAAGAATCATGGGTTGTGCAAAATACCGAACCTGACAAGAAACGAAGCATCCTGAAGACATGTTCTGATGTAAACTTCGTCCTCCATGCATCTTCTGAGAGTACGAGGGTGGTTTGAGAAGTCTGACACAAAAGAGAGATAAAATGTTCATTTCATAAACAGTTCAGCTTACTTCTCGTCATAATCTCCTTAGAGGGATATACACTTCGCCATTCTCATCCATCAGCAAAACAGATTTACTCATACTCTGTTAAATACTCGTTTACTGCAACTATCAGTATTTCATTAGATGAAAATTTCTTTCCAGGCCACACTTTAGGTAACAAGAAGAATTCACTTGTGCCAAACTCTGGTGAATAGCGTGGAAGAGGAACCAATTCATGCACTTTCACCTTTGTTACCGCTGATGTGTGGAATAATGAATTATTCTGGTCTAAGAACCGTTTTCTGCTTACCAATTCAAGTTTCCAACGACCCAAAAATGAAGCACAATAGTGTCCAGTTACGGTTCTGTCTTTTCCCACATTATGTAACAGTAGGGTTCCTAGACGTTCTCTTTCACCTCGACATGTCCCCTTTTTTGTATTATAAAACGGGCCGAGCGAGTTTTTAACACAATGAGGAAATTTTTAATTACACTAATGCTTTCGGGAGCACAGTGGTAGAGTGTCGTACTGTGAATCCAAAGGTCGCGGGTTCGACCCCCCACGAAATCCTAGGATTTATATGTGTCACTCATTCTTTCATCTCTGGCAATGTTGATGACCCGAAAAATGTCGAGTTCCACTGTGGTTCGGATTCCACATTAAACTGAAGGCCCCTTTATAACTGGCCTGGTAAGTCAGACGGAGGAAGGCAAGGGCATACCACCTCCAAACAGGACCATGCCTTGTAAAGGACAGTGATGTTCAAATCAGTCTTCACTGCTCCCATTTTAAAGTGCAGCAAAACAGTTATCTGAAAGCTCACTACTGGAAACTGTAAGTACTGCAACCCTTCTACCAACATTGTGATACCATTTCTAGACTTTTCTCTATGTCGCCGTCGCTGCGAGCTAGTTGCACAATGGCGAATCCTCGGGGGAGGGGAGGGGGGCGCTATGGGTCTTCAGTCCCCCGCCCCAGACCACGAGGAGAACCTTTAATATGAACTTATTTTATTTTATTGCAGATGACTTTATGCCCGCTGTAGCTCAAGGCAGTAAGCGCTTACACGCTTCACTTTACTAATCGGTTAGTACTACTAAAAACAATACAACATATCCTAGCATTTTTTCTTACTAGTATAAGTATTCAATATAAAGCTCCGTGAAGCACGTCGCTGTAAAATGTTAATTACGTCCACGAGACTTTTTTCTAAGAAAACTATTTATCTCGGCTCCAGAATGACGTAAAGGAACATTATTTGTCTTAAAATCTGTGAGAAAAATGATAGCAGTATATTCCTTTACCAGGCCATTTCATAGGCGGATCATTCCACGTCAAATCGTCTAATTTCGGAACATTTTCCTGCTCAGCCATCACGGATTTCGATGAAATTTTAAGCGAACAATTGCACCAATGAACATTGGTAAATTTTAAGGCTTGTCAAAGCACTACTGCCCAAGATGTAGTCAGTTGTTTGACACCATGCGCGAAATTTGCGCAGAGCGAGCGTGAATTTTTGATTTTGAGCTGTTACAACTGGGGCAATATTACGTTGAAAGAAATGGCATTTGGCCATGTTGTACAACAGTATGCATTCTCTTAGGAATAATAATGAAACTAATTTTGCGTGCCATATACAGCCAGAAATATTCTGCCAAATTAGCTAAAAAAATCGGCGCAAAATAAAAAAAAATAAAAAAAGTAATAAAAAAACTTCAAAGTTTGGCGTCCTATATCTCAGGGGCTAAAGCTATGGCAAATATGAAACTTGGCATTTGGTAACCTAACAATACAAGGTTCTCGAACATAAAGTTTCGTTTATGTATCGCTTTCCAATACTGAATTAATTAAGTGCAAAATTTTAGAAAAAGATAAAAAATGCGGCATTTTCGACCTTATTTTGCAAAAAACTATGTTCTATAAAACTTTCCAAACTGGGCTCATTAGAAATAACATTATTTTATCTACAGGAAAAAGTGTATTTCATCAACCAGCGCGGCTAACAATGCTAGATAATTTGAATCACAGTTGAACGCGTAAATCACGGTACGATAAAAGTGTTAAACTTTGGATTCTTATATCTGATAAAGTAAATGCATGTTGAACATGAAACTTAATACTTAACACGTTGGCAGCACAAAAATGTGGCATAAAAAATTTCAGCCTCCTACTATTTTCCAATATTCTACAAAATTGTCATAAAAATGACGATTTTTGTGAGAACGTGAAAATAGGGTATATTCGACACTTCTCTTACGAATACCGTTTTCCAGTAAAGCTTCGAAACCAGTCTCATATGAAACAACATGTTTTAAGGGACCACAGACATATGGGTTTAATTCCCAACATTGACGACCAATGCTACATAAATTGAAGCAAATTAGGCGGAAAAATAGCGCTGCGAAAAAAGGTTTTACCTTTGGGGATTTATATCTCCTTAATGAAAACTATGATATATGTGGAAATGTGCCCACAACAACTTAGCAACTATGCCCAAGGGGGGGGGAATCGAACCCCCGACGGCGAATGGCCTCGCGCACCACAGCACGGCGTCCCAGTGCGCACGGCTAACCCGAGGCGATCTGGTATGTCTTGTTACCTAGAATGCCAGGATCCTTCTGTTATTTCAATTCATAAACAATTGTAGCAGACCTTGCTGCCATCCTCCGATGCTCTCAGTTCATCGTCGTCGAGATGAGATAAAATATATTACCATATTGGGTCGTCATAATGATAAAAACTGAAATAAAACTATTGAATACGTCAAAGATAAAATCCCAGTCTCGTCCATGTACTCTCAACGACGACTGGAGAAGACTGACATGATGAAACTTCAAAAAGTAGTAAGACCACTTCACACAGTGAAAGTAAAATAACGTCTTACTACAATTTTAAAAGTTACTCATTACATTCTGACGTTCCCTCTCAGAAATTGCAGTGATTTCATGACGAATGTTTTTAGTTCCTCTAAAGTGTGGGGATTTGATTTCTAAAATTTCTCTTTTAAATGCTCCCCACAGATAAAAATCACATGTGGTTAAATCGGGAGAACGAGGGGGGCAAATGTTCTTAGTGATAAATCTTTCACCGAACACAATTCGAATATCCCGCAATGATAGGTTGACTTTGTCGTCACGAAGGATGTTCCCTTTCAGTTAATTGGGCAAATAAAGGCCGCAATATGTTTTCAACATACCTGTCACTATTAATTATTTCCTGAAAAAAAATAGGGCCTATTATTCTCTCGCCGCTGACAGTGCACCATATTCATATTTTTTGATCGTGCAGGGACTGTTCGTGAATTAAGGTAGGCTTTTCCTAACTCCAGTAACGATAATTTTGCGAATTAACATACCCACTTAGGTGGAACCATGATTTGTCCGAAAAGAAAGTGAACTTCGGGTTAATTTCTACGTCAATGAGTGTTATGAGCAACTTCCTCAGCAGGTGTCAGAAATGCTTGAACAACGAAGGGAGGCAGTTCCAGTACCTCCTTATGTAATACAGGTGAGTAATAAACTTGTCTTTCTAAGTGTTTGTGTTATGTGTTTCAGAAATAACTTGCGCGCCAACCCGTATTAAAGTTAGTGCTGAGGTCGGCCGGCTCGCTAACCGGGCAACGCAGCTGCCATCGCCGGCAAGTCGCACGCCGAAAAGGTGGTTGCGCTGAGGATTGATCACCCTGTAGATTCACTATTTGTCTTTAAGTAGCGGTCATCAGTTGCTGTGATAGCCTTAGGGCGGTCAGACTGAGGCAAGTAGTCGAGAGTTTCCGCATCCGAACACCATCGCTTTGGTGCACTCCAAAACGTCTGGAAACTTACCTTTAAGAGAGTCCCTCCTGACACAAAAAGCAGCGCGGATACGATCAAACTGCGGAACTGGCCTCTAGACATGGCTGAGCTAAACATAAGCAATGTACTCCCGGTACTTCCTGATGCTATGACTGGAACTCGACGGCCGTCTTACCCACTCCGTCGCATTGGCACTGATCATGCGTGGTTGTTTACATCTTTGTCTGGGTTGAGTGACATCTCTGCACAATCTAAGGAACTGTGTTGTTGATGCAATACACACGTTCAACTCTGATGTTCTGTCACTATTACTTCTTTTACACTAGTGAATTGAATGCTGGAAGAAATCAAATGTTCCTAAATGTAAGGGATTTAACTGCTTGGTTATTAGTCCCTTGCTTACAAAATACTTAAACTGAGTAAAAATAACCTAAGGACATCACAGACACCCATGCCCGTGGGGGGACTGGAACTCCCGACGGTTAACGGCCAAGCGCACCGCAGCACGGCGTCTCAGTGCGCACGGCTATTCCGCCGCAGCCTGGAAAGAAACCAGTACATCTTTGAGCGCACATAAATCACCGTTTTATCTCCTTAGTATGGCCCTGAAGTAAAATAGCAGGAGACAGTCTTCCACTTTGTCTCAGGCAATATTTCGTCAATGATGTGCAACAGAATTTCTCGAGAGAAACATCTCAGCTCAAAGATTTCATTGACAAGGGACACCGTCTTAAGTCGAACGTTCGCAAACTAAGTAGTCATGCTTACGGATAACACACTAGCAAATAAATAAAATAAAACTGATCTGTATCATTTCTATTCAAAACGTTTTGAACTACCACACGTGACAGTTTTCTACAGAGAAAAATGTAACAATTCATGAATACCGTTTTGTGGTTGCGGTCTTCAGTCTGCAGACTGGTTTGATGCAGCTCTCCACCCTACCGTGTCCGGTGCAAGCCTCTTCATCTGGGAATACACACGACAACTTACATCCTTTTGAAACTGCTTACTGTATTCGTCCCTCGGTCTGAATTTTTACCCCACACAAAAAATGTTCAAATGTTTGTTAAGCTTAAGGGACTTAACTATGGGGTCATCAGTCCCTAAACTTACAAACTACTTATGAACTAGCTACAACTAAGGACGGCACAAATATCCATGCCCGAGGGGGGATTCGAACCCCCGACCGTAGTGGCCGCGCAGACCGTGACTGAAGCGCCTCAGTCTCCTCGGCCACCGCGGCCGGCTACCCCACACACTTCCTTCTAATACTAAGTTGACGTTTCCTTGATATCTCAGAATGTGTCCCACCAACCTATCCCTTCTCTTAGTCAGGATATGACAGAAACTCCTTTTCTTCCCAATTCTGTTAAGCACCTCCTCATTAGTTACATGATTCCCTTGCGTTCCACTTGGCACATAAACTGGCACTCTTCGTTCGAAGAACTGTTGAAATGATACGGATTTTAATGAAGAATGATTTCAAATTCCATTAACCATTTACTTTTCATATGAATCGACCTCAGGTGGATTTGATATGTTGTGCGTGATGACTCATGTACTGGCTTACTCCAGAAACCTGCGTGAAGTTGCTGCACACAGCATTTCTTCTGTGTCGCTATTCTTTCTTTCACACAAGTGAACTGAGTGCCCACATACATCACCATTTTATCGCCTTATTCTGGCCCTAACGTCAAATAGCAGGAGACAGTTAAAAAGTCTTTTACTTTGTCTCATGCAATATTTGTGCAATGTTGTGCAACAGCATTTCTCGAGAGGAACATCTCCGATTAAAGATTTCATTGACAAGGGACGCCGTTTTAAGTCGAACGTTCGCATAGTAGCCAAGCTTAGAATAACACATTACTATATAAAGCAGTAGTCTGTATCATTTCCATTCATAAAAGTTGTGTTCTACCGCTTGTGACATTTTACTAGATAGGTAATGTCAATACCATATGTTGGAAGTTATACGTAATTTAATTGAGTTAGTGTATCATTACATTCTCAATTAATAGTGCCACAAAACTTTCTATCTAAAGTAATTATAATAATGCAATAGACACGCATCCTACACACCCGAAAGCGCAGACGTGGAATTTCAGTGGTGTGATTAAAGTAAAGTAGAAGAAACAGTATGCCCACCTAGCTAAAGCCATGTTTTAATATTAAAATTCTGTTTCGCATTCAAACAGTCCAGTTTCAAAAGCAGCACTAACTGCATTTGTAAATGACGATATAGGTACTGAAAGGTCATAACCTGCCTTTCGCGGAGCATGTTGCATCATTGCTTACACTTTGGTACGGTGTGCAGGGTCCGTGTTTATCGATGAAATCTATGCAAATGTCCTTCAGACATGAATGAACGAACAACACTGCGGTGACTGCAGCTGTTAAACGATAATGTCATCGATAAACAGGTACACTGCACATTGTATTTAAATGAGTAACACCAGGGCAGGCGGCAACTGTAATAAAATGATCTCTCTCTCTCTCTCTCTCTGTGCGGGACTTAACGTAGATGCATTTGGTTAACGCGACCCCCTCTCGAAAAGCGGGAAATCGAGGTTCTATATAGTCACGGTTGGTACAAATTGTCACATGTCAACATTTGATTGTACTGCTGATGCTGATTCATATTCGCAATTGCGAATACAATTCTCGTATATACGTATACTACAGTGGAGAAAATTGATTATGCAACCTCTGACAATAAGTTTGATTATGCAACCTCTGACAATAAGTTTCCATGAATAGTCTTGTAATATTAACGTAGATGAATTAGGAACTACAGTTACCTTATAATCATCTCCCACATCAATGCATCGATACTTGTCCTGGAAACTTTACCTGAGATCTTCCTTTGGGATGGTGTTCAAAAGCCTCTTCACGTTTCGTTACAGCCAGAAATATCATCAAATCTCTTTCCTTTGAAAAGGAGTATGAATCGAGGGAATAGGAAAACGTCTGCAAGATTGAAATCCGGCGAGTGTGGTGGATGTTCAAGTTGCACGACAACACTCGCCCATACACAGCCATACAGTTCCTGGCAGTCCGCCTCCGTAGCTCAGAGCCAGCGACGCTGACTACCACGCAGGAGGCCCGGGTTCGATTCCCGGCGGGGGACTGAGTGTTGTGTGTTGTCCTAATCATCATCATCACTGGCACGTAAGTCGCCCACGCGGCGTCAACTAAAAATACTTACACTAAGGCGGCAGAGCAATCCCGCAAGGGATCTCCCTGCCAAGAAAGCCATATGCTCATTTCCAGTTCCTGGCAAACCAGTTCCTGGAAGAAAAAAAAAAAAAAAAAAAAAAAAAAAAGCACTATTTGCCGTACTTTATTGTCAGAGGTTGTAAATCAAAGGGAAGTTTGATGCCGATAAAACAGACATGTATCTCTACACTTTGGTTCAAGCATTTCATCGGAATCTCTGCACATTGAGGAGTAATTGAAGTACTATCAACTGTGTGTGTTTTGAGCTTTTGTAATTAGTTTGTGCAATGGGTTTTTAGCACTGTTAACTGAAGATATAATAGTAAACTGATGTCAATGAATTACGTCTAAATTCCTACTTTCGATATTGATATATTGTTATTTTGTTTCTAGCCTCGGTTGAATAGCTGAGCACTCTTAGGTACCTTACTTCGGAACGCGCGGTTGCTTCCTGTCGGAGGTTCGAGTCGCCCCTCGGTACGTTTAAATAGCTTTTAAGCGTACGGGCTGATAATCATAGTAGTTAAGTCCCATAGATAACATTGATTTTTCCCCTATTAAAATGTTACTTGTGGTAAAATAGAACGTTTTGGAAGGAACTGACATAGGCCGCTTTTTTACTTTTTTTTTTTTATTATATTTTTATTTTTTATGATCGTTATTCTGAGGATGGTTTCGTCCAGTTCCGAGAGTTCAAGGTAAAGATGTCTCTCTCTTCAGTAGCAAACGTATAGCTTTAGTACCAAGCTATCAAATTGCGAGTAATTTGATCGTTTTCTTATTACTGTTAGTCAAATACAACCGTCAGTTCGTTCTTTGGCTTTCGAATAATTACTTCACAATGCTCTAGTTTATTTTTTAAAAATTTAGAGAGCTTCTACCCGTCTTTTTGTCAACCTGTAGGTTCCGAAAGACCCTTGCTTTTCTCTCGTCTCATGATAACCAGGAAATGTCTGCAGTCAATGCGGTTTTGATTTCACCAAGCGAGACATCACGGTTGGGAATGTCCAAGGATCCACTGCATTGCTCACGGATTCCTTTATTTGACCTCTGCCGGTGTCTCCATGCCTTTCCATACTTCCCGTGTAAAATAAACAAAAGCAGTGTTTTCTGTCATACGATTTCTCTAGCAATATACGAAGTTCAGCAATATCCCCGAAAAGGATCGCAGTCATATGCAATAGGTGAGTATTTGACTAAAATAAAATTATTTTCCAAAAAGAATAAAGCAGGGCAACAGATGATCAATAATACTGCATATTACCTGTTTACAATTTGAGTTGTAATACGATGTCTACCAAATGAGGACGTTGAAGAAATGTATGCGGAGATAAAATAAATTATTCAGAAAATTAAGGCAGACGAAAACTTGATTGTGAAGGGGGACTGGAACTTGATAATAGGAAGAGAAGGAAATGTAGATGAATATGGACTGGGGAAAAGACGTGAAAGAGGAGATCGCTTGGTACAATTTTGTGCAGAGCACAATTTAATGGTCACCAACACTTGGTTTAAACATCAGTGGAAGATACCAGGAGACACTGGGCAGTACCAGATGGACTTTATAATAGTAAGGAATAGATTTAGGAACCAGGTTTTAAACTGTAAGACATACCCAGGGGCAGATATAGACTGACCATAAATTATTGGTAGTAGAAGAAGAATGGGTAGCTCTGAGAGAGTAGTGAAAGCAGCAGAGGATCATATAGAAATCTCCGGACAACACGGAATATACTGGACTTAATTGATGAGAGGAGAAAATGCATCAAGTGAAGCAGACAAAAGAGAGTACAAACGTCTGCTAAGCAGAAGAGGCTAGAGGACAAATGCAGAACCATAGAAGAATGTATAACTTGGAGAAAGATAGATACCACCTACAGGAAAATAAAAGAGATATTTGGACACAAGAAAATCAGCGGTATGAATATCAAGAATTCAGACGGAAAACCAATAATAAGCAAAGAGGGGAAAGCTGAAATGTGGAAGGCATATATAGAGGGTCTGTACATAGGAAATAAACTTCAAGGTAGTAAATCTACATCTACATCTACATAGATACTCTGCAAATCACATTTAAGTGCCTGGCAGAGGGTTCATTAACCACTTTCATAACTTTTCTCTACCGTTCCATTCTCTAATAGCGCGCGGGAAGAAAGAACACCTAAATCGTTCCGTTTTCGATCTGATTTCTCTTATTTTATTGGGATGGTCATGTCTCCCTAAGTAGGTGGGTGCTAGCAAAATATTTTGACATTCAGAACTAAAAGTCGGTGATTGAAACTTCGCAAACAGATCACGCCGCAATGAATAACGTCTTTCTTTTAATGATTTCCACCCCAATTCGTGCAACATTTCCGTGACGCTTTCCCCCCCGTAACGTGATAAAACAAAACGAGCTGCCCTTCTCTGAACCTTCTCAATATCTTCCGTCAGTCCCACCTGGTGAGGGTCCCACAAGGGGCAACAGTACTCCAAGAGAGGACGCACAAGTGTGATGTAGGCAGGCTCTTTGGTGGGGCTGGTGCATCTTCTAAGCGTTCTGCCAATGAAACGTAACCTTTGGTTCGCCTTCCCCACAATATTTTCTTTGTGTTCTCTCCAGTCAAAGTTGTTCGTAATTGTAACTCCTAGGTATTTGGTAGAATTTACGACCTTAAGGTTTGACTGATTTATCGCGTAATTGAAGTTCAGCGGATTTCTTTTAGTAGTCATGTGTATTACTTCACACTTTTCTTTATTTAGTGTCAATTGCCAATTTTCGCACCAAGTAGAAATTTTGTCTAAATCGAATTGCAGTTGCTTTTGATCCTCTGTTGACTTCACTGACCGATAAACGACAGCATCATCCGCGAATAGTCTAAGGGAGCTATTCAGATTATCTCCTAAATCGTTTATAAACACGAGGAAGAGTAGGGGACCTATAACGCTTTCCTGTGGAACGCCAGATATCACTTCTGTTTTACTCGATGACTTACCGTCAATTACAACGAACTGTGTCCTTTCTGAAAGGAAATCGTGAATCCAATCGCACAATTGGGGAGATATTCCATAAGCACGCAATTTCATTAGAAATGGAAGACGAAGTGGACGAAGAGGAGATAGGAGGTACGATACTGCGAGAAGAATTTGACAGAACGCTGAAAGATTTGAATCGAAACAAGGCTCCTGGAGTAGATGATATTCCGTCTGAACTGCTGATATTGTTAGGAGAGCCATTCATGAAGAAATTGTTCCACCTAGTTCGCAAGATATGAGAGAGGGGAAATATCCTCCGACTTCAAGAATAATATAGTAATTCCAATTCCAAAGAAAGCAGGTGCAGACAAATGTGAAAATTACAGAACTATCAGTTTAATAAGTTATGGTTGCAAAATACTAAAACGAATTATTTACAGAAGAATGAAAAAACTTGTGGAATTCAACCTTAGGGATCAGTTTGGATTTAGGAGAAATGTAGGAACACGGGAGGCAATACACACATTACAACTTATCTTAGAAGATTGGCTAAGGAAAGGCAAACCTACGTTTTTAGCATTTGTAGATTTGTAGAAAGCTTTTGACAATGTCGACTGTAATAAACTCTATCAAATTCTGTAGGTAACAGGGGTAAAATATAGGGAGCGAGGAGTTCAACTTATACAAAAACCAGACAGCGGGCATGAAAGGGACGCAGAGGTTGGGAAGGGAGTAAGACAGGGTTGTAGCCTTTCCGCAACGTTGTTCAATCTGTACATTGAGCAAGCAGTGAAGGAATGCATGGAGAAATTTGGACAGGGAATTAAACTTCAAGGAGAAGAAATAAAAACTTTGCGGTTTGCCGATGACATAGCAATTTTGTCAGAGACCGCAAAGGATCTGGAAGAGCTATTGGATGGAATTGACATTGTCTTGAAAAGAGGGTATAAGATGAACATCAACAAGAGTAAAACAAGGGTAATGGAATGTAGCGTCAGAAAGTCCGGTGATGCTGAAGGAATTAGATTAGGTAAAGATACAATAAAAGTAGTAGATGAGTTTGTTATTTGGGTAGCAAGATAAGTTCTGATGGCCGAAGTAAAGAAGATATAAAAATGCAGAATGGCTAAGGGAAAAAAAGCGTTTCTGAAGAAGCGAAATTTGTTGACATCCAATATTAATTAAATGTTTGGAAGTTCTTTCTGAAAGCATTTGTCTGGAGTGTAGCATTGTATGGCAGTGACACGTGGACGATAAGGAGTTCAGAAGAAAGATGATAGAAGCTTTTGAAATGTGTTTCTACAGACGAATGATGAAAATTAGATGGGTAGATTACGTAACTAATAAGGAAGTACTTAACCGAATTGGGGAGAAAATGAGTTTCTGGCATATCCTGACTATGAGGAAGAATAGATTGGTGGGACACATTTTGAGACATCAAGGAATCGTCAACTTAGCATTATAGGGAAGTGTTTGAGGTAAAAATCGTAGGAGACCGAGGGATAAATAAAGTAAGCAGATTCAAAATTATGTAGGTTGCCGAACTTATTCTCGGATGAAGAGACTTGCATAAGACAGAGTAGCGTGGAGAGCTGCATCAAACCAGTCTGCGGACTGAATACTACAACAACAACCATATCTCAAGTATTTACAAGTCTCAAAACATTGAATCTAATACAGATCCTAACACAGAAACATCTAAGTTGTGCTTTTCTGATTCATAAAATTCAACTCAACAAATAACTTCGCTAGCGAATAGTTCAGGACAAATAGCTTTCTGGTGTACTTCGCTAGTTAACGGTTAATTCACCTTTTCACTTTAACTAAATATTTATAGTGCTGCAGTTGTATTATTCGAAGCCAACGGTATCACTAATTAGCTCATTAACTACGAAATATATCAGATGGTCCCTGACGCAGAATGTAAATAGCCGGTATCGCATCTGGAGACAGCATGGTAAGTAAGCCCTACTGCAGCCAACTACCAGACTATGAACCCACAGATAAGGATCTTTCATATTTCCGGAACAGAACACGTGTTGCAGATAATGCCAAGGCAGGTTTGTGTACCACGAAAGTCGCCCAGCTTAACGTCCAGAGTCCACTGACACTGTGGAAATACTTCGCGTATATTCCTGGTTGCCATATACTGAGTCGACACAGAGACCGCTTTACAGTTGCGATGAACCTGTAGAACTGATGAACTACGGGTCCCGTATTCGAGAAACACGTTCCCACTTCTGGCTATTTAAAATGAAACACTTAGAAACCTGGGAGTTATCAGAGCCAAATTCATTTGGCAGATAAAATATTCTACATAGACAAATGGTCGAAAATACAGCCCCACTTTATAGCAGAGTGTCCGTATGTTTTTGTTCTACAGTTTTGTTCCAATCTTTATGAAATTTCGCACACGTAAGCTTAAATCCATGAGGACGGTCGCCGTAAATGTGAGAATCACGTATAACACATACAGTGGAACCCCCGATATCCGACCTTCACGGGACGGGGCCGTGGTCGGAACGGCCAAAAGGTCGGATATACCGAGGAGCAATAAGACACGTTTTTTTACGGGTCAAAATGGCCGTATACTGCACTAAATTATAAGTATTGTACAAAATACACACTCAATACACACAGTGCTGCTTAATCGTAATTACTGTATTCAATAAAAAATGATTTTGCAGTGTTGTGAGTCTATCCTTAGCTAGCTTAGTACCCAAAACAGGCTCATTTTTAGCAGCAAGAGTAGATTTCGGCAACATTTTATAGTTCACTCCGGTCTCGTCTACGTTATATACTTGTTCAGCTACAAGATTACTATCCGACACCAACTTTTGAAACTTTTTCTACAAAATCTTTTGCAGCATCGTCAACAGCAGATAACTTTTCGCCCGCAATAACAACATGTCTAATACCGTGGCGAAGCTTCCAGCAGTGAAACCAACCTTCGCTTGCCTGGAAAGTCTTAACATCTCCTCCCAATTTTTCAAACAGCTTTACGGCTTTTTCTTTCACAAGAGGCCCCGACAAAGGAGTCCCTTTGCACCGTTCTTGACAAAACCAAACCCAAACAGCTTCGTCTACAAGTTCTAGCTTAGGTTTTTTTAAACATTTTCCTATTTTTTAAAACATCTTCCGTTTCAACTGTCATATAATAACTTTCAAGGTCTGCACGGTTTTTTCTCCAATCTTTCACAGTTGTCACGCCGACCCCTAACTCTGCGACTAATTTGACTAGTGACTCACCATGGTCCAAACGTTGAAGCACTTCAAGTTTTTGTTGAAGGGAAACGCACACACGCTTACGTTTTTGAGAAGCCATAGCGAACTTTCATTAATCGCACAACACAGTTTATCACCAAAGATACAGTAATCACGAAAACAAACAAAAATAAAGTAGAGCAACGTTCACGTCGACAATCAGAACACAACTGGCAGTTTAACAGAGACACAATGCACAGCATGGTTGAGTCAGTTTGACTCGTCACCGGCAGAAGACAGTCGGGCACATGGTCGGATATCCCGAGGAGTCGGATATCCCGAGGCCGGATATGAGGGGTTCTACTGTAGTTATATGACAATATAAACAATGAAATGCGCGAAAAACTGCTGCATTAAGCGACAATGCTGCTCATTTTCTCCTAAACCACTGGACCGATTTCAACCAAATTTGGTACAAAAATTCCGTACGTGATGTAACAATTGTTGTAGGAGTAAGAACCACATACGACACACGGTTCAGGAAATATAACGTCATAAACAATAGAAATCGCAAAAAAATTGCCACATAATGCGTCGAGACTTTATAAATACACTGTATGAGTATGGCAGTACTTAGCGACTTGCCAAAAACTTTAAACATAATTTCAAACCTTTATTAAACTTTTCACGCTGACAACCACATCAAAATAATGAAAGGAAAAAAATGTTGTCGCTTACTATATTTCCGCTCGTCATGGACTAAAGTTACGGCATTCGGTATGACGTTACAATTTATGATGTCTACATTACAAATCGTAGCCGCAGGAAATTTTATAGACACTATGACACACGTACAATTGAATGTATCTTCTAAATTGTATTACAGTACGATACGTAGTTCATGAGATATGAGCACATAAACAGTCACGTTCATGGAAAACCTCCCCATCAGGCACCAAGTTTTAATCTACTATTTCTTTACTACTAATTGTATTCCCAAGAGATTTTACAAACATACAGCACGCATACAAATGAATATATAAGTGAAAAATTATGCAATTGTACAAAGTATAATTCAATAAATATCAGATCGTACGAATTTTATTTGTATTTTGACTACTATCTTTCTTTGTTCGGATACTGCATTTATAATTTTGTACATTATGCAACATTGAGTTCTTTCTTATATATTCTCCGATAAATATAAGATGCTTTTAGAAAAAAAGGATATGGCCAGAGACAGTAGGGTAGGAGAAGTACTAACTCAACACAGGAATAAATAAATAAATAAATAAATACCCGCGCAACGCCGGGTTTTCAGCTAGTATAGTTATACTTACAACCGTCTATGAATTGAAAAAAAGATTTTTTAGTTTGTTATACTTCTGTTGACGCCGAAAGAAGAAAGGTCACCAATTTGTTAGTTCCATAAGTACACAAAAAAGCAAATATTTCTCTGTTTATTGTGATAAAGTAAGTGTTTCGTGTGAGGCACTTAAAAATAATTCTAAGTAGCTCTGCTACCAGAAAAGAATGAACGGTAACAGTGCGTTCTGCAATAATCTTTTTTAAGCCTTAAGTTGTGTGTTATGCCTTTTTATAATTCAACCAGTTTCACTCGTAGCAAGCATAATCAGGATTAAAAGCACACATCAAAAAGACTCAGAGTAATATTAAACCAAAGACTATGGCGTAAAAATACATTAAAAATTACGTAGAAGCTATTCATCCTCCCTCGGGAATGGTTGTGTGTGTGTTGTCCTTAGCATGTTAAGTAATTTATAAGTCTAGGGTCCGATGCCCTAAGCAGTTTGCTCCCTTGGGTTTTCAAACATTTGTTTGAACAACTCACAGGAGCAGGGGTTTATAGACTTGTATCACCGGAACAAATATTTCTGGATTATCAATTGCGCATTTTATTTTTCATTAGTGTTACCTGGTTTTGAAGAGGTCTTTAGCATTCCTGGAGTTTTAGAACTGAACGTGATTCCGGAACTGGTATTTGTACTGCATATTGGCAAGTAAAACATTTCTTGGTTTGCAGATAGGATTGTACATTGTACAAAAGGTACGTTGCATTAACAATCCTTTGCTCAAAACAGTCTGTACTGATGTTTCTGCGTGTATCTATAGACTGGGAGCTGTTCATCTTCTCCAACTTCCTGCGTACACTAATGCCAACTGCTTCCTGCACAGTCGTTTCAGACTGTTGTTTCCATACTCGTCAGAGTTTACTATCCACAAAACGGATAACTTCTTTGTAGTTTACTAGTTCTCCAGAATATCCCTTGTGCAAGACGCTTAACCTTTGTAGCACTACGATGGCCGGCCGCGGTGGCCGAGGGGACTGCGGCGCGCCAGTCACGGTGCGCACGGCCACTACGGTCGGAGGTTCGAATCCCCCCTCGGGTATGGATGTGCTGTCCTTAGTGTTAGCTAGTTCATAAGTAGTTTGTAAGTTAAGTCCCATAAGCAATACAAACATTTGAACATTTTGAACTCGATGATGTCTGGTATAACAGGCCGCTGCTGCCATTTGTTACGTTGCGAAGTTAGACGCAAGGTATTGGTGTGTCCTTCCTGCCGGAGTGTGTGTGTGTGTGTGTGTGTGTGTGTGTGTGTGTGTGAGTATGTGTGTGTGTGTGTGTGTGTGTGTGTCAGTGTGGTTGTGTGGTTGTGTTGTCGTTAGTGTAAGTTAGTTTAAGTTGTTTGTAAGTCTAGGGACTATGACTATATCACTGATCCAATAGGTTTACAAACATCACATTTGGTGCGCACACTTAGACTTACAAAAACATAGCAAAAAATCGTCCACATAAATTGAAATACGGCAAATACGGATATTCGTGGGTGTCTGGACCGCGTTCTCATTTCGCGCATGCGCAGACGCACAGGAGTTGTCGCTTGTTATCGGGTTGCACGGTTGACAGAATGGGGGCGATGAATACTGGTCAGCACGCAGGAGACGTCGTTACAGCATTTGGAGCAGAACAACGGATGGCCCGCAGCTTTCTAACCGCACAGTTTCTAGAAATGCATACAACTGTCCGTTTCCACGTCGCTTCATTCCGTCGCAAGTACGCACTGCGCAATAGTGGTCACTGGTTGAGTCGTTCAAACTTGTTCAGCAAGTTTCGAAAATTATCGTTTACAGATTATGTATAGATAACGTGAAAAATAAGAACGAGCCGATTTAGGCTAAAGTCTGTAATAGCCATGTTGTACTCCGGAGCGAGATTAAAAAGAAATAAAAATAAAAAAACTTAAAAAATAAAGTAAAAACAAGCAGCTGGAAAACGTGGGTATTCCACTCGTTTACGCTAAGAGGATGGTGAAATGTTTTCTGTCTCACCATAGTCCTCTGTTAATAAGTAGAGTACGTTCTCCGATAATGACATTCAATCTAAATAATAAGTGTGAAGCCATTCATATGAGCACTAAAACACTCCGTTAAACTTTATTTACACGATAAAACAGTCAAATCTGAATGCCATAAATTCAGTTAAATACCTAGGTATTACAATTACGAACAATTTGAACTGGAAATAACACATAGAAAATATAGCAGGGAAGGCGAAACAAACGCTACGTTTCATTGGCAGAAAATTTAGAAGGTGCAACAGTTGTACTACAGAAACTGCCCACACTGCACGTGTGCGTCCTATTGTGGAATATTGCTACGCATTGTGGGATCCACACCAGGTGAGACTGACGGAGGATACAGCGAAGGCCCAGAGAAGGGCAGCTCGTTTTGTATTATCGCGATACAGGGGGGGGGGGGGGGGGGGGTGTCACGGAAATGGAAATGGAAATGGAAAGGAAATCATTAAAAGAAAGGCGTTATTCGTTGCGGCGAGATGTACTTGTGGAATTTCTGTCACCAACTTTTTCTTCCGAATGCGAACATAGGGAGTCATGATCATCGTAATAAAATAAGAGAAAACAGATCGAAAACGGAAAAATTTAAATGTTTCTTTCCAATTAGAGAACGGAATGGTAGAGTAATATCATAAAAACGGTTCGATTGAACCCTCTGCCTTGCACTTCAATGTGATTTGCAGAATATTTATGTAGTGTAGATTTTTAAAATTCACGTGATAAATTGTACAATACAGCTAATTTCAACTTTCGAGATTACTGAGTAGTCTCTTAGAAGTAAGTATGATCTCTTGCTTGTAACTGCGAGGAAAAGTATCGTGCAGGTCTTCATTTCGGTAGCGTTAACAATCAGATCTGAGGGATTTCGTCGTTTAGCTAACTAAGTACGTGGCAAGAAATAAATAATAAAAACTCGTTTGACAGTTATAACTACACTTAATGTTCTATAACATTTCCTCGGTGTAAAACGATCTTATGATCATTAACCTCTTGCGTACGTCAGTTTACCACGCTAATGTTACCTGAAATCTTTCACCACACTTCAGCTGTATTTTAATAAAGGTTTCCATGCTACTGCCATTTCTCAGGATCCATTCATAAACCGAAGATTGTCACTTTCTATATTTCAGACTTATGAGTGTTACGTTTCAGATTCCCACGTATTAAACGTCACAGAGGACGACATTGTGCCCTTCTGAAAACATCTGTCTTCTTCTTCTTCTTCTTCTTCTTCTTCTTTTTTTTTTTTTTTTTTTTTTTTTTTTTTTTTTTTTTTTTTTTTTTTTTTTTTTTTACCAAAAATATCAATTACTATTGCTGTGGCAGTGCCATAAAAATATGGAGTGGAGTGATTTCAGTCTGTCGTGATTTGGTATTCTTCATCGAAATTCTTTCTACGAACTGCAAGTTACAAAAAAATTACTTTTTTATTTTGAAAAGGTTGAAATAAAATGCTATCTTGCTGAGAATCAATGGACCTCGTAAAATCACATGTTGGTCAAATACATTGAATAAAGCCAAGTGGCCCTTGTTATGGGGGATATTCAGTTCACTCACTTATTTGACCAAGTGATGTAACGAGGTCCATTACTCTTGAAGAAGATAAAATTAATGTTACCGAAACCAAAGTAAAGGCTTCTAATGAACCATTAAACGCAACTGCTTAGCTGATTATTTCAACTTTCTAACCTAACCGTCGTGAAGTTGCTGAATTTCGGGTATGTTTAAGATTTTTAAACGTGGAGATGACAGAGAAGAACTCAAAGTTCTAGAGTCTGTGAGAAATTTCCGTGTGTTACAACAACATATAAAAAAATGAAATTCTCTAATCAACTTACAAAATAATATCTCACATTTGCAATTCAACCACCACAGTTAAACCTTTCTAGCTGTGTACAGATTCCACGGCAGACGTACTATAGAGTAAGTTGGCTGTGTTACGTTTGTACAATATGTTCAAATATTTGTTAAGCTTATGGGACTTAACTGCGGGATCATCAGTCCCTAAACTGCGTTATACTAAAGACACCCGTGCCCGAGGGAGGATTCGAACCCCGACGGGGAACGGCCTCGTGCATCGAAGCATAGCGCCTCAATGCGCTCGGCCACTCCGCCGCGGCTGTTACGTTTGTAAACTTAATAACAAGACATTAAAATATGAACATGCAAAACGCATTATTTGTTACTGAGTCAAAGCAATGACGATATAAACTTTGGTGGAAAACTATCTCATTATGTATGGTGTACGTCAAGAAATAATGTCATCTAACTGTAGCAAGCTTTTTTATATGCTTTAAGACACACAAATCTAAAATTCGTGACGAAGTATTGAGATACACAGAAGTAACGTAACAAAATTACTAACTGAATCACAACCACCACATTTATGTTATATCATGTCTGAAACAGATAATTAATGCCTCTAAAATTAACCAACATCCTCAATAAGCTTAGATTAACCATACATGTCAAAAATAAAGTGATTTTACACATACATGACCGCAACATAACACAAATTGTTTAAAACTTACAAACACAGTGCGACCAAATTCTGGCACTGACGTTATAAACGTGGCGAACACCGAACGTTTTTAAGGACATGAGCACATGGTGTCGAATAACTGTATAAACATTGCACCGTATCTTAAAAAATGAGTCATTTTTATTGCATTACCAGACAAAAAATTAGTTACTCTATAATTAGCACACCATTGAGGCAACGGGCTATTAACTACGCTTTAGTGAGGAGAAAAGATAAAGCCACGTGTATTACTAGACAATTGTTTTATGCATGGAAATCATTTCTAATTTTTCCGAGGTACAGATTTTCAAGCCATCTGTATAGTGGATATCGATGGTGTTGAACTTCAACCACGGATGTCAGATTGTTCATGTAAGAACATCGTTGACAATTTTTATTTAATTTATGGCTTGAAAATTATTTTCCAGTATTTCATGGAATATTTCATTAATCAAATAATTTATAGTGATAATTTTTTTACTTATTTGCCATCGAGATAACTGTAAAATAATAATGCTTATTTCACTCCCCTGTAATTACCGGTATTATGAGTAACGACACCAAAGTGAACCGGAAATATTACAGACTAAATTATTTGCGAGATAACACTTTGCACAAAGATCACATGATTGAAAATACAACTGTGGCAGACATACATCGGGCAGGTCGTCCTAGCATCTCTGAAGAAGAAGAAGTGCATACTGTTGCCGCGTTAGTGGACAGCGATCGACAGACGATTCTTGAGCTCGGCCACGAAAACGTATTAGCGCATACAACTGTGCTTCACATCCTGAAGGAACGCCTGATCGGTCGATGAAGCTGTGAAGCACTGTACCATCCACTTTCGTGGCATTCGCTTCAGAACTGTCCAAGGGATTCGATGATGATGATGATGATGATGATTGGTGTTTTAGGGCGCTCAACAGCGAGGTTATCAGCGCCCGAAGGGATTCGACAGGCAGTAGATCGCTCCATTCGTACCATCAACAGAACAGGCTCTGCTATCGGTATACTAAGCCTTCCACATCGCTTACAACCGGTTCTACTTAACGCTGGTGACTACTTTGAAGGACTGTAACAGGTGCAAACATGTAACGCTTTTGTATCGATTGTGAATAAATAGTTGCCACTATTTAAGTTCCAACCCTCGTAATATCGATTACTTTTGGTACGGGAATTCATATATAAGAAATTTACAAGTATTTTAGCTCGTTTCTCAAGTTTGAATCCTTGTAGTGCATGCATCCTTGAAGTGCATGCTAGCTGTGCTAATCCATCAATATTTCGAAGCTAGATTTAAATAGTTTTAAATCAGTTAAACATCGAGCACGAAAATTGATAGTCGATACTGCTAATAGTGAATAGTTCGCGGGTTAATTTAAAATTAATATTCAATATACGTAATCTACGGAATTATCATGGACTGGGATATAAACAAATTTTACCCAGTCGATTTTCGACCCAACATAACATATATCATCTCATCTAAACTGGTATTTGAACTTACGTGCATATTTGAAGTGAACTTATGTGTGTAAAAGTTAATTCGGAATTTTATCTTTGGACTGTGAACCTAACGTGTGTAGATACGCGGTAGGATGTTTCGTTCTATTAACGATTTCGAAACGCACTTTTAGAACTGTAACAACTTATGTTTACTGTATTTACATACGGATAGCGGAAACATTAAAGATTGTGATCAAAAAGACGCTATAATTAAATCGGACTTTCTACCGGCTGTTAAATATCGCAAGGCGACGAATACATTATCTCTGACTTTTGATACTGTACATAGCGACCGGCACAAACTTTAAAACCCAATTCTCACGAATTACCTCCGCTCAAACTTTTATGAAAATAATTAAGCAGGTTTATAAAAAAAAGGTTCTGGAAATGTATTTCTTTGACGTCACCACCAGTGTTCACATTAAATAAAATCAATACTTTAAATAGCCGGGTACGAACATGCAATGAAGCGTTGAGACGTTACAAATGGCGCCCAACGTGGCGCACGAGTGTAAACCTGAAGAAGTGAAGGAAGGCTTTAGAAACTGATGACAAATTGCACTCGAGAGAAGCCTGGAAAACACATACCTGAAATGACGAATCCTAAGATCAAATAAATTCGTGTGAAAGGACTGGACAATAAAATACAGTATAAAAGGTAAAGTTTATATTAATGTTTAGTGAGAGTTTCCTAACGATTTCAACGAAGTGCTTTCAGTGACGTCAAGTTTCATGCTTCCAATAGTATGCTAATGAATTTTGCATTCAGTTGCTGGGATTCAATGCTATTCATATAGAAAGATATTGAAGTAGTCTAAGGTAGTGAATTTCTTGTGGCGTCCCCACCAGTGTTCGCACAAAATGAAAGCAAAACTTTAATAGCCGGGAATGAACATGAATTGAAGTATTGGTGTGTGCTATATACATCGTCGGGGGACGTTACATAAGGCAGTGATGGAATCCGAAACACGACGAAGTAGTCTTGTACAGTGCATGCCACGTGGGGTGCGGATTGTCTTGTTGTAGTGTGGCAGTCGGTAAGCTCTTAAAGGTACGGGAGAGCAACACGCCTTTCAGAAATGTAACTGGTTACTGGACCGGCAATGCCTACTGGTGAAAGCAGGAGCAGAATCCAATACCACCCCATACCTTAAGACCGAGCGCGCGATCAGTCTGGCATCAGCTCCAGAATCACTAAGGAATCTTCAGACCAAAGACCTTGTAAAAGTAACTGGTCTCCCTAACGGCGCTGCTATCGCGGGATAATTCGAACCTTCGGTAGGCCGCCATGATAGTGGCAAGCGTCAGAAAAATAAACGAGTGTTGTTAGGTTCAAATGTTCAAATGTTTGTTAAGCTTATGGGACTTAACTACGGGGTCATCAGTCCCTAAACTTACAAACTACTTATTTACTACCTTATACTAAGGACGGCACAAATATCCATGCCCGAGGGGGGATTCGAACCCCCGACCGTAGTGGCCGTGCAGACCGTGACTGGAGCGTCACAGTCCCCTCGGCCACCGCGGCCGGCAGTGTTGTTAGGAGATAAATTGTGTATTATATAGTTACTGCGGTATGTATCAGTTGGTAGTCACGTCTGTTTGACTATTGCAGTATACATGAACCATGATGGTGAAGAGCTACTCAGCGTTTAACTGCATAAATCAATTTAAGAAAGGAATAAAAAGAACGGATACTGTCTTCCCCTTATATTTCTCAGGAATATAAGTAGCCCTAATAGTTGCGTTCAGAGCTAGTTACTCCTGCTTAACAGGCTGTTAGTATAGGATTGAATGAAATAAATAACAGGCCTTTTCAATCGTGGTAGCTCTTAAAAACGAGCCACTTTAGGCAGTACTGGTGAACAGGAAGTTATAAAAGTTTCATTTTATGACTGCGTAAAATAACTATTTGGGGCACGAGGTCAGTTGCCTCATTGCATTTCGAAATTTTGTTTATGAAGTTAATATTTGCAACAGAATTTAAAGGCATCTGCTTTACATACAGGTATAACAACTGAAAGGGATTTGCAGAACTTTGTATAGGCCACATATTAATGACACCAGCCACACTGGATGCACATTGTGAAGCTGAACCCTATGACTGTAACTGCTGACTTTTGAGTAGTTCACGCTACTGTAAGTTATTTGGCTTAGAGCATTAGAAATGCTAATATGCGTGCTTGATACCCTAATGCTAATCTTACGTACACTTACTTTCGCGAAAGTGATGGCTTACTTTGTGTTCTTAAAAGAATTTGGTAATGGCTAGTTGCTGTATTCACAAAGTAAGAAGCTGCAGTATTTTACAGTAATGTACCTGATGGGCTATTTCATTTACACAGTCGATTTTAACATTAACATTTTTAACATTTAACATCAGCCCTGTTTCATTTCTTGATGCTATAAAATATCTAAATATTGGAGAATACAGCAGGCACTTAAGTAAAATCTTCCGAAGTTGTTTGTACAAAAGTTTCAAAATCATAGAATATAATGGGAAAGTACCAAAAAACCGTGTCTGACGATAAATTCCGTTCATGTGCGACACGTAGAACGCTAATACACTAAATGTTACAATTCGATTTAGTTAGGAAGAAGTAACTCTTTTGGACCATTTGTACACCGTAGACTGCAAGCATGTAAAATGAAACTTCTCAGAGCAGTTAAGGGAAAAACTGGACAGAGTAAGGAAAGTAGATATTAGAAAGGACCTTAAACAAGTAAGTTTGAGAGAAGAAATAAAAAAAGAGTAAGATGGTACGGGCATGTTAAGAGGATGTGTGGGCAGAGACTTCCCAAAATTATGGAAGAACTAAAGCTGGATGGAAGAAGACCTAGAGGGCGCCCACGTACACGGTGGAAAATGGATGTGAGAACGTCTGTAGAAAGAAGAGGTGTGAGTGGCAGCGAGAGGAGGAAGAAAAGTGGTGGGAGATCGAGCCAGATGGAGAGGACTCGTTAGCAGCCAGACGCGGCAGTAGCTGGAGGAGGGTCAGGATACGTACTGTACATACATGTGTAATAAATAGTTGCTGTATATTCACTTAGTCTGAAGCTGTTTTGCTGTTATATATTTAAATGAGACATAGTTTTCGCGCCTCAACTCGAATGAATACTCATACAGGGTGTCCAGAAAACGACTCCCTGATTTCAAAATTGAATACCTCGAAAACAAAGATCGATAGAGGAATGCAGTAAACAGTATGTTTATTGTGAAAGCTGTAAGAAGTGTATACAGCAGTTTCAAATAATAGTTACAAAATCTGCTAACAGATGGCGCTGTAATCGCCATTCGTAATGCCTAGTATAAATAGTGATCCGAAGCCCAGAGAGATCAGTTCCACTATTGAAACGTGAAAGGAGGTTAGCGAACCGAAGGAAGAGATTCAAACGAAGTACTCCATTGAATTACGCATTCTTCTGGTGCTAGAGTACCACAGGTTAGAAGAGAGTCCTACGGCAACAAGGCGAAGTTTTCAAACACGATTTAATGTTCCAAAAGGATCCGATGTGAAAACCATTCGTACGCTCTTCGCAAAATTTAAACGAACAGGCAGCGTAACTGATGATCTAGTGGGGCATGTTGGCCGCAAGCAAACCGCAGTTACGCCTGAAAATATCGCCACAGTTTCTGGAATTATTCAGCGAAATCCAATGTCATCCGTCCGTAGAATTGCATCTGAGACTTGTTTGAAGCGTTCCAGCACGCAGAAAGTACTAAGAAAGAGCCTACACATGTTTCCATTCAAAATTCAAACGCACCAGGCCATACCCGTACGAGCTGTGCAACAAAGAGTTGCCTTTGCTAATCAGATGCTCACAATGATTGAAAGTGAAGGATTTGATGTTGGCTGCATCTGGTTTACAGATGAAGCACACTTCCACCTGAATGGATACGTGAATAAGCAGAACTGGGATTTTGGGGTTCCGAAAAGGCGTACTGGTGTGAAGCGAAACCCCTGTATTCTCCTAAAGCTACTGTGTGGGCTGTAGCATACAGCAGAGGCATTAATGGCCATTTTTTCATTCGAGAAACGGTCACTGGTGCACGTTACGTTATAATTTTGGAACAATTTGTCGGCACACAGCAAGCGTTAGAGGATCGACCAGGTACTGAATGGTTTATGCAAGATGGAGCCCGACCACATCGGACCGAACAAGTGTTTCGCTTTCTTGAAGAATACTTCGGGAATCGAGTCATTGCTTGGGAATATCCTAAATTTACTGGTTTTACTGGTGAAGGCATGGAGTGGCCTCCATATTCGCCGGATTTGACTCCCTGTGACTTTTTTTTTTTTTTTTTTTTTTTTTTTTTTTTTTTTTTTTTTTTTTTTTTGGGGCACATTGAAAGACATGGTCTATCCGAAGCAAAAAAAAAAAGTTCAAATGTTTGTATAGTCTATGGGACTTAACTACGGGGTCATCAGTCCCTAAACTTACAAACTACTTATGAACTACTTACGAACTAGGACGGCACAAATATCCATGCCCGAGGGGGGATTCGAACCCTTGACCGTAGTGGCCGTGCAGACCGTGAGTGAAGCGCCTTAGTCCCCTCGGCCACCGCGGTCGGCTATCCGAAGCATCCCGCCACGCTGGACGAGCTTGAATCGGCGATCTCCATGGCCTGTGAATCCATTTCGGTTGAGACACAACGAAATGTGATGCCGAATTTCATTCTTCGTTTGCGCCACCTCTGTAGTGCTAATGGTGAACATTTTGAAAACATTGTGATGTGATTGTTTGCAAAGAGTGTTTTCATACGATTATTTCACTTATGTACGCTGATATGAGCTGTACATCGTACAGCGCCATCTGCTAGCAGCTTTTGTAACTATTATTTCAAATTGCTGTATAAACTTCTTACAGCTTTCACAATAAACATACCGTTTACTGCATTCCTCTATCGATCTTTGTTTTCGAGATATTTAATTTTGAAATCAGGGAGCCCTTTTCTGGGCACTCTGTACTAATCAAAAGAGTCTTACGCACGTTTAAAGTTCGCGCGGGAGTTTGCCACCATAATGACCGCCGAGTCGCTCTTCAATTTGCCCGCTTTTCGCAGTCGGCCGCTTACGGGATTGTTGGGGCTCTAATCCGACCATCGTGGTGGTACAAGCAGGATCGGGATTCGTCGGTCTGAACAATATCGTTTCATTCGTTTGTCCATGTCCGTCTTCATCGCACCATAATCTGTGCAAAAGGCCGCGGCGTTGACACAGCAATGGAAACCTAATGGACAGTCTTCTCTACTGCAAACGGCGTCGAATTGAACGCGCGGACACTGCGTGATGGGCAACAGACCGATGCTGTTGGTGATGTGACAGAGCTGTCCACCATTGCCTCTCCCACAATATGCCTGTCATCGGTGTGTAGTTTTCAGTAATCTTCATTTCTGGTGGGCTCGCAGCATAGGTCAGCAAATGACATTTTGAACTTTTATCATATTGAGTGCTGCACTTATTTTATTTATAGGTCTTATTTAAAGGTAACGATCGTTTCGGCTGTTTGCGATTTTCAATTTTTGTACAATCATTTCATTGTTCATTTGACAGACAGTATAAAATAAATATCCCACTGATGATGCTGCAACGCCAGCGAAACATGTTTGGGAGAAACTAAAAACAATTGTGTTTGCTCAAGGCAGATCATACCTAAAAATCAAATTTGTAAGCAAAGACGCATATGGTTGAAGAACTGTTCAAACCGCAAGATAAGTTTATTATGTTCAACTCTTACAGATTTGGCTGTAGTGAAGAAATCCTGACTTTCTGAGAAGAAAACCGACGTCTTTCTGCAGATGGTTGGCTCTTTTGTAGTTTATTAGCAATTTTTGCTCTGAATAGAAACTGAATTTCTTGATTAAGAAGTCCTAGATTTCAAGATAATCTTAAATTAACTGTCCTGGAAAGTACCGTTTCATACCCTCCAATGGTCCTTAGGAAATCTTATAAAGATAAATGTGGAGTTATTTTCTGGTTATTGCCTATTTTTATGGCAGTACATACCTTCCCCGTTGTAAAAAGTATGTTAAAATCAATTTAAACGACACATTCACACTCATCCGATATGGTATTCAGAAATGTACCTCGCCAGCCGCTTGGAGGGCTGCTGTCGTGGCGTGAAACAAAAATCGATGGAAATGTCGAGACTGTATGTGTTAGACTGTGGTAGTACCATGCGGAAACTTTTCGACGTTGAGGAAAGAGCAAGATGGCGGCTTCAGGTTTCAGTCACAAAGGCAAGTTTGTCTGTCCTATAATATATGTCTGCGAGAGGCAAGGAGTTTAGAATTTCTGAAGATGCCCTAACATTAAAAAAGTGAAGCCAACAAATTAGGCCCTTCGGCATTTGTTTGAGCCCAAAACATGTGTTGCAGTGCGTGTGTATAATAGTTCTAGTCCTTGAAATGTACGTCATATCTAATAAATACTCCGATGTGACTGTCAATTTAGTGACTTGAGGTAAATAGGGCAATATTCACACAGGGTTTAATGCTACGCTTACACAATGTAAAAAGTGGACGGGAATACCTTGACGACAGTCTACTAGTCTTCAGATTCGCTCCGATGAAGGCTGAACTGTATACAGTCGAAATAATAGCAAACGGAAATAAATGGTTACGGCTGAATACCCGTAATTTTATTTTAGTATTTAATAATGTTACTTTTTGCGCACTTGTATATATTAAATACCATTGGGATTAACCCAAATTGCAACTAACATGCCTTAAATGCAGCAGTCAGACGTAACGACACGATTCTTCATAAGCTTATAGCTCATTGGGGTGCAATATAAGGAACTGCGGGTGCTTACTTTCTACGTGTTTGGTAGAAGCCGCGCTGGATTTTAAGAACAAACTCTTTAGAAATTTTAAAACATTGATCTGTGATGCAACGACTACGTTTTGACGTAAGTATAATCTCGCGGGCTCGCGGACATATTAAAAGACAATGTAATAAAACGTTAATATCTAAGCAACAGGGTTAGTACTAACATCAGTCCAGGACCTTCATATACCATTTAACTTTCAAAAAATGGCCCAACATGATTGTAGTATAAGACTGTTCCACGGTGTCAGAGACACATTTCTAGGGGTGGTAGAGGGGAATTCGTGGTTAAAGTTTTCATGAGGAAGTGATATTAGGCTTTCACTTTCCAGTCTTTTAATACACGACAGAGGGACAAGATCTCAACTGTGTGCTATGCATATCTCCTCCTGGCGATCCTGCTGTTCTACAATCACAAACAGACACCGCAATTCAGCATACGCTGCGTAGTGGAAGATACTTCGTACGATTACTAGTCAATCCATTCTCTGTTACATTCCCAGATAGGGCGAGGGGAAAAAGAATGCGTGTATGCCTTTGTAGGAGCCTTAATTTCTCTCATCTTTGTGGTCTGAACGCGAAAACTAAGTTAAAGACAGTATAATCGTCACGAAGTTCAATTTCCGGCCCTCTAGATTTCCTCAATATCGTTTCCCATAAAGAACGTCGCCATCCTCCAGCGATTGCCGGGTAAGATTCCGAAGTATCTCAAATATCCGCGCTTTCGTCTAAATCATCATTTACATACATACACCGCAAGGACCGTTGCGGAAGGTACGTCGAACCAACCTGTAACAAACCTAGCAGCATGTCTCTGAAAAGCTTCTATGCATCCTTCAAACCGATCTGATAGATATCCCAAACACTTTAGCAATACTTAAGAAGCGATCAGATAAGCGTTCTACACGCGGTCCCCTTTACAGATGTTCCACATCTTCCCAAAATCGTCTTGAGTATTGCTCAAGTATTTGGGACCCGCAGCAGATCAGTTTTAAAGGAAGACATAGAAGCAGTTCAGAGGCGAGCAGCTAGGTTTGTTACTGGTAGGTTCGACCAATGCGCGAGTGTCACGGAAATGCTCCGGCAACTCAACTGGGGATCGCTGGAGGAAAGATGACGTTCGTTTCGTGAATTTCTGTTGAGGAAATTTAGAGGGCCGGAATTTGAGTGTAGTACAATCTTGCTGCCACCTACTTACATCTACATCTACATCTACAACCATACTCCGCAAGCCACCTGACGGTGTGTGGTGGAGGATACCTTGAGTACCACTATCGATTTTTCCTCCTATTCCAGTCACGTATTGTTCGCGGAAAGAAGGATTGTCGGTATGCCTCTGTGTGGGCTCTAATCTCTCTTATTTTATCCTCACGGTCTCTTCGCGAGATATACGTAGGAGGGAGCAATATACTGCTAGACTCCTCGGTAAATATATGTTCTCGAAACTTCGACAAAAGCCTGTATCGAGCGACAGAGCGTCTCTCCTGCAGAGTCTTCCACTGGATTTCGCGAAGTGATCACAATGACAAGATAAGAGAAATTACGGCTCGTACGGAGGCATATAGGCATTTTTTCTCGTTCTAATTGGGAGTGGGATAGGAAAGGAAATGCCTAGTAGTGGTACAGTGTACCCTCCGCCACGCACCTTACGGTGGATTGCGGAGTATGTATGTAGATGTAGATGTACGCGCCGCTGCTTGCCGTTCGAGGTTCGAGTCCTCCCTCGGGCATGGGTGTATTTGTTGTCCTTAGCATAAGTTAGTTTAAGTAGTTTGTTAACCAGCGTAGTTAATCCCATAGATTTAAGAACATTTGAACATATTTTTGGAGCAGTGGGAAATTGTCGTCATGTTTCAACATTTTAAACCACCTTCGAGCTGTGCTATATAGAAGAACAGACTCTCCATCTGCGTCGTGTAATGTTGTGTAGGCCTCTGTTGAATATTTCTTGAGACGAAAGCAGAATTTCAAAGCCGAGTATTGTTCATCGGGTGTTAACTCCATTGCATGTCTTAACTTGCATGCCTCTCAGAGGTAGGAACCGGGCAGTGTTGCCAGATGGCAGAGAGAGAAAATGCCTACAGCTACATAAAAATGTACTTACATTTTCTCTACTTTCTCCCTACCACCTACATCAGGGTCTTAGCCAGGATTTGGGTCTGTGAGGTGGTGTATCCAGGAGTCCGGCCAGCAGAGGTTAACCCGTTGATTAATGTGACATGTCACAATTTTGAAAAACTAAAATAAATATTTGTCATCATGCTTCTCTTGGTAGATATGTTTTTCCAGTGACTGATCGTTACTGATTCGTGGAGTCAAGTGTAGATTATGCTGCGAATTCCAAGTGCTCTGTTAGAAGAAGATTACTGATTTATCGATCGGACAAGGGTACATCAAGAACCTGTCAACCATAGAGAGGAACAGCATTAATTAGTTTCCCCAAATATGCCGCTAATTCCAAGTGCACTGTTACACGAGCATAACTGATTTATTGACCAGTAGTAATTATTTAGTTCACAGTCGGCACAAAAAAGGAAGTCCGTCACTCTACATGATTCGATTTTCACAGAGTAATACTATGTTGACAACGAATATTTAGCGCTTTGTTCATTATAACATTGGCTGTCGCAAATGTTTTAGCGTTTTCTTGTCAGCATCTTCTCATTTAGAAGCAAATAAATAACAGTCCAGTCAAGGTAATAAAACTTGTTTCGTTCATGGAAACAATGAATTTTTCCTGTTATGACATTTTCTAACACTATTTCCAAACCGACTCTCCATTCCACTGATATACATTGAGATCATCGTAATTTGCATCAATTTTAATGTGTCTGAAACTAGGTTTTATAAATTAATTATGTTTGCTATGAACAGAAAACAACTATGCCGTCTAAAATATCATTGGCTACTTCAAACTTTGCCACAATTGGTCGGCTTCATTCTCGCGTGCTGACGACTGTTCTGTTGCTAACATTACCCGCTAGGCCTGTGTCGGCGATTGTATAATTTTACCAAAGTACCTACGCATTGGGGACTTTTGGATGAAAATTCCCTACATGATTTTAGTGCTTAAAAATACCTACGTGTAGGGAAAATTCCCTACGTCTGGCAACACTGGAACCGGGAGTCCCAAAATAAAACTACTACTGCGTGATTGTTACACATTAAGCTAACAGAATACCATAAGATTGAATTTTATCGCGGGAAATTATGACCGTAAAAATTATGATCATTCTTTATAGAACAGCCCTCGTAATTGAATGACACTTGTGTGTCGTGGTTTGTCAGTGCGGTATCAGCGCGGCACTGCAGTCTGCTTGGCCGCCCAGCTCTGGTGACGGGGCCCACCTGCTACCGCGGGCGTCAGTCGCTACCGGAGCCGCTCGCTCTCGATAACTTTCCATCGGGCCGACAGGCGACCGCATCACACGGGCTGTGAAACTGGCGGGCTGCGTTCGCCGTGGACTGCCAGACACTCTCCGCCGACTGCCCGCACCTCCCGAGCTCAACAAACCAACGATCAGCATAGAATAAGCACGGAACCACGACCGAAAGGATACCAACTACCAGGGTGGTGGAAAAAGTCGACAGCGTCATTACCACGCAGGAGGCCTGGATTTGATCCCGCTCGCTGGCGCTAGTGTCGCGGCCCCACAATGAACGTGACAGAAGCCGCCATTTGCAGGGGAACAGTGCGTAAACATTGGTCGTTCATATGCTGCTTTTAATTGTAACAGTAAGAGGGGTATTAAAGCCGAAGTCTGAAACAGTGTTACATTTCACAGATCAGTCATTTCTTGTATACCGGTATAGTATTTACGGGGAGAAATAATAAATCATGACCTTCTTTTTTTTTAGGTTTCCTCTTACAAATGATTGTCTAGAACTGATAAAAGTACTTTTTTGCATGAAGTACTTATATTTTATTTGCATGTAAATTACTAAAAATACTAACTTGATCTATATACTAAGTTGAGGTGAATGAAGAACTAGGCGTATAAGAGGTATATATATATATATATATATATATATATATATATATATATATATATATATATAGTGTTTCACTAAGTGTGTTTGCCTCTAACTTATAAAATAATAGGTGACGGGAAATTTTAATGCGGTAGGTCAACACAAGAAATGTTACACTTTCTGCGGAGCTATGAACATAGTTTATTGTATCATTTTCCAAAGAGTTACACTACAAAGATATAATTTTTTTAATGGAACAATAGTTTTTTCTATCGTGCATTGGATTCGTTGAAACCAGCTGCGGCCATATCAATTTAAACTACATTCCTATCACTGTTAGTTTGGGAGCTACAGCACTTCAAAGTTCCGGGGGCGGAGGGTGCGATAGCGTAGCTAACTGGCCGAGTGGCTATCCCCTGGGGCACGGCCCACTGTCTCATGACCACCAGCCAGTCAGCTACGCTGGCGTAGCCTCCGCCCCCAAAACTTTGAAGGGCTGTAGCTCCCAAACTAACAGTGATGGGAATGTAGTTTAAATTGATTTGGACGCAGCTGGTTTGAAGGAATCCAATGCACGATAGAAAAAAACTATTGTTCCATTTAAAAAATTATATCTTTGTGCTGTTACTCTTTAAAAAATGAAGAAAGTGTAACATTTCTTGTGTTGACCTACCGCATTAAAATTTCCCGTCACCTATTATTTTAGAAGTTACAGAGGCAAACACACTTAATGAAACACCCTGTATATATATATATATATATATATATATATATATATATATATATATATATATATATATATATATATATATATAAAATGTAGAAGTAGATCGAGTAATTGCTTTTAGATACTTAACAGGTGGTGATTGTACTTCATAAGTGGCCAAATATTTGATCGAATGTTGCATACTCAGCTACTTTGGGAGGTACTATCTCTGTTAAAAAGTAATGTGCGAATGAAATGCTTATTTAAAGTTGTATGGGTTATTACAATTACTCATACCCAAATTCGAGGAAGTTGAAAGAAAAATTCTATGTAATATGGAAAGGAATGTAGAAAAAACTGTTATGTACAGAAATAAGCGTGAAAAACGATCAGAGTAGTCGGCAAGAAGTAAACATGGCCTGACAGAAAATTACGTGGATTAATAATAATCGCACTCTCTGCTACTTTACAAGTTTCATGGAATTATCTTATGCAAATATCTCGATGCAAAATCGCTCAACCTTCTCAGAAAAGAGGCTTACATCCTTAAACTTCGTGTCTCTATGCAGACGTATTTCGGAAATTGGGAAACTTCATTCATTTAAGAATACTTTTAAAACAGGCTGCAATGATCAGTAATTTTTTAAACAAACATGTGTTTATTTTGTGCTTTATTTTTCTCTTGTTGCGTGTCATTCACTTCAAATCACAACCCCAGTACTAGGATTCTTCCCTGTAAATGGCGGCGGTCAGCTGCTTCAATTCGGGGACAGTTGCCTCGCTTCTCCGCTACGACGTGGTAGGGGCTTGGGCGGGGGAATAGGTGTTTGTCTTGACTTATCCTTTACATCATCATTGGCATACAAAGACTTATTCTAGTCGGCCGAACAACCCTAGATGGTAGTCTCCTGTCGAATAATGCCAACAATAAGGTCATTCCATTCAAAATAGTTTAATTTACAATTATTGAACATATTCTCAGTTCTAATACAGCAAATTTCCTCGAGACGGTAAAGCTTCTGTACATGCTTCAGCACAGCTTTAGAAAGCTTCGATCGTTCGAAACTCAGCCTGCTTTTTTCTCTCATGACATCTTGCGTGCTATAAATGAAGAGCAACAGGCAGAGTGCATATTTCTCGATTTTCAAATTCAAATGTTCAAATGTTTGTAGAGCATATGGGACTTAACTATGGGGTCATCAGTCCCTAAACTTACAAACTACTTATGAACTAGCTAATACTAAGGACGGCAGAAATATCCATGCCCGAGGGGGGATTCGAGCCCCCGACCGTAGTGGCCGTGCAGACTGTGACTGACGCACCGCGGCCAGCCCGATTTTCGAGAAACGTTCGACACGGTGCCGCACCGCAGACTGCAAACGAAGGTACGAACATACGAAATAGATACCCAAATATGTGAGTGGCTCGAAGGAATACTTAAGGGCTGGCAGTAGGCAAAAATTCTCAAAAAATGACTTTTTTTTTCTCTTATTAAATTATTGGAACTATATTGAATATAATGATGCAAAATTTATTGCGATCCGAGATAGAGGAGATTTTTTAGCATATGTTGGCTACATTAGCTATTCAATGACTTAGGTGTTTATAATACTGAATACATTATTAGTGCTCGGTTAAACCAAGACTGTTTTGAGAACTTTTTTTCCGTATAAGAGGCCTTGGACATTTTTATGACCACCCATCACCAGTCGAAGTAAAGAGTTGGATAATTGTTGTTGGGTGCAAATGCCCATGACATTCGCTGTCGAATGCTTCTTGTGTTGAGTCAGGTGAAGCAGGAGGATCTTTGACTGCAACGATATTTGGCAGCATTTTGCCAGATATGTCTGACGCATTGGCAATGGTTGATAGAGATCGAAGATCTAGATTTTGCGGTAGCTGATTCTGAAACCAAACCAATGTCAATGGCTTCTGACTGCAGTGCCGAAGGTTTCCAATATCTTGCAGGATACGTAGCATACCGGTGCAGACAGTACGACAGATCACGGGCCACGCCCACTGTAGAGTTTCTGACAGAGGGTACCTCGACTGAGTAGCTAGGTATGATTCCTCGCGGGGGTTTGCTTGTGCCATCTGAAACGGGTCTTGAAACTGTAACCAAATTTGAATTAATTTTTGCCCAGATGCATATATGATAATCTGTGGAGAGAAATCGTTGTTGTTAAGAATCTGCGTGCCGTATTTGCCGAGATATTCCTAACTGTTCACCCAAAAAAAGATCAAAATTTACTCCAGAACACAGACATTCATACAACTGCGCTGGTTGTCAAGAAAAGAAAAGTCAACGAAAGCAGAAGCAGCTCATCGCCGCAAAGCAAAGAAGTGGCATTTGTCATCGCTTTAGAGTGTAATGGAACAACATTTCATAAATTAAGTTGTATACCGGGTGATCAAAAAGTCACTATAAATTTGAAAACTTAGTAAATCACGGAATAATGTAGATAGAGCGGTAAAAATTGACACACATGCTTGGAATGACATGGGATTTTATTAGAATAAATAAATAAAGGTTCAAAAAATGTCCGACAGATGGCGCTTCATCTGATCAGAAAAGCAGTAATTAGCATAACAAATTAAGACAAAGCAAAGATGATGTTCTTTACAGGAAATGCTCAATATGTTCAACAACATTCCTCAACAATAGCTGCAGTCGAGGAATAATGTTGTGAACAGCACTGTAAAACATGTCCGGAGTTATGGAGACACACCAGCTATTCCGATCAGAAGATTCACTTGAATGCCAGTCTTACAGTCTTACTGTATTACAGCACCGGTGCATACACTGTTACCGAAACATTCAACACCAGATTAATCGAGGGTAAAACCTCTGACCTAGAAGGATTTTAGTAGTAAGAGCTTGTCATCTGCTGCGACTCTCATTAATGTTTTTACTTCGTCTTTTTTTCCTAATAAAACCCCATGTCATTCCAAGCATGTGTGTCAATTTTTACCTCTCTATCTACATATTTCGTTGATTTATTAAGTTTTCAAATTTATACTGACTTTTTGATGACCCGGTACAATTAGTGGCAGAAGTGAAGGTTCTCGGGCAGTGTTTGTTTTTCACGTAGCTAACAAGACTCTAATACTTACGGCGACAAGGAACAAACTATAGCCTCCGATACCACATTCAATCTTTCCTGTACATTAGATTATAGTGTGTAATCTCGCTTATGTTACCTAAAAATTGTATTATTCAGCGCTTTTATTATTCAATGTCCTTTTATAAAAGTGAATTTGAAGAACTCGGTGTGACTAAGATGATAAATGTGCGTGTGTCTAGCAGTTCTATTAGTTCTGAAAATGAGGCTTTTGCATAATTACTCGGGTGAAAATGTCAGTGTGTAAATGTTATTTCAAGTTCTTGTAGATTGGCGATGCTTGCAAAATAAAAATGAGCGTTATATAGATCTTGTTTACTAGTTAACTCTTTCTCGAAGGCAAGTCAGAAAATTTAATAACCATTTCCAACATTTAAACAATAAAAAACAGCCTATACTTCGCCTTTAATTTTGCATGTTTCGATTCGATACATACTTGAAATTTCTAAGTATTCCAGTAAAAACTGACACACAGCTCAAATACGCCACTCAAATGCGCGGCCTACATCCTGTAGCGCAGATCCCACTGTTCCTCCGCAGGGACTGATGACCCCGTAGTTAAGTCCCATAAGCTATACAAACATTTGAAACATTTTGTTCCACCGTGACGTCATAGCGTCAAACCAATAGCAACACAGAACTCTTATTGCTCAACATTATTTATTTTCACTGACCTGCGTGATGGATTCATTCTACGTCAATAGTACATAATAAATCGTGAACATGTAAGTCGCGCATCACGCAAAAACTACTGCATTCTGTGCTCGCACAGCAAAACAAGAAGCACGGTAACAAAGCATCAAGAATGAAACAGTACATGTCAGAGTCTGTTTTTGTCTCCCATTTTCCCAACCAAATTTTTCTTCTGCATTAGCAAGCTAACGATGTTCTTTTATCAGCAGTTTTCGTCTACCGGGAAGAAATTTAATATTAACATTGAAATTGCCAGTTTTTAATTTGAATTAAATAATTGAACAGCTGCCTCAGACGAAGAACGCAACACAATTAAAATCAGGGCAGGCTCATACACTCCTAAAAGCGGATTTCATAAACAGATTTTCCAGATACGCTTTTTGTTTCTCATGTAAACGCTCGAAAATCGATTCTGGAAATCCTCTTTTATAATCAGAAAGTGAATCAATTGTTTTCCTGGCGCCATATTGACTGGACTAGCAAATACGAAAATGTTCAAATGTTTGTAGAGTCTATGGGACTTAACTACGGAGTCATCAGTCCCTAAACTTACAAACTACTTATGAACTAGCTACAACTAAGGACGGCACAAATATCCATGCCCGGGGGGGATTCGAACCCCCGACCGTAGTGGCCGTGTAGAGTGTGACTAAAGCGCCTCAGTCCCCTCGGCCACCGCAGCCGGCTAGCAAATACGATCAATGATTTAACGCATAAACACGACGTCGAAAAACGGTTAAGGAAATTCGGTTTTCGTCTTCCGGAAGATGTGTTGCATGTAAACGTAGTTCAATGTGGCCTGTTTAGAGAGCCTGTACACTATTGGCTTTGTACCTTTTGGATGTTAACATCGCTACTCGAGTAGTATGTTATATTATAATCAAATTCTCTTAATAAAATGTTGATGGTTAGCGCAGTGAAAACTGCTGTCTACAAAATTATTCTCGGTTGTGGATTACAGTAAGACTATAAACTAACTTTTCGGCAACTGTTGTGTTATCAAGGTAACACAAATAGGCAAAAGCATGTACCGTACCTCGGCGGCAGCCTAGGATTCCGCACTCAAAGTATGTTTTAATACTTTGGTAGCGGCCACAAGGCATAAGAGATAATTTCTATCGTGTTATTTGGCTCAAGTAGTCAGAGTACACGCCGATAAATGTGTGGCTCCGTACTTTTAGAACATTACTTAGGCTCTGAAAATAATGGTTAATGGCATGCCGTTAAAATGTGTGCGATTCCACGGAAAACTGCGTTCTTCTACGCCACATTTCATCGATGTGAGACCCACAATTTTTTTTAAATTATTGATTTTATTTTATTTTTACTTCCCGTAATCAAAGGTAATTTGTTTAGCCGTTAAAGCTAGAGGGAACTATTTTCAAATAAGCTTATTCGGCAAGTTATTGTTATTTTGTTATTGCTATCCTTTAACATCAATAGTATCTGAAACATAACTAAGTCTTACTTACTAGTGTCGTCAGAGATGAGTAACGTGACAGTTTTATTAGGAAGTTTATAAGAAATTAAAAGTCTATTAAAAATGTATACGTAAATTTATTATTATAAGACATAATGTTTGTTGTAATAATTATCAATGAAACAACTTCAAAAATTTATCAACATCCCCACTACACCCTGACGGAGAGCTGTCTCACTATCATAAAGGGAATAAAATAAGAACAATGTAACTAAAGGTAAACCTGTCAATTAAATAAAAAGGTATTATTACAGACTGGTCGAGGAAAAAGATAGAAAATTTTTAAAAAAGTACCAAATTTCTTTAAATTTGATCTTGCCCGTTCATTAAATCTTAGACTTTATGGTAACATTTTATATTTAAAAAATCCATAGTTGGCTCAATAGACTTTTAATTTTAAAAAATTGGTATATTCTCATTTCGGGTTATTTATAAGAAAACGTTCTCAAATAGGGCTGCATCACACGTTTAGCCAGGATTTTATGGATGCTAAATACGGTCCTAAAATTACGGCAACGTATTTTTCACTTTAGTATTGGAATACAGCATTCGGTCACGTCTGAATAGTTCCTTGAAAGAAGCGTAAGTAAGTCATTGATTTATTGTCCAGAGAAGCTGAAGCTCTCCATTAATTGTGATCCACTCTTAAATAGAAAATCCGACGCACGCTCTAGTCATTACAGGTACCACATAATGCAGCTACTCCGCCTAAGGTCTGTATTAGCTATCAAAGTTTTAGACGTATTTCTTATCTCTATCTATATAATCTCTATGTATATAAAAGCGAAAGGACACTCATTCATTCACTCACTGACTAAACACGAAATCTCGAAAACTACTTCATCTATGAAGCTGAAATTTGGCAGGAATGTAGTTTATAGGTAGAAGACGTCCGCTAAGAAAGGATTTTGCAATACAGTCGATAGTTCAGGAGATACGACGTCATAAACAATGAAAACTTCCATGTCTTGTGACACGTGATAGTGTGACTTTACCAGTCCACTATTTGAGAAGGAGAGCACTTAGCGACTTGCAACAAACTTTAAACATAATTTCAAACCTTTAGAAAACTTTTTCTCGCTGACAACCCCAGCAAAATGATGAAAGGAAAAAAGTTTGTCGACTACATTTCCGGCGTTCACGCAGTAAAATTTCTGCATTTGGCATGACTTTACAATTTATCACGCGTACACTATTAATTGTATTCGCGAGAAATATTACAGACAGTATCAACACATACGCCCGAAATTTTATCATAGTACGACACACAATTAATAAGATATGGAGTCATAAACAATTAGGTTCATGAAAATCCGCCTCATCAAGCATGACGTTTTCATTTATTACGTCTTTCCTACCAACTCTATTCGCGGCGTATTTTGCAGACATTGTACATATACATCACTGGGTGTACCTTCGAAATAATATCGTATCTTTATATATAAACCAAACTGTTTGTGTATACGTATTGCATACAAATCTACAGTTTTGTTCCAGTCTTTATGAAATTTTGCACACGTAAGCTTCAATCTATGAGGACGCTCATCGTAAGTGTAAGGATCACGTAAAACACATAGTTCACGAAATATGACGTCATAAACAATGAGATCCGAGAAAAACTGCTGCATCATGCGACAATGTTGCACATTTCCTCCTGAACCATTAGGATGATGTCAACCAAATTTGGTACACACATTTCTTACCGTTAGGTACCAATTCCATAATGGTAAGAACCAAATACGACACACTGATCAGGAATGACGTTACAAACAATAGGAGTTGCAAGAAACTGCAACGTAATGCGACGAGACTTGACGACTACAGTATACGACAACGATATTACTTAGCGACTTGCAAGAAACTTTAAACATATTTTCATACCTTACTGAACTTTCCTGCTGACAACCACAGAAGTTATGAAAGGAAGTAAGTTTCTCGCTTACTACTTTTCCGCTGTTCATGGTCTAAAACTACGGCATTCGGAATGACGTTACACTTTATAATTTCTACACTAAAAATTGTAGCCGCAGGAAATTTTGCAGACAGTATACACACATACAGCTGTATGTACCTTCGAAATTGTATCACAGTATAACACTTAGGTCATGAGATGTGAGCACATAAATAGTAATGTTCATGGAGAACCGCCCCATAACGCACCAAGAATCTATTACTTGTAGTCGGAACATATTTTACAGTCATACAGCACTTATAGAAATGAAAGTATTAATCAGTTTGGAAAACATGGTTTCCTTATTTGGAAAGAAAACAGTGAACTTACAATTATTTAAAGATAAAAATGAATATATACCTGAAACATACAACTGTACAACATATAACTCAATAAATATGAGATGGTACGAATTTTGTATGTCATTTGTATTTTGACTATTATCTTCCTTTGTTTGGATACTGCACTTACAATTTTCTACATTATGCAAGACAATCTTATTTCTTATATATATTCTCCGTTAAATATAACATGTTTTTATTAAAAAAAGGAGATGAACGCAGAGAGAAAGGATAGGAGAAGTACTAAATCAAGGCAGGAATAAATAAATAAATACCCGTGGAACGCTGGGTTTTCAGCTAGTCATTCATAAAAGCTAGGCTCACTCGTTTACATGCACCAAAGCTATGACACAAGTATCCAAATCAACCGTCAAAGATTTTATAAGTTGTTCTTTGTAGCAAACATTTTTACACTGTTATACGGGCCTCTGCACCATCGGTCAGGCACTACGTAAGAATGTTGTTTTTGGCTGCGTCCAAAACGAAACTTCAAACCTGAAAACCTATACAGTACCTAGTAAAACACAATCATCACTAACTTTGATGACATAGGAATCCCTAAGTTAACATATTCTCATCCATTTATGTCCTAGGCACAACTATGATCGGCCTTACTTACGCAAAAAGAATTCATTAACCAAGAGAGAGTGAGCAGATTTATACTTGGAGCTAAAATACTTTCATATTACAGCCATCTGTTTAAATAGTTGGTAATAATGAGCGTTAATTAGGTTTGTTTCTTTTATGTGGTACAATATAGACGCCTGTTGAGCCACGCCTCCAAAACCATGTACCAGCGGTTGTGTGTTTTGTTATTGTAGGACTTATTGATTGATTTTAAAATGTACACAAACCGGTAGTCAATAAAATCCAACTAATGTACGACTTTGACATTTGCTTAAAAATTATTTAATCATATTGAGTGTTCGTCACAATAAGGAAGATCCGAGAAAAATAATGTTTTCGCTGAAAACTACAGGTACAAGTTCGCAGCACTTTAAAATGTTTAAATGATAGATATTTGTCCAGATTCAAATAAAAATGTGCTCGCATTCGTCTGCTCCTTTTTAAAAAGCCTTGGAAGCTCTTGTTACATTATAAGTTAAAAAAAAAAAAAAAAAAAAAAAAGAAATAATATTGGTGTTACACGCGCAGCCTGATCCTTTTCTTCGATTTTCTTATTGGTCAACAAATGGGATAAAGAGACCCTTGTTGGATGTTACAAAAATATGGTAGAGTATGGCAAGCCTTCTTTTTTTGTCATAAATGTTTAATGCTTTGAGAGTGAAATTAATTCAAAATGACGAAAAATTGATTTTACATCCTAATGCTCTGAACGTTCCATGTACTCGTGCTTAATATTATTTCTAACCATCTCTGCAATCTTATGTTCAGCTTCAGCGTTCTACATTACAATTTTACTGTGAATATGGTTAACGGAACATGGAACTACTGTTCACAAAGTTCCAGATAATAGTCGGCGCGACCGTAAATGGCAAAATGATTGACGATAACAACATTCCAGTTCTCTCTCTGAAATACTGATTAAAAAAGATCATTTTGTCTTCCCCTTAATTTAGAAATGCTCTTCACTCGTTGGCTGTCATTTCTGCAATGTTACCATTTAATGATTATTCTTTCCGTCATATCAACATCCAAAAAATCCGTCAGAATTGGATATTTCCGTATTTTCTTGCAAAATAAAGAATTTACTTTGCACTCGTTGGTTTGTTTACGGTTCAGGAAAACATTTAAAATTCCGCGAAAATCCGTCAGAATTAGTTATTTTCATTCTCTGCAAGAAATAAATATCGATTAAAATTTGTTAACGAGTCGGAAAAGTATTTAAAAACCCGCCAAATTATAAAATATATACGGTATTTTTATACAACTACACCTTATTTTAGGATAACAGGAACAAGCTAAATCAAATATTTACTGAGATATGTTGCTTATTGTGACCTTCAGTTTGTCGTCGAGTTGAAGCGCTTCCTTTTAAGACTTTTTTTTTTCTTTTTGTTTTAACTGACCAAACAGATGGAAGTCACAGGACGACATATCCGGGCTGTAGGGCGGATGCTCACGCTGTTGCGACTTGAACTTGGCCAGCACACTTTGAGTGACCCTGGAGACGTGTGCACGAGCTTTACCATGGAGCAGAATCACTCCCTCCGTGAGCAGCCCAGGCTGTTTGCTCTTGGTGGATTTCTGTAGGCTACGGGGTGTCCCACAATACACGTCACTTTTAATGATTTTTCCGTGCTCGAGGATTTCGATGAGTACAGCACCTCGGATGTCGAAAAAGAGGGCTCTACCTGCTGAGGGCTCAGCCTTGAATTTTTTAGGGGGTAATGATGACGCATGCTTTTCGTCCCTACATGTCGCACTACGTTATCAAAATGCGTCAAATTCAGATTTCGACCGGTTTGCGTGTTAACCTTTTCATTTGAGCACCCCTCGCACTACTGACATTTTTTCATTGAAAGGTAGTTAGTACTACTGAAAATCTATTATCCTTATTTCTGTTTCAAGTAATTGAAATGCGTGAGCTAGTGGGATTATACTTCCATTTTCCACCCTAGAACATTGTTTTGGTGGAATTAGAGACACATGCCAGTTTATTTATTTGCAAAATATTGACAACCTTCGTCAGTCGCCATTGCAGCTCCTCTGCTAAACAGAACAGTAAATTTTCGTAATCTACTACGAAAAACTTTCTCGCTTTCTGCCACTGTCTTCCACGCATACAAAGATTACATGCATAATAAAGTTTTCAAAAAAATGGATTTTTTCTTTTAGCATTAAATTTAAATGGCAATATCCATCAAAAAAGTAAATTTCTAATAGGCATAGTATCCGTAAAAAAAGCATCAAAGATAAATTTTATCAGTCATACAACTTGAAACTGCGTCAGTTTTACGTGAAATCCGTCAAGTTTGCCACGCTGCATTTCTGCCACCTTGTTGTTCTTGTTGTTGTGGTCTTCAGTCCGAAGACTGGTTTGATGCAGCTCTCCACGCTACCCTGTCCTGTGCAAATCTCTTCATCTGAGAATACGTTCGGCAACCTACATCCTTTTGAATCTGCTTACTATATTCGTCCCTAGGTCTCCCTCTACGATTTTTACCCCACACGCTTCCTTCTAATGCTAAGTTGACAATTCCTCAGAATTTGTCCAACCAATCTATCCCTTCTCTTAGTTAGGATATTCCTAAAGCTCTTTTCCTCCCCGATTCGGTTAAGCACCTCTTCATTAGTTACGTGATCTACCCATCTAATTTTCATCATTCGTCTGTAGCACCACATTTCAGAAGCTTCTATCATCTTTTTATCGGAACTCCTTATCGTCCACGTTTCACTCCCATACAATGCTACACTCCAGACAAATGCTTTCAGAAAGGACTTCGTAACATTTAAATTAATATTGGATGTTAACAAGTTTCGCTTCTTTAGAAACGCTTTCTGCATGTAATAATGTGCAAACGGTGCAATCGCACAGGGCCCCGCACTTCTAGAAGCCCCGCACTTCTAGAAGCCCCGCGTAGAACATTAGAACATAATTTATAAACTGTCATACATAATTTTCTTTCTGAAACTACTGTTGTAACTGTGTTTTGATTTATTGGTAGTATGTCAATCACATAACTTAGAATTTAATTTTTCCACGGTAGTTTGGCGATCTTATAACTTTAAAGTATTAAAATGCCAAGATCGCAATTAATTAATTATTTGACGACTGGTTTCGATACACATAGGGTACCTTCATCAGGTCACTTGTATGCTCATTTCGTGAAGTCGCGACATTTTAATGGGACGTCAATAATAAAGCATTTAACTTCTAGAAATGGCATGTCAAACTTAAAAACAGTTAAAATAATTAATATACGTTTTCCATTACGTGTCATGTTGACAGTCGGAGCACCTTCTTACAACTACCCGGGGTTGTGACGCCTGCAGCAAAGACACTCTGGCGGCAATAAGTACTGACAACATGAAACATAATACAGAATGTATTTTAAATATTTTAACTGTTGTTATGTTTGACGTACCATCTGTAAAAGTTAAAGATTTATGATTGACGTGCCATTATAATGTCTTGCGTCTTCACGAAATGGAAAACGTAGGACACAAGTGGACAGATTAAAATATCCTAAGTGTACCGAAACCGGTAGTCAAAAATAAAATAATTAATTGCGAACTTGGCATTTTAATACTTTGAACTTAGAATTCTTTTGAACGTAATGAAGGTATACAGGGTGTTACAAAAAGGTACGGCCAAACTTTCAGCAAACATTCCTCACACACAAAGAAAGAAAATATGTTATGTGGACATGTGTCCGGAAACACTGAATTTCCATGTTAGAGCTCATTTTATTACTTCTCTTCAAATAACATTAATCATGGAATGGAAACACACAGCAACAGAACGTACCAGCGTGACTTCAAACACTTTGTTACAGGAAATGTACAAAATGTCCTCCGTTAGCGAGGATACATGCATCCACCATCCGTCGCATGGAATCCCTGCCGGCCGCGGTGGCCGAGGGTACTGAGGCGCTCCAGTCACGGTCAGCGCGGCCACTACGGTCGGGGGTTCAAATCCCCCCTCGGGCATGAATATTTGTGCCGTCTTTAGTGTTAGCTAGTTCATAAGTAGGTTGTAAGTTTAGGGACTGATGACCCCGTAGTTAAGTCCCATAAGCTATACAAACATTTGAACATGGACTCCCTGATGCTCTGATGCAGCCATGGAGAATGGCGTATTGTATCATAACCGTCCACAATACGAGCACCAAGAGTCTCTACATTTGGTACCGGGGTTGCGTAGTCAAGAGCTTTCAAATGCCACCATAAATGAATGTCAAGAGTGTTGAGGTCAGGAGAGCGTGGAGGCCATGAAATTGGTCCGACTCTACGAATCCATCGGTCACCGAATCTGTTGTTGAGAAGCGTACGAACACGTCGACTGAAATGTGCAGGAGCTCCATCGTGCATGAACCACATGTTGTGTGTACTTGTAAAGGCCCATGTTCTAGCAGCACAGGTAGAGTATGAAATCATGATAACGTGCTCCAGTAAGCATAGGTGGAAGAACATGAGGCACAATCAAGACATGACCAACAATTCCTGCCCAAACGTTCACAGAAAATCTGTGTTGATGGCATGATTGCACAACTGCGTGCGGATTCTCGTCAGCCCACATGTTGATTGTGAAAAATTACAATTTGATCACGTTGGAATGAAGCCACATCCGTAAATAGAACATTTGCACTGAAATAAGGAGTGAGATATTGTTGGATGAACCATTCGCAGAAGTGTACCCGTGGAGACCAATCACCTGCTGATAGTGCCTGCACACAGCTGGTTCTCCCGTAGCACTCTCAAAAAATGTTCTAATGTTTATAATTCTATCGGACCAAATTGCGTGGTCATCAGTCCGTAGCTTACAAACTACTTAAACCTAGTTAAACTAACCTACGGATAAACACACACACCCATATGAGGACTCGATCCTCCACGGCGAGCAACCGCGCGCTCTGCAACGAGACGCTTTAGACCGCTCGGCTACTCCACCGCGGCTCGTAGCACTCTCCATACAGTGACGTGGTCAACGTTACCTTGTACAGCAGCAACTTCTGTGACGCTGACATTAGGGTTATCGTCAACTGCACGAAGAAATGCCTCGTCCATTGCAGGTGTCCTCGTAGTTCTAGTCGTAGTCATAGGCTGGAATGTTCCGTGACCCCTAAGACGCCGATCAATTACTTCGAACGTCTTCCTGTCGGGACACCTTCGTTCTGGAAATCTGTCTCGATACAAACGTACCGCGCCACGGCTATTACCCCATGCTCATCCATACATCAAATGGCCTTCTGCCAACTCCGCATTTGTAAACATTGCGCTGACTACAAAACCACGTTCGTGATGAACACTAACCAGTTGATGCTACATACTGATGTGCTTGATGCTAGTACTGTAGAGTAATGAGTCGCATGTCAACACAAGCACTGAAGTCAACATTACCTTCTTTCAATTGGGCCAACTGGCGGTGAATCGAGGAAGTACAGTACATACTAACTAAACAATTGGGTATTTTGACAATTGTCTGAACGAATTATTTCAATTTACATTTAAAGAGAAATACTAACATGGAAATTAAGCGTTTCCGGACACATGTCCACATAACATAGTTTCTTTGTGTGTGAGGAATGTTTTCCGAAAGTTTGACCGTACCTTTGTAACACCCTGTATAATCTTCGCCAGAGAGGACTTAGTACATGGTCCCACGCACAGGTAAGGCAAGCTCTGCAAGTATTGTTGGGCGATTATTGTCCGCGAAGTTGGCAGCGGAGCGTGCTACTCACCGAGTATGGCGGCGGCCGCGGCGACGGCGGCGGCTGCTGCGACGAGCGCGTGCGCGGTGTTGGCTAGCGGGTGCTGGGGCTGGCGGCGCGGGAGCATGCTGGCCGCTACTGGAGGCGAGCGAGGAACACTGCGCCAAGCCGCGCCGGGCTGCCCCGACCAGGCCTGGCAACCGTCGCGGCCGCTTTCCCCCGCCCCGCCACCAAACGCCGCGGTGCCGCGCGGTGGGGCAATTGTCGCTCCTTACACACGCCGATTTCGGGGCTCAATCTGGCCGTCTGCGATAGACAGAGGAGTCTCTCCAGGGGCGAACTAGGCGTGTCGGGAGGAGACTGAGCTCCAGTCACGGTCTGCACGGCCACTACGGTCGGGGGTTCGAATCCCCCCTCCGGCATGGATATTTGTGCCGTCCTTAGTATTAAGTAGTTTGTAAGTTTCGGGACTGATGACCCCGTAGTTAAGTCCCACAAGCTATACAAACATTCGAACATTTTTTTAGGCGTGTCGGAGGCCCGGGGCGACTGTACAAAATGAGGCTTCCCCTTCGCGTTGAATTCAGAGGGGGGGGGGGGGGGGACTGTTTCTTCTGAAAGCGGCATGGCCAAACGCGGAAGAACCGAAAACCGACCACCGTTGTCACGTGTTGTTTTTCTTTTTTTTTTTACTACCCGTAAACCCGGCGTTGCCTGGGTGTTTATTTATCCCCTACACTTGTAGTCTACAACCTCTTCTGCCGTCTCTCTACATCCACCTCTTTCTCTCCCATCTCAATTCGTTTCCACCTTTCCGTCTCTCGGCAAAGTTTTCTGCAAGGTACTCTCTGTCATGTACCATACAAACATTTATGTATCCAGTGATCTTCCTCTTGGTTCAAAGGTCATGTGTGCAAAAATACATAAAGATTGGAGCAAAACTACACATTTTGTAAACTTCAGTAAGTTAAGTACCCTCCACCATGCACCGAACGAGAAATTATACAGACAGTGACATTCCTCTTGTTTTTTAGATAAAGTGTGCATAATTCCATCAATATCGGAACAAAACTATAGATTTGTGCAGAACCCGTTGAAGCCATGTGGAAGGCGGCGTAGTATACCGTTAGCATAGCCTGTTCTCTTGATGGTTTTTACTGCTTTATTTATTTATTCTTATTTTTCCTTATTCTTAGGCTTATGCTTACAGAGAAAGAGCTGAAGACATTGTAGCACGCATAGACCAAAGACATCACGTTTCGCTGTACGTAACCTCCTTGCTATAGAGTCGCAAACGTCATCGCTGGCCTTCAGTTCGAATTTTTTATAATTTGACAACTTTCAACCACCATATCTTTCACCCCCTTATAGCTGTCGCCATGGAACTGCTATGGTGTACAACGGGAGACTTCGGACAACAATTACACACACACCATTCCTTTGCGTTCTGTAGTTTTCGCTGCAGAACGAAATATTAACACACACACGTAGAATTTTATATACACCGATAACTTTCCATCAAAATATATACCACCCTTTTATCATTATCATCCCTCAAGCAATAATGCAACCAATAAAAACATTTTCAAAGAGTAAATATAATTTTCGAAGAATCATTATTGTCCCGCATTTCGCGTTATATTCTTCAATTTACGAAATATATATAATATCGGTATAAAACCGTGCCTAAAACCTTCCTCAGGTAGCCGGCCGCGGTGACCGAGGGGACTAAGGTGCTCCAGTCACGGTCTGCACGGCCACTACGGTCGGGGGTTCGAATCCCCCCTCGGGCATGGATATTTGTGCCGTCCTAGTTCGTAAGTAGTTTATAAGTAGTTTGTAAGTTTAGGGACTGATAATCTCGTAGTTAAGTCCCATAGACTATACAAACATTTGAACATTTGATTCCTCAGGTATAAATTAGTAACTGTACAAATATTTAAGTCTCTTCGTCTTGTCGTTCGGACGTGATAAGCGTACACCGAACATTCACATATATATCCGATCGCCATAAAACCGTGCCAAAAGCCTTTCCCGGGTAGACATTAGTAACTGTACAAATTTTTAGCTCTTTACGTCTTGTGGTTCAGACGTAATAAACGTACACCGAACAGACATTCACATTTATAGATATAGACTTATTTATTTTTCATATGAGCTCAGCCCCCCGGACCACAGTCCTGGATTAGCCAATGCCCCGCTTGATGCCTAGTTGCCAACAAAAGCAATACCGAGATATTACATCTATATCCACACCCATACTCCGCAGGCCACGTCACGTATGTGGCGGAGAGTACTATTTGAACCAGTGTCACTTCTACGTCATATTCCAGTCTCGTATGTTTCGCGGAAAAACCGCCCATTCCCGCGTGGTTCTAATTTTATGTTTGCTGTCGTTTAGCGAGATATGCGTAGCAGGAAGCAATATATTGGGTGACTTTTCGAAAAAAAAAAGTATACTTTCGGAACTTCGACAGAAGCCCGTCCGCGATACAGAACGTATGTGACACTTTCGCGCTTACTAAACGAAGCATACTGTCCTTCGTTGTTTCTTCTCCATGTCTACATCTACATGGGATACTCTCCAAATCACATTTAAGGGCCAGGCAGAGGGTTCATCGAACCACCATTATACTATTTATCTCCCATTCCATTCTCGAATAGCGCGCGGGAAGAAAGAACACCTGAGTCTCTTCGTTCGAGCTCTGATTTCCCGTATTTTATTCTGATGGTCATTTCTATGTAAGTGAGAGTCAACAATATATTTTTGCATTCGGAGTAGAATGTTGGCGATTGGAGTTTCGTAAGTAGCCCATGCCGCAGCGATAAGCGCCGTTGTTGTAATGATTCCCATCCCAGATCCTGTATCATTTCCGTAACGCTGTCTCCCCTGTATCGTGACAATACGAAACCAGCTGCCCTTGTCTGGACTCTTTCGATGTCCTACGTCAAACCCACCTGATAAGGATCCCACACTGGCCTGCAATACTCCAAAAATGGACGGACAAGCGCAGTGTATGCAGTTTCTTTTGTAGTTCTGTTGCATCTTTTAAGGGTTCTGCCAATAAAACGCAGTCTCTGGTTCGCCTTTCCCACGATATTATCTACGTATTCTTTCCACGTTAGATCTGAAGTAATAGTAATTCCTTATGGCCTTTACTTTTGATTTATTTATCTTGTGAACAAAGTTTAACGGATTTCTTTTCGTACTCATGTGGACGACTTCACAATTCTCATTATTTAGAGTCAATTGCCAATTTTTACACCATAGTAATATCTTATTCAGAGCGTTCTGCAGTTGGTTTTGATCTTCAGATGATTCTACTAGACGGTAAATGACGGCGTCATCTCTAAACAACCTAAGAGAGCTACTTAGATTTTTCCCTAAATCGTTTATGTAAATAAGGAACAGCAGAGGACCAATAACACTACCCTGTGGAACTCCCGATATCACTTCTGTTTTAGTCTTTGCCTTACCATAGATTACTACGAACTGTGTCTTCTCTGACAGGAAATCCCCTATCCAATCGCAAATTTGGGGCGATATACCATAATCACGCAATTTGATTAAAAGCCGTTTGTGAGGTACTGTGTCAAAAGCCTTCTGGAAATCAAGAAATATGGAATCGATTTGCGAACCTTTGTCGATAGCGCCCATCACTTCGTGTGAATAAAGAGCTAGTTGTGTTTCGCATGAACGATATTTTCTAAATCCGTGTTGACCTTGGGTCCTATCAACCTGCCTGGTGCGGATCCCACACTGATGAGCAATTCTCGAGAGTTGACCGAACTAGTGTTCTGTAACCTACTTCCTTTGTTGACGGATGATTCTTCCAATGAATTTGTCAGGCATCTTAATTTTATATGGTCGTTGCATTTCACATCTCTCGTTATGTCTGCTTATAGATATTTTATGGATGTAACTGCTCCGAGAGTTTGTCTTGCTATTGCGTATTTATATAACAACGGATCTGTCTTTGTACGTAAACGCAGCGCTTTACATTTGTTTGAGGCTCAATTACCATTCCCTATACCATTCGTCAATACGCTTCAATGCTCCTGCATTTCGCTACTGCTATGCGGGAACAGCCGCTCGGTCTCAGGCGCCCTGTAACGGATTGGGCGGCTGCACCCGCCGCAGGTTCGAGTCCTCTCTTTCGGGCGTAGGTGTATGTCTTGTTCTTAGCATAAGTTAGTTTAAATAGTTTGCAAGTCTATGGACCGATGACCTCTGAAGTTTAGCCCCTTAGCTTTACAGACATTTGAACATTTCGCTACCCTTCCAGTGTTGCGACGTCTCGATATACTACGGCATCATTTTCACTGAACTTCCGATATTATGTGCAAAGTCATTCATATACAGGGTGTTCCACATATCGTGACCACCAAAAATAACTCTGGTACAACAACAGCTAATGAAAAACTACTTTCGCTGTTATCAATTTAAGTCAGGGGCTTATGAATGCAAATATTTTGAAACTTTCTAAAACGAAAACATATGTGCTTTTTATCACAATGTATTTTTAAACGGACGCTCGATATTATTTCATCAGCAATCTATAGCATGACAAAGTAATAAATAATGGCATTGATTGCATCGCAATACACCAATTACATCCCGAGATATTGCGAAGCAAAGTTGACGCATGAAATGCAAAAACGAACAGCGATAAGCTATATCCATTTGAACCTTCGTACTGTATTATTCACTCGGTCTCCCTCTGCAATTTTTACGCCACACACTTCCTCCAATACTACATTGACGGCCGCGCGGGAGTAGCCGAGCGGTCTGGAGCGCCATGATACGGATCATGTGGCCCCCCGCGTCGGGGGTTCGCATCATCCCTCGGGCATGTGTGTGTGCGTGTTTGTGTGTGTGTGTGTGTGTGTGTGTGTGTGTGTGTGTGTGTTGTCCTTAGTTTAGTTTAACTTAGTTTAAGTAGTTTGTAAGACTAGGGACTGATGACCCACATAGTTTGGTCCCATACGATTACAAACATTTGAAGATTTTAACTAAATTGATGATTTCTTGATCTCAGAATGTGCCCTACAAATCGATCCCTTCTTTTAGTCAAGATATGCCAGAAATTTTTTTATCTCTCAGTTCTGTTCAATACTTCCTCATTAGTTACACGGTCTACCCAACGAATCTTCAGCATTTGTCTGTAGTACCAGTCTTCATGTCTCAACTATTTATCATCCATGTTTCACTACAGTACAGGGCTACACTCGAGAGAAATGCCTTCAGAAAAGACATCGTAACAAATTAATATTCGCTGTTAACAAATTTCTATTCTACAGAAATGCATATCTTCCCAATGCCATTCTTTGTGTACTTCGCCCTCGGAAGTTATTAAAAGCAGTTAAATACCGCCTTTATTGTCTCGTTTCCTAATTCCCACAGCATTGCCTGTTTTAATTCGACTACATTCTATTACCCTTCTTTTGTTCTGGTTAACGTTGATTCTGTGTCCACCTTTCAAGACAATGTTCATTCCGTCTATTTAATTTCCAGGTTCTTTTCTGTCTGTGTCAGAATGACAATGTCATCAACAAACCTCTAAGATTTTCCGTCTTCTCCTTACCTTTAATTCCCACTCCAAATTTCTCGTTGCTTTACTTCACAGCTTGCTCAATGTACAGATTGAATAATATTGGGGAAAGGCTGCGAACATGTGTTACTCTGTTGCCAACTAATGCTTGCCTTCCCTGCCCTTCAACTGCTGTCTGGTTTCTGTACGTGCTGTATATAACTTCCCGTTTCCTAAAATTAACCCTTGCTGACTTCAGAATTTTAAAGGGTCTATTCCAGTCAACATTGTCAAACCCTTGCTTCAGATCTACAAAAGCTATAATGTAGTTTTGCCTTTCCGTAACTTATCATCAAAGATACGAAACAGTGACAGTATTGTCTTGCGAAATCCAACCTGTCTCCAAAATGCAAACTGATCTTCCCACAGGTCAGTTCTTACCAGCTTTTCCATTCTTATGTAAGCAGTGGATTTATTTTGCAACCATGACTTATTCACTGATGGAGTTGTAATTTTTACAGCTGACTGCGCCTGAATTCTTTTGGAATTTCTTTGAAGTATTTCGCTGGTCTCATACATAGAGTTTCAAATAATAACCATGAAATTACGACACGAGTGCCACTTCTGCGCCGGGACAAGGACATCTATACAAGATGGACTATCTCAGAATACCAGCGTTTATGTGGCTGTGTATTGCCCTTTTAGATCCTGCTTTTGCAGCACAACTGTGGACAGGCAGATGCAATTTGTTGAACTCTGAGGACGCAATACACAGGACGTCATCTGCGCAGAACACAGGATTTCGTCTCAGTTCATTTTCAAAATTATTTTGTAGCAATGTATCCTGTCACACTGTATTGCCGTGACTTATGCCCCTGAAAGTAATCGCGAACCAGTGGAAGTTTTGGAATGTCAGAAACAGAGACAATCAATGTACATGATCCTGAAGTTTGTGTTTGTTCGGATGCACGCAACTACAAAGGAGCACCTGCACAGACTTTTGTGCCGGTAAGTGACGTACGCAGTGCCACATACCTCAGATATTAGATGGCGTTGCAGTTGCATGGCCATCTCGCGTCGTCATGTGGTGTCTAACAAGGAGACCAAATGGGTATCAGATTTTAGAATTTTTTGATATTTACGGTAGGTGAAGTTCAGAACTCAAAAAAAAAAAAACAATCAGTCAAAGCCATTCGACGCAACTCTCAAAAATTCTCGAGAAAATCGACTTTGAAATTTTGCAAGTATACGTAAGTACCAATGAATAAAGCACTTGCAATGCCTGTCGGTACAGCGTAGGTGGTAGCGTTGTAGACCCACAGCCGTAGGATCGTTGGTTCGAATCCTGCCACGGGAGATCTTTTTTCCCCCTTGTGTTCGAATACCTACACAATTTTAATATCTAATGCTAATTTTTACGAAAAATGCACGTATTTTTGTTTATTCGTGATTTTCTATGTTTTATAAAACGTTGTAAATGATGATGGTATCAATAAAAAAACGAAAGTTACAGTTTGTACAGCATTGGCCTCACTATTAGTTGACGACGGTAGTCTTTGTTTCTTCAGTTTGTGAAGAGCTACGACGCTGTTTTTGGAAACTCATCTCCATAGCTACTAATGGCTTTCCAAGCAGCTAACCTTCTCACCCATCGTTTTAGACGACGACAAGGTGTTCAGCTCGTCTACATACACGTAAACAAAAACTGACAGAACATGTGAAATCACAGATTCCAAAACATTTTGTACAACTGAATTCTAAAGCAACGAAAATAATAACTCCCACACCGAGATTCAAACCATCGACTCTACCGTTGCAGGTCCAGCACGCTACTACCCAGGCTACACAGACAAACCAGAAAATGTTTCATTTATTGGTACTTACGTGTAAAGGTAAAGCAGTCAACAATCCGAAGATTGGTTTGAACACCACAGTGCTTTACTAGGTATTGTCATGTTTGGAACTGGTATGCCGTTGCCTTCCTCCGACCTTCGAAATGAGTTATCCAGACAGTTATAGGGGGACCTACAGTTTAACGTGGGTTTCGAACCACGGCGCTACTCGGTATTTTTCACATAGCAATACTGCCAGAGGTGGAAGAAGTGGAAAGCGACTGATAAAAATCCTAGGAGCTGGCGGGAATCGAACATTTGGATTTATAGCCTGGCATTCTACCACTGTGTAACCGAGACGCACTTGTAAAATTCCAAAGTCTATTTTCACGATAATTTTTGAAACTTGCGTCGAATGGCTTTGGCTGATTGTTATTTGAGTTCTCAATTTCACGTACCATCAGTACAAAAAAAAAAAAAATAAATAAATAAAAATAAAAAAAAAAATCTGAAATTTTATACCCATATGGTCTCCCTGTAAGCCTAATCGACCTAATCGATATCCTAACAGCTGACTACATTGATAGCAGCGATTGGTACGGACACCACCAGCTGGCTCGCAAGTACTCGGTGACTAACGGTGCATACTCGCCTACACAAGCTCTGCCCGGCTGCCGCCTACAGTGGCCCCTGCGGGATCCGATATATCGGACGGCTTCGCGGAATGCACAGACTACCTGTCACACACATGGGAACCACCACCTGAGACAGGTGACCACTGTCCTGCTAACTGCTACTGCCTGTTAAAGTTATTATTCTACTTCGTAGAGAGGAAGGCTAGTCTAGAAAGTAGATAGCACTCCCCGCAACGTCAAAAAAAATAAATAAATAAATAAAAAAGGAACGCACAGGTACAGTTGTTCCACGCTTCCACGCCGGAACAGCTCACAGCACTTGCGCCTAAAAAGAGCGTCGTGCAGACCTTTACACTGCTGCCCATGCAAAATGCAACACCAAAGACCGGACGCATCAAACTGTTCAAATGTTTGTATAGCTTATGGGACTTAACTACGGGGTCATCAGTCCCTAAACTTACAAACTACTTATGCACAAGCTAACACTAAGGGCGGCTCAAACATCCATGCCCGAGGGGGGGATTCGAACCCCCGACCGCCGGACGTATGACGTATCACAGCTATAGTTATTCGGAAGATAACGTATCCAAATATCATATGTTTCAGAATACAGCCCCATGTGAAATGAGCATGATGATGAAATCAGTATTGTGTTGCCACCATTGATGTCTACAACCCCTGATATTCGCCTCGGAAAAGAATGTCTCGGCGTGTGGTGTCTATACTGCTGCCACATATCGGCAAAGCTCATTCGGTACAGCAGCGAGAGAAGAATCTCAGGCCCGTAGTCCCGCAATCTGCGGCAGTTTACTGATGATGCTGCGGTGTACAGGAAGATGTCATTGAATGACTTTAGTAGGATGCAGGATGACTTGGAACAAATTTTTAGGTGGCGTGAGGAATAACAACTAGCTCTGAATGAAGAAAAAGTAATATGGTGCAGAGGAGTAGGAGAAGCAATCCCGTAATGTTAGAATACAGCATTTGTAGCGTGCTGCGTGACAGAGACCGGTCAAATATTTAGGCGTAACTCTGCACGGTGATATGAAATGAAACGAGCGTGTAAGGACAGTCGGGGAAAGGTGAATGGTCTGCTTCGGTTTGTTGGGAGAATTTTGGGAAGGTCTGATTCGTTTTTAAAGGAGACCGCATATAAAACACTTGTATAAGCCCGTCTTGAGGATTGATCAAGTGTTTGGGATCCCCACCAGATCGGTTTAAAAGACGACATAGTTCAGACGCAGGTGGCAAGGATTGTAACAGGTAGGTTCGCTCAAGGGAGGAAGGAATCTTAGGGTTTAACGTCCCGTCGACAACTTGGTCATTAGAGACGGAGCTAACGCTCGGGGTTTTGGGTAAGGATGGGGGAATGAAATCGGCCGTGTCCTTTGAAAGGTACCATCCCGGCATTTGCCTGGAGTGATTTAGGGAAATCACGGGAAAAACTAAATCTGGAAGGCCGGAGGTGGATTTGAACCACCCTTCTCCCGAATGCGAGTCCAGTGTCTTACCACTACGCCACCTCGCTCGGTGGTTCGATCAAAACACGAGTGTTACTGTGATGCTTCGGGAACTCAAATTGAAGTCGCTGGAGGGAAGGCGACGTTCTTTTTGACAAACACTGTTGAAGAAATTTAGAGGTCCGGAATTTGAGACGAACTGCAGAAAGATTCTACTGCCGCCAACCTATATTTCGAGTAAATACCACAAAGATCAGAGAAATTAGGGCTCGTAAAGATGCATACAAGCATTCGTTTTTCCCTCGTCCTATATGGGAGTGGAACAGGAAACCAAGAAGCTAGTAGTGGTACTGAGTACCCTCCGCCACGCAGCTTTAGGTGGATTGCGGAGTATTTATAAAGGATGTAGAATCACCAAGACGTTTTCTATTGTCGGAAGATCGGGAGAACAGGGAGTTCAAGGCAGCTGTGCAATACGATGGGCAACGAAGACGTCTTCAACAAGTTTTTCAGGTGTGGTCGTGCATTATTCACATTGATGCCATTGACAATATCTGGAAAACAGACGTAATGCTGACTGGTAAGGAAAGAAGGAAGATTAGGGATTAACAACTCGTCGACATCGTTGTTACTAGACACGTGGAACACGCTTTAGTTTTTTGCTAAGGACGGACAAGGAAATGACCGCGTTTACACACGTTCGTCATAGGATTTGTTGTAGACAAGCCACTGCAATTACTACTTGATGTGGAGTTGCTGCAACACATCCTGTGAGGTACTCGCATTACTTCACGCAACTATCCTCCTTCACTCGAACACTGAAACATGCTTCAAAGACGCTCGCTGTCGTCTATGGAACACACTCAAGCTGCTTACGCAAACCAACTGCACGAAAGAACAATTACATTACGTCCACACGAGCGTCTGTTCTCACTCTATATAGCGCATACGGGTGGCGCTGCTGGGGCTCGTAATGTGCACGTGCAAAGAAATGCTAAACATGAGAAACTTTCGTTGCCAGAGAAGCGTGCTGCAAATTTCTCATGGATGCTTCCTTCAGGGTGTTACCTTGGGTGACCATAATTGCAGTTACAATGATAACTTCAGGCACTATTGCGTGCGCGGACTTACCGTTCAGATACACCGCTCAAAACAATTAGAGGATCGGGCGATAGATGTTGGTTACAATTGTAATTTCTGTGTAATACAGTACTCTTTTTACTTCAGTTTTACATGGCATTTATTTAGATCGAGGCACCATTGGGTTACCATAATAGTGAAAAAGTAATTCTCGTTGCCCTTTAATATAGTGTGTGATCACCTCGGACGGCTATGAACAGTGATGGGAATTTGGGACATAGCGCATATCGCAAACCCACTCATACCGATCTTTATCTTAATGCGACGAGCTGTCACCCGCCACACCAACGCATGGATGTCTTGCGTACTCTAGTGAAAAGAGCGTACGCCATCTCTGATGCTGAACATCTGGATGAAGAATTGGAGCATCTTAAGGTTGTCTTTAAACAGTATGGGTGCATTGCTCAACAAATTCGTCACGCGTTTCAGTTTGGTCCAAAAGGTGAACCTTTAGAGAACAACTACAAATCTATTGCCATTTTGCCTTTCGTCGGGAATATGTCCTCGAAAATTTCAATAATTTTAAGAAGATTTGACATTAAAAGTGTTTTATGCCACCAAAAAAAACTAGGGCCTTGGGTCAGTCAAAGGTGATTTGGCACTGAGGAAACCCAGTGTTTATAGAATTCCGTGTCATTGACATACATCAGCCAAACGATCCGCACAGTTCAGGATCGGTGTGTGGAACATCACCGTCATACTCGTTTACTTCAGTCTGAGAAGTCGGCTGTTGGTGAACATTGTCTGAACGACGGACAATAATGAAACAAACATGATTGCTTCTGCTTCCCGTGACTGGGAATGTGTTCTTAAAGAATCAATGGAAATTCATAAGGCCGATAATGTAATTAATAGGGACAAGGGCTTCCCTTTAAGTAAGACTTGGAACCCAATTTTAGCTGACATTAAGCAACAACGGTCTTCATTTCGTCCTGCAGTTTCTCTTAACAATTCTTGGTTCGACCCATCGTTTTGCCGATTTTCTCCACCGGCTCGCTACTGCGCCTAGAGGGCCTCTACTTTGGTTTCGCGCACGCGCGGTGGGTCGTCAATGTGAATAAAGCGGCCGCTGTTTCTGTTCTGTCTCAGTTTCCGGCGAGTTATTGCAATCAGCGCACTCACCTGAAGATGGCAGCCAGGTGGTCTGCCTAAATATTGTGTCTAGTTGACGATGCAATCCGGCTGCAGCCCCGGGAAAAATGTTATCAGTCATTACGCCGGGAAAGTCTACGCAACCACAAGAACAGAAATTAATCTGTTGTTTAGCCTGTCTACCTTTCTGCAGATGATGATGCGAAAAATATGTACGTGAGTCTTGCCAGTTAAACACAAATTAAAACCGAGAATAACCAACAAAATGTGTTCTATAATAAGGTTAACTGAGATTCACTTGAGGAGTATTATGTTTTTTAATTGGTGTCGATTCCTTTTAGCACATAAAAATGCGGACGTGGTCCTACTGTATACACCAAGGAATAAATGAATATTTTCTCAACTACAGTTCACGGGAGAGATAATAGGAATCACTCGCGCTCCAGAGCACATCAATGTTTCAAATTATCACCCATAAATTAATAAAATCCAACGTACATTAAAGTTCCAAAATAATCCGTGGTCAATTACAGTATCTGCTATAAAACAATCTTCCTCATCACACGATTTCACAATTTCTGATTTATTACAGTTCCACAGCTCTACTACTGTTCAAAGTCTGTCACTTGTCAATCAGTGACTGTTCTGCATTCATAATCCCGTAAATGTTCTGTCCATACATGCCTATCTCTTCAAATTATAAATTCGTAACGCGGCGTCACACAACCTCTCACTTCAGCAATCAAGTCACGACTCCCCTCTCCGCGCGCTCGAAAGCGTGCTCAACGTGCCCCAAATTGCATCCTTCCGTGCATCCCAACGCCTCTCATCTTTTGCATACACTTTCCCTTCCAAAATATTACACATTTAAATATCACAAAATTAAATACTTTGACCATCTCCCTACAAATATTATTTGCATTTAAAAATAATACAAAATGATAAAATCGGTTGGAAATGAACCTGTGTGTTCAGCTTGCTGCTGCCCTGGAAATGTAGTTACACAGTTCATATTTATCATAACTTTTTATGCAAATATATTCAGTTCTTGTTTACAAATAGACATAATAATTGATGTATAAATTATCTGTCGCATATATCTACTATTTTATAATCGGTCGTGAAATATTTAACACTTTGGCTGCCGCGATAACGTCAGAGGCGCGCCAGAGTAGCCTGCTGCGGCCGCCGGCGGCCACACGGCAGCCAACGTGTTAAGAGGCAGTCTTGAACACAAAACGAACGTTACTGACACCAGAATGTTACTACCTCAGCGAATATAGAATACAATAAAACAAATTTTATTGAAAGTATATGGAAATATTTGAGTGCGTCTTTTAAGATTGGTAGCGTGGTGCAGTGCTGCCCAATCGCTTCTTAACTGTTGTTGATAAACACTACGTATCAATAATTATAAGTCTTTAAGTAATAATTGTTGTGACCTCGTTGCCATTTGTTGTATCTTACTCGTACCGATCTAATTGTCAGGAAAGGTAGTGGTGCAGGAATCGATGGTCAGCTAAAACATTTCTATAGAGATTAGTATTACAAGTTTTATTGACTGAAAATTATAATACTCAACTTTAGAACATATGTCTGTTTCTTCTCTGTTCTTGCTTCTCGCGGCGTCTTCCGTATGATGCTAGCTGCGCTGAGACCTAGTTACTGCTTTGTTCGTAGCCGGTTCTGAGCTAGTAACTGCCTGATTCTGACTAGTAACTGACGGGTAACTCAGGGCCCTCCAGACGTATGTCGGCCTAGATATAGCCGCTTGTAAAGGGCGCGCATCTGCGGTTACTCCCTCCAGGATGCGTGGCGCCTGCTTGCGATTGGCTCTCGGTCGATCGCTGCCTTCTCCACGATCGTTCTCTTACGTCTGGTGTGTGGCGCTGACTTTACGCCACAACAATAACAGTGTTGAGATTTATCGGCTTTTTATCCGTAAGGGAGATTGAAATTGTAATTACGGCATTTGATTCTCTCAGTCTCCTGAATATGTGCCGTATGAACATTCCCTTTAGGAATAATATGTGTGGCCATATAGTACTTCAATAGCTATCTGGGAAAAATACCATCGCTTTTACAAGGTCGCTGCATCACCGTCCAGGCCTATTAGGGATTCCCTAACGACCAGTTGCCTACTCACTAGGTCTCAACCGTCATCTGAATCTCTGCGACTCCTGGCTATCCCTCTTATAGCAAGCCAAAACTGGTTCTTCACAAACAGCTTCACCCTATATCAGTAATGTCACGAAAGGTAGGCGGGAAAGTGGGCGACGTACATGTAATATATACCATAACAAACACAGATGACTGTCACCCCTGAAGGCATGCAATGTAAATTCCCGGCGAATTAAAACTGTGTGTCGAAACCGGGATTCGAATCTGGGACCTTTACCTTTCGCCGACAAGCGCTCTACCAACCGAGCACGCTTATGACCTGTCCTCATCTTTACTTCCGCAAGTACCTCGCCGCCTAATTTCAAAACTTCAGAGAAGTCCTGTGAACCTTGCAGGACTAGCACTGCTGGAAGACAGAATATGGTGAAGACATGGCTTACTCACAGCCTAGAGGAATTTTTCAGAATGATCAACGGGGCAACATTTAACCGGAAGGTGGTGTTATGTAGCGATATCGATGTTGACATTGAACCAGCGCGTCTACATAGGCCCAATACTGATCATTTCTGCAGGAGGTAGTAATTTACACTCTGCAGCGGAGTGTGAGCTGATGTTAAAACTTTGTGATGGAACCTTCATTCGAACCAGAGATCTTTGCCTTGGCGGGCAAGCACTCTACCGACAAGGTTCCAGATTCGAATCCCAGTCCCGGCACAGTGTTTTAATCCGCCCGAAAGTTACACATCAGCGCACACGCCGCTGCAGAGTGAAAATATCATTGTGGAAGCGTACAATGTGTTCCATTGTTGTGCCAGAGCTGTGGAGGACGCAGATCTGTTCTACAACGCCATTCGGAGGTGTCGGTGTTACTAAGGCTCCTATAAGTACGAGCTGACGCAACCGCGATTTTTCTTCCCGTAGCTAGTAAGTTAAACATACCGCGGTGCTATAGGATTTTTAGGATTTTTTAGTACAACATTGTGGATGATTGTGCTGTCATAAACTGCTCAAATCATTCCAGAGGTGGCTACATAATGTTTAGTTTCGGCGAGAGATTCCGAGACAAGGAAAAAAATGGATCATTAACTGTCGGTGCAAAAACTGGGAACCCGGAACGAGCGTACAGTTAGATATTGTAAGTAAATATTATTTATTATTATGACTTGAAGCAATATTTAATAGTAGAAATCGTCTGTGATATTCGAACGTAAGTTTTTGTTTAGCTCTTTTGTAAGTACTACCTGTTAACAGAGAAGTTGCCTGTAGGGAGTTAGCAGCCGCAAAATGTAACACACAGTAAATCACCCCAGAACATACAATTTTTGAGCACAATGAGTATGTCTTACATAGTATATTGAGAAATTCATCACATCACATCGTACTGACATTACACAAATTGCTCAAGATACTTCTATTACGGTATTGCGAGGAAGTATTACGAACATTAAACCGGAAAATATAAATATACACCAGCAAAAAGTTTAGTTAGGGCTGTGACTGCGTACTGTGCTGATACAAGCAACTACCGTTGCATGCTGTTTGTGGTATTTCGAAGTTTTTGCGTCATAACTTGTAGTATGGAATTTGAAAGAATAGTACCTGATGTTTTATCACAAAATACACCCTCAATTCAATTTGTTATTAGTAAATGCCAATATTGACGCTTCTCTATAAGAGACTATAACTGACACTGAATACTGGGTAAAATTTACTTACGCCTGCGGCGGCTTAGTGTGCTAATTTTGGCAACGTAATGTCTGCCTTACAAGAACTATTAAATTACTGACAAGACAACGGTACTCTTACATACAAAAACCTGTCAACCTTAGAGAAGGAACAGAATCATTTATTTATTCCATGCTCAACACAAAGAATTATTCCCCTCATTATATACGATTAGGTTTTCAAATAGCATTCAACGGTGGTTGACCGTAAACTTTAGATCCTGTACACTAATATTCATTATAGTTTTAGTGTTTGTAATACATTCTGAAACGGTCTCAATAACATAATAGTACATTCAGCAATGTGAGTACTAAAATCCGATGTGGTGTATTTGTCACAGCAGACAACGAACACTTATTGCAAGACGGCAAACAGACCTCCCATTTGGCAGTCATTATTCAAATACAAGCCAATATCGCTTAAAACTTTTATCTAGATGAACAGTTTCGGCGGAATTAAACGTAGTACGCGATTTTTATCACAGAAATATATGTTTTTTCTTGCGCTTTTTTTCTTTATTCGGACAACAAAGAAAAGCAGCAATAAGTAACGAAAACGATATCCGTCCTTTTTTTGGAGCATTGCTGCCCAGTGTGGGGTACTTATCAGGTGGGTTTGACGGAGGACATCGAAAGAGTCCAAAGAAGGGCTGCTCGTTTTGTATTTTCACGATACAGAGGAGACAGCGTTACGGAAATGATACACGATCTGGGATGGGAATCATTACAACAATGGCGCTTATCGCTGCAGCGTGAGCTACTTAGGAAATTCCAATCGCCAACATTCTTCTCCGAATGCGAAAATATATTGTTGCTGCCACTTACATAGGTAGAAAAGATCATCAGAATAAAATACGAGAAATCAGAGCTCGAACGGAGAGATTCAGGTGTTCTTTCTTCCCGCGCGCTATTCGTGAATGGAATGGGAGATAAATAGTATACAGGTGGTTCGATGAACCCTCTGCCAGACACTTAATTGTGATTTGAAGAGTATCCCATGAAGATGTAGAAGTAAACAAGATCAGAATGCAAGCTCGAAGTAGCACGATCTACGGCTCTAGCCCGGACACTTGTAAAATACGAATTTCACTAAACTTCAACAGAACAACACTGTTCGCATAATTTACGTCTTGTGTTTAGCATTCGCAGGGAATGAAAATGGCGGATGCGCCAGTGTGTGTTTTTAGGAACTCTAGATGTTCTCGGGAGATGGACTAGATGGTGCGACATCATTCTCATCATTTACTACGGACTTCAGTGAACCATACTGCACACAGCCGTTGCAATGCCGAAGCACCGTCCACAGAGAATCGGATGGACGAATCACATTCTCTCATGCCAATAATGCGCCCTCTTTCAAAGTCACAGATTTGACGGTACGGTTTGCGTACGTCTACGAGACATCCTGCCCGTCTGTTGAAGTCATAGTGGTCCATTACCTATGTTTATAGCGACAACGAGAACTGCAGGCAAGTTTTACTGCTGGATGTTGTGTCTCGATAGCGACGTTGACCTTGAAACTGCGTGAAAATTTTAATCATTTCTGCAGAACATACAAATGAACGTGTCCTGTGACTATGAACTTCCTATTTCTAGTCTGTTTTTCTTTCTGAGCACGAGTGTAGATCACTGAAGAAGTGCAGGCTATGTAGCTAGGTTTATTTGTAATGTCAGTGGCCGATATTTTGCAAGTGAAGGTAAGTTCCTTACAGAAATCGGAATTCCAATACACATAACGTTGTAACAGCTTATCTTGTGACAACTGGATACCTGTGTAGATACCTTAATAGCAACAGCTTGCAGCCTGCCATTCCAGGCTACCCATTATCATACAGGTGTGTCTACTGACGCACACTGCATCATCTGACGAGTCTTTATTTTTGTGGTCCTATTTAAGGAATACGTCTCGCCAGGAGACTGCGACGGTCAATACGGATCGTACAATCCTTGGTGTACTTGACAGAGTATGCCAAAAATTTATTAAGATGATGTGTTTGCAATGAAGGTCGTGGTTATCATTTTGAACATTTTCTTTAATACACAGAACTGTTGCGTAAACAGATCATTACGTCGGCTGAACATGCGATGCATGTGCTTTGATTTCGCTTCCTCTTCTTGTCACTATAAAGCTATCACTGCTTCAGGGTTACCAGCAAGACCATAATCTCCTATTTCAAAGTTGTTGTATTTCGGATCCGTTACAAGTTTCTTTAATTTTCTCACCACCTGTTGATCAACCTATATACAGACGCATGACTGATCATATCCTGTCTAGGAACTGTGACACATATTTCTGCCAAGGTGAGTAGAGAGGAGTACATTACGTAAGAAACCAACAATGCTGGTGTGACGTAATGCTTAAATACCGTTGCACAGCCATCCATGGAGATTTGTTGGAGACGATTCTGAAGAGCAAAATATTTCTAGTTTACTGCATCCTCAAGTTTTCAGAGATTAAAAATAAAAAATAGTCATCCAGTAACAAATGTCAATTTTTATGCGTTAGAGGCGAAGAGAGTATAAAATACTCGAAACCTCAGTTAGTGTTTATATTCACTTTTTTTTTTCAATTTGGTAACAAACACCAACAGGAAGCGTTGTTATCAAGAGCAGAAATGTTTTGTTGTAAGTGTAAGAAAGCTGCTTTCAGCGTAAGAGGGTTGTGGAACAGCAGCAATTCGCCCACAGGAGATCAGCTAAAAAAAAGTTATGTTTTGAGCCCTGAACAGTCGACCATCATTACCTCGCATGGTACTATATTTATATGTTATAACGGCATGAGAACGTGCATACTCATCAAAGATATTGCGTGTGTGTGAAGGTACAGATTTACGCTGTCATAGTTCCACTTGAAGGGGTATAGCTCTAAACACACACTTTCTTCTTCTTCTTCCTCTTAAAGGATGATTGATTAAGTCAGTTTTTTTCAGCATCAGATCAAAGCTTTTGACTCGTTGTGCAACTGTCCGATTTTTAGCGTAGGCGAATGTTGGGTCTGAGAGAGATTAGTTCCAAATTTCCATACAAGACATCACAGAATTACGCTACAGTTTGGGCGATAGTTCACTGTACATCGATGTTGACGTCGTTAGTCAGTAGAAGGTGCACATGCTTGTCAACTGAAAATGTTCAAATGTTTGTAAATCTAAACTTGTATCCATTCTGGAAGTGTGGAAGTTTGTAAATGTATTGGACCAAACTGTTATCGTCATTAGTTCCTAGACTTACAAACTACTTAAGCTAATTTACATTAAAGACAACATTCACCCCCTCCCCTGATACCAGAGGGAGGACTCGAACCTGCCATTCCGTAGCACGATGACGCCTTAGAACACCTGACCATTCCGCGCGGCTCCATCACCTGAGTCAGAATATCTTGCCAAATACTGTATCGGACCGCACCGCGACTTCACAGCAAGTTAGGGACACCGTTTCTCCAGCCGTATCAGCTAGGAGCATCCGCAACCGCCTTCGTGAAGCAGGGTTACGATCTTGCGTTACGGCATTTTGACCTCACGCCTGAAAATCGTGCAGCCCGTCTGTAGTGGTATCGCGGTAGGTGGCAGGACGAACTGAGACTTCAGTTATGAGAGGCCCTTCTGCATTGGTGCTGAAGTAGTAGAACGTGAGTGTGGCATCGTGCAGATGAGACCCAATGTCTGGAGTGTTTACGACACGGCAAACAGCTAAGAGCCATGATGACCGTTGTCCTTCATAGAGTACACAACATCCGAATCACCATTCAACCTGTCTGCTACCGTTCATTCATCAACAAGGTAATGTGTTTTTAGAACATGACAATGCACGTCCACATGTATCCTGAGTTAATCAGCGTGTTACCCCAGGTGTACGCCAAATACGCTCGCCTCTCCTGATATAACCCCCACTGAGCGTTTGGGACTGGTTGGAACCTCATCTTACGCAGTCTGCAGGAATGGCAGTAGATCTGGCACAGTTGAAGCACCAGCTGTAAGTCACAAGGGAGGCAATTCCAAAAGACTACATTCGTAACGTTTAAGTTCCTCTCCATGGCAGAACTGCAGCCTACATTGCTGCAAAATGAGCACACAGGGCATCATAGCAAACAATTCGTACACCCTGTCGACAAAACTCGGATGCATATGGCTTTGTCAGTGTAATCGTTTGTCGTATACGTTCCCAATAACCTAAACATATAATTAAAATGGGTGTACCGTATGTATGTGATGAGCTATTTCAATCAATTTTGGTATATGTATTCCTTACCATCAGGCAACAATCGCTGTACGGTTGAGGTCCACCTATGGGACATAATTCAGAAGATATGATGTCATAAACACTGAAATTCGTGGAAAATACTGAATCAGGCGACTACCTTCAACATCTCTTCCTAAACTATTGGACCGATTTCAACCGGACTTGGTACACATATTTTTTACGGTCAGACAAGAATCTCAGTGGGTATAAAATCCGCTTACGTCGAACAGTACATTACATATGACGCAAACAATGTGAGTATTTTGTAAGCTGTCATGTTTTTAACTTGTGTATTTTTTATATAGTGACTAAGTGCAATCTTTCACTTGTTATTTTATATCCAATTTTTTTAACAAGATGACCAGTTTGCAATATGTATGTGACCAGATGATGGTGACACAGCCACCGTCATTGAATAAATTATTAATGTGCGATCTTGCCATTTTTTTTTTTTTTTTTTTTTTTTTTTTTTTTTTTGAAAACTATAAAACGATCAGATCACCACCAAACCCGACTATGTCAGGTAATCTAAATAATGTGAGTTGCAAGAAACTATATCATTTTGCGACACGTGGAGAACGACACTTAATTAATCCCCTATTTGAGAATGAGAGCACTAAGCGACTTGCAAAACATTTAACACATAAATAAAATAATGTAAATGTCTTGACCATACTTAGTACTTTATTAATGTCGTAAGCGTTTCGACAGTCCGTCATTTTTGAAGGCAACGCTTTCTCAAAAATTTCCCCCCTTAAATCAATTTATGTCACAGACATACGTCATTATATATAAAATAGTATGCACTTGTTCCTGTTACAAAGAGATGGTCCGGGGATACGTATTTTAAACATCTGTTATATATATAACGACGTGTGTCTGTGACACAAATTGTTTTAAGGGGGGAATGTTTTAATATAGTTTTGCCTTCGAAAATGACGGACTGTCCAAACGTGTAAGGCATTAATAAAGTGCTAAGTGTGGTGAAGACATATTATTTTCTTTTCAAGCGTATCCAAATAGCCACTACGTCTCATCATACTCTTAATACTTACTCCAAGGACTTTTCACGTAATGTCAAATCTTTTTCACTGAGAATTCAACAAAACGACGAAAGAAAAGTTTATCGCTTACTACTTTCCCGCTGGTCGTGCATTAAACGACGGCATTCCGCATTACGTTACAATGTATTACCTCTACACTACTAGTTCGTTTCGCGACACATTTTGCAGAAAGTATACACATAGCACTGCATATCCTTCGCAATTATGTCATAGTACGTCACATTGTTCATGATATATGAAGTCAGAAACAATAAGGTTTATAAAAAAAGAGCCCTATTAAGCATGAGGTTTTAATTTATTACGTCTTTACTAACAACTGTATTCCCAACGCATTTCGTCGACACTTTCCTAATAGTCGACTCTGTACATAAAAAATTATATTACTGTAAGACTGATTAATCTGGAGATATGACGTCATAAGAGTTAGCTGCATAAAAACAAAAGTGAATATGACAAAGATTGAGGCAGATGAGCATCGACATAGGGGGAAGAAGGAGAGTAATAACATAAGAACAGAAGAAATCATAGCTGGACAGCGCAGGGAACTAAAGCTAGTGTAGCAGTCTGCTTAGAGTACGAATTTTGTACTAGTGTTTGATAGTTCTTGCGGTTATCATATGACCCGTAAAGCACGAGGTAAGGAAAGGAATAGCTGCCGCAATAAGAGTACTTGTCGTAAACTTAAAGGGTCGTTACGCCAGCAAATAACCTAGGAGCCGCAGCTCATACTGTCTAGTCAATAGAACGCTCCGGTGTTGTTGTAAAAAGTCACGTACGAACCACTCGACAACAAGCCCGCCTCGGCGCATATAAAAACTGATCACCCAGCCGTACAGACATGACGAGTCATCGAGCCAGAGCCCACTGTAGCGTAGGCCTCCGCCATGAGGTTCCCATCGCACGACCGCCGTCGCGACTGGCGCCAGAACCGGGAGAGTTCTTTTCAAAAGGCACTGACGATGTCCTTCCCCATCCCTGACAGAAACTATCCGAGCGTGTGTAATGACCACGTTGTCGACGGTACGTTGGCAGCTATAGTCGCCACAGAATTTGTTCCTTCAGACATGCATCTCTGCAGGTCATTTTCATTGGCTACATCGCGGACATCCATGAGGTTCCCATCGCACGACCCGCCTTGCACTGGTGGGTGATAGCTCGCAGCCCCTGGATGTCCGCCGACGCCGGACGCTTCTGGGCCACGAGTTTATGCCAGGATTTACACTCTATGATCCGTCACTCGCCAGAGCTGCATGGTCATCTTGTTGGCAGCATACGAAATGCAGGGTACGTTTTTAACGATGTAGCCAATGAAAATGACCTTCAGAGATGCATTTCTGAAGGAACAAATTCTGTGGCGACTACAGCTGCCAACGTACCGTCGACAACGTGGTCATTACAAACGGAGCGCACGCTCGGATAGTTTCTGTCAGGGATGGGGAAGGACATCGACAGTGCCTTTTGAAAAGAACTCTCCCGGAATTTGCCTGAAGTGGGGAAATCACGGAAAACCTAAATAAGAATGGTCGGAGGCGGGTTCGAACGGCCGTACTTCCAGAGGCGAGTCCAGCTCGTTTGGTGACGTCGCTTACAAAATAATCTGATACAGTGTTCTTATTTAACTCGCAAATTTAACAGCAAGGGTCAATATGTCGATTTTATGGTCGTACCTCCGATATTTTGTCTGCGTTTTAACCCATGCTTCACCTTTCAACGATGCGAGGAGTCGCCAGAAACGACACGTGGTACGGATTCCACGTTAAGCTGTAGGTCTCCTATCTCCATTTCGATAACTAGGGTTAGGCTAGGGACACACAAGTCAATGAAGTGGCGTGCAATTGAAAAACTGCACCAGGCCAATGACCCACACGAAATTGTTATTATTATTATTATTATTATTATTATTATAAGGTACTAGCTTAAACCTGCGCCTCCGCTCGCGTGTTGGTTGATTATGATTGTAGGTAAACTATCTTTTAGGGCTATGAGACTGGTTTTGAAGGAACTGAAAAATATTCCTATCAGATTGCAGAAGTCTATGCACTTACCGTTTATCAGCAAAGTAAGTAGTGTAAATCAAATCACACGTAACGTTTCGAAGAATCCAATCACGAAATTCAACAATAATGACTGTAATAATATCACAGTTCGATCACCTGATGTAATGCGCGAAACGTCTAATCGATTTTTTAAAGAGATGTATTAAAAGAAATTTCTTTTTTACTGCTTTATTTATTTATTCTTTTATTTCCTTATTCGTATGCTTATCCTTACAGAGAAAGAGCTGAAGGCATTGTAGCACGCATACACCAAAGATATGGTCTGTGGCATCACGTTTCGCTGTATGTAACCTCCTTGCTATAGAGTTGCAAACGTCATCGCTGTCCTTCAATCCGAATTTTTTTATAATTTGACGTCTTTCAACCACTATTTCTTCCACTCCCTTATAGCATACACACGTAAAATTTTCTATACACCGATAACTTTCCATCCAAATATATACCACCCTTTTATCATTATCAACCCTCAAGCAACAATGCAACCAATAAAACCATTTGCAAAGAGTAAATATAATTTTCAAAGAGTAATTATTGTTCCGCATTTCGCGTTATATTCTTCAAATTACTAAATATCTATCGGATCACTATAAAACCGTCCCTAAAACCTTCCTCAGATATAAATTAGTAACTGTACAAATATTTAAGTCTCTGCGCCTAGTCGTTTGGACGTGATAAGCGAACACCGAACAAACATTCGCTTTAATATATAAATAGCCATCCGATCGCCATAAAACCGTGCCTATAGCCTTCCCCGGGTAGACATTAGGAACTGTACAAATGTTTAGCTCTTTATGTCTTGTGATTCAGACGTGATAAACGTACACCGAACAGACATTCACATTTATAGATATAGATTAAAATTTTACTTGTAGTATTTCATCTTAATTGGGGAAACCACAGATAACTGCTGATATTTCAGCGGTAGTCAAGACGGACAATCGCTCGATCCCAGTCTACACGCAATACGTAGTCCACCATTATAGTCAAAAAGGCAGACCGCGTCCTTCGGAAACGCTGAACGTAAAACTTATATGTTAAAATGAAATAAGGTGGTTGGGATTGGAGACTGTAACTTGGTTGTATGTGTGCAAGGTTTGTGTTCAGATGCTACAGTACCTATCTAGATTGGTACAGCACTGTGAATGTAAAATCTTATCTGATTGTCTTAAATTCAAGTAAAAGTCAAAATTATCATTAATCAGCCTGGCATCGACTGATTGCAATGAGTGTGGCCCTGTAAAGCGCTTAACTATCCAGAACACGAGTCTGGTTAAACAATGAATGACAAGTCCGGTTGTAGCTCAAGTTCTGATTCGTTAATCAGACAGACAAACTATTCATTACTTAAATTAAATGCTAATCAATGTTTGACACAAATTTGATATTCGCAATAAAATGTGATCTTGGGTGGAGTGATAGACAATCTCAAACAACGACTGATTGCAGCGGAATGACGTAATGGTATGACACAATAAAAATACTAAAGTTTACAATTATGTGTTTGTTAATTAATTAAAAAATAAAGTTTAGATTACTACTACACAGACTGAGCATGACATCTATTCGTAGAATGACAAACTACAACAGTAGCTGATTGCAATGAAAGGAACTTGTAGCCTACAATCTATCATAGAGTAGAAACATCTAAGTCAATAAACTTGTACAATCTAATCTAGTGTGGAAACGTCTAAGTCGATAATTGTGTAACTGACTAATTATTTACAAAGTTTACTTTATTAAATGCCAAGACTTACTAAGTATGTATTCGTTTGTGAGCTTAACAATAATTATTGTATGTCCCGACACGTTCTGATCTAACTTTATTAACAAACCAACTATTGTGTTGTCAGCAAGTGGTGTAATTAATATCTGTATGAAAAGGCACGTTACACAATAGACAAGTAATGCCGGTAGTTGGTTACGACTTCTACAACTGAATATGAAAGACATAGCAAAAGTGAACAATAAGCAAGTGGTGTAATTAATTTGGTATGTCGTGGACTTTCCACGATTGTCAAGAAATATTGATAGCTACCTGAAAACTATTTGTCTACGATTCTTGTATAAAAAATGTAAGAGCATAACAAATCGGGCTACTAAGTATGTGCAAAATAAATTTAATGTCTCTCACCTCTTATCTGTAGACAGCAGCTTCTTACAGCACATTAATGATGAAATGTAAATAAAATTGAAACTTGTGTCTATCCTACCGTTTAAAAGTTGCAGCCTAAAATTACTTGGGGATAATAAATTTAAACAAAATGGAGACTTAAAGTTGTCTTGAATTAAAACTAAGTTGTAAGTTATGATTATAATTATTATTGTTACCTTAATTACATTAAAAAATAGAAAATCAAAATCAGAATTATTAAGAATCCTAACAGCTTACAACAATACTTTCGTAGTCTATAGTTCGTAACCAGCATCTAACTTCGTCTGTCCACTTCCACTCCCTGCTACCTTGTCTTCTGACTGAGTCCTTCTCTCTCTCGCTACTCACACAACAGTTACTGTAATAAAAGTAAAGTCTTTGGTCGGATGGATGGATGGATAGATGGTTTGATTTTTAAAGGGACCAAACGACTACAGTTATCAGTCCCTTGTTCCAACCGTAGAGAGTAGAATAAAAAGCACTACATTGTAATAAAAAACGACGTGTTAAAACTCACCAAGCAAAGGGTGTAACACGCCAGGAAATAAAATAATCAAAGTAAAGACTGATAAAAGAAGAGAAAGGTGGAAAGACGATACCAGAGTGTCCTGGCCAGGTGACCACAGACGAGGAATTAGGACATCTGGCCCTTTTTGCACATTAGAACCATCTGCCTAAAAAAAATAAAAAAGTAGGCGAGCGGAGAACAAATATTTGATGAACAGAGTACCAAAAATCAAATAGAGATACAACCCACTCACACGAATAAAATTTAAAACAGCGGCAGCCATAGAAACGTTGTCAGCTAAAACAAGATTTAAATCGTCAGGGAGATTAAAATTCCTCCTCTGAGCGGCTAAATCCGGGCATTCCAAGAAGATGTGGACGACCGTTAGACGCGCACCGCATCGACACTGTATTCTTCAAAGTTAAAGGCACAATTTAATCAACATTGGTGCTGCTATCGACGGAAGGACTAATGTGAATGCAGCCTACTAACATTCTGAATTAGAAGACTTTGCTATTAGCAGGAATCAAACGTGGTTAAGTGAGGACAAATTCTGACAGCGATAACGCTCGGGCCCCCTGCGCCTGCGGATCTTGCTGTCGCCTTAAACCGGCCATGCCTCACACAGTCACCCCGTTTATATCGATCGGATTCCGTAAACCTACTTCCCAATTCCGCTTTTCGTTGGCCATGAAAACAATCAGCAGTCGATTCTGGAAATCCACTTCTGTAAAGCGGCTTTCCAGTTCCACAATAGATTTTCGTGCCCATAAAAACGCAACCGTTTTTTAAGCGTTCTTGGCTTGTCAGATTGCGTTTTCTTGCTTAGAATCTTCAGCTAATATGAACAAAGTGTCATTTTCTGCAGTGAAAGAAAAGTATAAATATTTGAGTGAGCATGAATCTTTGTATTTAAGTAAAGAAAAATAGCGATTGTGCTGACTAAATCAGGAACTGTAAACACGACAGCGAAAAAGGCTTACGAAATTCGGTTTTCGTCTTCCGGAAGATGTGTTGCATGTAAATGTAGTGTGAGCAGATGCCGCCGTCCCGGATCTGGCACTTCAGGAGGCATCTCCACTGCAGCGCCTTCAGGATCCTTCACGACTACTCATTGGACATCATAGTCCGCGTGTTCGATGCCCGCTACTTGTTGCCTGCCCGCCCGTGACTTATTCTGTCCATCCACATACATCGTTAATTAACCTAAGGGGTCAAGCTATGGAGCTGATATTATGCAATTCATTTATAGTTACTCTAATACCTATTTCAAATGTTCAAATGTTTGTATAGTCTATGCGACTTAACTACGGGGTCATCAGTCCCTAAACTTACAAACTACTTATGAACTACTTACGAACTAGGACGGCACAAATATCCATGCCCTAGGGGGGATTCGAACCCCCGACCGTAGTGGCCGTGCAGACTGTGACTGAAGCGCCTCAGTCCCCGCGGCCGGCAATACCTATTTCGTTACTTTGGAGGTTAAAGAGAAATCCCAAGATGCACCCATGAATTATTCTTGTCTGAATACCGCATCAAAACCTATTTCTGTGTTTATAGACCTACAATTACCAACAATAATTTTCTGTTCAGATCTGGGTTTTAGCTTATTCGACAACAACATCTTCATCAGCATGATGATGCAACAATATTGCTTCGAGTCTTCCGACGGAACTCGTTGTGTATTGGTTAACATCGCGGATCGGGATGCTTTCCTCTGGTGATCGTCGAAGGGACATTGAACAGTGCACGGAACATTGAAACCATCATTCAACCCGTCTTGCTACCGTTCATGCACCAACAACGCGATATGCTTTTCCAACAGGATAATGCAGGTCCACGCATATCCAGTACCACCCATGTGCTCTTCAAGGTGTATGTGAACTACCCTGCCAGCTCGATCCCTAGATCTGTCACCCATTGAACATGATTGGGATCGGATAAAACGTCATCTTGCACGGTCTCCACGACCGGCACGAAATCTGACCCAACTGAGACGCCAGGCAGCTCCGGAAGACTAAATTCGGTACCTCTACGATCCCTCCATGGAAGAATTGCAGGTCCCATTACTGCAACAGGAGGGTAATACATGGTACTAGCGTCGACATTGCGCACGCTCTGGTGACTGTACTCACGTGCGTATGGTTCTGTCTGTGTCATCGTGTGTTGTAAGCATCCTCAAGAATGTGTCAATAAAATTTACCTCTACTGGGTCGACGAATTCATGGTGTTCTTATTTCATTTTCCAGAAGTGTATTTAGTTTACATGAAAATATCCCTTTCAGTCACTATTTTTTCTTCGCCAATAAAAAAATTTTTTTTGGGGTTTTTCTTGATGAAATGATTTATCTAAACGTGTTTCCTGAGGAAAGAAAGAAATTTCGAAAATGGTTTTTGAAAGATGGAATGTTGTCATTTGACACCACTGTGTCAGTACGGGTACATATAAATAAATAGTGTGGTCAACATCTTCTTGGTACATTTATAATTAGCACACCATTGAAAATGACAATATTTATTGCAAAAAATCATTTAACATGAAATTTAACTAAACAGTAGTTATTTTTGTTCAAATAAAGTCTTAAATGGCAATTGGCTCACTGAACTTGGCTGAATTAGTACATCATTCAAATTGACAAAATGTATTTCAGCAAATCATTTAACTTGAAATTTCACAAAACAGTTGTTATTTTTGTTCAAACAAAGTGTTATATGGCATTTGGAACAGCGGTGGAAGGGGGGAATTAGAGGGGCGGGGGGGGGGGGGGGGGCAGGTCCAGGCTCTTCACTGTCTGAGAGTCCTGAAAGCTCACCGTCATTGAGCTCTAGTAGAATCTGCTCATTTCCTTGTCGGAAAGTTTCGCCATATCACAATCTGAAAAATTAAAATATTTACTGAAATTAGTTGTGTGATGTGTGAAAATAAACGGAATATCCATTAAATGTATTAAGAAAGATTAACTTTCAAAATTATTTCAACTGAACATAAAAAATATTAGTACCTACAAAAACGAGAACTTCATACAACATGACTGAACGCCGTCACAATGGTGTCAAATGACAACAACAAGATTTCAAAAATTGTAGGTAACAATGTAACAAAAAAACATTCACCAAGATAACACACACAAAATAAGCTTACCTTTAAGAAACTTGTAACACCTTTGTATTCTATAAATCTTCGACAGGTACGAAACAGGAAGAAAAAAACTGAAGCACGGTCCATACACAACAGCACACGTAACACAGCACGACAAACACTCGACTGTTGACTTCCGTATTCAAAGGAGATGAAAGCGCGCCACGTGGCACATGCCTGTACTAGATTGTTGTCATCCGCCCTCAGCGTGAGGAAACGCAGACATTCGTTGTTTCCACTCTGCAGTTGGTGAAACATGATGGTGTCAATTGACAACACGAAAGGGATATAGCTTTCAGTTTTTGAATCCCTAAGGGTAGTGTCAATTTCTTATTTTCCTGTACGTTTCTTCTTTCCCTGCCGGCCGCGGTGGCCGAGGGGACTGAGGCGCTCCAGTCACGGTCTTCACGGCCACTACGGTCGGGGTTTCGAACCCCCCTCTGGCATGGATATTTCTGCCGTCCTTAGGATTAGCTAGTTCATAAGTAGTTTATAAGTTTAGGGACTGATGACCCCGTAGTTAAGTCCCATAAGCTATACAAACATTTGAACTTTTTTTTTCTTCTTTCTCTTCGGGAAAAATATAATGCGACCAGAGACATCACTGCGTTCTGTAAATTCTGCACGTACTTTCCTCTGTGTAGCAGTTTCACAGTCGAGCCCCGCAAGAAGAGTCGGCCGTTCTCTCACGTTGCTCTCTCTGTTCCTGCGTGCACGTCCCGCAGTAGCAGACACAGATCTCTGCCCTGTTTTTCAGTGCGTCTTACCCACGCCGCCTTATCACCACTTTCCCCAAAATGTCTGCGTGCATTTCTCGAGGAGTCCCGTTGCGGCGAATTTCTGCAGCCGTAAAACACCGTTCGCTGTTTTATTACGCCCGCGGCCTTGTTCTCACGATCTTGGAGCGGTACTGTATTCTTGCCTTTGTCCCGATACCTGGCGCGGTATTACGAGTTGTAAACTACACGCCGACGCCGGCCGCGGTGGCCGAGGTGACTGAGGCGCTTCAGTCACGGTCAGCACGGCCACTACGGGCGGGGGTTCGAATCCCCCCTCGGGCATGGATATTTGTGCCGTCCTAGTTCGTAAGTAGTTCATAAGTAGTTTGTAAGTTTAGGGACTGTTGACCCCGTAGTTAAGTCCCATAAGCTTAACAAACATTTGAACATTTTTTTTACACGCCGACCTCACTGATTCCATGAAATCCAAAATATAAACGCCTTGAGTTTCGCTAACGCACCACCTGACCGTGTTTGTTTAGAAACTCTAAGCAAAACGATAAACACTTGCATTAGTGATTTGGAACAATAAAATTCTTGTGAAACACAGCTAGCTCTTTACTCATATGATGTGATGATTGCTATAAACAAGGCATGTCAAATAGATTCCGTATTTCTAAATTTCCGGAAGGCTTTCGACACTGTTACTCACAAGCGTCTTCTAATCAAATTGCGTGTTTATAGAATACCGCCACAGTTGTGCTATTGGATTCATGATTTCCTTTCAGACAGGACATAGTACGTTGTAACTGACGGAAAGTCATCAAGTAGAACTGAAGTGACTTCTGACGTTCCCCAGGGAAGTGTTATACGTCCCCTACTGTTCCTTATTTTTATAAACGACTAGATGACCCGGTGAACTTCGAATCACTTACCTCTTAATATAAACCATATTAATTTAAATTATATGTATTTTAGGCCCAGTTGCTTTCTAAAGGCATTATCAGGTATCTAAGTATCGGCTCGATAGCGGACGGAAAGAGTGGGCAAATCACGCACACATGTCCAGGATAGTGTTCATGTCACTTTCGTGGAATTTCAGGGAAGGTTTAAACGGTGATAAAATGTGGAAAATTGCGAGTAAAATTTAGATTTAAAACATGTAAAATAATAACTTGGTTGTTTTACTTCACTCAAAACTTCCTTTCGCTTTGAACGTCGAATGTGCAAAATTTTATCGCAATCAGATGAATGGTTTCCAAGAAATATTCAAATATTTGTTAAGCTTATGGGACTTAACTGCGGGGTCATTAGTCCCTAAACTTACAAACTACTTATGAACTACCTTATACTAAAGTCGACACAAACATCCATGTCCGAGGGGGGATTCGAACCCATGACCGTAGTGGCCGTGCAGACTGTGACTGGGGCCTCATAGACCACTCGGGCACTGCGGCCGGCTGAATGGTATTGATATTTCATAGATAAATCTCTATTTTTTTCTGAATTTTCCAATTTTCCGGGAAACTTTTACTAATTTTTATTCCATAAGAACGTTACTCTTGCTTTGAACGTCAAATATGCAAAATTTTATCGCAATCAGACGAATGATATTGATATCCCATTGAAAACAGCTCTTTCAGTTTTTCGCGAATTTTCAAATTTTCTAGGTTACTTTCCCAAATTTTTAGTTCATAAAAATGGTTATCTTTCGTTGAACGTCAAACGATAAAAATTTTATCGCAGTTAGATGAACGGTTCTGAACTTATTGTGTTGTGTACATTTAGAATCACATTGAAAAAGGAATAGGTGGCATTACATTCTGTAACTATGATCTTAATACATTCTGTGAACATTTCTTCGAAAATATATTAATTTATTTATGAATTCCTGACAATTTGTTACATAATCTGCAAAAGTCGTGGTTGCCCAAGACCGCTTCCAAATCTGTATTAGTATCCGGTTTCGGTAAATCTATGCTGCCATCATCAGATCTTTTATAACAAATGTTTACGATTCACAAGTCAGACATTTAATATTACGTCTTCATCAGTAGCAGGATTAAAAAATTGTTCAAATGTTCGTAAACCTATTGGACCAAACTGCTGTGGTTCATAAGTCTACTAGCGATACTCCCGCATCTGCAAAACTCTGGAGTCGCTCGTTAGAGGCCTCTGCATGTGCCATGCCGCATTTCAAATTGAGCTGCCGGTACACCAGTAGTGACGGTGCAGTGTGCCTCTGAAGTTACATTTTGTGACGTCATTTGTGTAGTGAAGCGTCTGATAGGTCGGCGATTGGTAATCAATCTTGCTAATATAGTGTGACTGGTTGATATGAAGTTACGAAGAAACCTTCTTCGTGAAGATGGTATTGGTGTAGAAGATGAATCATTCGCATGTTACCTGGTATCTATTATAGTGTTTCTAATCTAAGCTCATATTTCTGCACTATAATAGATGCCAGAAAACATGTGAATGATTCATCTTCTACACCAAGACCGCATTCACGAAGAAGGGCTCTTCGGATTTTCATCTCAACCAATCGCAATACATTATCAGGATTGATAACCAATCGCCGACCCATCTGACGCTTCACTAGATAAATGACGTCACAAAACGTAACTTCAGAGGCACTCTGCACCGTCACTATTGGCGTTCCGGCAGGTCAAAGTGCAATGCCGCGTGACACACGCAGAGGCCTCTAACGGGCGACTGCAGTGTTTTGCAGAAGATGGAGTATCACTAGTGCAATAAGGGAGCTATACATTCTCTCACACGATTTTGGTGTATTTGTGTTTGTTCGAGCCCAAGTACTTTCCTTGTAAGTCGGGCAGCGGCTCCTGCCGGATGTACGAGTCCTCCCTCACTCATGAGTGTCTTTCTGGTCCTTAGTGTAAGATACTTGTACGTCTAGGGATTGATAACCATAGCAGTTTAGTCCAAAACATTTGAATATTTTATCCTAACAGCAGCAACACTAACAATACTCAGTGCAAAAGTATGCTGGCACATCAAATTATTTGTGTTTCACATTTAGCCCTTTTTATACTTGATACGCTAATGGCTCTTTAAACCGGTTACTGTTGAAGATTCAGTATCAATGGGTGACTTGTGAATCGTGGATCTACCGAAATCGGTCACAAATCAAGATTTTGAAGCATCTTGGGGAAGCCTGATTATTATAGATTATGAAATTTATTTTTGTTGTTGTTTGGTTAACAAAACAGAATTTGATAACTCAGGTCGCGGAAAACGGCGCAGGTAGCTCTCTTGCATAAGAAGGGCAAAAGAACGGATCCACAAAATTACAGACCTATATCATTATGTTCGCTGAAGAATTCTTGTATTCTCAGTTGTAATATAGAAAATTTCCTTGCGATGAAAAATATCTGCCCATTCATCAGCATGACTTTAGGAAGCATCGATCGTGCGAAACTCATCTTGACCTTTTCTCTCATGATAACTTGCGTGATATGGAGGAAGGCCAATAGCTAGACCGCATATTCTCGATTTTCGAAAGGTGTTCAACAAGGTGCCGCAGTACAGACTGTTAACGCAGATACGATCATATGGAATAGCTACCCAAATATGTGAGTGGCTCGAAGATTAGTTAAGTAGTAGAACCCAATACCTTGTCCTCGATGGTGTGTGTTCATCAGAGACTAGGGTAACAATCCCGTAGCAGTTGTAGTGTCTTGCTTGATGGAGTCGCTTCAATTAAATACCTAGGCGTAACGCTGCACAGTGATATGAAATGAAATGGGCATATAAGGACAGTCGTGGAGAAATCTGATGGTCGACCGGTTTATTGGGAGAATTTTGGGCAGGTAAGATTCGTCTGTATAGGGGACCGCATATAAAACGCTTGTATTGAGTATTGAGTATTGCTCAAGTATTGGGATCCCACCAGACCGTTTTAAAGGTGGACATAGAGGCAGATCACAGGCAGGCGGTTAGGTTTGAATCTGGTAGATTGATGAATGCGCAAGTGTTACTGAGATGCTTGGGGAACTCAAACGGGAGTCGCTGGAGGGAAGACGACAGACGACGTTCTTTTCGAGAAACGTCGTGGTGGAGTAGCCGAGCGGTTTATGGCTCGTCGCTGCGGAGCGCGCGGTTGCTCGCCGTCGGAGGTTCGAGTCCTGCCTTGGGCATGGTGTGTGTGTGTTGTCTTTACGTTAGTTTACCTTTTTTTTTTTTTTTTTTTTTTTTTTTTTTTTTTTTTTTTTTTTTGTCTACTGCCGCCAAGCTACATTTTGCGTAAAGACAACAAAGATCAGAGAGATTAGGGCTCGTACAGACGCATTCAACCATTAGATTTTCCCTCGTTCTTGTGGATTAGAAAAGCAAGTAAATGGTAGTGGTACCCTCCGCCATGCACTTTCGTGTGGATTGCTGAGTATGTATGTAGATGTAGAAATTGCTCTTTCAAATATTTTGTGCACCTACCGAATAAAAAAATGGTTATCCCTGCTGTAGAATTTAATAACAATATACTTGATGAGCCTTGTGGAAGTACAGTAAAGATGAGAAAGCTGAATCACGTGACACACACACACACACACACACACACACACAAAGAACTTGTCACAGCACAACGTTTTACTGCAGACACTTCTTCTGATCGTGGGTACTGCCACGTTAGCTTCTAGCAAACTTGTGTAAACAGGTTTTGGTGAAGCGAAAAAGAATTTTAGAAGTTACCAGCAATTAAGAGAGCATCAAGTATCTAGTCTAGGCCGTTAGTCGACAACTTTTTGTCGAGCCACTGCTTCTGAGCATCGACCGTTCCCTCACTCTCCAAGCTCCGCTTTCACGATCCCTTCGGATCCACGTCCACACTCCATGATACTCCGCGGTCGACAGGACACGAAGTAACGAATCTAGCTACTCGCCTCTGAACTGCTTCTATGTCTTCCTTTAAACTGATCTGCTGCGACTCCCAAACACTTGAACAATACTCAAGACGTGGTCCTACAAGCGTTTTATACGCAGTCTCCTTCACACATCTTCCCAAAATTCTCCCAATAAACCGAAGTCAGCTGTCCGTCTTATTCACAACTGTCTTTACATGTTCTTTCCATTTCATATCGCTCTGCAATGTTACGCCTAGATATTTCAACGACGCGACAGAATCAAGAAGCTCACTACTAATGCAGTATTCGAACAGTATTGTGTTTCCTACTCATGCACATCACCTTACATTTTTCTACATTGAGAGCTAGCTGCCATTCTTCGCACCAACTAGAAATTTTGTCTAAGTCATCCTGTATGCTATTACAGTCAGTTAAAGACGACACCCTCCCATAGACCACATAATCATCAACAAACAGTCGCAAATTACAAGTTACTTTGTCCATCAGATCATTTATATAGATAGAAAATAATAGCGGTCGTATCACACTCCCCTAGGGCACGCCTGACGATACACTCGTCTCTGATGAACACTCGCCGTCGAGAAAAACGTACTGCGTTCTATTACTTAGGAAGTCTTCCAGCCAGTCACAAATCTGTGAACCTATTCCATATGCTCGTATCTTCGTTAGCAGTCTGCAGTGAGGCACCGCGTCAAACGCCTTTTTGAAGTCGAGAAAATTTGTCTGTCACAAATATATTGAATGGTAGTCTTTGAAGATTAATGTAACTTCAGTTCGTTCATCATAATCGGATGTTTCTGGTTAGGCTATAACTGTGTTAATTATGGGTTTAAATTGTGAAGAACTGCACCCAATATGTACTTTTATGCTTAGCACATCTCAATTCGAGAATTTTTCTCGCTTTTAGAGCATTTGTTTACATAAATAGATCGTGACGTTTCCATGTGTGATTTTATGTCAGTAGCTCTTGCACAGATGCAGACCTTTCGAGGTTACTCCAGTGAGGGAAATCGTACATTAAATACTGGCAAGTTTTTCACATACTAAATAGTACTTATGTTTGTATTTGCAACTATTGTGTCTGCTCCATTACACTGGATATCACAAAACACTTACACTCTTTTTGTATAAAGGTAAGCCTAAGTCGTGATTATTAAGTTTGATATTCTGACTAATGGAAGACGCATAATACCTTTAAGCAGACAGAGAAAATTATGGTTTCTTACATTAGGATAAAATACACATCTCAAGATCTGTTTTGTTCGAATTTCCGAAATTCAGTAACCTAAAAAAGACAACTGCAGTGCAAGAGTAGAAGAAATCATACATTCAAACGTTGAAAAAGTAACGTACTTACGTAAACAAATGCACTAGAAGATGCGAATAAATTCTCAAAATTCGTGATAAGCAATAAAATTACCTAACTGGTGTAGTTTTTCACTATTTACAGTATGAAGGTTAACCAGCACAACTTCAAATAAATTCAACAAAATTGTGATATTGCTTGTCAGTGATACCACGAAATATCACGAGTCTGTAATGGAAATTTCTTCTTTTACCGTTACCTTCCATATACGTAAGGCTTGACTGCTAGTAGCAATAACTGAGGATTGTACATACTCCTCACCACTTTCTGCTTTAGATACAGATGTAGCTCATTCGCATGCATTCGATATTTTTATTAATAACAAAAGCCGCATTGTAGCACTCATTTCTAAGCATAAAAATGTCGGTGGAATACTTTGCCTAATAGGAAATTTAAATCTAATATACTTCAGACACAGGAGAGATTCTAACCTAACCTAACCTAACCTAACCTTCTCCTTAAACCGACCAAGTGACAAACTACATTGGATGCAGTGTGACCACTTCGTCTGCCCATGTTTTCAGTCAAACTCGGGCACCGCCGTCTGATGACGGTTTTGTCGGTGTCGCTATGAACACAGCCTACAGAGGCCGCAGAAATTGGCAGTCGCTTACCCGACAATCGCTGCGGAGGCGGCCAGTGCGTTATTGCCCTAAGAGCTACTGAAGTAGAGCTATTTATGTACTGTTGTTGAACGTGACATGACATGTGATCTCCCAGCTTCCCCGACTCTGGAAAATTACGCATTACTAGAGTTACGAGACAAATATTCACAGGCGAGGATTCTTTACACAGACGGTTTCAAAACCCAGGACGGATCGGGATGCGCCTTTTGAGATATCATTGCGCAAATAGGATGCAAATACACACTGCCAAAGGAAATGACAATAATGACCGCTGAACTCACAGCCATCTTGGAAGCTCTCTAAGTACTGCCTTACGGTTCCGGAGGAGCTTATTGTCATCTTCTCGGACTCTAAATCTGCGCTCATACTTCTTAAATATTTTCGTCGAGGGCATAATAAACCCCCAATAGCCTACGAGATAATGGCACACATAAACCACCTGGAAAGGAATGGACGCACTGTTTCCATGTGTTGGATTAAAGCACACAACAACAACGTTCAGGTGAACGAGATCGCTGACACACTTGCCAAGGAAGCGGTTACCACTGGTACGGAAGAATATACTCAGGTTCCAGCGGAAGATCTTTTACCAGTTTACAGAAGGAAAATTCGGACTGAATGGGACAAAGAATGGCAAGCTTCCCAGTCAACTAAAGGGAAATACTATGCATAAATAACACCAGTGATACCAGACCTTGGTACAAGGGACTGAGGTGTTCTCGGAAGCTGGCAGTCACCACAGCGAGGCTGAAGTCCAACCACTGTTGAACTGCGCAGCACTACATCGCATCGGCATAGTGACATCTCCACTTTGTAACTGCGGCGAAGCAGAAGACACAAATCACTTTATTTATTTATTTTTATTTTATGACCTTCATTGGACCACTTTAGCCAATATTACAAAGGTTATTACAATTTGTTGTTATGCATTAACACAATTTAGTTCAAAAATAATTAAACACGACAATTTAATAATACAGAAGTTATTACAATTTGTTGTTATGCATTAATACAATTTAGTTCAAAAATAATTAAACTTAACAATTTAATAATACAGAGGTTATTTATTTATTTCTTTTTTTTATTTATTACTTTTATGGACAACATAAATATTATGAATTAGGTTCTTCTGTTATTTTTTATTTTTATTTATTTTTTTGTTTGCCCAATAATTTTTCATTCTTTCAGATCGTGCCCTTCTCTCATCATCCGAAATCACCCTTCCCAGTCTCTGTTTGTTAATTTTTATTGGTATTGTGACGTGTTTGTCCTGAAGTATCTTGAGTGTGTCTGTCTTGTCTTTCAAATCTACCATCGTTATCTGTAGTTTCATCATGACTTTCTTGATTTCTGTGATCCATCTTATGTTGCTCTTGCTGTTCCATAACTTTTCAATTATCTTCCTGCTGATCCTATTTTCTGGTGTTCTCATCAAATGTCCTAGGAAAGAGATCCGTTTCTCTTTCATTGTACTTGTCACTGGTTCTGCTTCTTTATAAACAGTTTCATTTGAAGCTATTCTCCAAATCCCGTCTTTTTGGTATTTCTTATTTATGCAAGTTCTGACTATCCTCCTTTCTATTTTGAGTAGCCTGTCTATTGCTACAGTGTTGGTTGTTTTAAATATAGTTTCGCTAGCATATGTTATTTGTGGCTGTGGGACTGTTTTGTAGTGTTTCAGTTTTGTGGCTATTGAGAGGCATTTTTTATTATAATTGTTCTTGGTAACATGATACATTTTAATAAGTTTATTTATTCTACTCTGCCATGATGGTTTCTCGTTCAAGTTATGGGTTATTATTTCTCCCAAGTATTTAAACTTTTCAACAATTTTTATGTTGTATACTCAAATTCTAATTTTGTTTGCCAGTGACGGTTCTGTTACCATTATTTCAGTTTTTTCAAAGGATATTTTAAGGCCAATACACTGCGCTACTTCCTATACTGATCGTATTTGGTTTGGTTTATTGCATGTTGTTTGCAAGAAGGGCGAGGTCGTCAGCAAATCCTAAACAGTTCAACTTTATGTTATCTTTTTGTGTTCCAACTTTAATATTCTTTGGATTGGCCTTATACATTCCCTCATTATGTATTCAAGGGCAAAATTAAAAAGAAGAGGTGACAGGCCGTCTTTATTTTTTATTGATTTTTTTATGCCTGAACAGTGGGAGCTCACATCAAAGTTGCTAAGTTATATTGTGAGCAGGGACTACCAGTTACCAATGTCTGTATCGACATTATTGGCAACCAAAGACTTTGGAGTGTACAAAGAACTTATCTCCTTTCTAACGGCGGGGAAGAAAGAGTTATGAACTGTTATGTAAAAGATAAAACCATGTTTAATCACTATATTGTGTCATATCTTTAATGTTTGTTATGTTACCTCAAATTGATCTTTCTGTTTTTGTATTCAGTCACACCTTTGATGTGTTGCCAACTTACCAGAGGATGTCCTTATCATTATTTATGTGGATGGCTGTAAGGGGACTACTCAAAGGCCAATAAAAAAAAGTAGAGCCAGGCTTTATAGAACTTAAATAAATGGGTTAGGGTTAACGAGTTGTCATAGCCATAGTTCACTTCCAACGTCTGTGCCTCGTGTTGTCATTTTCAGCGTTCAGTGCCTCGTGCAACTAGGCAGTTGAAAGCAGCGCACGTGTTCAGCAGGAGTTCCCGACACAAGAAGTCGTTAGGCCAGCTGCGCCCGTTGCTTAGGGATTCTCTGAGACGCTAATGAATGCGGCAATTAACTGGGTAACTGGGGCCACTACCAGCCTCTTTTCTGTCAATTACTTCAAAGAGTCCAGAGAACCAGTAACGGTGTTAAAAGTTAACAAGTAACATTTACCCATAACGTGTTAATTCTCAACCTGGATGCTATCTGGCTCAAGGTGGGCGGGGGGGGGGGGGGGGGGCGGAGGGTCCGACAGCCTTAATCCGCCAATGGATACTATCTCGGAAAGAAAACGCATAGATGCAAACCATTCCATAACAGCCCCCAAAATTTTAGTCATTAATGTAGCGTAAGTTGACCTTTCGTACTTCAATTGGCTGTCTACCACTGCAGTTCTGACAAGTATCCTCGTGGACTGTTTGTTAAACACAATGCCGTGAAACAGCTTTGAAAGTAGTTTTATATTGCCAAATAACTTCGTATATTCTTCAGACCTTCAGATTCTAAACGCTATGGATTGAAGCATGTACATTTATTAAGCAACAGTACAAAAATGTAAGTGTTAATTTTATTGCATTATACGAACTTATCTTTATTACAATCTATTTGGTTCGAAACTGCGTCAAATTTCTGTAACCGACTTTTGTACGTTCTATAGCCTTTACAGTATAGTTTGTCTGTATAGAGACCAGAAGAAGGACACTCAAGCGCCCGAAACCGGTCGTTAAAGTGAAAAATAAATAACCACAAGCAACTGGTTGCTGCATTTCATTAATTTATACGCTATGGATTTATTAAGGTATCGAGTGGCGATATAATCACGGGAAACATTTATAAACACACAGATTATAACTAGTTTCTTTAATTTATTCTTTCCTTATCGTTAAGCAATGGATATGATCTTATAACCAAACAGCAATCAATGAAGTATTATTGAATTGGTTCGCAACCTTTGTAGCACCCATAATACGTACATCATATGTGTCTTGTGGCTCTGTAGTTTACAAATCTCTTTCTATTAGTCTGGCAAAAGACTGTCAAAAACTGTGAAAGAAACACAGAGATGTCATATCTCAGCTATAACAGTGCGTAAGTAATGTACAGACTCACTTTTCAATGTTCTCTGAAGTTATATCTGTAAAAATTACAAGCTATATTGAGTCAACAATATGATTTTCTCTTGTGTTTGTTTTGCATCGACTTAGTTTTAAAAATTATTGCACATGCGTAAATGCCACTTTCTCAATATCAGTTCAACAAATTCAGAAAATACAGATTATATTAACAGCCTGATAGGAATAAATCCCAGCGAATAAAAATTCGACATTGTCTTCAGGAGAGTGAGCATGGTATTCATTGTTGGGTCGCCAAGTCAGATAATCTGTTTTCCGCAATCAGTCCGCTCAGCCCATGCGAATGTCGGGAAGGTTACTTACAAAATGGGTGATACTGATCCACTCTATCTCTTTTAAATAATTTTTCCGTGTCTCTTTGAGAATTTCCGCCAGATTAATCGAACATCGTCTTATTATTGTTATAGTAGGCCGGCTTGGTATTTCTCCTTTTATTCCACTTTGTAACCGCTGATGTTGACGACTGAAATATGCAACTTCTGAAGCTCCCGATAATTTTTATCCCATCGTCGACTCTCCACCATCGCTTGCCCTATAGTACTACGGCCACAAGTGGTTTACGGTCCATGAGATGGCGATAGAGTTACGTGGCGCGATAGTCAGCTCATTGAACTGGCTTTCGGCGGACGTCGGGTCAAATCCGCCTGCAGTCATCTTGATTTAAATTCACTGTGATTTCCCTAAATCACTCTCAGCAAATAAAGGGATACTTCCTCTGATAGGGCACGTCCAATTTCCTCTCCCATCTTTGATGAAAACAATCATAGCTTCGTCTCAAGAGCTTGCCTAACAGTTGTTGCAAAGTTTTCATTAATATCTCTAAAAATAAATAAATAAATAAATAAATAAAAAGTACGAAATCAATTTTTATTTACGTATTTGTGAGGTACTAGTTTCTAGTCCTGGTACACATTAATTCGCCCGACATAGTACCATAATATGACGCTGGGGAAGCCGAAAGAAATGATGCACCCCATTGATAATGTGGAGTACTGTGCTGCAAATAATTTCGTGTTTTTGAAGGGAACATCCGTATAACAATCCGTGCTGAGTGAGAAGATATGTGTAGCAACAATGCACCTTGACAAGACGCATTCACTGGGTTTACATGGGGCTCCAAAACTAGATATCGTAAACCGATTTGTCAGTATTGTTTCTGTTGGACAGGTAAACGATCAAAAAACAATTCTAGAAATGTTTTGGAACGGAACAGTGTTCAATCTTCTCACAACGTTTATTACATTGTCCAAAACTTCTGCTAAGTACACGTCACCTGACAAATTCCATAAAGATTTACCATTACAACGCAGCTGAATGAAAAGTCCGGGCCTAACCGCACAGAAGCTAAGTCCACTCTGGTGTGGTCTCTCGTTTGTCGGTCGTCGCTAGAAGGCTGGAGCGACGCCAATGAGAAAGGCCGTGGCGCGCAAGTCACGTCACGTCAGGTCATCAGAGAGGGCTTGAGACAACAGGATCGCTAGCTGAATGGCTGGGGCACGGCCCACTGTCTCATAGCAGCCAGCCAGACAGCTAGCGATCGCGCTGGCTCAAGCCATCGCTGATGACGTGACGTTTGCGCCACGGCCTGTCCTTCTCGTTGGCCATAGCTGGAGTCGTCCTGTTGGTAAAGCGTTCACTATCGGAAGATGCTGCCTGGAGCGTGCTGGTGTGACCTTAAGAGGAGTCGCACCACCCTATCTCGACCATGTTAAATTGGCTATATAAACGGCCCGTTAACTCAGGAACTGTTGATTGTATAAATGTCACATGTTTTGTGATTGTATTGCTCTACAATCACTTTAAAATAACAGCTGGCAAAAATTACGATCTTTTTCCCTAAACATGTAATTTACACAACTTTAATTTCTTGAATTTTAACTCCAACAGTAAATACCACTAAAGTAGAGCTACAACATCATTGTACTATCTACGTTATATGGTATGTAATTCATTGATGTAGAGTCAGAAGTTTATGAGGAAAAGGGGCATTTATACTGAAAAATGTAATTTTGAGAAAATTGCATTTAAGGAAAAAATTGTAATATTCAGCCAACTGATACAAAATAAATAAATAAAAAAAAAAAAAAAAAACTCTGCAGGACTTTCCAAAGGTCATTGTGACTACGTTGTCTACCTTTACCTCGAGGAAACAGAAAACATCTGGCTAAAATTCATTGACAAATTACGTATTGTCTTTTTTAATGTCTACGTTGGAGTACATCCAGCAAGACTTTCAGATTATTATCTCAAGGTAAAATAAACAAAGTAACTTGAAAATTTCATTAATAAATTATTGTCATGTGTCTAAATCAGTAGTAAACAATTTGAAAATTATATGAGTTACGATAAAGGAAAAATGTCCCACCCAATGATGCCATATGGAGACATTGCAAATTTCCCTCCAAAAACTAAAAAATCAAAAATTCTAACAAATAAATATTATTCCGATCATTGGTACAGGAATACGCAACGAAATATTTTTGTTCACAAATTAATAAAATGTGGGGATGAATGATATAATAACCACAGTACTCAATGCATGCAACAGAGATTCGCCCTTCGTCTGAGACAGGGTCGTTTGAGGAAGGAAGAGAACATGAAGATACCCAAAATTTTCGGACACCCAAAGTAACACTATGGAAGACGACCTCCATATTGTAACGATGCAAGGTGGGTTTTATTCCCATCTGCTTGCCTTACTGAACCTCCCGATACCACTGTTGCATAATAATAGATACGAATAAGTCTATTAACATTTTCTTTTCCAATACTTTTATTATTCTTTTTTTGTAACGTAACTAGCTGACGTTATTCTATTACTTGGTGTCGCAGAAGTTTGTGTAATTAGCAAATATTAATTCAAATGTTTGTAAAGCTTATGGGACTTAACTGCGGGGTCATCAGTCCCTAAACTTACAAACTATTTATAAACTACCTTACACTAAAGACAGCACAAACACGTATGCCCGAGGGGGATTCGAACCCCTGACGGGGAACGACCTCGCGCATCATAGCATAGCGCCTCAATGCGCTCCGCCGCGGCAAATATTAATTATTTCATGGAAGACACATATTGTTATAGGTCATATATTAGGCTAATTAGTATCTCTGATAAAACTAAGTAAATTCTTTTCTCATAATATTAAAGTAGGTATTATTTTGTTTCACAAGTAATGTTATGGAAATTTTGCCCTCATTAGATTCTGTATAATTACCGTTAATTACGCAAGTATTGTTGACAAACCTACTTCATTAAGTACGTAACTGAAACACAAGTAACATAACTGAGATTTGTATATCAGTTTACTCAGTATTATTTACGCTACCTTTTACTATAGCCAGTTGTATATAATTTTACTTTTCCATTATAATTAATTTAATGTACATAATAAAAATGCGTAATTTTCAGTGTGATTGTTTGGATGATATAAATAGCAGGCTTTCGCCCCATGTAAAGGAGTCTTGTTTTGTCTTTGTTGGGAGGTACAATCCACGTAAGTAGGGAGTCTTATTTGGTGATGTATCTAAGGCATAATCTACGTCACTTTGAACTTTAATTTGAACAATTATGTAAAAGTTCTTCAATGTTAAGCGTGTAGAAAGTGTATTTACAGTAATTAATCCTTTATATTTCTGCCACATTGAACACATCGGACGTTAGTATTCCACACACGAACTGCGTAAATTTGTATTATTGGCGTGTGGAATGTACAGTACGTACCGGATTGTAACGATTGTAATTAATGAGACTTGAACGCTGTCCATAAATGGGGACAATTGGACACTAATAATGAATTAAAATGTCAATGAACTGTAATTCTACGTGTTGCCTACGTACTTGTAGCGGATTAATTTTGTCCCATGAAATTCCAGCCAGCCCTTACCGAGAGCGCCCATCTACGAGAACATCAAGAAGCAACGATCTACGACCCGGTACGTTACAGTGTCACTACCAAGCAGTTGGTCTGCTTGTACAGGATAACCTAGACGACCGTGGACCTTTTCTTGTTCTCCCTCTTCTTTTGAGGGGACTAAACTGCAGGGTCATCCGTCCCTGTGGAACATAGTCCATGACAGTTGATACTACCCTTTTCACTTTATGTCGGGCTTACTAACGACAGACTTTCCTCATCAGGAGAAGTTTCGTCACTGCTTTATTCACAGACAACCACATTTGCGGGATTTTTATTATCCAACCTATTCACAGATGAGGCCACCTTTACGCGGAGTGGTGCCTTCACAAGTTATCTGTGGAATAGTAGCGAATCATCAATATTGTTGTCAGTATGGTAGGCCACATAACTGGACACAGTATTTTAGGACCAGGCTGGAGCCATCGGCGTTTCTTGCAGGTGACTTTGCCTCCCTTGTTGTAAGAACTGGCAATGATGATTTGAAGGGTTATGTGGCTGCTACATGATGATGCTCCACGATACTCCGCGTTAACGTCCGGACGCTTCGCAATTGCGTCTTACCTATTGTATGGATCGGGCAGGGAGGTCCAGTTTCATAGTTTTCTCGTTCACCGGATGTCGTGCGATCTCTGGTTATGGGCCCATCTCACAAGCACTGTGTACGCAGAGCACATGATGCGAGGGATATTACTTAAATAGTGACAACACTGATGTGGAGACACTGTGAAATGGAATCTACAATTGTCGCTCATAGCACACGTTGTTGACATATGTACCTTACCTCCGAGCAAATGGACTCGCCCGTCCCACGTCACCGGAGTGCGCAAAATCGAGGGAAACACATTCACTTGTGAGCGAGCGGTCAAACGTAGGGTGTCACTATGTTTTCGTAACAGGAACAACGGAGTTGGGTGAAGATTGAATGTGCCAGAGGTCGTACACCACAACAGTGTCATCAAGGTCTTCAAGAGGCATGCTAGGAATCGGCATTGCCGTACAGAACAGTGGCACGGAGGGTAAAAGCTTTCAACGAAGATTGACAAACTGTGGCAGACATGCATCGGGCAGATCGTCCTAGCGTCTCTGAAGAAGAAGTGCATACTGTTACCACGTTAGTGTACAGTGCTCGACACTTTCTGCGCAAGCTACCCATAATTTTGTACGAAAATGTGCGGGCGCATACAGCGCAAGCTCTGGCTGCTCTGTTCGGTCGATGAGACTGGAAAGTAGGCCTACTGTACCATCCACCGTACTTCCCGGACTGCTTGTGATTTTGATTTGATTCTGAACTGTTCCAGAGATTCGACCGGCAGTAGACCGCACTATCAACAGAACAGGCTCTGCTAACGGTATACTACGCCCTCCACACCGCTGGCAAAGGGTTCTACATAACACTGGTGACTACTTTGAAGGACAGTAACAGGTGTAAACATGTAACGCTTTTGTAACGGTTACGAATAAATAGTTGCCACTACTTAATTAGATGTGGAGACACTGGAGTAGCATAGTCATGGTGTCTGTTCGAATGCAGGCTGGGCAAAGTGAACGTGTGAGACAGAACATGATGCAGTTCGTACACAAATGCGTTGAGAAACATAGAAACCATTTTCAACGCATACTGTAACTGTGGCTACATGGAACAGCGTGTATTACACCGTTGTCTCTGTAAAAAAATAAAAAATAAAATAAAAATAAGAAAAATAAAAAATAAAAAAATAATAATTAAAAAAAGTATTATTGGAAACCAGAAATTTCCGGAAGTAAGTTAGGTGGCGGAGCGGTCTGCGGCGCGCCAGTCACAGTCTGCACGGCCACTACGGTCGGGGGTTCGAATACCCCTCGGGCATGGATATTTGTGCCGTACTTAGTATTAGCTAGTTCATAAGTAGTTTGTATATTTAGGGACTGATGACCCTGTAGTTAAGTTCCATAAGCTCTACAAACATTTGAACATTTTGATTTAAAGTAAGTTCATTGGACCTTTTTGTTCTGTATTGTTTCTATGATCAATTCTTAGAATTTGTACATTGTGGGGAAAAAACACCGTTTATAGGGAGCGTTGATTTCACCATACTAGTATTAACTTTGACTCGATGGTGTTGATGCCACATTGTTTGATAGTACTGAGATGTTTTGTACAAGGAGGTTAGAATAAAGGGAGACGACATTATCTGTGCCGAGCACATACGTCAGTTGAAGCCTTTCCACCATCCTGGTCAGTTTTAGAGTGCTATTTTTCCGTTATAACTATGCGTTAAGTCGGCTCTCCTACAGTCACTGCAAAGTATGTACTTTCAAACAATATACACTACTGGCCATTACTATTGCTACACTAAGAAGAAATGCAGATAATAAACGGCTATTCATTGGACAAATATATTATACTAAAACTGACATATGATTACATTTTCACGCAATTTGGGTGCATAGATCCTGAGAAATCCGTAGCCAGAACAACCATCTCTGGCCGTAATAATGGCCTTGATACGCCTGGGCATTGAGTCAAACAGAGCTTGGATGTCGTGTACAGGTGAAGATGCCCATGCAATATCAACACGATTTCGCAGTTCATCAAGAGTAGTGACTGGCGTATTGTGACAAGCCAGTTACTCGGATACCAATGACCAGACGTTTTCAATTGGTGAGAGATCTGGCCAAGGCAGCAGTCGAACATTTTATGTATCCAGAAAGGCCCGTACAGGACGTGCGTTATCCTAGGGTTTCGCAGGGATCGAATCAAGGGTAGAGCCACGGTTCGTAACACATCTGAAATGTAACGGCCACTGTTGAAATTGCCGTCAATGCGAACAAGAGGTGACCGAGACGTGTAAATAAAGGCACCCCATTCCATTACGGCAGTATGGCAATGACGAATATACACTTCCAGTGTGCGTTCACCGTGATGTCGCCAAAAACGGATGTGACTATCATGATGCTGTAAACAGAATCTCGATTCATCCGAAAAAATGACGTTTTGCCATTCGTGCACCGAGCTTCGTCGTTGCGTGCACCATCGCAGGCGCTCTTGTATGTGGTGCAGCGTCAAGGGTAACCGCAGCCATGGTCTCCGAGCTGATAGTCCATGCTGCTGCAAACGTCGTTGGACTTTTCGTGGATATGGTTGTTGTTTTGCAAACGTCCCCGTCTGTTGACTCAGGGATCGAAACGTGTCTGCGCGAACCATTACAGCCATGCGGATGCCTGTCATCTCGACTGCTAGTGATACAAGGCCGCTGGGCTCCAGCACGGCGTTCCGTATTACCCCCCTGAACCCATCGATTCCATACTCTGCTGTCATGGGATCGCGATCAACGCGAGCAGCAATGTCGCGCTACGGTAAACCGCAATCGTGGTAGGCTACAATCTGACCTTTATCAAAGTCGGATACGTGATGGTACGCATTTCTCCTCCTTATACGAGGCATCACAACTACGTTTCACCAGGCAACGCCGGTCAACTTCTATTTGTGTATGAGAAATCGGTTGGAAGGTCTCCTCATGTCAGCACGTTGTAGGTGTCGTCACCGGCGCCAACCTAGTGTGAATTCTCTGAAAAGTTAATCATTTGCATATCATAGCATCTTCTTCCTGTCGATTAAATTTCGCGTCTGTAGCACGTCATCTTCGTGTGTATCAATTTTAATGGCCAGGAGTGTACTTTATTAAATAAACAGTAATAATATATTTGAAAACTCAATTTTAACGGCTAATTTGCACTTTATTAACGCGTTGTACATCACGGCAAAACTGACGGAACCACACAGTCTGTAGTGGGACGGATTATTGTCTCCGCTACATATCTCATGTCAGCTCAGTTTGTGCAGGATAACTTACTTATATTTCTGTTCTTAACTGATTTTTATGCAAATGTTTAATATTATATGATTCTTAAAGAAGTTTTTTTGTATGTCTTTTTATGTTTCATTTGCTGTGAAGCGATTCAACCTACGAGGGCAACATCTTCGATGCCGATTCCAAGGAGTAAATATCCGGCCACATCAAGTCGCGGGTCGACGGCCACGAGGCAAGAAGATGTTGATCTCTGCGGTTGTCGTCGCAAGAGTTGACATTATTATCGAAGTTTTATGTTAAAACAACAAATTTTAAAAGTCAGTTCCCTTTTGTCTGTCAATGACTACATATGTAATGTCATAGAAGGCAATAAATGTTATCGTGTTTAAACTTGACGAAAGTGTCAGAGTACATCATTTATGAAGAATTATTTTACGATAAATAATATATTAATGAAACGAGGAGAATATTTAATTTAAATATTCTTCAATCTGAAGGAAGATTTTTTTAATGAATTTTTATTGGTGGAAAAGTTACGTCAAGAAGACTTCGATAAATGTTTCTTTTAGAACTTTGATTAATCGATCATACACATCGATCGATAATCGCTGAAGAATTTTTTTTATTTTTTTATTTTTTTTATTTTTTTATTTTATTTTTTTTTTATCTGTGGCTATAGCAACGACCACAAACTGAAGAATTTCTTTTGACTGTCTTATCTATGAGAGAACTTAGAAATATTTTAACAATAGTGACTGTTAAAGACTTCTTCCCTCGGTGCAAGAATCAGATTTTGAAATATTGCAACGTATTAAGATTTTACATGAACTTTTTATTTTTTTTATTTTATATAAATTTTTATGGGCGAGTGTTCAAAATGTTCAAATGTTTGTAAAGCTTATGGGACTTAACTACGGGGTCATCAGTCCCTAATCTTACAAACTACTTATGAACTACTTACGAACTAGGACGGCACAAATATCCATGCCCGAGGGGGGATTCGAACCCTCGACCGTAGTAGCCGTGCAGACCGTGACTGAAGCGCCTCAGTCCCCTCGGCCACCGCGTGGGCGAGTGAACACCTCAAGGATTACGAAGTCTGACACGGCCACATTCAACGCTAATCATACGAGTGCTTTTGAAGATAAGGTTTTAGCACACGTTCCGCCGCACGAAGAGGTCGTCCCGCCGCAAGTCGCCACACCGCTTTCACATTCGTTTCGTTTCTGCCAGCTACGCTACGCATAGGTGGCAGGTGCGGCGACATTGCCGCGCCGTTTCGTTTCGGCCGATTAGGGTGCGGCAGCGTCAGATCCCGCCGCGCACATTGTGCCCTCGTGTAGGCGCCGCCTGTGACGAGCTGTCGGGACAGCATAGGGCGTGTCAGCCTCTACGGCGGACGGCCGACGCCCCACCCCTCGTGTTCGCCTAACAATGCTCTCTCGCTTATCCCACAGGCGGCGCGCCGGGCGAAAGTGCCTCGTGCAATCCCTGTCACCGTTATGTCGCGCTTGTGGGCGTCTTATCTCCGCTCTGATTACGAGGGGAAACGCCGTTACGTCGGCCAATTTAGATTGCCATCGGGTTGAGAGATATGTCGTCCTCGTCAATGGATTTTACTTAGCGGGCTAGCAGTAGGAATTCTTTCGGTATCTCGGCATTCATCAACGTCATGCGTCGTTTATTACTTCATCTTTCACTTGAAAATTGCGTAGACGAGGTCTGAGTTACATGGAGGTAGGAGGGGAGGGGGCAAGGGAGTGAGGATAGGGAAAGTCGTATTATTTTACACGACGACACTACGTTTCATGAAACTGCGCTACTGGGCAGTGCGCATGCGCGGCAAGCGTTCGCGCGACTCGTTGGCGAAACTAAACAGTTCCGACACCTTCCAAGTTTGACGAAACTGATTGCGCGTGTTCTTAGGTTAGGTTATAACCAATACAGAATAAAACACAACATAAAGGGGGGAACGGAAGAAATTATTCGGTTTTTGAACATATATGCATAGTTGTCTGTGCGATTTTAACGATGAAAATTTCAGGAATAAGCAGCGGAGTGTTAGTGCTCTTGGAGCAATTATTCGTGAATTAATGGGTTGACGATTAGTGAATTGCAGATTAAAATATACATTCAATTCCCAATACCTATACAAACGAACTATGCCAATTGTGGATTTGGGAACACGGTAGCCGCCTGCGGTGGCCGAGGGCACTGAGGCGCTCTAGTCACGTTCTGCACGGTCACTACGGTCGGGGGTTCGACTCACCCCTCGGGCATGGATATTTGTGCCGTACTTAGTATTAGCTAGTTCATAACTAGTTTGTAAGTTTAGGGACTGATGACCCCATATTTAAGTCCCATAAGCTCTACAAACATTAGAACTTGTTTTTTTTTTTTTTTTTGTTTTTTTTTTTTTTTTTTCCATTTTGTAACACGGTACAGGTACTGTAAAGACGAATATCTACTTGAGAAGAAACGTAATGCAATTTGTAATTTCAGCTCTGGTAACAATGCCTCAGGCACAACGGTATCTTGTTCCTTTATTGCACTACTAACTCTGTTTAAAAGGAACGTAAACTGCTCTGGTGACATTCTAAGTTGATTAAAATAGCTTCTAGATTCTTCAATTACAATTTCTTTCAGCAAGCTCGCTAAGCAACCGAGATGACGACTTTTTTTTATCCACTCACGAATCCAACCACGTTTCTTATTCTTTTTATGTGTAGTCTTATGCACCGACTTCGCACAGAGAAGCGATAGCTCCGCCACAACTCTTACAGCTACCAAAAGTTTCATTCTACTACGGCACTCACAAACAACGAAACTGAAGTGTACAGCATTGGCGCCGTGTCTACAGACACACACGAAACCAGTTACGCGCAATTCATTCCTTGAAAGGAGTGTCGCAACCTAGTGTCGTCGTGTAGACTAGCCTTTATAATCAAGGTAGAAGAATAGGAAGGAGGTAGAATTTCTCACAAAATAAAGCTGAAAAATAAAAATTGAAGGACCATGTTTTTTAATCACGAAACACGCTAATGGTACAACTCTCTATCAGGTAATCAAGCAAGACTTACAATGTACAAGGTGTACAACTTTGCTTCCACCGTTTTTCCCCATTATTTGAGGCTTTAATGAAAGAAATTGGTTACGCCTGTATCATTCAAAATATTTTCCATCGCTGGCCACTACTTTCTCCCATTTTCGGACAGTGTTCCAGCCTGGATATTAATGTTTGATATTAACAAATTTACAGAAGGAAGAGGTTTGAAGTTAGAAGCTATAAAAGATCCCAATCAGAAAATTACGAAAAAATAGGAAAATTATTACATACATCTAAATGAAATGGCGAGCTAATTAACGGTGGAGTGTTGTGCAGGCAGAACATTACAAAAAGAATCGACGAGCGGTTACCTATAACAAGAGATCCATTTGGCTGTAAATGGAATTTTCATAATATAATAACCACTCGCCGAACAGTGGATGGCATTTCGTCAATATCAAACTATTACTCGTGTAGCAGACCGTAAAGTAAGATAAGTGACATGATAAAATTCGGATAGGAACATTACGTAAGTCAAACACATGGGTCTTCCAAAAATTTACAAGAAAATCGACTGCAGATTCTATTGCCGGTAAATGATAATAGTATGGAAAAAATTTGGAAAAAAATGGAAGGATATACGAAATATAACCATTCAATATTAACTAAAAACAATGCCATCGATTGCTGCGGTGATGCAACAAGGCTGAAAGAAAGCATTATGGGCGGAGGGAGGAAAAGGCAAAATTAATAATAAAAATTCATAAGTGCGAATTTAAGTGAGAGGTGGGGTTTATTCATAAAAGTAAGATCCGTGCACTGCACATATATTTACCTGACTGTAAAAATTGCAGCCGAGGTAGAGTAGCCGAGCCGGCCGCGGTGGCCGAGCGTTCTGCGACGCGCCAATCACAGCCTGTACGGCCACTACGGTCGGGGGTTCGAATCCCCCCTCGGGCATCGATATTTGTGCCGTCCTTAGTGTTAGCCAGTTCGTAAGTAGTTTGTAAGTTTACTGACTGATGACCCCGTAGTTAAGTCCCATAAGCTATACGAACATTTGAATTGAAGAGTAGCCGAGCGGTGCCGGGCGCCGTGGCTCAGCGCGCCCTGTCAGAAAACTAAAAGCTCTCTGTAATAAAACAGCTGAACTAAGACCACAACGAACAATAACGAACAAACAAGATAGCGTCCGCAATAAACAGACCCAACAACAGAGCAAAAAAAAAAAAAAAAAAAAAAAAAAGCTGTCTAAGGCGCCTCGCTACGGACCGCGTGGTTGCTCGCCGTCGGAGGTTCGAGTCCTCCCTAGGGCATGCGTTTGTCTGTTTGTCCTTACGTTAGTTTACCTTAGTTTAAGTAGTCTGTAAGCTACGAACTGATGACCACGCAGTTTGGTCCGATAGATTTATGAACATTTGAACAAAATGCATATAACAGCGGTCACATAAAAATAATAAAAGTACAGCTCTCGTCTGCAAGATGCTAACGCTACGGAGTACAAGCCAAGAGTAGTTACTATCTTCTGTCTTTAAAAAAATGACAGTGATGTTTTTAAATTTTTGCTCTGACATTCATAGATAATTATTTTTAGATGCCGAAATAATATAAAAATACAAAATTTTCTTTTGATAGTAGCAACGAAAGGAAACCGTGTCATTATAGTACGAATCCCGCGTCGAAGAAATTGTTCATCTTTTGAATCGATCCGTGAATCGATCCCATATGTGACTTCTTCGTGACATCGAAACTGTTGTTCTACCAGGCCATGCGCCATTGATCTAAACATTAGATAGCCAGAGGGAGCAGTATCTGGAGAATACGGCGGGAGGGTTAACGTTTCCAAGTACGTGTTGACCTCTTTTGTAACGTGGTGTCGAGCGTTGTCGTGCTGAAAAATCACGTTATCGGCCGTTTGTCTTTTAATTCTCTGCTCAAACACAGTAATTGCGTTCGATACCGAGCACCTGTGATTGTTTAACTTGGGTTTAACACCTCATAGTACTCGACGCCGAGCTGGTCCAATCAAATGCAGAGCATTATCTTGGAGCCGAGAATATTCGATTTGTCTGTAGACGTGGAAGCCTGGCTCACATTCTTTAACTAATATCATTACCATACGTACTTGAGATCTGCTGTTTTCTTCATATCGAAAAAAATTAAAACAGTAACACCTCTCGCAAATGACGAGAATTATGCTCGTAAACTGACATTTTCAATCAGATCAGCTTTATGATGCAGACACAAATCGACTAATGTTTGAATGAGGTTATGTTGACCGAGGTGCAAGGTAACTGTCTGACGTCTGCGACCTGCTTCTTTCCACCGCTACTGACTGTTGTCGCCAACTATCGGCAAACGGCGGAAGCAAAGTTGTATACCTGGTACTTAAATATTGGATATTATAAAACAATGTATTCGCAATTGTAAATATGGATCAGCACCAGATTTTTGCCGAAACCCTTCATTTTAAATAAACTATTTCGCTCTTACAAGGAGACCACATGGGAGGAAGTCTACGTCGCCGATTTTTCCTCGCCATATGGGTTCACGACTTATATCTCACATGCCTTGGACACCGGTAGTGGTGTGGCTATCGTACTTCGAGACGGTCTCCCAGCTGAAGATGTTATGTACCTCCCCGACGCCTGACGTATGGCCCCCACGCTCTTTGGTGTACGCATCGTGAATTTATATGCACCATGAGGTTTCAGCCACCGCCAGGAACGAAATATCTTCTTCGCAGAAGAGGTTACGCCACTCTATTTAGGACCAAATGATGATGTACTAGGTGGTGACTTCACCTTTACGCAGCGACCTCAGGACCAATTACCACACGACTCACCATACGTGGCTCTTGAACCTATCCTAAATCGCCTATCACTTATCGACACATGGCGCCATGTCCACGGTGATCGTCTGGGTTTTACCTATTACACCGCACATTCCTCGAGCCGAATGGATCGTATTTATACCTCGCGACCCCTAATAGGGGGCACTCGACAGGCAGAAATATGGCCTGTTGCTTTCTCCGATCATGAGGCTTATGTTTGTGATGTAGTTCTCACTCGGCAGGCTGTGTGCCACGGACGAGGATTACGGAAACTGAACGTAGCACTTTTTGCTTCACCAGACTGTAGTCGGATAATAGAAGACACGTGGACCACATGTCAACGTCGCCTACAAATGTATCCGTCAAGCCGGCCGCGGTGGCCAAGGGGATTGAGGCGCTCCAGTCACGGTCTGCACGGCCACTACGGTGGGGGGTTCGAATCCGCCCTCGGGCATGGATATTTGTGCCGTCCTTAGTCATAGTTAGCTCATAAGTAGTTTGTAAGTTTAGGGACTGATGACCCCGTAGTTAAGTCCCATAGACTATACAAACATTTGAACATTTTTTTGTATCCGTCAACCATATCCTGGTGGGTCAAGTATGCAAAACCCGCTATCCGCAAAACTCTGATGCGATATGGTAAAGATGTTGCAAATTGGAGGAAAAGCACGATGGACTTTTACAACACGGTCCTACGGGACTGTTCAGTGATGTCTATCTCCCCAGAGCGCCAGATATTGATGAACCGTGCTAAAGCCCAGATATCTAATCTCATGCGACGAAATTTGGACGGAGCGGTAGTAATATCTCTTAGTACCGATAGTATGCCTCACGAACAGCCATTGATGTACCATATACTCAAGGGCCGCCGATATCGACGGAGGAAATTGATTTGCCGGCCGCGGTGGCCGCGGTGACTGAGGCGCTCCAGTCACGGTCAGCACGGCCACTACGGTCGGGGGTTCGAATCCCCCCTCGGGCATGGATATTTGTGCCGTCCTAGTTCGTAAGTAGTTCATAAGTAGTTTGTAAGTTTAGGGACTGATGACCCCGTAGTTAAGTCCCATAAGCTTAACAAACATTTGAACATTTGATTTTTGAAATTGATTTATGCCCTAACGGACGAGAAACGGAGACGTTATGATACACAGTCTACCATCGGACATGCGCTTTATACTCACTACCAACAGCTCTATGCAGAAGTTCAACATTCGCCAGAGCTGATTGAGGAAGTATCACATCTCACCTTCGGTGCTGTTCCAGGAGATGAGGCAATGGAACTGGTTGCGGACATAACTTCCGATGAAGTGCTCAATTCGATACGGGTAGGATCCGTTAATCACACCCCAGAACCTGACGGTCTCCCACTTGAATTTTATCGTACGTTCTGCAATCTTCTTATACCCACCTTCCATCTCTCAGGAGCTGATGTCTCCGGAGGTGCGCATTCCTGATACCTCTACGGAAGGGATCATTTTTCCTGTCCACAAGCCCCATGGCGGCATCGGTATCAGTAATTATCGCCCATCACACTCCTTAACAGTGATATGAAGATCTTCACTCGCCTTTTGGCCGCGCTCCTAAAACACGCTGCTCGATATGTCGTGTCGTCAGAGAGAGAAAGAGCATTAAGAACGCGATTTTTCCGTAATCAGTTTTGACCCTGATTTTAAGAAAGACGCCCATGCAAAATTCCATAGAAATCGGTGACCTATATGATATGTCAGACCCTCTCTTTGTAACCCACCTAGTACACGGAGGATATCACAGCGCAGAAATCCTGACGCGCTCCCAGCTACACACAAATTCTCAACTTCTAGCCTACGTGACTTTCGTAGTGTCTTTTGCTCATTAGACTCGTTTACTTGTGACCATGGTTTGCCGATTCCCTCAAGGAGATGGAGCCTTGTGTGCATCCACACTAAAAATTTAATTAAGGATCTTTCTGGCCGGCCGCGGTGGCCGAGGTGACTGAGGCGCTCCAGTCACGGTCAGCACGGCCACTACGGTCGGGGGTTCGAATCCCCCCTCGGGCATGGATATTTGTGCCGTCCTTAGTCTTAGTTAGTTCATAAGTAGTTTGTAAGTTTAGGGACTTATGACCCCGTAGTTAAGTTCCATAAGCTTAACAAACATTTGAACATTTGAAGGATCTTTCTGTGTGTGTTACGTGTGTGTGTGTGTGTGTGAGAGAGAGAGAGAGAGAGAGAGAGAGAGAGACAGAGAGAGAGAGAGAGAGAGAGACAGAGAGAGAGAGAGAGAGAGAGAGATAGATAGTGTGTGTCTGTGTGTGTGTGTGTGAGAGAGAGAGAGAGAGAGAGAGAGTGAGTGAGAGAGAGAGAGTGAGTGAGAGAGAGAGAGGGGGGGGGGGGGGGAGCGTGTAACCTGCTCTTTCGGACATCCGAAAGAGGGAGGGGGGCTTGGCTCTAAGAATCCTAATGCATTTTATCCGACAGTATAGCTGTCTGTCATCCAGTGGCTGTCACTGCGCAGCGACTTTCTCTTTAGTGCATTATTTTGTCACGAGATGGAACGCAAAAGCCAGGTTTCACAATAACTTTGAGTCTTACACACCACGAACTGTTCTTATGTTTAGTTTTAATAGCTTCATCGCGAATGAGGACAAGTTTTCCATGTAAGATTCCTTCATTTTTCATTTATAAAATATTCACTTCCAATATGTCGAAGTCTAGGTGAAAATATGAAAGACATTTTTTAGACGTGTGAGAGGTGGTGGTCCTATTTCAGAATTATTTTCTCCATTTTATTTGGACACTGTTGTCTGGATTTATTCCGGAGGGATATCAATAGTATTATCTTTTTGGTATTCAATATCTTTCATTTGTCTTGTAATTATCGGAAGATAGGAGCTTGGGAGTAAATTTCTGATCACTGGAGTATGACCGGTTTTTTTTATTATCGCCGATGGGATAATTGTCTTCCGAGGCTGAAGGCGCTGTCGACACCAGCAGACCGGCACTTTTGTGGTTCCGCGAAGGGGCGGGGGTTGCTAGCGGCAAGTTTTCTGAAGTAGCTTCCAAGGCATTCTGCCGACACCGCCTGGAGGGCGAGCGCTGGCCGCCACCACCCGTGGTGAAACCACTTCGTCTGCAGATGGACATTTATATTTGGGCTGGGCACGTCTGTGGCTGCAGTTTGTTTTGCAGCTACGGAGCTGTATTGTGTAGGGAGGCTTTCTAGTCGCGACGCCCCGGAAGGGCACTGAAGTACAATGAGCAGAGGCAGTAAACGTTGGCGTCGTTCTGGTCTGCACGTGCACCCGAGTTGATGGAACACTGGGGGCGGGCGTCTGCGAATATTTGTGTAAATTGCCAGAGGTGATTTCTGGAGAAGTTAGAGCGGCGCTCACGCGATGGGAGGCTGGCGTATGATCAGCAGTAAAGTCATTTAAGCGTCATTTAAGCGTCTGCAGATTCGTTCCAATGATCCGCAATTTCTATGGATTTCTGAGAAATGTTGGCTTAACGTGCAGATTGGGACGCTCTCGTGGGGAAGGAGCCTGGTGCGTTGAACAATAGCTCTTGTATTCCCTTGGTTTGACCATTAAGCATAATTTAGGACTGGCTTGACGTCACCGATGGGATGGGCTTGAGAGGAAGATTTTCAGTTGTGAAATTTTGGTGCAGGGAGAAGTTACTCTGTTCTGGGACACACACCTGGCCGGATCTTGCTGTCTTGAAGTCTCTGGCTGAAGCTGTTCTCCTATCCAGATCGTGGACTTTGAATTATTTCAGTGTGCTTTCTGCACAGTCAGGTGTTAAAGAGTCCTGCGTGGCTACTGTAGTATAAATTGAAACTTGTAATATTCTGAAGTGCGTGTTCGCTGTCACCACTCGTAATCACAATTTTTACCGATTCTTGAGAGAACAGTTTTATTATTCACTGTAGTATTGTCATCGGCTTAACCGACAAAACCTGTTCTACGCGTTTCAATCCACACTCGCGATCGCTGCTGTCAACACTGCACTGCCATCAGCTGGTCTTCGCCAACTCCAACGCTGTTCTACAGAAAGGCGGTAAGGTTGCGCCGACTCATCTGCTGAGAAAGGGGAGTTGAATGGTAGTAGTTAGGTGGGAGTTTATCGTGTGCCAGAGGAGACGCTTTTGTAGATCAAAACATACTGGGATCGGAGTTGGTGGTTAAATTTCACTTGTTGATTTTATACTTCGTGGTTTTCCCACTTCCCTCCTGCGACTTAGCCAGTCAAAATCTTTATATTCGTGTAGCAACCTTAGTTAATTTCAGTTTTATGTAAAGTCACCCATTTTTATGTTAATTGTATTTTATTGTCTTTTAAACTGATCTTTTTGCATTTTTAATATAAATGTGGCAAATGGTCACATCTGTGTTGTATTGGTCAGGCTGTGAAATCTAAACCGTGAATATAGTTTTTATTCAAATTTGTGCCTACCTCATTTTTACCACCTTTGACTGAAATATTATGGAGGGAAATTCTTGTAAAATTCTTGTAAAGGTACGTAGGTCAGGGGAAAATATTACAATTGCACAGAGTGTGCAATATTGCCAATTAATGTTATTGACAAATGAAAAGCTTGCATGTTGCCACTGCATATAGTTAGTGACAGCCGACCGCGGTGGCCGAAGAGACTGAGGCGCTTCAGTTACGGTCTGCACGGCCACTACGGTCGGGGGTTCGAACCCCCCTCGGGCATGGATATTTGTGCCGTCTTTAGTATAAGGTAGTTCATAAGTAGTTTGTAAGTTTAGCGACTGATGACCCCGTAGTTAAGTCCCATAAGCTTAACAAACATTTGAACATTTTTTTTATTTTTTTTTTATTTTTTTTTTATTTATTTATTTTTTTTATTTTTTTATTTAGTGACAGTCTACTGCACACGCCTGGCTATTAAAATTGCTACACCACGAAGAGGACGTGCTACAGACGCGAAATTTAACCGACAGGAAGAAGATGCTGTGATATGCAAATTATTAGCTTTTCAGAGCATCCACACAAGGTTGGCGCCGGTGGCGACACCTACAACGTGCTGACATGAGGAACGTTTCCAATCGATTTCTCATACACAAACAGCAGTTGATCAGCGTTGCCTGGTGAAACATTGATGTGATGTCTCGGGTAGTGAGGAGAAATGAGCGTACCGACTTTGATAAAGGTCGGATTGTAGCCTATGGCGACTGCGGTTTAGCGTATCGGGACATCGCTGCTCGCATCGGTCGCGATCATTTGACTGTTAGCAGAATATGGAATCAGTGGGTTCAGGAGGGCAATACGGAACGCCATGCTTGATTCCAACGGCCTCGTATCACTAGCAGTCGAGATGACAGGCATTGTATCCGCATGGCTGTAACGGATCGTGCAGCTACGTCTTGATCCCTGAGTCAACAGATGGGGACATTTGCAAGATAACACCCATCTGCACAAACAGTTCGACGACGTTTGTAGCAGCATGGACTATTAGCTCGGAGACCGTGGCTGGGGTTACCCTTGACGCTGCATCAGAGACAGGAGCGCCTGCGATGGTGTAAGCAACGACGAACCTGGGTGCACGAATGGCAAAACGTCTTTCTTTCAAAAAGTGTTCAAATGTTTGTAGAGCTTATGGGACTCAACTACGGGGTCATCAGTCCCTAAACTAACAAACTACTTATGAACTATCTTATACTAAAGACGGCACAAACATCCACGCCCGAGGGGGGGAATCGAACTCCCGACCGCAGCGGCCGTGCAGACCGTGACTGGTACGCCGCAGACCGCTCGACCACCGCGGCCGGCGTCATTTTTTCAGATGAATCCAGGTTCTGTTTATAGCATCATGATGGTCGCATCCAAGTTTGGTGACATCGCGGTGAACGCACAGTGGAAGCGTGTACTCGTCATCGCCATATTGGCGTATCACCCGGCGTGATGGTATGGCGTGCCATTGGTTACACGTCTCGGTCACCTCTTGTTCGCATCGACGGCACTTTGAACTGTGACCGTTACATTTCAGATGTGGGTCTACCCTTCATTCTATCCCTGCGAAATCCTACATATCCTTTCTGGATACGGAAAAAGTTCGACTGCTGCCCTGGCCAACACATTCTCCAGATCTCTCGCCAACTGAAAACGTCTGCTCATTGGTGGCCGAGCAACTGGCTCGTCACAATACGCCAGTCACTACTCTTGATGAACTATGGTATCGTGTTGAAGCTGCATGGGCATCTGTACCTGTACACGCCATCCGAGCTCTGTGTGACTCAATCCCCAGGCGTATCAAGGCCGTTATTACGGGCAGAGGTGGTTGTTCTGGGTACTGATTCCTCAGGATCTATGCACCCAAATTGCGTGAAAATGTAATCTCATGTCAGTTCTAGTGTAATATATTTGTCCAATGAATAGCCGTTTATCTTCATTTCTTCTTGGTGTAGCAATTTTAATGGACAGTGGTGTAAATTCACACACACACACACACACACACACACACACACACACACATATATATATATATATATATATATATATATATATATATATATATATATATATACGATGTGTGTGGGTGTGTTTTCTAGTTTTTTTATATTTAATAAATAAAAAGCTAGTGGTGACCCTTAAATTTGATTTATAAGCAAAATAATTGCATCAGTTTACGGTAGCAATTTTGCAGATGATATTTAAGTAGTATTGTGAGTTTTCACTCATTTCATTGGCTATTTCCACATCATTTTGATCTTAAACCAATTACATTCAATCTTATATGATTTAAAAGAACACATGCTTTGATTTGCCCATACGGCCACAGAAGTGGAGAACCCCCCGTCCCCCCTCCCCCAAAGGAAAAGCGGTAGTTATCTTTCTGAGCGTATATTTCGTTGAAACAGTTTGATCTTTAAAAAAATGTTGAAACACTTTCCGTATTTACTACTGTATTTTTCAACTGTGAAAACACATATTAAAACATTTAGAAATATTTTGAATCCTCCCCTCACTTTTGAATCGGTAAAAATTTTATGTGTAGTAGATGTAATAGCTTATTTAACAACAAATTCAACCATATATAATGCAGTTACAGCCCGATCTCTCAGTAGCCAGGTAGAAGTAGGCCTGCCCCTCTACACCGACCACTTTACGCGCGCTCTGGCCGCCGTATGGCGCTTGTTATACGTGGTTATAATGTTGTGCAATCTTACCTCCATGTTGATTTTTCTCGGACTCGACAGAGATCGCGATCTTATTGTTTCAATGCAATCCCTCAGAGCCTTTTATGGTTGTACTGCGAAAATGTAAACAACACTACCGTCACTTTGCGTTACACAAAGTACAGAGCGCGTGTACAGTGCGAGGAAATATTACAGCTTATACCAACGCCCGCAGAGCGAAGCAGAACTAACATAGATTTTGCCCGTGGGACCCATTAGTGGTCGTATTGAAACATCCTAACTACAAAGAACTGAAACCGGTTCGGAATGATCTAACACCGAATCCGTACGAAACGGAGCATAGGCTCAGTTTATTAAAGTCAACGCTGAAAGAACATATAACCCGCTTATTCAGTCGTCTGCAAATAGCTTTTATTTGTCAGTATTTATATCCTCAGCAAGACATATCACACTGCATCCGCGTACGAATTTCATCTGACGTAGCAGCTAGAATTTTAACGGCCATATACTGGTACATATGGAGAGGCAATATATTGTCCCCCTCCATGCAATAACTTCGACTCCAACTGACGGCGGGTTAGGGGCCGAGGATTTCTGGGCACAAACTGCAAAGCGACCACGTAGGCAACACCAAACACCTGTTCTATATATTTGCCCCGAAAGGTCACAGGACGCCACTAGCATATGTCTGTAACAATAGCGCATCCAAGGGAGGGGGGGGGCTGCAGCCCTTCCCACACCTTCCTGGAGCCCCCTCTCCAGACCTTGCTGCAACCTCCCCTAGAGAGAGAGAAGGGCTGGCCAAGAAATAAGAAAGGGGCCAATCCTTTCAATATGAGTAAAGAGGCGCAGAGTCTGGTTCTGTTTGTTGAACAGAAATGTTAAATATATTTTTTTCTAAAATGGACATTTTGAATATTTTTTAATAACTTATTTATTTTTGATAACGACTGTGAAAATGAAATCTTTAACACATAACTGTGCAAATTGTCATAACATAACTCCGTTCTTCCATTTTCATTGTAATAGTGTTTGTCACTGGATAAATTAAAATAATAATATGCAAAGTTAAATATGCAATTTCTGTCTTTTTCATTTTTATCAGGCAATATCATTTGTTTTTAGTTACTATTTTAGGAGATAGCATCTTTTTCTTTTAAAAGCCAGTAATTTTTAAAATTGTTGCATTCAGACAAACGACAGTGTCAGTAAAGGATTTTTGCATATTCAAGATTGTCATAGGTACTATAGATTTTTAATGATATTCATGAACTGCATAATTAATCTTCCCAGCATTATTAGCGAGCAATCTCAAGTTGTGAGCCTTAAGGGTAACAGCAGGGAAGATACAAGTTTTGACTTTACTGACAAGGAAAGTACTTGGGCTCGAACAAACACATATATACCAAAATCGTATGAGAGATAATGTAAATATCCCTTATTGCACTAGTGATACTCCCGCATCTGCAAAACTCTGCAGTCGTCCGTTAGAGGCCTCTGCGTGTGCCATGCCGCATTGCACTTTGACCTGTCGGTTCGCCAGTAGGGACGGTGCAGTGTGCCTCCGAAGTTGCGTTTTGTGATGTTATTTGTGCTGTGAAGCGTCAGATGGGGCGGCGATTGCTAATCAATCCTGCTAATGTATTGCTATTAGTTGAGATGAAGTTACGAAGAACCCTTCTTCGTGAAGATGGTATTAGTGTAGAAGATGAATCATTTGCATGCTTTCTCGTATCTGTTATGGTACAGAAATATGAACATAAGTTAGATACTTTTCTTACAAACTCATAATAATGATAATAGGGATGATAATGACGAACAACTCATCACAAGCGGTAGTGCTACAGTAAGTGCGGGAAGAGGCGATGGAAGCGGTGGCAGTGAATACCAACAGTCTTTCGGGAAGAAGGTAAAAGTTGCAACTATCATCACGGCTTTTTATGACAATTCGCTAGACAACATGTACGATGTTTATTACATAAGTTATAGTTAAGATACCTGTATTACGTATGTCGTCTACAATTACATCTACAGTGCCATCTAGAGCATGGTTGCAGAGCTTTGCAGAAAAACGACACCCACTAGCACATTGAGGTGTACGTAGAGATCCTGTAACGAAACGTTAATACAGATATGTTTATTCGAGCTCATGTACTTTCCTCGTGAATATAATTCATTATTACATACGATACCCAATCAGTGGCGTAGCTACCATAGGCCTAGGCGGGGCAGTGCCCCGGGGCCCCCAAGCTCTAGGAGCCCCTCGGCCTTCGTGAGCGACGATCGAAAAAAGTTACAGTAGAGTTCGAATTTTTTATTTTACTTTTTTACTCTCCCATCCTACCGTCCATCACCTCCTCCTCCTCTCAAACCGAGTTTCCCACAGTAGCCGCACTGGGCCACCGGGTGGCGGAACACTGCTTCTAATGCGGTCTTCACACGACGCCACTCGTGAAGGATCGCGCGCCTCTGAATACTGTATAAATAATATACTGTATTTAGAAGTGTGCAGTTCTATTATCCGAATAATCGGTTTTTCGAACATCTGACCTCCAGTTACTTCGGATAATCGACATCCTATTGTATATAATATTTTAGTTAAAGGATTTTCACTTTTAACTTTTTGAACCCTGACCAACAAACCTCAAACGCACGAAGATAAATCAAAAAATTATTCCCACCTCAGAATATAAACATAACAAGGTCGATTGCTTGTCCGCTAAGACATGGACCCTGCCACCACCTTTAGCGTGCTGTCGGTTGAAGTCAGAGTTGCCATGGCTGCTAATCTTTGCGAAATAACTGTCAATGGCGCTGAATTTCTAGCAGTGTGTTTGACAATACACGTGACCACATTTGAATATGAAGTGTCTATAATTTATTACTACAGAATGGTGTTATTATGGTAACTCATCTGTTTGTGCAGTGAATTTCCCCAAGGAAGTGCTCCTTTATCACAGATCCCAATGAAGTGCTGTAAGCAACTGCACTCTGAAATTCGTGCAGGAAGAAGAGAAAATATGGTTACTTTGTCACAATAGTGAATTGAGCATTCAATACGCTGACCTCTATGCTAATGTCACGATAATAACCGAAGATGTCAACTTAGTTACTTTACTTAGGCCTATTACTTTTTCCTGGCCAGACACTAACGTATGCTTTATGAAGCCTGGTAAGGACACAGCAACTTACTTTTTGCTGAAACCACACTAATATTTCCCCTATTTTCCTTCTTTGACTGGGCCATCAACGAAATTACGTTGATCGATACGGAGCAATGGGCTAAGGCCGCGGTCATAGTGGCTCCGATATCGGTAGGTTTTACCGACGATAGACATCGGCGGAAAACGGCCGATAGTTTCAAATCAGTACTCCACTATGGGCACGGTCACAGTGTAGCCGATCTCATCCCCCGAACGTAGACACTTCGGACGACAGTCGGTGAAATTCAAATCAGTTTGTTTTCTTCGGTCAGGTCGACCGACGTTCTCACATGCTACACAATGGACAGTGAGAAACAGATATGTTTAGTCAAAGAAAGAAAGAGATTGTGGCACCCAGAAGACGATAAATATCACAATCTGGATATAATTCGGAGACTGTGGTCTGATATTACAGTTTATTGGAAACCCCAAGTTAGTTAAATCCTTGATCAGAAATTTTAGGCGTAAATTATAATCTAAAAAATGTGTTCAGTCCGGGATTGTGGCGTATCTGAATGTTTTTGTAGTGGCTCTGTTACGTTGTTTTACACTGTGATAATCGGGTATTAGCTGTCCACAAATTATTCTTACTGGTTCTGGTATTCTTTGACAAGGTGATGAGTCTGTTCTGTGAAGTGACCTGCAAATGTGGTGCAGGCCTACGTGTTCTTCCGCTTTTCAGTGGTTTGTGGGTTCAAAATTATTCTTAATTTCACACTTCTCTTTCACAAATATATTGAATAACAGTCATTGAAGTTCAATGTACCGTAACTTAATTTCGTTCATCATAATCGGATGTTTCTGGAAGGCCTATAACTGTGTTCATCATGAATGTAAATACTGAAAAACTGCATCCATTATGTATTTTTATGCTCGGCACAACGCATTTCGAGAATTTTTCTAGCTGTTTGTGCATTTGTTTACATAAATACGTCGATACGTTTCCATGTGTGATTTTATGCAGCTCTTGCACAGATGTAATCTTTTTGAGATTACTGTAATCAGGGAAATCGTAGCATAGACCAACATAATAAAATCTTGGCAACTTTTTTACATACTAACTACTACGTCTGTCTATACTTGCAGGTATTATGTCTGCTCCATTAAACTGGGTGTCACAACACAAAAATCGTTACTTACACTGGTTTTTGTACTCAGGTAGGCTACAGTAGGCCTAAGTCACGATTATTATGTTGCATTTTCTGAGTAATGGAAGAGGCATAATATCTTTAAGAAGACAGAAAAAGTTATGGTTTGTAACATTAGGAGAAAACACACACCTCAATATTTATTCTGCCCGACTTTACCCGAACTTCAGTAGCTAACCTAAAAGACAACTGCAGTGCAATTGTGTCAGGAAATCACACATTGAAACGTCGAAAAAGTACTTATGTAAACAAATGCACTAGAAAATGCGAATGAATCCTCGAAATTCGTTGTGATAAGCAATAAACTTTCCCAACTGGTGTAGTATTTCATTATTTAAAGCATGGAATTTATGTGTATGCCTGCACAACTTCAAATAAATTAAGCAAAACTGAAATATTGCTTGTCAATGACACCACGAAATATTACATGTATGTAACAGAAATTTCTCCTTTGTTTGGGAGTAGCAATAACTGAGGACAGTACACATTCCTCGCCACTTTCTTCTTTCCAGACAGGTGTATCTCATTCGTATGCATTCGAAGTCTTTATTAATAACAAAAGACGCATTGTAGCACTAATTTCGAAGCGTAAAAATGTCTGTGTGACTGGAAAGCGAAGGGTCGCTGTTTCGGAACCCGGTTGGACCTTGAATTTTTTCAGTCTGCAGTTTAACCCATCCTTCACCTCCCAACGATGTGAGGAGTCGCCAGAAACGACACGCGGTTCGGCTTTCACGTTAAGCTGTAGGTCCCCTTTCTCCGTCCGTTTGGAAAACTGAGATTGGCTAGGGCCAAAAGTGGCGTCCAATTGAAAGACTTGCACCAGACCAATGAGCCACACGAAATTATTATTATGTTTCCGTGGTTAAGTAATATTTCTTCATTGTTTATTTTTTACTAGCTTCTGCTTGGGACTTCATTCACCTAGTATGCAGCAGCTTACGAAACTATGGGGTCGTTTTATCTGTATGTCCTACCCAGGTCCAACTCTACCCCTCTGCAAAATTTTATCCAAATCCACTCAGTAATTTTTGCGTGAAAGCATAATAAAGTTTCACAGTTATAATTATATTAGAGACTACGATTAAATATTATCTTCTGCATGACACTTAATTATATCCTTAGTAGTCTTTAGGTTTGCCTTATTATGTCGAACAGTGGGCAGTAAGGACCTGCTGATGAAGTAGTTTTGCACCTGTCTAATTTTAAAGAGGACCCCAATGTCATTTCTGCCCCGGGGTCCTTAGTGACATAGCTACGCCACTGTACCCAATGTATTAATCCGCTACATGAAGTGTGTCTGCTGTGAACAAAAAAAAGTGAGTGAAATAAATTTAGTTATGAGTATTTCTTATCAATTTGTGGAACCGCTTGAAAAACTACAATTAATTACACCACTTTATTACAACATAGTGATTTACTTGTTAGTGAAATAATCTCATTCTTGCGGTGATTCTTGTGGTACAACAATCGCTCGTCAACTAAGCAAAAATTCATATTTTCTCTCGTACTCGAATTAAAATTTATTTGTACTCTTTTCCTTTTTTACCTTTTCAATTAACGAGTTTCATGATTGTCAATTTAAGCGTTCCCACTCTGTGCTATGTCCGTACATAGTATTGTGTTAGAGACATTGATGATAAAAGGTGAAGCATTGAATTAAAATTTGTGATGCGGCCGGGAATCGAACCCGAACCTCCATGCTTACCTTTATCATCAATGTTTCTGACATTATCGAGACAAAAACAGTCTCATGGTGTATAAATTTCTATTTATAATGATACTATTGTGTTGCTATGAGTCTCTGTTAGAGATTGTCTGTCAGTCCACCCATGATCAAATTTATATTCAGTATCACACTCGTATTAAACATTGGTCAGTACTCTGTTTAATTAATGAACTATTTGATTGCAAATTAACGAATTCTACATTGAGCTACAACCGTACTTGTCATTCAGTGTGATTGGCATTCATTCCGGCAGCGCGCTGACAGGGTCATACATATCGCAATTAATCGGTGGCAAGCTGATTGGTCACGGTATTTATTCTGACTTTACTCACAGATATTCTGATTTTTGTATTCACAGTGCTGTGGCAGTCTACACGCACCACAGGCACAAGTAGCCCTCTCACACACTCAGCCACAGTTATCAATTTTATTTATATATGTTTCAACAGAAGCTAAAGCCGCGTGATGAAACGGCGAGCTGTCACCAACCCAGAAGGCATCGACCCGAGCCCGGTTCCAACACGTGACGAAGCGGCTTGCGGTCTTCAACCCTGGAGGCAGTGACCCAATCTGGAAGGTTCCAGGACTGAATTCAGGAGGGGAGATGTGCATTTAAAGACTTCCAATCAGCCCGTCATTGGTGTGTCACCGCTAGTTGGTAGTAGTTGTGGTCTTCAGTCCGCAGACTGGTTTGATGCAGCTCTCCACGCTACCCTGTCCTGTGCAAGTCCCTTCATCTGAGAATACGTTCAGCAACCTACATCCTTTTGAATCTATTTACTGTATTCTTCCCACGATCTCCCTCTACGATTTTTACCCCACACACTTCCTTCTGATGCTAACGATTCCTTGATGTCTCAGATTGTGTCCCACTATTCTTTCCCTTTTCTTAGTCAGGATATGCAAGAAACTCCTTTTCTCCCCGATTCGGTTAAGCACCTCCTCATTATTTATGTGATCTACCCATCTAATTTTCATCATTCTTCTGTAGCCCCACATTTCAAAAGCTTCTATCATCTTTTTGTCCGAACCCTTTCCGTCCACGTTTCACTCCCATACAATGCTACACTCCAGACAAATGCTTTCACAAAGATCTTCCTGACATTTAAATTAATATTGCACGTTAACAAGTTTCGCTTCTTTAGAAACGCTTTTATTTCCATAGCCATTCTGCATTTTATATATCTTCTCTACTTCTGCCATCAGAAGTTATTTTGCTACCCAAATAACAAAACTCATCTACTACTTTTATTGTCTCATTAACTAATGTAATTCCTTCAGCATCAACTGATTTTTTTCTGACATTACATTCCATTACCCTCGTTTTACTCTTGTTAATTTTCATCTTATATCTTCCTTTCAAGACACTGTCAATTCCATTCAATTGCTCTTCCATATCCTCTGCAGTCTCTGACAAAATCAGTATGTTACCGGCAAACCGCCAACTCTAAATTTCTCTTTGCTTTCCTTCACAGCTTGCTCGATGTACAGATTGAACAACATTGGGGAAAGGCTACAACCCTTTCTTATTCCCAACCTCTGCGTCCCTTTCTTGCCCTTCGACTCTAATAACTGCTGTCTGGTTTTTGTATATTTTACCCCTGCTACCTTCAGAATTTGGAAGAGTGTATTCCAGTCGACATTGTCGAAAGCGTTCTGAAAATCTACAAATTCTAAAAACATGGGTTTGCCTTTCCTTAGCCTATCTTCTAAGTCGTAATGGGAGTACTGGCTCCCGAGTTCCTACATTTCTCCTACAACCAAACTGATTCCACAAATTTTTCCATTCATCTGTAAATAATTCGCGTTAGTATTTTGCTACTATGACTTATTAAACTGATAGTTCTGTAATTTTCACATTTGTCTGCACTTGCTTTCTTTGGAATTGAAATTACAATATTCTTCTTGAAGTCGAAAGGTACTTCCCCTGTCTCATACATCTTACATACCAGGCAGAACAATTTCTTCATGACTGCCTCTCCTAACGATATCAGCAGCTCAGACGGTATATCATCGACTCAAATGTTGCAGCGTTCTGTGAAATTCTTCTCGCAGTATCATGTCTCCTACCTCATCTTTCTCCACTTCGTCTTCCATTTCTAGAATACTGCCTTCAAGTTTATTTCCTTTGTTTAGGCCCTCTATATATTCTTTCCACATTTCAGCATTCCCCTCTTTGCTTAGGACTGGTATTCTGAGTTCTTGATATTCATACAGCTGCTTTTCTTGTCTCCAAATATCTCTTTTGTTTCCCTGTAGGCGGTATCTATCTTTCCCCTAGGTATACATTCTTCTACGGTTCTGCATTTGTCCTCTACCCATTCCTGCGTAGCCAGACTGCACTTCCTGTCAACCTCATTTTTCAGACGTTTGTACTCTCTTTTGCCTGCTTCACTTGATGAATTTTTATATTTTGTCCTCTCATCAATTAAGTTCAATATATCCTGTGTTATTTCTATTAGGCCTTGTCCTTCTGCCTATATGATCCTCTGCGGCCTTCACTACCCTATCTCTCAGAGCTACCCATTCTTCTTCTACTGTATTACTTTCCCCCGTTTCAGCCAATCATTGCCTACTGCTCCCTTTGAAACTCTCAACCACCTCTGGTTCCTTCAATTTGTCCAGGTTCCATCTCCTGACTTCTCTACCTCTCTGCAGTGTCTTGAGTTTTAATCTGCAGTTCATAACCAATAAGTTATGGTCAGAGTCTATGTCTGCCCCTGGATAAGTCTTACAGTTTAAAACCTGGTTCCTAAATCTATTCCTTAACATTATAAAGTCAATCTGGTACCTTCCAGTGTCTCCTGGTCACTTCCACGTGTACAGCCTTCTTTCATGATATTTAAACCAAGTGGTGGTGAACATTAAATTGTGCTCTGCACAAAATTCTACCAAAAGTTCTCCTCTATCATTCCTTCGTCCCAGTCCATATTCACCTTCTCTTCCATTTCCTACCACCGAGTTCCAGTCCCCCATCACAATCAAGTTTTCGTCTCCCACAATTTTCTGAATGATTTCTTTTATCTCCGCATACATTTCTTCGTTATCCTCATCATTGGCCGAGCAAGTTGGCATATAAACTTGAACTATTGTGGTCGGTGTTTCTTTTGTGTCTATCTTTGCTACGATAATGCGTTCACTATGCTGTTCATAGTAAATTACTCTCATTCCTACTTTCTTATTCATTATCAGACCTACTCCTGCGTTAGCACCGTCTGATTTTGTATTTACAATCCTGTACTCACCTGACCAGAAATCCTGTTCATCCTGCGACCGAACTTCACTAATTACTACCATATATAACTTAAACCTATCCGTGAAATAAATCGCAATTTGCGATCAGATATGGCTTCACTGTACTAGGCTTAGATGAAATACCAAAGTACAGCGAATGTAAATTTGTGTCCGGCCGGGATTCGAACCCATGATCTCCTGCTTACTAGACAGACGCGTTGACCACTCCGCCACCGAGAACACAGCGACCAATCCGAGGACTCTTCCCTGCACATCTCCCGTCACACCCAAATCTCCATTCGCCCCACTGTCTCTCTCCCGGCCGGGCAACAATTTTGATTCGCCGCACTTTGGTATTTCATTTAAACCTAGTACAGTGAAGCCATAACTGATCGCAAATTGCGAATTATTTCATTAATTTGAACGCTGTAATGTCGTCAAAAATATATAATTTTAACCTATTCGTTTCTCTTTTCAAATTTTCTAACGCGATTAAGGGTTAGAACATTCCAAGCTCCGATCCGTAGAATGCCTGTTTTGCTATTCTTGATGACGACATCCAATCTATACCACCTGTCGCCATCATCAGTCGGAGAAGGAGCCAGCGTAGAAGGCACGCCCTGTGTCGGTCACCGCAGCAACCCGTCGTGGGCCGCTAGATTTAATGTCGCACCTGGTAGACATCGAACCCAAGACCCCGACCACCGGGGTCTATCCAGAGTGTACGACACTGCTGACAGACGCCAAACTCGGGACCTCGGTAGCCGCTGACGGCGCGGCACACCTGTTACCAGGAGGTCAACGCACCCAGTGATGGCTGCTCTCCTTGACGCCCTCGCATCTCGGCCACGGGGCTCGCCTTCTGACGTCACGACGCCACTAGAGCTCCTAAGAACACAGGCTGGCGCATCCGCCGTTTTCATTCCGTGGGAATGCTAAACACAACACGTATGTTATACGAACAGTGTTGTTTTGTTCAAGTTAAGTGAAATATTTTGGAAGTACCGGCATAGAGCCTTAGATCGTGCTACTTTGAGTTTGCATTCCGCTCTTGTTTACATCGATATGTAGATGAGACAAAAATCTCGCGTTTTCCTTATTATTGCTGTTTTTCTTTTCTGTCCAAATAAATTAAAAAGCGCAAGAAACATATATTTCTGTGATAAAAATCGCGTACTACGTTTAATTCTGCCGAAACTCATCACCTAGATAAAAGTTTTAAGCGATCTTGTCTTGTACTTGAATAATGACTGTCAATATGCGAGGTTTGTTTGCCGCCCTGCAGTAAGTGTTTGTTGTGAGCTGTGACAAATACACCACATCTGATTGTCGCACACACATTGCGGAATGTACTTCTTATTACAGAACGTATTACAAACACTAAAACGAAAAAGAATATTAGTGTACAGGATCGAAAGTTTACGGTCGTAGAGGCACACGGTGCAGATGTTGGCAACAACCGTTGAATGTTATTGGAAGACCTAATCGTATAGAATGAGGGGAATAATCCTTTGTGTTGACAATCAAATAAATAAATAATTCTATTCCTTCTCTAGGTTGACAGGCTTCTATATATAACGGTACCCTTATCTTGTCAGTAATTTAATAATCCTTGTAAAGCAAACATTTCGTTGCCAACATTAGTACACTACGCCGCCGCAGCCGTAAGGAAAATTTACACACTATTCTTTGTCAGTTATGTTATAGTATCTTATAGATAAGCGTCAATATTGGCATTTAAAGACACACATAATGTGCTCTACAAACAGTATGTTCTGGGATATTTTGCGGCTGCTAACTCCCTAAAGGCAACTTCCCTGTTAAGAGGTAGTACTTTCAAAAGATCTAAACAAAAACTTACGTTCGAATATCACAGACGATTTTTATTATTAAATACTGCTTCAAGTCATAATAATAAATATTTATTTGTAATACATAACTGTGGGCTAGGTCCGGGTCCCCAGTTTTTGGGCCAACAGTTAATGATCCATTTTTTCTTCTCTCAGATTTTCTCGGGAAACTAAACATTCTGTAGCCACCTCTGGAATTATCTGAGCAGTTTATGGCAACACAACCACGCATAATGTCATGCTAAAGTGCTGTGACGCAAATCCTATAGCGCCGGAGTATGTTTAAGTTAAGAGCTACCGGAATGAAAATGGCAGATGCGTCAGCTAGTACTTATAGGAGCCTTAACGCCACCGGCCACGTACGGCCGCCTACGTCTGCTGTTATCCTGTGCCAGCTACCGCACAATGAAGTGGATTTCACCGGCGTCTCCCATGGGCACCTTGAGCGGGCTGCTCGCTCCGTGTACTACGTAAAGAAATGTTTCAAATGTTTGTATAGCTTATGGGACACTACGGGGTCATCAATCCCTAAACTTACAAACTACTTATGAACTAGCTAATACTAAGGACGGCACAAATATCCATGCCCGAGGGGGGGGGGATTCGAACCCCCGACCGTTGTGGCCGTACAGACCGTGACTGGAGCGCCTCAGTCCCCTGGGCCAACGCGGCCGGCTACTACGTAAAGAAGAGCTAATGAAGCGGCCAACCTGTTATTGTCTGTCAGTGTTCAATAAAAAGACCATTTGTATGTTCCACAGAAACCACTGTTTAACCTCGAGCAACTACCTCTCTCCAGCCGAATCCCACAGTCAGCAAAACCATAAAAGTATACCTTTTTAATTACACAGTGTATATGTTCTATTTAAATACTTCACCGTCGCAGCTGCAAATTTATTTAGAAGTTGTGACTAGTTTCGGTACATTTCGTCCATTTTCAAACTCTATGTCTACAAAAGAATGTTGCAAGCAATAGATTATGGTACAGGTTTCAACATCATTTAATGTGCGCTCCATGTTCTTTTATGGTGTGTTATGTAAAATTTTATACATGACTGTGATAATGAAGCTATAATGTGGCGCTGCTTAAGAACCTATGGTTTTCAATTTCACAATACTTAACTTTACAATTAACCCTTTAATGCAGTGTAGCTGCTCAGCTACATACCTTATTTTTCCCATTATCTCTCAAATTGATCAACAGTTCGCCACAAATGCATTTGTAGCTGCTTGTATACAAATGTTCAAATGTTTGTAAATCTATAAGACCAAACTGCGTGGTCATCAGTCCGTAGCTTACCAACTACTTAAACTAAGGTAAATTAACCTAAGGACAACACACACACACACACACACACACACACACACGCCCATGCCCCAGGGAGGACTCGGACCCCTGACGGCGAGCAACCGCGCGCTCCGCAGCGAGGCGCTTTAGACCTCTCGGCTACTCCACCGCGGCTGCTTGTATACATTTGCTAGTAGCTCGTCCTAGAAATTATAAATTGCAGAATGCTACTGAATCATTTCAACGTTAGGTGCATTGAGTTACTCCTAACATGTGTGTTTGTTTACATTATTATTTCTCCTTTACCGTGTAAAAGGTGTCAATCACATAGTACTGTTGCATTATGAGTTACTTTTTGGAAAGAAGAGACATAATAGTGACATTTACTACATCGGGTAGATCATAGAAGCACTAAATAGCTGACCTGCTAGGAATTTGTTGCTAGTACTGCATTATTTTAAGAAATTTTTTCCCGATATTTTTCTCAGTATGTGCACACTATATATAAATCGTGATAGTTTTTATAGTTTCAAATAAAAAGGCATGCATTAAACAGTTAAGACAATTTTATTACGTTTCAGTTTTACCCATGACATTTGTCACTTTTAGAGAACTATTATAATGTTATAAACTGACGCTACAAACATAATAAATTGGAAAGTTGTGAGTGCATTTGTAATGCACGCTACAGGAGATGGCCTATATAGCACCAACGTATAATCAAAGTATGGCTCAACAGGCAGTATGCGCTGGTTACATGCATGTGCAAAAACAAACAAAATCTTTCATCAAGCTATAATTTTAAAATTAATCTATTGATTTCTCTTTGTTGAAGCACAGGTAACCTACAGATCATAACGCTTTTCATGTTATAAACATGTTATTATTGAATCCTGTAACATGTATGCTATAGCCTGTTGCTTGTACATTTCTTTTGTAGACAAAAGGTTTGAAAATAGACGAAATGTACCGAAACTAGTCACAATTTCCAAATAAATGAGCAATTGAGACGGTGAAGAATATAACTGAAACATTATTTAATAACAGTTGTTAATCAACCTTGCGATGAATTTTCACATAGTAAATATGCCCTATGCTTTTGAGTTACTGTCAGTTGAATGGCAAACAAAATACTAATCAGGAAGGATTTCAATTTCGGATTCCCAAAACTGTTGAAAGTTATTGCAGTGTGATGGACGTGCAACATAAGGTGTTGCAACTGACTTATTAGAACTACCTCCATTGAATGTACCAATGTGCTAGAGAATCAACCCGACCCCAACCATGTGGAAATAGCGGGTGTTAAATTCAGAAGCAGAAAATATTTTCTGATCTGAAGAGAAAATGAACTGAAAATAAATCTGAGAGATCATGAAAACTTTGAGGGTACTACACCCGGAAGAGATAACCATTAAAGATGTTGAAAACTTTCTTGAAACTATTTACAAGGCTAGGAAGAAAATTCTTTCGGAATTACCTGCATATATCCAGGATGTCCATGTTATCTTGCTGCATCTTGGTTAACGCTAAACGATCTGGTAAAAAACACTAATACATATTTCTTTTGATTTGAACATGCATAATAATCGAGTCCTTATTGCTTATGTCACATGAAAATGTTACATCTTCCTAGAAGTACGTATGTTACTCCCTGCTTTGAACGAAGGACTGGGTGCCTTCGATGAACGGGGGACCTTTGGTGTTGTGCCCCAGGCAGACCTGCAAAGGTCCCAGAGCCTTCTTGGTTCCTGCTTTCCTGACCACGGGAGTGTTGGCTCCTGTGGCCGTCTCAGCATCATATCCATAGACCCGCGTCTCATCACCAGCTATGATTCTCTGAACGAACATCTTATTCTCATTTGCGTGATCCAAAAGTTATTCATAGAATATGTGGCGATGGTCTTTTCTGGTCTTCACTCAAGATTCGTGAAACGAACTTGGCATTAACGCCACGCATCATTCCAAGATACAGTGCCAGGATTTCATGAGTTGATCCAACTGAAATATCTTATAATTCTACAAACTCTCGGACAATCACTCTTCCATTGGCGACCTGCCAAGTTTGTTACTGACAGGTTCGATAAACGGGTGAGTGTTACCGACATGCGTCAGGAACTCGAATGAGAATCACCGAAAGGAAGGTGACGTTGTTTTTTGAAAAATACAATTGAGAAAATTCAGAGGGCCGGGATCTGAACCTGATTGCAGAACGATTCTTCTTTCGTCCATCTACCTACATCAGACTTAAACTGGAAAGAAAACGTGGATAATGTCGTAGCAAAAGCGAACCCGAGACTGCGTATTATTGGCAGAACACTTAGAAGATGCAACAGAACTAATAAAGAGACTGCATACACCACGCTTGTCCGTCCTTTTTTGGAGTATTTCTGCCCAGTGTGGGATTCTTATCAAGTGGGTTTGACGGAAGCCATCGAAAGAGTCCAAAGAAGGGCATGATCTATGGAACAAGTATTAATCTAATCTAATCTAAGCCCGTTTAGTATTGTCACGATACAGGGGAGACAGCGTCACGGAAATGATACAGGATCTGGTATGGGAATCTTTACAACAACAGTGTTTATCGCTGCGGCGTGGTATACTTACAAAAATCCAATCGCCGATATTCTCCTCCGAATGCAAAGATATATTGTTGACTCCCCTCACATAAGTAGAAATTATCATCAGAATAAAATACGAGAAATTAGAGCTCGAACGGAGAGATTCAGATGTTCTTTCTTCCCGCGCGCTATTCGAGAATGAAATGGTAGATGAATAGCATAAGGGTGGTTCGATGAACCCTGTACCAGGCACTTAAATGTTATTTGCGGAGTATCCCATGTAGATGTAGATGTTACCATTCGACCACATCCATCTCCAGAACCAATGGGTGATCGTGCCCACGCGTACGGATAACAAACTGACTCCTACATCCCGTGATCTACCGTAACTAAAACTAACAAATACGGAGGTGACATTAGAACGTTTGAGTCTTGGGTCTTCCACAAATTTAAGAATTTTATCTCTTGCAATTATCTGATTGATTTATTTAACTGCACGGGAATACCATACCCATGCACCTCGATAGCAAAAAATGCAAGTTCAAAGAGTCACGTTAATACCTGCACATAACCGTCCTACTTCTGTGTGTAGCACAAAAGTTGTATGCTGTGTTCCCATTTCTTGGCACAAAACCTTGAAAAGTAGCATATTTAGGATCCGCAGTCTGTCTACCTCTACATAAATACTCTGCAAGCCACATTGAAGTGCATGGCAGAGGGTTCATCGAACCGCTTTTATAATGTTTCTCTACGCTTCCATTCTCTAATAGCTCGCGGGAAAAAGAAATACCTAAACCTTTCCGTTTTCGATCTCATTTCTCTTTATTTTCATGATCATTTCTTCCTATGTAGGTGGGTGCTAACAAAATATGTTCGCATTCGGAAGAGGAAATTGGTGAAAGTAATTTCGCAATTAGATCTTATCGCAATAAATAACGCCTTTCTATTAATGATTTCCATTCCAACTGGTGCATCATTTCTGTGACACTCTGTCCCCTATATCGCGATAGTGCAAAACGAGCTGCCCTTCTTTGAACTTTCTCTAAATCAGCTGTCATTCCCACTTGATGGGGATCCCACAATGCACAGCAATACTGCAAAATATGACGCACAAGTGTAGTGTAGGCAGTTTCTTCTATTGTAGAACTATTGCTTCTTCTAACTGTTCTGCCAATGGAACGTAGCCTTTGGTTCGCTTTCCCTACAACATTTTCTGTGTGTTCTTTCCAATTTAAGTTCTTTGTTATTGTTACTCCTAGGTATTTAGTTGAATTTAAGGCCTGTAGTTTTGACTGATTTATCGTGTAAATGAAATTTAACTGGCTTCTTTTAGTAGTCATATGGATGACTTCACACTTCTCATTATTAAGGGTCAATTGCCATATTTTGCACCATGTAGATTTCTTATCTAAACATATTTCGCAGTAGCCTTTGATCTTCTGGTAACGTTACTAACTGATAAATGACAGCATCATCCGCGAACAACCTAAGAGAGCTACTCAGATTGTCACTAGGGGCCCTATAACACTTCCCTCTGGAACACCAGATATCACTTCTATTCCACTCAAAGCCTTTCCGTCAATTACAGCATACTGTCTTTTCTAACAGTAAATCACGAATCCAATCGCACAATTGTGGCGATATTCCATAGGCACGCAATTTGATGGTGTTTGTTATTCTATCAAAATTTTTAGAGGACATTTCAAAGACAACGCGCTGAATGAGGCAATGGTAGGTTGTAAGTTAGAATTTATTCGCCTGCTGTTAGCGACATGGTTCACCCGAGAATACAGTGAAGATAGACGAAGTATATCAACAATGTTGACTGAATAAATTACATTTGATTTTATGTATAACTATATTAGTTATCAAGATGTATTAAATAATGAAGGAATAAAGAAGCACTTTTTTATTTCTATAAAAACAAAATAATTCCCGGTATGTCTTAACATTTTAAGCCCTTGATTTACTACAATAATATTTAAATGTTCGCCTCCCACACTTCATTTTGTAGTGACAGACTAGAATGCGACGTGCACTGGTTGCGGAATACTGTTCAAGAGACCGCTGACCACAGCTAACTTTGAAATGCGGGGTGCAAAACCTGTCGTGATATGTGAATTTAGCGCATTGCTTCAGTGAGACCAGGAAATATTTAACACTGTCCAGATGACAAAACTCGATAGTGACGTAATGCGCTCAAACACAGCGACAATATCGTTTTGCAGAGAGAGGGTGTGTCCTGCTTCGTTACAATGTATGAATGGTTACGCCTCCCTGACGTCTATTGTCTTCAGCCATACACATTGTGACACAGCTTCGAAAGTGAGACGCGTGGTTTGTAGGGAATTGTACGCCATCGTGATTGATGTTTTCTCCACGCTGGGAAGCAAAAGGTGTTCCTTGGAATTATTTGTTACGAGGAAGAGATACCATTAATCTGTCTTTTAGCTCAGTCATCGCTTACGGTTACAATCGACACTCAAATTGCAAGTAATTCAGAGGGTAACCGAAATTACATGCATGTGGCAGTCTGCCAAGAGAAGAGAAAGGCCGCGGTGGAGTGGCCGAGCGTTCTAAGGCGCCTTGCTGCGGAACGCGCGGTTGCTCTCAGTCGGAGGTTCGAATCCTCTCTCGGGCAGGGGTGTGTGAGTTCGTCCTTAGGTTAGGTTAAGTAGTTTGTAAGCCTAGGGACTGATAAACAGAGTACTTAAGTCCTAAAGATTTACAAACATTTGAATTTGATTTTGAACAAGAGGTAGTCAAACAACAAGAGGAGGATGAAACAAAATTCAAAGTGATCATTATGTACATTGTAAGCCTAGGAGAAACTAGTGGTGGCACGTGAATTATGATTCTCCTTAGTATATGGACGTTATCGGCTAATTTATACAGAAATGTGTGAACATGAGATGTAAATGTACGTAATGTTCATGCCAATTGAGATGGTGCGAGGAACATAATGGTCCTTACACTCGAAAGGTGGAGATCTTGATCTGACATTCAATCGAAGCCTTACCTAGATCATCCTTAGCCTTGATGAACTGCCAAGTGTTTCAAACAATACATTTTGTAAGTATATTTGATAAAAATGAAGCACCATTGAGAAACAATTTAAATGAACAGCATTTATAAAAAATATTACATGTAACTATTTCAGCGTACCTCTGTATACGTAAATTGCCACGTACTCGAAGGCGTCATGCTAAGGACTGGGCGTTCGGTCCCGCCGGAGGCTCAAATCCTCCTTCACGCATGGGTTTGTGTGCTGTCCTTAGTATAAGTTACTTTAAGTAGTTTGGAAGTTTAGGGACTGACGACCATAACAGTTAGGTCCGATAGGTTTAGAAACATTTGAACATTTTTATAGGCCTAAGTAAGTTACGAAACGTATAAACCTACTAGAAAAAAATTAAATTAAGACGAAATGTATATCTCATTTTAATGGTTTTTTTGGTATAGTCGGTGATAGAATTCGTGAGACCCCGTGCCTATTCGTTGTTCTCAACTGCAAAGCTTTGTTGTTTGCTACATGGCATAAGACAGGCACAATCATACCAACATACTGTGAATTACATGTCTCCTAATGTATCTGACACGAAATATGAGAGAAAAACAATTATCTTCGAGTATTGCAGCTAGTTGTAATAAATCACGTGCTTTATTTTGCGACATGAAGCAGATTTCGCAAACGGATTTGAGAAACTACTTAGCTTTTTTCCCACAGTTCACGACCGACACATTCTTTCTCCATTTCTTTGATTTTAGTTTCACTGAACGAAGACAGCAATAATTACTGAGATGCTGAAGGGCCATAGTGCATCACGATGTTCGAGCCGGGCGTATGACAGTTTCCGCCCACCCGCACTAGAGAGACGAGAAATATTTGGCGTGCCGGATCGCTGTGATGTTCTCTGCAGTGAAGATTTTGGCGTAACTAATATTTTGGTGTAACTAAAGATGACACCAACCTGATTGGACAGATACGTGCAAACTTACAGGGTTAACAATCAACCTAGGGAGACTCCATAGCATATCAGGCTACAAAGCAGCGCAATTAGCCACAACCTTTGGATTAAAAAAAAAAAAAAAAAAAAAAAAAAAAAAAAAAAAAAAAAAAAAAAAAAAAAAAAAAAAAAAAAAACGTTCGAGGTGGCACAGTGGTAAGACACTGGACTCGCATTCGGAAGGATGGTGGTTCAAATCCACCTCCGGCTATGCTGATTTAGGTTTTCCGTGATTTTCCTAAATCACTACAGGCAAATGCCGGGATGGTTCCTTTCAAAGGGCACGGCCGATTTCCTTGCCCCCCCCCCCCGCATCCTTTCCAAAAACTCCGAGCGTAATCTCCGTCTCTAATGACCAAGTTGTCTACGCGACATAAAACCCTAAGCTTCCTTCCTTCCTAAAATCAAAACAACAAAAATTGTGATAAAATGTCGAAAAACAGAGGAAGCACTGCTCGTGGGAACAGGATAAAACGAGCAATTAAAGTGTCGTCTCTGTGAGAAGAAAGATTGCCTTTAATGCTGCGACATATGACATACATTGCCTTCCTTGGCCACGCCATGGGAGTAACGTAGGGCTAAAAACAGGGATGAGCCGTACTCTCCCAAATTCCTGGTGTGCTCACGGACAGATGGCGATTCGTTTACAGCAACCGAGCCTCTTTTCTTCGTCGAACATCTCGACGACAAGTATGATGAAGTGTTAGGTACGTCGAAAATGAAAAGTGGTGCAGTGCTCATAGAAGTATCATCCCCTGCCCAATCGCAGGCGCTCCTTTCCTGCGACACCACATAAGTACCACAATATGGTCCAAGGCATCATTTCCCATAAAGATCTGCTGTTACACTCCGACGACGACTGCACGCCAACTTAGAGCTACGAGGTGTCCACTTCATCCGGCATGTCGATAGGGGTCCAAAAACTTAAAGGTGCCTTCGAAGGCGATACACTGTCTGAGAAGGTCAAGATTATGATTTAACGGTGCTATGTAAAGCCTTACATTCCTCCCCCTATGGGGTGCTTCAGCTGCTGGAAATTCGGCCACATGACGTCCTGCTGTAATTCGAGCACTACATGTAGGGACTGTGGGCGTCCAGCACATCCGAACGTTCCTTGTACACTGTCTCTCATCTGTGTGAACTGTGGCCGGCACCATTCACCCTGGTCGTCGGACTGCACCATCCTACGTAAAGAAAGGAAGATCATGGAAATAAAGACCTTGGACCGAGCGACATACACAGAGGCACGGAAAAAGTATGAACGGCTTCATCCAGTTACTATGGCCACATCATTTGCTACAGCACTTAGGTCGTCACCACCCTCTGTGGGGATGACAGTAACCGCCGTTAATGCACCATCTGTGGGCCCAAAGGGCAATCAACCTACACCTGTCCTCCTGAAAGTTAGGGACACATCTTCTTCCATTGCTCCCCCAACACCTCCTGTGGGAGCACCCCTCTCCCCAACCATTGGAGACACCAGTCCCAAAATCCCAGCCAGAGAGGCATCGGTCTTCACTAGGAAGGGGTCCCTTGGGACTCTCCCATCCGAGGCTTCTACCAGCTCCAAACAGGATTCTAGCCGGCAGCTGATGGATGCACAACCTCCTGGTCAGAGGGCTTCCCGATCATCGTCGGTCCCTTCAGAGAAGCCCTCCCAGCGGTTTCAGCCTAAGGAACAGCGAGAGGAACCGAAGAAGAAGAAAAAGAAACAGAATAAAAAAGAAACTCCTGTGACTCCTGTGTCACACCCACCCACATCATCTGCTTCTGAAGATGAGGTAGAGATCCTCGCATCCCCTGAGGATCTCGCCCTCACTGAAACTCTGAAACCAATGGCCCTTGATTCTGTAGGCTCTCAGTCGGAAGCTACTGGTGAACCTATGGAATAACAAACTTTCTCTGTCCCATTATGACCTTCTGCCTCGAACATTCCATACTCCAGTGGAATGGCGGCGGTTTTTTTCTCCTGCTTACCTGAGCTCCAACAACTCCTCAGGACCTCACATTTATTTTGCATCGCCCTCCAGGAAACCTGGTTTCCCACGCCACACACCCCTGCCCTACGGTGCTATCGGAGCTACTATTGTAATCGTGCAGACTTTGATAGGGTAGCAGGTGGCGTCTGCATATATGTTCTTAGCTTTATCTACAGCGAACCTGTTCATCTCCAGACGCCCTTGGAAGCTGTGGGCTGCAATGGATATTACCATCTGCAATGTTTATCTGCCTCCTGATGGTGCAATATCCTAACACGTCCTGGCTGCACTGATTGCTCAGCTACCCCCACCTTTTCTAGTATTGGGTGATTTTAATGCCCATAGCCCATTGTGGCGTGGTTCTGTGATTACTGGGGATGGTAGAGATGTCGAGACATTACTGCCTCATCTCGACCTCTGCCTTTAAATAATGGTGCCCCCACGCATTTTAGTGTGGCACAAGGCACCTACTCAGCAATTGTTTTATCTGTATGTAGCCCAGGCCTTTTACCATCCATACACTGGAGAGTGCACGACGACTTATGTGGCGGTGCCCACTTTTCGATCTTCCTTTCACTGCCACAGCATCAGTCCCCTGAACGGTTGCCCCGATGGGCTCTTAATAAGGCAAATTGGGACTCTTTCACTTCTGGTTCCACAACACATGGGAACATAGACGTGGTAACCGACAGCGCCATTTCGGTCATTATTTCTTCGACCGAGTGTGCCATTCCTCTTTCTTCTGGGTTGCCCCGGTGGAGGACAGTGCTCTGGTGGTAGCCAGAGATCGCTCAAGCATTTCGAGGCTGGCGGTGAACTGCAGCGTCACAAGCGGCATCCATCTGTGGAGAACCTGATAGCTTTCAAGAGGCTCTGTGCCCGAGCTGGGAGGGGTATGTGTCCACCATTGGATCGCATACTTCCCCATCTCAGGTGTGGACCAAGATAAAACGTGTGCCTGGTATTTCTGTAAATGGAGTAGTTTGCACAGATCCACATGCAGTTGCCGAACACTTCGCTGAGCACTATGCTCAGAGCTCTGCATCAGTGCATTATCCACCAGCCTTTAGCGCCTCGAAAGAGCGCGAGGAACGAAAGAGGCTCTCCTTCTCGGCTTGCCGTGTGGAGCTGTATAACGCTCAGTTCAGTGCATGGGAATTCCTTAGTGCTCTTACTAACTACCCTGACACAGCCCCTGGTCTAGACTGCGTCCACAACCAGATGGTAAAACGCTTGTCAGAGGAGTCGAAACAACGTCTCGCCACGTTTAATCGCATTTGCATCGATGGTGTCTTCTCCTCTCAGTGAAGAGAGAGTATCATCGTTCCAGTGCTCAAACCTGGCAAAAACCCGCACGAATTGGACAGCTACCGACCTATCAGTCTCTTCAACGTTCTTTGGAAGTTGCTAGAACGTATGGTGGGCCAGCGCCTATGCTGGCTCCTTGAGTCTCGTTGTCTTCTATCTCCATGTCAGGATGGTTTCCGCAAAGGGTGCTAGGACAACCTTGTCCACCTTGAGTCCGCCATTCGGACAGAATTTTCAAGATGCCAACATTTGATAGTTGTCTTTTTTTTATTTGTCTAAGGCCTATGACACGACCTGGCGATACCACATTCTTATTACGTTACATGGATGGGGCCTTCGGGGATCGCTTCCCATTTTAATCGAAATTTTTATAGCACTGCGCACCTTCCGGGTATAGTTCGGAGCCTCACGTAGTTCTGTATATGTCCAGGAGAATGGGGTTCCCCAGGGCTCTGTGTTGAGTGTGCCCCTGTTTCTAGTGGCTATTAATGGCCTATTAGCAGCAGTAGGGTCGTCAGTATATCCCTCCCTTTATGCTGACGACTTCTGCAACTATTTTAGTTCTTCAAGTATATGTATGCTGAACGCCAGCTGCAGGGAGCCATATGCAAGGCGCAGTCATGTGCACTCTCCCACGGGTTTCAGTTCTCTGTCACCAAGGCATGTGTTATGCACTTTTGTCGGCGTCGAACAGTTCACCCGCATCCAGAGCTTTACCTTGACAGCCAACTACTCAACGTAGTGGAAACGCATCGTTTCTTGGGGCTAGTGTTCGACGACCAGCTGACATGGCTTCCCCATATTCGACAGCTCAAGCAGAAGTGCTGGCAGCACCTTAATGCCCTCCGCTGCCTTGGGGTGACTTGGGCTGCAGACTGCAGTACTCTGCAGTGCTATAGGGCACTTGTTCTGTCTAGACTTGACTATGGCAGTATTGCCAATATCTTGGCGTCGCCTTCAGCTCTGCAGATGTTGGACCCAATCCATCACTGTGGGGTTGGACTTGCAACAGGAGCCTTTCGAACAAGCCCAGTGGAGGCCAGTGTTCTTCCTCTGCATATCAGGCGGCAACAACTGCTGGCGAATTACGCTGCTACCGTCTGTGGTTTACATAACCACCCGAACCACCATCTCCTTTTTCCTCTTAGTGAGCTCCACATACCGCAACAGCGGCCGAGATCGCGTATGACATCTGGTGTCTGTGTTAGGTCTGTTCCCCTACCATCTCTCTTCCAATTCCAATCACGTACACCACCAAGGTGTATACGTCGGCCTCACCTTTGTCTGGAGTTGTCACCACACACCAAGACCTCAGTTCACCCTGAGATACTTCGTCTCCAATTCCTATCTATTGTTAATGAATTCCAGGGCTGTACACTAGTCTATACCGACGGCTCAAAGGCAGTTGGTCCTCTTGGTGTTGCCTACTCTTGCAGGACACAGTGAGTTGCACTCACTGCCAGATGGCTGTAGTATATTCACTGCAGAGCTGGTAGCCATCCATCGCGCACTCGACCATATCCGTTCCTGCCGCAAGGAGTCCTGCATCATTTGTAGTGACTGCCTGAGCGGTTTGCGGGCCATCGACCAGTGTTTCCCACGCATTCAAGAGTCTATCCACGCCATCAAACAACGTGAGCACTCTGTGGAATTCCTTTGGACTCTGGGACACGTCGGGATAGAAGGCAATGAGCTGGCTGACACGCTGGCAAAAGAGGCTACCCATAAACCTGTCCTCAACATAGGCATCTCATCTACCGATCTTTGTTCAACATTGCGCTGCAAAGTTCTCGGTTTGTGGAGTACTGAATGGCGCACCCTACAAGCGCCCAACAAATTAAGGTGTGTAAAGGAGACAACCTACGTCTGGAGGACCTCTCTGCAGACCCCTCTGCTGGCTCCGTATCGGCCATACTTAGCTTACGAACTGTCACCTTCTCTGTCACGAAGATCCTCCTGAGTGTCGATGAGATGAGCGTTTGACAGTCACCCACATCTTGCTGGAATGTCCGAATTTAGCCACTCAGAGGAAACAGAATTTCATATGCTGAGTTTATATTTCACAACGTTTCTTTTAAATTCACCAAACACTAATGCAATATCTGCATTGTGCATGAAGATCAAAAGATCACTACTAAAAATTACGGTACTCATCTGTTTTCATGTGCTGGATGCACATAAATAAAAAATGAAATATATAATGCTTATGGATAAATAAAGAAATATTATGTCTTAAAAATGCAGAAATATTAACCTTCGTACTCCCCTTTATAATCCTTGCCTCTGCCATATGTATCATCACAAATGTTACAAACAAGCTACATTTTATAATTGATTTATACCAACATGAAGCTTTTCTCTCAACTAAATTTTGCTCTGCTCATCCTATATTTTGTTAATTTAAAAGAACAGTGAGAGAAATGCTTGACAGGTTGCAAAGAAGTATTCATGAAATTGTTTGTCTGAGGCATTTGGATTGACTTTTTTTCTCAAAATACTTATTTCCTAAATCATCTGTTCCTGCTGGTGTTCCTCACATCAGATCACTGGAACTATGCTTCGTGTGTTTCTTAATTTGGGCTTTTGGTTCAAGGCAGCTGACTCCGAACCTTGTGTTGGTGTGCAGGCTAGTGGATAAAGTGTGAGACAGATGAATTTACTGAGGTGTGGGGAAGGAGGGGTATATATGAGACAGGCTTATCTGAGGTGCCCCTAAGCCATGCTTAGGTAAGGACCAAGCAAAACAACATTGAGACACGCTATTACTGCAGTGTTTGGAGCTGGGCGAGTGGAGGGTGTACAGAGCAGTGTGAGGTTACCTTCAACGATGGATAGCTTTGACGATACCTCTGCCATGCTTTTAAATGTGATTTGCACACTAAATATGTAGTTAGTGGGTGTGTGGGGAAACAGGCAGTCTGCACTGAGGAGAGGAGAGTCATGGAAAATGGGACTGATTGATTCTGGTCTGTTATTTGTGTTATACTACACCCATGTTGTACTAAAATTACTGAAAAAAATTCATTGTATAAAATTACATCACAGAGTTCTGTTAGTGGCGGGTTCCATTGGTCACTACCTGTTATAAAACATAATTCAGCAGCATCCGCCGTTTATGTTGTTGGTAAATCAGCCCCATCTTGTATATAAGGAAAAACCAGCTAATATCCATTATACAACAGTGCGGAAAACTAGCTATTTCGGTTCAGGTGTACCGCAGTTAATCAGATGACTATGATTTGCATGTGTTCTACTTCGCAGTCCAGTGTTTTACTGGCATCAGACACTGTTATTTATTGTGAAGGCGCTTCATTACAATCTTTGGTGCGTGTGGCTCGAAAGATGTAAACAAAATACACGTGGTGTCATGGTAGATGGATGTTGTGACAGTACTGGGTGAAGATGATAATTTGTTTTGAATTTCAAGTCCTTCAGTTCCATAATGATATTGTAACTGTTATAAGAAGCTTATATGGTCAATAATAATGTAAACTGTTTGTGTCGTTACGTTGTACTATTTTAAGTGAAACGTGTCTGCTAGGTCGGTGTATTTAAATTTCTAATGTTGCATTATGTGCCGTGTTGCTTGCCTGAATAAATTGGTTATTTAGCAAAAAAGTGAGTCACTTATTATTTATAATGAACGATTTTTATATAATAGCAATATTTGTTTTCTGGTGTGCTCATCAACAGAGTTGTTTTTACTCTTAAATGTGATAACACAGTTATGTCGCATGTCATCTCAGTATTATGCATTGTAGCTTATTATAATAGCTGAATAGCATGAAATAAAAACGCTTTCACAGTAGTTTTTTTAATGTCAGAGTTAGCAAGTGACGCAGTAGATCATCGAAGCCACTGTAAAGACTTATGCCATTAAAGGTCGCTTCCATCAATCACCACGCCGAGTGTTAGATTGTGCGAACAGTATATTAAACATATTTAACTTTTTCGTCCATTTCAATATGATAAGTATTTTGTAATCTCATAGAAGCTACTGGTTCATTTTAAGAGAGTAAAGCTTATGGTGATAACACGCCAGTCCATAACATGGCACTTCTAGAAATAATGAATCCTGATGAAATCAGATAAATGCTGTCTACTTATTCCGTATCACCCACCCTTTTATTCAATGGGCAATTCCATGTCAAATCAACAAGTGCTACAACCTGACCCTCTCAGATTTTTTTGAAATTAAGTATGCAAATAATAATCATAAATCATGACACAAATTGATTTTTTTCAAATTTTTCTGACGAAAAGTTACCGAGTAATGGAATTTCAAAAATTGAAAAAATGACAAATTTTTGCCTCGCAGAACAATGTTGTTTTCTTTATAACTTGTGTTCTAATTAAGCTAGAACAATAAAATTTACTTCATTGGAAAGCTCTTTTAAAGAGCTTTTATATGATACCACACATCATTAGTTTATTCTATATATAACCATTGTTTATAAAAACAAAAATGTTGAATTAACCAAATTTTGAAAAACTGTACTTTTAAAATTCTCAAAGAAATATATGTGAAAGATACACTTTACATCTACATATTCTGAAAGTTTCAACTTGGGATGAGAATGGGATCATTATCAAAAGCAATTTTATGTTTAGGGTGGTACTTTAAAAATTCGTAAAAACTAATTAATTTTAGATATTAGGTCTACTCCTCAGCAGCTGTATGTAGTTGTAAAATGTGGAAATTAAAAATAATTTATATGTTTTATCCTTCTGTAAGTAATAAATACAAAATTTCAATAAAAAAATAATTAAAAAAAATAAAAACACAGAAAGATTCAGTTAGTAACTACTACTTTATAACAAATAGGAGTCCTGTTAGTGCACTTCTTCATACTACTAACTAATCAGTCTGTTGCACATCAACGTTTCTGCACCAGATAACTTATATGTTCATCCTGTAGCAGTTTGAGAGTTCAATATTGCCACTACTTCCTTGCTGCTTACGGAAAGAATGTCTGGATGACTTGGAAACGTAAAAGATGGTGACGATCCATGTGGATGTAAGAAACTAACTGTTAATTCGGACTACTTCTGATTTTTTTTCAAGTACACAGGTTAACAACCCCCAGTGTCCATTATAAGCACAAGCAACATATCCTTTCATGTCATTGAACGGTATTGTATCTGTCAGAAACTGTCACCAGTTCAATTTTACTTTCATCAGAGTCTGAATACATTTTTGTTGTTGTTTTTTCCTTACTAAAAGGAACAAAAGTATGAAGTTTTTGTGTCCCTGTAATTTTGCAGCATTTCTCAAATCTCTCTGTAAGTTTAATTTCTTCATTTTTGTGATCTTCTTTAGTAGCATACTTGAAGTTCATTCCTTGTATGCTATCCTTGGCAAACATATAAAGTTGTTTTGCTGTTATTATTTGATCACTGTATGGCCGTTGCAGACTTTCTCGAGCAGCAAGTCGTTTAATTGTTCCACAAACACCATCTCTAGCTCCCTTCCCGTGCGAGGTGGCTGAAAAATGCCATTCAGCTTCAGTTTGGAAATCTTCATGATGGCACAGATTTATAAAGTTCTTCCTATTTTTATAATGAGCTGAGAAATAATATATTTTTCTTGGTTTTCTACCAAATTTAAGTCAGGAAGCCCATCACGTACAATTGGAACAAATGCACAGCGACGGTGTCGTGTGTTAGGCATTCTGATATGATTACAAGACTTGTGTGCTGGACTATGTTCCCATTCTTGCAGTCTTGCAATGCAGTCTTTGTAGGTTTTTATTGGATTATCTTCATCCTTTGTCAGCTGAGGAATATTACATCCAGTCAACATGAGTTTGAAGTTGTGATGGATAGTACACACACAGACACAATGTGTACCACTACTTCCAGCTAAAAAACAATTTTTGGGATGCAGGTGTGCAAATTAAGAGATAGCTTCCTTTTTTCCCCTCCCTCCTATGGTTTTACAGCTACGTATTAATAAATAGTTATCACTGAACTTTAATAATCAGTTACTTGTTTCAAAAGTACAATATATGTACCATGTAACAAAATCATCAAACACTGTAATCTTTTCATGTGTAGCAAAATAACAAATTCATCAATATGATTTTGGACAATCACGGTAAATGTAAAAATGTTTTTGATAGTGATCCCATGCTCATCCCAAGTTGGAACTTTCAGAATATGTAGATGTAAAGTGTATCTTTCACATATATTTTTTTTAGAATTTTAAAAGTACAGTTTTTCAAAATTTGGTTAATTCAACATTGTTGTTTTTATAAACAATGGGTACATATATATTAAACTACTGATGTGTGGTACCATATAAAAGCTCTTTAAAAGAGCTTTCCAATGAAGTAAATTTTATTGTTCTAGCTTAATTAGATCAAAAGTTATAAACAAAACAACATTGTTCTGCGAGTCAAAAATTTGACACTTATTCTATTTTCGAAGGTCCATTACTCGGTAACTTTTCGTCAGAAAAATGTAAAAAAATTAATTTGTGGTACTATTTATGAGTACTATAGGCATACTTAATTTCATTTAAATCCAAGAGGGTAAGGTTGAAAATGATGGTTTCATTTGTTGATTTGACATGGAATGACCCCAATACTTGTTCAGTAGTGCTCAGTTCTGTTGCAGCAGATTTGAGTCCCGGTGGTGGCAGAAATATTCAGTGTTGAGGGATTTGATTGTACTAAGTTTCTGATCACCATAATTTATGTTACTCTCCAGGAAAGAATTTCAAAACTTCATGGACTGTAGCACTGCCTTCGTAAGGCGGAGCTGAGGCGGCCCATTCGTATGCAGACTTTCGTAAAGACATCTTCTGTACCTCGCTTTGTCATGTTTAGGATAAGGTACATACATTACGTCAAACTTCTTAGTACCTATTTGCCTTGATAGTGTAGGAATTAATACTGGGA